>JAMPIT010000885.1:365000-1079166 GCA_026261815.1 Monarcha castaneiventris obscurior | reverse complement strand
ATTCAATCAAAAATGCAAATCTCTATCCTTGCTCACATCTGATTGATGGTGGGCTCTGAGAGGGGCAGTATTGGATGCTGTACAAGATTTTCAGTGCTCAAAGGGAGCCTGTAAGGAAAATAGGCCCAAGTTGTTGCAGGGACTGATGAGATGGGACAAAGGGTGACGGTTTTAAACTAAAAAAAAAAAAAAAAGGACATTTAGACTAGAAATAATGACTAATTTTTTTGCAATGAGGGTGGTGAAACCCTGGAACAGGTTGCCCATAAAGGTGGTGGATGCCCCATCCCTGCAAGTGTTAGAGGCAAGGTTGGACAGGGCTTGGAGCAACCTGGGATAGTGGAAGATGTCCTTGCTCACTGCATGAGGGTTGGACTGGATAACTTTTAAATGTCCTTTCCAACCCAAACCATTCTGTGATTCTCTCATTCTGTGTTCTTGTAAAGCAGCCTTCCTCCCACAGTGTTTTATGATGATTATTTTCACATAGATTCAAAAATATATTTCTTGTTCTTGAAACTCAGGGTAAATTCTGCCCCTCGAAAAACTCTAAGTGCTCTTGGGAACTTGTTCCACAGCTGAGACTTCTCAAACTCAGTGCAGTCCCACCCTTCTGTGAGACTGAGCAGGGCACCTATAAAGAGAAGACAACAGATAAAACAACCAAGTGACAAAAGAGTTTTTGTTTGGGGTTGGCAACAATGACTTGGCTGGAGTTGGTTGTTTGCTGGCACATCCTGATCTACCTGAACAGTTCTCTTTGACTCACCTTGGACTTTGGCACTTGAAGCACTCCTCTATATTAAACAGCAAGGCTCTGCAGCTATTTCTTTTAAAGTATAAGTTCTACTGAATGACCTTAATAGAAAACTGCCAACAAAAGCACAAAAAAAGTTTAATTGAATTAAGCCTAAATAATATGATCTTGACGTTTTAATGCACACTTATCTATTGACATTGTCTCGCAGTTGGAATGAAAGAACAAAGTCCTTGTTCTGCTCTTCTGCAGAGCAGGCAATTTTATAATGTACACCAAAAGGAATCTGAAAGGCAAAGTCTTCATGTAATGTTTAATCCAATAGTGGAAAGTGAACGTCAAAGGTTCTGTGACCAAAATGTGGGGATAATCATAGAAAGGGGAGTTTGGTTCCCAAGGAGGGAACACCCAGGGCACGTGGTCCTTATTTCATGTACGACAGAGGTAAATTCTGTAACAATGTCCTGTGGGGGCATTTTGTTGGTCTCAGCACAGGTCTGATGTAGATTTGGGATTATCTTCCTTGACAGAGGATGGGGAAGTGTTTGGAAGGGGATTTTGGTGGTTTTGAAGGCTGAGGACCCCTTCGAATATTGTAGCAACACCAAACATCCCCTTGTTCTGGTAGGACATTGTGTGATGTGTGCGTGGTGTAATTGCCTGAACCATTTGAGTGTTACACATATAAACATATAGATTACAACTTTATGGAGTCATCAACTCCACGTATCTCATCTTTCCAGGCTTTTCCATGAGAGATCTGTGTCCCCCTTTTTGCTGCTGGAAGATCACCAGCCTTTAGAGAAGTTGGGTGAGGGTTGGCCATTCACCATCTCGATTTCTGCCAGAGCTTGGTGAATAAATGACTGGAAGGCAGATACAAAGCAAACAAGAGGATATGATTTTTAAAGAAGATTTTGTTGTGGTTTAACCCCAGCCAACAACTCAGCCCCATCCAGTCACTTACTCTCACCTCCTTAGGAGGCAGAAGAGAATCAAAGGAGTAAAAGTGTGAAACGTTTGAGTAGAAAAAAAGACAATTTAATAGGCAAAGCAAAAGCTGCAAGATGGCAATTTGGGTTCAAACCATCCTTTGATGCCAAATGAACACTCAGAAAAATTCCTGTTGCAGATTAATAAATTGGCAAGTTACAACAGTCTCAAATATGGAGCTAAAAATCATTGGAAAATGGAAGGAAATTGAGGATGCATCATCTCTGCCTGCGCTGTTCTTACTCTTTCCCAAACATTCAAGTTTAACTTATTTTGGAGCCAGGCTTTGCTTGTTCTGAACCTGTTCCTCTGCACTTTTTTCATGACTCCAACCCATACCTGAGTGAATACTGGGCCCTGACAAGGTGGCTGAAACTTAATCCTTTTTTTATGATTAATTTCTATAGGAATTGTGGGGAAGTGCTATTTGTTAATACACACATTTCCCCGTGCTGCTCCTTCAGAGCTCAGGCAGTTGGAAATCAAATAATAAAAGTTAACATGAAGGGATTATTACAGCCCTTATAAGGACTTGGGGGAAATTATCATGCAAACAGATGGTGCTCTGAAAAAGTGTTGAAAATACTGCAGAATAATTTGTCTGGTTGACAAAAAGAATCGATATTAAAGAAATAGAAAGATAAAATGATGTTAGAGAGAGATGAGCAAATCTTTTTTAATCCCTCATGAAGCTGCAGCATTCCCAGTATATTCTTTCTTTCTGATTTTTGCTCTGCTCTCTTTTTCATTTGTGATTTTTTCATTTATGATCTCAGACTCCACTAATAATGGAAAAATTGCTGAAGTTTTATTAGGCAGTTGGAAACTTGGTTATCAGAACAGGGTTTTCTTACTCCCTGTCTGGAATTTCACTCTTAAGTTTTGTCCTCTGTGCTTTTCCATAATCACCTTTCCTTACTTTCCCATTTTCTTGTACATGGCTCAGTGATTTTTCTGTAACATAATACTGGACTTCCGGGCTAAAACCATTTGCATCAGGTCATGGGTGTGATGTCAAAAGGCACAAAGCAATCCTTGGTTTCAGCTGAAAATCCTGGATTTCCACTTCCACTGGCAGAGAAATGGATGGAGGAGGATGGAGCTCTCCTTCATTCGTTGATGTTTCCCTGGGAACAGGGAAATCATCCGGGTGCAGAGATTCCCCTCTGTTGGTCATCCGGCGGTGTGAGAAAAGAAGGAAAAATCACTGAATCCTCAAATGGTTTGGGCTGAAAGGGACCTTAGAGATCATCTCATTCCAACCCCCTTCCATGGGCAGGGACACCTTCCACTAGTGTTGGAACCCAAGGCACGCCTCTGGGTGCCCTGGGGGGTCAGGAGCCCCAGCAAGGGGGTCCCAGTCCCTGGCAAGAGCCCAGAATGGCACCGGCTTTGACCTCAGCCCATGGGAAAAGTTACCAACACTGCCAGAATCATTGCAAGCCACGAGAGTGTGAAAATGAGTAGTAGTTTAGTATTTTACAAGGTAAAAAAGTAGATTTTAGGGTTTTTAATATGAGGACGAAGGGTTTAAGATGGAGGATTTTGGGCGTTGCCCTGTCCTTCTTCTTCTTCTCCTTCTCCTCCATCTTCTCTGGTGGTGGTGGCACAAAATGATTGGTAGAATGAAAAAGAGGTAGAAATGCCGTGTCTAGAATAGGTGCAAATTAATTGGTATAGAATAGTAAATAATAAATGCGTTGTGAAGAATGGTTGGATCATGGAAAGGGCACAAAAAGGCCGGGACAGCCCAGGACTGGGCAGTGCCCGCTCGGACTCGGCTGCATCAGATGTGCGGCCGGAGCTGAGAGCTGGCAGAGATAAGGAGAAATAAACAACCTGAAACAACATCTGCAGGCGTTTCTCATCTGTTTGGGCTCAAGGCAAAGCTTCCCAGAGGTGAAGATAAAGAACCTGGATTTGTGCAGGGTACCTCACTCCCACACACTAGACCAGGTTGCTCAGAGCCCCTTCCACACTGGCTGCATAAATAAATAACTCACTCAAGTTGTAACAGGAGGAACCTCAAGATGTGCTTGATGTTGACTGTCCTTTCCCTGGACAAATTTACCTGCATAAATTGGAGGAGGAATGAAGGCCAGAGTCAAATCTCTAATTATAGGAAATAGAGCCCAGAAATTAGACCTAAATATGTAATACAGTGTGAGTGGATTTTCACTGAGTTGGCTCAGTCGGGCATAATCCTTAAGATTTATGGAATTAGTGACAGGACAAGGCTTTAAAATGAAAGAGCACAGATAAAAGTTAGATATTAGGAAAAAATCTTTCCTGTGAGGGTGGAGAGACACTTGAAGAAGTTTTCCAGGGAAGCTGGATGGCTGCCCCATCCCTGGAAGAGTTAAAGGCCCTGAGCAACCTGGTCTAGTTCGAAGGTGTCCCTGCCCAAGAGAGTTGCAACTGGACAGTCCTGAAGGTCCCTTCCAACCCAAGCCATTCTCTGATCCTATGATTCTATGATAATTCTCTCTCTCTTGCTGGATTCTGCTGCTGAACTCACTTTCCTTCCATGTGAGCTTTATTTTATTTCTCCTCCTTTCCATGTTTTCTGGCTGAGATCACCCCCTTGATTCACCTCCTTACACTTCCAGCTCAAGAGGAGAAGATTAACGTGCACCTTCCTGCATCTCTGTGTGCACATCTTTCCCATCGCCAGGTGTCAGAGACAATTACCTTCCTGGGCAAACAATGTCCACCTTTAATCAATTTCCACCAAATTAATTTCTACAAGTGTTGCATTATTACCAAGGAGGGAGATGAACAAAGGGAGTGAAGACAGGCAGAAAATCCCAGGACACCGGTGCCTTGCTCAGAGAAGCAAACATAATTAATTGTAGTGGTTTGATTTGTGCACTTTCTCCTTGCCCCTGTGTCAAAACCCAGGTGCTTTAACTGGCATGTTAATTAGTTCTGTGTTCATAAACGGAGGCACCATGATTGTTAAAGGCATAAAATTGCAACAGCAAAATGCTGCTGCCCCGGGCCAGCTGACAATTACCTGCCAGAGTTAAACAGATCTGTCTGTAATACAGAGATCTGAGGAGAAGAAACTTCGTGGGGTTCAGGGCTCGCTTGTTCCTTTGGCTTCCCATCATAATTCCTTGGTTATTTCCTGATGTTATCTCATAAAAACATGAGGGGAACATTCCCATCACTGACCTGCCATTGATTTAACTTGTGGCCTTCCCTAAATCCCTGTGGACTGGGAGTGTGACCAATTTGTGGATATCAGGAGATTTCCATGTTTATTAATTAGACTCCACAGCTGATGGATTCACCTCAGCTCCCTTTGAACCCTGTTCAATGCGTGGCACTCACGGCAAAGCACCCCAGGGATGGGACAAGGGGGAATGGCCTTAAGAGGAAGGAGAGTAGATTTTGATGGGATAACAGAAGAAATTCTTTCCTGGAAGGGTGGTGAGGCCCTGGCACAGGTTGTGCAGGAATTCTGGGGCTTCTTCATCCCTGGAAGTGTTCAAGGCCAGGTTGGATGGGGCTTGGAGCAACCTGGGATAGTGGAAGGGCTGGAACAAGGCGGTCTTTAAGGTCCTTTGCAACCCAAATCATTCCATGATTCTATGAAATAGGAA
Source organism: Monarcha castaneiventris obscurior (assembly GCA_026261815.1). Classification (NCBI taxonomy): domain Eukaryota; kingdom Metazoa; phylum Chordata; class Aves; order Passeriformes; family Monarchidae; genus Monarcha; species Monarcha castaneiventris. Next base: position 1,073,808 of record JAMPIT010000885.1, on the reverse strand, counting down.
AAGATTTCCTGCAATTATCTTTGTCCTCACCATAAGTTGAAGAAATCGCTTTTATGAACATCTGGGGAACTGGGACAGCAAACTTTTTATTTTGGCTTGTCACTGTTCCTACAAAGGTTCTCTGGCAAGACAATAAACTGAATCTGTGCCCTGTTTACTCTTGGCACCCCTGATATCCAAATCCATTGATTCACCCACCATGAGGGAGATGTTCACAACAACATCCTCTCCAAGCACAGGCAAATGAAACTAAAAATCGTTTGAGATGGCAATGACCAGCTAAATTTTTGTTTTAATTCAAGAGGACTCTGCACTGACAGAGACAAGAACATCTGCTAGAATGTTAAAATATATTTTCCTAAAGTGTAGGTTTAATTAGGAAAGCTGAGCTGGTATGAAAAGGGAAGTTTCACCAGTTCCTATATTTCTGAGGGTGTAGTAAAACAAACTGAGAATCTTATTCACAATTTTTAATAACTCTTCTTTTCATGCAACCCACTGCTCATTCTTCAAATAAAAATATAATTGAAAAGGAGCAATGTCTTTCTATTTTCACTGTGATGATGGAGCAAAAGCCATAGGATTTTTAAGGCACCCTATACAGAGATCCTACAGGGTTTTCCTGGTGAACTCTCCCATCAGTATGGAAATGAAAACTTTAAATTCATTTTGTTTTCACAATGGGAAAAAAACCAGTCTCGTAGTATTGAAGCTTTATGAAGTATGCAAAGATTTACTTGCTGAGAGCCAAACTGGAGTGATATTATATATTTACTAAGGATAAAACATCCCCTTGGAAATGAGCAATTCCATCCTTTGAAAATCCGAGTGCGGGCAGGAGATATCATAAGGAAATCTAACAGTGTAGTGAAAAATGCAGAAAATACTAGTGCCATCTATTGACATGAAAATAGAAAGGTGGGAGAGAAGCTGGGTTTGTCTGCCTGGATCCAAACAAGCAGAGGCTGTTTGTTTTAATCACGTCAAGTTAAGAAATTTGTAAATATGCAGGTTTATGTTTAGTCTTTTTAATGATGTTGTATTTTGGGTAAATATGTTGACTTTCAAATTAATCACCGTTGTAATCAAGCTGCAGCGAGAGATGGGGATTTGCCTGTAATGGGAATTAGGAGTCATTGCTGAGTGGATAAATGCTGGCATTCTGACTAATGCTCTTAAGCAGGTTTGCAATGTCATCACAGGCTGGATCCGAGCTAGGAAGTGGGTTTAAGTCTCCCATGGAATAAAAAAGTGGAAGTTTTCCTAATTCCTAGATCTTCCCTGGCTTTCCACTAGAAAATATTTCCTTGCCTGTGTCGGGACTGAAGGAAAGAGGGATTTGCATTCCCAGCAAGTCAGCAGGAGGCAGCCAGCTCAGATGGGCACCTGACACTGAAATCCAAACAGCTCATTTCAGTATCGGGGAGTCTGGATGAGCACCAAATGATCCTCTACTTTTCAGATTCAAATTAATCCCTCTCCCTGCATTCCCACTTTGTCAACAGAGCAGATCAGACTCCATGTGCTTGGGTCATCATTTGGCAAAGCAGGATTTTCCCAAGCCAGAACGAAGGGCCCTGTTCAGGATATGGGAGTGTTGAGCTCTGCCTTTGGAAAAGCAACACCTGGAATTTCACTCAGAAACCACCTTGGGATGGTGACAGGATGAGAGGCAGGAAGGGAATTATGGATGTCACACCGAGGTCAGATTCTAATATGCACCCATGGAGGAAAGTCCCTGCAACCACCAAGTTATTTCAGGGGTTGTTGTGTCTGCAAGTAATTCCTTTCTGCAGAAAAATGCAATGTTTGACAGCAAAATCCTTTGGTTTTGGGAAGGAACTTAATTATTGTGTCCTTTACAAACAGAAAATGAAAGCTTGAAAGGACTTTGGGACATAACATGGAGCATTGAAATCATCCATGATTTCATATGGAGCCACTACATTCCGATGGAGGCAGCACTTATTTTTCATCAGGAAAAAATTAAGAATTGTGAGCAATGCTGAACATCTTCTCCTTACACGACTATTTTCCATGCTAGAGGGACTTGGAGAATGTTCAGTGCAAAGTGGTTATCAGGAAAAAAAAGTGCTACGTAAGGCTGATACCTGGAACTGACCATGTGTAGGAAAATATTTGAGCCCAGTCTGTGGTACTTTATCTGTGGGATAAAAGATGAAGTCCTGACTCCAGTGTAAGCGACTTGGAACTTTCTATACTTCCCTCCTAAAGGCAAAAAGTCACAAAATTTGAGATTTTTTTTTCCCTCTCCTTATATCAGTTGAAAAAATTAAATAATTCTGAAAGTTCCATTGTGTTATTTTAACAAACCAAATGAGCCTTTGTCAAGAGAGAAAAGGAGAGAGGGAGAAAAAAAAAAACCTGAGAGAAAACGTGGCAGGGAAGCCTGGATGTGATTTCAATATTGACATTATTTAAAAACTTAGGTGGAGGGAGGTAAAAGCTCTTTGTCAGGACTTTAGGAAGGGAGAACTGGATTTTATCAAACTCATCCTGGTTACTGGCATGATCTTGAAGCTCCTCACTCTGAACAAGTCTGAGCTTCCATTTCCCAGCCCAAAGGTGGTTGCAAGAATAACTCATTTCACAGCAGCAATGTGGGATTTCTGTCCTTTGTGCTGTGCTTTGCCAGAGGGCCTGCTGAAAAACAAAGATTTGTATCCCTCAAAATGCTGTGACATTTTCACCCTGTTCAAACACACTTAGGTGCACTCTTAAGTACTTTGAGTTCAGGATCTGCTTAAAGAAGACCTTAAAATGAATCTTACAGATATTTTAAATGATTTTTACAGATATATTTGAGTCTGTGTGTCAGCACCTTCCACCCATCTTGATTCTTGTGGCCCAGGACCACCACTCAGTGCTCTGTGTCTCTTTGTGCGTTGATCCCTGGAAATTCAGGAGAAATTATTTCCACTTCCCCAGTGCTCAGAAGCACAGAGAGGATCTAAACACCAACACACACACACACAAACCCACTTTAATTCTACCTCCTTCAAGCCAAAATTCTGCACCCAGCTGAAGGAGGCTAAAGGTTTTCCTCTCTGGCAGGGTCTTCTTTTTGCCATCTCCGTCCTCTTACTCTTTTCAATCTGCTTCAGAAGGACTGATGGCAATAGATGACATATAAACAGCCTTAAAGACAAAGGATGAATAACATAAAGAATTGCACGAGTCGTTGCAGGAGTAGAAAATGTAAATCAGAGTCAATGAAGAAAATAAAATGTGTCAGCTGACAGAAACCCTGGCAAAGCAAAGTGTTTTCGAAATAAATCAGGCACAGGACATAATGTGCAAAGCCTTCTCCTCCATGGGGAACTCCAAAAAAAGGATCACAGAATCATGGAATGGTTTGAGTTGGAAGGGACCTTAAAGATCATCCAGTTCCAACCCCCTGCCATGGACAGGGACACCTCCCACTACACCAAGTTGCTCCAAAACCCATCCAACCCAGCCTTCAATACTTCCAGGATGTCCCTGTCCATGGCAAGGGTTGGATCTGGATGATCATGGAATCACAAAATTATAGAATATGCTGGAATAGACCCATCAGGATCATCGAGTCCACTCCTGGCCCTGCACAGGAGACCCCAAGAATCCCACCCTGGGCCTCTTGAAGGTCCCTTCCACCCAAACCATTCCATGATTCTTTGAAATTTTTCAAGAAATGCAGAACAACAGTGACATCTGTAGATGAGAATTTTTGGGAAGTGCCTTTAGCATAACTTCAGACCACCCAAATCTGTGTCTGAAGAACTCTCCTTGCTGTGGCTCTGCCCTTTCTCACCTCTCCTGTTTGGTGCCTTGGTCTCCTGTGCTCCATCTCCATCCCTCTGCCATCCCCATTACACACCTCACTTCCCATGTTCTCCATGCCTGGTGAGCACCTAAACAGGAATTATTGCCAGAGGCAGCTGGGATGCAGATTGCTGGTGTTCAAACACTGCTGCCTAAGTGACCTTTGGAAATCTCTGGGCATGAATTTTCTATCTCATTTCCCAAGGGAAAATATTTACATATTGTTGAACAGGGCAAACTTGCTGTTGTCATGTTGTTGCTGTGACTTATGAAATATTACCAGGAAATAATAAAAAAAAATAATAATAATAATAATAATAATAATAATAATAACAACAACAAATCACAGCTTTTGTTGGAATAGCAGCCTAAGAGATGAGCCAATTTCAGCTCTGATGTTGGTGGGAGCCAACATCAGAGCACAGCATGAGAGGGAGTTCGTGGCACCCACCTCCCACTCCCAGGTCCCCGTGTGCTGCCTGCTCCACCTCACTTGTGGTAATTTATTTGCACACCTTTAGAAAAATAAGATTAAACTTCCTGGTAGTTTATGAATATCCAGTTTTAAACAAGGCAGCTGAAAACCTTTCGGAAGGAAGGAGGTTACTGGTAAGAAAGACTCCTCAATTTATACGTGAGGGAGAGATTTATGATGTGAATGGAGGTGGGAGAGGGGAAGGAGGGTGACCTTTGTCTCTCCAGCACCATAAAATTTCTTATTCCCAGCACCGAAGAGGCCTGAACACCATCATGTTTTCCTGTCCTCTTTTTCACACTGGTTTCTGGCAAACGTTAGAAGAGGGAAAGATAACACCAAAGAGGGGGGGAAAAAAAAGATTGCAATCATAGCACATTTGGTGACCCTCCATCTGCTGCTCTTGGCAAGAATCTCTCAGATCAGAGTGGGTTTGCTTGGTTGGACCAAGTGGTGAGAGGGAAAGAGTGGGAAGAGTTTTTTCTGGATACACTAAGAAGGGATATGACTTTCATTATTAGTGGGAATTCGAGATTAAAATGTGTAACAAAGGGCTTGAAAGTACAAAAATCTTACAAAGAGGTGGCTAAAAAATCTCCCGGTGGCTGCTCACCCACTTGGCCAGGATTGTTTTGGGTTTTCCTTTGCTTTGTGAGAGGGTTTGGGGTTCACATGTTTAGATCAGGAGTATTTTTATGCTCTGCATTGTAAAAACAGAGCATTGTAAAGTCCTGGAACTGCCAAAGCTGCCATATTACAGCTATCAAGTATCTCTTTATTAATCAATAATCACTGTATTTTTAGTATTTCTTGTTTAGAAATACCATGGAACTGGAGTGATCTGGAGATTTTGAGACCCATTCAGAGGAGAGAAGCTGTAACATTCCAGCAATTCCAGCAGTGAAATAGTTGCTGCAGCCAGGGAATATTCCTTGAGAGTTCTGCCTCATTAATTTACTTTCCCTTCTCTGTGCAAAATGTATATTTTGTCATAAATTAAATAAAGCAAAAATAAATCAAAATATGTCTTTCTCCTTTAGACACCGAACACAAGGTTTGGAGAAAGAATAATCCACAAAGTCACTCAGACAATTCAGTTTCCAAAAAGTGGGGTCCTGCTCGAACAGGTCACATCTGCAGCAAAAAAATAATAAATTGCACAGATTCCCCCACATGTCAAGGCATAAATTAGAGCTGTGCAGGACTGAGCCTCCTGCTCCATCCAGCTGCTGCACTGCCCTGGGAACGAAAGATGAGCTGGGTCACAGCTGCCAGAGGTTGGTTTATGACCAATCTAGACTGGCCCCAATCTCTCACAGCTTTCCACGTGCCCTGAAAGAGTGGATGAGCTTTGGAACAGGCTCCCAGGGAAGTGGTGTAATCACCATCCCTGGAAGCCTTCAGAAATCCTTCTTGAAGGGGGTCCCATCGTGCTCAAATTGCAAGAACAGGAAATACCTGGAGGAATCTGAAAAGTCCTGCTTTTCACAAGGATGTGGGCAGAGTTTCTTAAAAGGCAACATCCACATCTCTCACGTAAATGAAACAGGGAAGGAAGTCATGGACTTCTGCAATGCGATGAACAGATGTCAGGAGAAGAGGTTTTGTCCTTTACATCTTAAAAATTATGATAGAACAAAGTGGAAAGGTTTTAAATTGAGATTGGATTTTAGGAAAAAATTCTTCCCTGTGAGGGTGGTGAGGCCCTGGCAGAAGTTTCCCAGGAAAGCTGTAGCTGCCTCATCCCTGGAAATATTCCAAGACAGGTTGGACAGAGCTTGGAACGACGTGGTCTGGTTGTCCCTGCCCATGACAGGGTGGTTGGAACTACGTGGTCTTAAAGGTCCCTTCCAACCCCAACCCTTCCATGATTCATCTTATCCTAAAAATCTATGAGGGCCCTTGGTTTGGCCAGAGGAAGCACAGCGTGAATTCTCTGATTCTCCTGACTTCACCTCCTTTGCCCATGGTGGGAGCACAATCAGCTACCTCAGATGAGGAAACGTCTGTTGTAGACACCTGAAATTTAGGGTCTACATGGGAACCTCACCCTGAAAGGTCTCAGGGCTTCCTGAAGGGTCCCAGGACTTCCTGAAAGATCTCAGGACTTCCTGGAAGGTCTCAGGGCTTCCTGAAAGGTCTCAGGGCTTCCTGAAAAATCTCAGGACCTCCTGGAAGATCTCAGGACCTCCTGGAAGGTCTCAGGACTTACAGAAGTTGAGGTGGCATCTGCCCAGGAGGTTGTGTGTGACCTAAAAGGGAGAAGGACAAACTGGGGGTATCTAGGGGCAGGTGCACAGAGTGTCTGAATTCAGGGCAGAACTTTGGATACACTCAGGAATTGTTGTCCCAGAGAAGCTGGAGTGATGGAGACTGAAATTTCACCAAGTATGGGTTTGTACCAGATATTCCATGTTTCTATAAATTATAGAGACACCTCAGGTACTCCAAAAAATGAAAACAGAGCCAGCAGCCGTTGGAGGTTGTCCAATTTGAGACCTTAAATAAGATGAGGACCTATCCCATGTATCACACTCAGCGAGTGACATCTGAGGAACAAGAAAAACAATCAAAAAAAAAAGAAAACCATAAATCCCATCCTTTATTTGTCAGTGCCTTCAAATTTAATGCCCAGATTTGGGGCTTGACTCCTTCCTATTCAGAAAGAAAACTAAAACTCTTTTCATTCCCCATCGAAAGCGATGCAATCCAGGCACCCATTTAGAGTTAAAAATAAGATTAAATGGGTGTGTGGTGCTTTCAACCTCTCCAGAGGAAATAAGTGGAGCAATCTCCATTCCTTGCAAACGCAACCATGCATCTTGCATGAGCTCAGTGTCCCTGTCTCTTTCTTTCCAACTTTGCAAGTTTTTTTTTTGTGGAAGTACCTAAATAGGGCACAGAAGAATCTAAATTAGGCACAGGAAAAAGTTTTGCCTGAGAAAGGGGTGGATGGATGTGACCCTTTGGAGTTTCCTTGCATTGTCTGGGGTGCTACGGCCAAATCCTCCAGAAGGTGAAGAGCACCTGAAGATCTGTGACCAAGAAAGGTCAGAATTGGGAGAAAATTCGCCTGAAGCCTTGCCACAAGGTCCAGACAGAGCAGAGCAGTTCAAAATTCCCATTTGGCTTCGGAGCTTCCCTGGGAGTGTCTACAAGAATTTTGCTTTTTGAAGCTGGAACTGTTCTGTTACCCTGAGCTGTAACTGAACCCAGCAACAAACTGAGCCCCAGAAAAGCCAAAGATGAATTATCACTGTTCAGAAGCCTTTGAAAAGAGGGGTTTTTGTTTTCCTTTGAGGAAAATGGGCCTGGGGTAAATAATATGGGAACAAGTAATTAATTCATCTAAAAATCATCCATTTAAAAAAACATTTATGCTTAAGAATAATGACTTCCAGTAGCAGAAATCTCAAAAATTTGACTTAATACCCATTTTAAATTCACTGGCAATAGCACAGCGGGTTTCCTGGATGTGGTGAGCCAGGTATTGAACAGTATCAGCAATTTCCTCAAAGTTTTTTTTCTTCCTGAAGTGACTTTCCCAAAGGACTTGTAGGATGAAGGAAAAAATAGAGCCAAAACACCTAGAGGAAAATGAATCTTTCTTGTTATACATATGGCATTCCATGAGATGTAACTGCCTTTCTCCTCGGAGTGGCCAATTGCTCGTGTTCCCTAAAAAAACATAGTCTGTCTGGGGACTGTTAGAAAATTCTTTCCCCAGATAACTGGAGAATTCTCTAGGCTCAGAGAGCTCCCCAAGATGAATCCAACAAACCAAAGCACTTTAATGTTGTGCCAACTCTAAAACTTCCTCAAGAATAAAAATAAAATATCCAGTAGGTGTTTTTTGGGGAATTCAGTTGGCTTCTCTGGGGATCCTGCCTTTCATGGTGGATCTCTGGGATGCTCAGGTCTCTAAATGATTCGCTTTGGGATATGGTTTAGTGAGCATGGTGGTATTCGGTCAAAGGTTGGACCCAAAGGATGTCCCAACCTTAACAATTACCTAATTCCATGATTCTGTAGCAGAAATCCCTTTTCTTTGTGGGATTTTTACTTCAGGCCTCTCACCTGAGCTCAGGAAGGACCTGCCTCCAACTGGGACCAAGGTACTGAATGCAGCAGTGCCAAAGGAGTTATCCATAAAAACTCCCATGAACTCCTCTTTCTGCTGATGGTTGACCACGAGCAAATCTGTTTTGTGCCTCATTTTCTCTTTCAAACAGAATAATTCAGTCCAGACTCTCCTCATCAAACTGATACAAACTCGCCCGAGCTCTCAATATAATTATTTTGAGGGGCTTCACCATTCCCTGCCACTCATTCCGTTGCCTGTCTTCTCCTTCCTTCTTTCCTGGTTGATGTTGCTGGAAAGACAAATTGATTTTAGCTCTGCTTTTCAGGACTCAGGAGGAGGCAGTAGCTGACAAGGAGCTAATTAGCCCTTCCAAGGTGAATCCAGCGAAGGCAGTGGAGGAGAAGAGAGATGAGGGACTGCTCTGAATGACAGCTTGAAGTGACAAGACAACTGAAGAGGAAGAGGCTTCAGCACTTCCTTGTTGTCCACAAATTGCTCTCCTGTCTAACTCCTCAATATTGCAGCGTTGAGTTCAGAGAGTTACTGTCAATTAAACAATGCCTTGGCGAGGTGTTAAATTGCAAATTCTTGCTGATGGCTGCTCAAACCCAACTTTATAGCAGGTAGAAACAGCTACCTGGGCTCAGCGATCATTAAATATCTCAGGGAGCAGCACATGCCCTCTCAAGGCTGAATTTTGAAGAGGGCAGCATCTGTAAAGCAGTCAGAATAAGAGTTATGGGGGACTGCGGGATCCTAACTTGCAGGAAACCAATAAATGTTTTCAATGCCTGCGCCAGTTGTAACAAAAGACACGGAGATCTTGGAGAGATGCATTTCTTTATCAGTAACTGTCCTCATCTCTTCTGAACTTTTAGACAGCTGGGTAGTAAAACTCAGGGAAAAAAACTGAGACAGCAAAATCTTCACTTTCTCCCGAGATGATTTGTGGAGAAACATTAAAATTCTTTCATGCATACTGTCAGAACAAAAACTGATTTGTGTTTGAAAGATTTTAACCAGAACTGGCATCAAGGGGACAAGGGGGAATGGCCTTAAATGGCACAGGGTAGGTTTAGATTGGATATTAGGATGGAATTCTTCCCTGGGAGGACGGTGAGGCCCTGGCACAGGTTGTCCCATCCCTGAAAGCATCCAAGGCCAGGTTGGGTGGGGTTTGGAGCAACCTGGGCTAGTGGAAGGCGTCGCTGCCAATGGCAGGGGGTTGGAACCAGATGGATTTTAAGGTCAACCTTTTATTCCAGCAAGCCCTGAGCCTTAGGACAATTAAATCAAGTTTTCTAACGGGTCATTAATGCACTACCAGTTTCAGGCAGTCACATTCTGAGCCAAGGTGGCTGCCACCAGCTCATTTCTTGTCTGAGGTTGGGGGGTACAAGAGCTTTGGTGACACTTGCTGCAAAATAATTCACTAGGATTTGTCCCGAGGTTTCCTGAGGTTTCTGACAATCTCTTTCCTCTTTTACTCATTCGGTCTTATTTCTAAATTAGTTACTGCCATGAAAAATCTTGGAGATCTCCGCATGGCTGCACCTCCAGGATCTTCTAGAGGCAGGATGTGTTTTTATTCATCTGAGGTGAACGAACTGAAGGTCATGTCTGGATAATATTTTCTCATAACCAAGACCATGAGTCCCCTGAATCATCCTGCTTGCCCTTACATGTGCTCTTGAGCAATCACCAGTGTCCTTCCCCTAACAAGAATGGAAAACTTCCCTTTCCAGCACAGAAGCTTTTGGGATCTTCAAATAATGTCTTTATCACTCCCAAAACATACCATGGCAAATGAACCAACCAGCCAGCTTAAGGGAGAATTTAATGGAATATCGTGACATGAGATGCCTCTAATGCCCAGTTTGTCCTTTGGTCTTCACTGTAGCTGTCCCTGTGGCATTGAAACACAGGTTCTAAATAGTTTTGAATTAAAGTTTGACACCCAAAGTGTCATTTTCCCACAGAAAAGTTTGATCTGTTCGATCTGTTTGATCCGTTTCAATTTTCCTCTGACTGTTCTATCCCTTGTTTACACCCCTGCAGCTTCCCCTGCCAGACTGGATTTTCAGATTTGTTTCCCAGCATAAAAACCAGCTGGGCAGATATTCCTGAGCTTTTCTCAGTCTTATGGTGGAGAAATGTGGGAGTGTTCAACAACTGGCACAGACCTGTGTCTGTAGGTTGTTCCATTCATTTTCATTTGGGCCAAAATAAGAGAAGCAGGAGAGTTTTCCAAAATCACAAAATCTTGGAATCACAGAATGGGTCGTGTTGGAAGGCACCACAGTGGGGTTTTCTCGTCCAACTTCCCTGCTCAAACAGGGCCATCCCAGAGCACCTGGCACAGGACTGTGTCCAGACAGTTCTGGAATATCTCCAGGAAGGGAGACTCCACACATTCTCTGGTCTCTGTTCAGTGTTCGGTCACTGCACTGAAGTTCTTCCTCATGTCCAGGTGGAACTCCCTGGGATCAGTTCCTGCCCATTCCTCTGGTGCCACTGCTGGGCCCCACGGAGCAGAGCCTGGTCCCTGCTCTGACCCCTCCCTGCAGACAGGGACAGACAGGGATAAGGTCCCCTCTCAGTTGTCTCTTCTGGAGGCTGAACAGCCCCAGCTCCCTCAGCCTTTCCTTAGCAGAGATAAAGTCCCAAATCATCTTCATGGACCCGTTCCAGGAGCTCCATGTCCCTCCTTGTCCTGAGGAGCCCAGGACTGGACAGAGCACTCCAGATGTGCCTCACCAGGGCTGAGCACAGGGGCAGGATTGCCTCCCCTGACCTGCTGGCAATGCTCTTCCCAATGCACCCAGGATCCCATTGGGGTATCCTCAAAAATCCTCATTTTTCTCCACAGCTGTCTGTTATCCTTGTCACTGACCTGGCTGTTGCAGCACATTTGTTCTGTGCTGTCATTCCTTGATTATTTCTGGCACAGGGGAGTTTTCCACTCAGTTATCCAAAAGAGGAGCATCATCTTCATCTACACTGATCCTCGGTGCCCACAGAGCAATAAAGAAGGAAAATCAAGCCCAGAGTGGATACAAATTCAGGCTGCTTGGTCTTCGGGAGGTGAGGGTCACCATCTCATCACCAGCCTCACAAGTCACCCAACCCTTTGGGTACAGCAGAGCTATTTAACCCTATTCCTGTGGATTTGCCAGGGAAACACAAAACCAGGGATTTCTGGATGGCCTCCAGCCCTCTTCAGATGACAGGACAGATATGGAAGTGAGGGTGTCCATGCTGAACATGGCAGCAGAGCTGCTCTCCTTAATTGCTCCATCTGTCCTTGCAAGGCTGAGTGCCCTTGCTCACTGAACAGGGTCAATTTTTAAGCTCTGCTTGGGCAACTCGAGTTAATCTGGTCCAGACCCACCTGTGAGACTGACAAGGCTGGAAGCACAAGGATTGGATGGATGGACAGCCTGGGCTTAACACAATTCATCTCCCAGTCTCCTATGGCTTCTTGTGCATTGTGAGGAGACAGAACAACTCCTTGTTTTAATGGGAAAAACTGTTTGGAGAAGAGATGCAACTTCACCAGGCCATGACTGAGATGACCTGGAACTACCCAGACCCCAGAGTACATGAGAGCTGCAGTCACAAAGTCACAGAGTCACAGAATCACAGAATCATGGAATGTTTTGGATTGGAAGATCATCAAGTTCCAAACCCCTGCCATGGTCAGGGAACTTTCCACTAGACCAGGCTGCTCAGACCCTCATCCAGCCTGGTCTTTGTCACTTAAAAACATAAAAAATGCGAGGTAATATCATGCCCAAGGTGCTCCCAAATTTGCTGTATTCTTGTTTCTGCTCCTTAATGTCTCAGATCCACTTGGATTTCTCCCTGTTTCCGGTATCATCACCAATCCCTGGTCCTCACAGTTCGCTTCCACCTGAAGTGCAGCATTCCACATGGGGGATTTTTGCAGCTTCATTTCTAACTGCTCTCAGCAGCTTTTAATACCTGCCCTTTATCTGCTAAAGTTGTGGTTACCCCATCCCTGGAAGTGTCCAAGGCCAGGTTGGAAGGGGTTTGGAGCAACCTGATGTAGTGGAAGATGTCCCTGCCCATTGCAGGGGGTTGTGATGAGGTGATCTTCATGATCCTTTCCAAACCAAACCACTGTATGAATTTATGATTCTATGAACTCATGTCGAATTAACCAAAAACCTCTACCAAAAAAAAAACCTTTCAAACCAGGACCACGACAGAAAAGATGATGGATTCTGGTAGGCGGATTGAGAGCAAATACAAAACTCAAGAACATTGATCAGTCTTGAACCACTCTTCCAAACATCAGCTGCAAACACTGGTAGCAAATCCCCTTCCCCATGGCAAGGAATGAACCCTCCCATTTTCACACACTTGAAAGAGCTCAGACAGAAGCTGAATTCAGCTGTATAATTCTCCTTGTTCCCACTTCACTTTTTGTTCAAGGTCCCCTCAAAGCCAAGCAGTTTTGGGGGAAAAGTGTTTTAAAAGATGCTTTAATACCCTTCACTACAGACTGCCTTAGGCACACTGTGAATGGAGCAGCTGAAATTCTCATTTTAAGCTGCAAGCCAGGGAATATTTCCTGACTGTTCCAAGCTGTTGATGCTAAGGTGACACTTGTCTGTTTTGTTTCAACACGATACTCCTTGACTTTCCTTGGTTCCACCCTCACACCACAACTACTCCCCAAAAATGTCAGGTATCTTCCTTTGTTCAAGATATGTGAGTTAAAATTTGATTTAAAGTGTTCATCTTGTTTACACCAAGTGCTTTGCCAGATTTTATTCCCAAAAATAAAGATCTCCTCTTATAGCTAATGATGGGTCTGCCTTGATCCAGTCCTTAAGGAATCAACCTAAGATTTTTAGACATCCATGTATTCAGGCAGTTCCGAGCCAGCTGGTGCTGCTAAAAACCAGATTAATAAACATTTAGATGGGACATGGAAAAGCTGACAGACTCTGCTGTCCATTTTGTCAGGCAGTTCAGCTTGTTACAGTCATCACCTAATCCTAATAGATTTTTGTTACAATTCAATGTAGACACCTTGAGAAACCCCGATGACTTGCTTGGAGCTCAGCAGCAGAACAGATTGCAGCTTGGATTGGTTTCGGGAGGCATCAGGCTGCTCATTACCAAAATCAGGCTCCTGAAGAAGGTCCATAAATGGTTGTTTTCATGAAGAATTTCAGTTTTTCAAGAGAAGAGAATGAGCACAAGCCACCAGTGTCTCCAGCCCCCAGGAGGATATCCCACAGTCTGAGACAGCTCCATTTTTTCTTTAATGTTGGAACTAAATTTCATCCTCACTTTCACTGAAGATGATTCCCCTTGGTGGTTCTCACCTCCACACTCCTGTTTCCTGGGAATTAGGGGTAAAAAAATCAAATTTATCCATGAATTATTATTCTGCAGGATTGAAGTTTGTTTGTCAGAGCAAATTCCAGCTGTTCATAGGATATATCCTTAAATCCACTCCTCTTATTAGAATCATGGACTCATTAAGGTTGGAAAAGATCTCCAAGATCATCAAGTCTGACCTGCAACCAAAAAGCCCAACCTTTGGCTGAGGGTTTTACCATCTCCTCCTATCCTGGAAATGTAGAATTCCCAGAAACACACAAAAATTGAATTTTAGGAGATTAAAAGGATTTTGAGCACTTCAGGTGAGTAGGAAAAAAGACAAAAAATGGTGAGACAGAATTGTGTAAAGAGCAGTAATTGAGGGCTTTCAATACATGCTACTGGTCCCTATTTCTTCTTCCCAGTACACAAAACAGATCTGGAAAGGGAAAAAAAAAGGGTTTTAAGTGGATTTTGCTTCATTTATTCACCTCTGGAATCTAATTTTGGCCAGGGCTACCAGAATAACTTTTGTGACTTCATTTTCAAATTCTTTTACCCACCAAGTAATGAATTTGACCAAGGGAACCAAATTTTTCTCTCATTTAAACCAAGACTTTCTCCAGTTTAAACCAAGACTTTGTCCCATCTAAACCAAGGCTGCTTTGCCTCCATCTCTCCATGCAATACTGGAGATTTGGAGGTGGAGGGAGGAGGAATCCAAAACATTTTTGGAGCACAAATCCTGTTCCTCTCAAATCAGCCTGAGATGTTCCCCCCACCTCATGTCCTCCCTTTCTCTGCAGCTTTGTGGCTGCATTCCATGGAAAAAAGGCTTTGGAGCAAGATAACCCCTAAATTAACAGGTTTTTAGCACACCTGCAAATGGAACAGCTCCAGCTATTGGCAGCCACAATTATTTAATGAAGCAAGGAGTTTCCATTGATTTTGTGACTCCAGATGGGAATTAAAAGGCCTGTTATAATTAGCCCTAAACTCTCCTATTTATTACTGGGCTGAGCTGTGTCTGTTCACATCTTTGGGGTTGGAAACGATGGTGCAGCTGCACCTTGTGCTCTGTGGGGATAATTCAGGTTCAAACCTACACCAGGGTGGGGAGGAGGAATTGTTTATTTTTCCTTTGACAAATCTCTTATGTCAGGAGTTCACATCTCATGGGAGGAAATTGGGAAAAGGTTTCAGGGAGACCTTAGAGCACCTTCCAATGCCTAAAGCAGCTCTGAATCACCCCTGGCATTGTTTTCTCTTGCCCTTAACAATGGAAGAGCTGGATCTCTTCACTATCAGACAGCAGATTTTTCCCTTTCCCTTTCCCACCCAGAGTGCTGGTAAAATGGCAGTGGGATTTAAAAAGGATTTGAGAGGTTGCAGGATGGGTCTGTGCTGGTGTGAACTGGAGCTGAACCTCAAGGAAGAATCAAACAGAAGGAAACATGGGAAAACCTCGAGTGGGATTCACGGAGAAATAAACTAGGGCTTCAGGACACAGGAATGATTGAATATCCAGTCAAAAGCTCTGCTGTGACACTGAATTACTTAGGATCATTTTGGGAATGATGAGAGATCCCCATCCCAAAATTAATAGCTGGACAAAATGTCTGAAAGTTCCTCCTCGAGCCTCCAAGCATTTGTTTAATCAAATCCATAAGATCTCTGAGAAATGAGATTTCCCAAAATCCCTGGTGGCCTGTTGCACCACTGCCTTATCCCTCGAAGAAAAATATTCCTCCTCACCCCCAAAAAATCAAGCTTGAATTTTTCTGTTGTAGAAATCGAGGTTTCTGGTAGTCTCTGGAGTGGAAGGGTTGATGTTTTGAAATCGGCTTTAGTCTGTGTCTGATGCCCAAAGAAAGGGAAACGTTGCAAAGCTCTGAGTGTGGTTAATTCTTCTCATGCTATTAAGGTCAAGTTTTATCAATCTGTTGTCAGAGAGCTGCACAGGTAGGAGCCAATCAAGCAGAGATGATGTGTAAATTGAATTATGTGCTAGAAGCAATAATTAGAAAGGAAAAAAAGGAAGGGAAAGTTCTCATTCCCCAAGATGTCCCTGAGTACACCACAGAGCAGGAAGGGTCAGGTGAAAAGGAGAATGCAGAGGGAGGGAATTGTGCCACCTTGACCTAAAAAAAGAGCACAGTTTGGTGTCAAAATCATCTTTGGCATTGGGAAGAGGAAGATGTAGATCTAAGAAATCTTTAGGGCATTTTTATAGGTCATGAGGGCCAATTATTCAGCCTCAAGAAACAGCTGAGCTACGGGAGGTATCAAATAATCAACCAAATCTGAATTATTGATAAATACGTTTTTCCATCCACCAGCACTGTGACAACATCTTCTTGGTGAAGAAAATTGAAAATCGTGGAGTGCATCACGAAAGCAGACAGAAAGAAGAAAAGAGCAATTATGCAGATGCAATTTAGTACTGAACTCTATTTAATCACTGGGGGGTTTGGTGCGTGCATAAAAGCTGAAGAATTCTGACATTGTAATATGAGATTAGGATATGATTAATGTGGGGAAAGAGTTATTTGGTTGGATTCCTGTGATTTACACATCCAGAGGAGAGTTTTCTCAGGGATCTGAACAGAGACACTTTTCTGGGCAGCACAGGAATCAACTCAGATATTTGGGAGGTCAAACAGCAAAGGGGTTTTTTGTCAGGCCAGCCATAAAAACCAGGATAAACCCTGCTCAGAAAAAGAAGCTGGAAATAGGGAAAAAAATGTCCTCCTCCTAAAAGGACATCTCCCATCTCTTATTCCTTAGTACATTGTGTTTAAGCACCATTATTTTAGGTCAAAGACTGTCATTGCTTAGCACAATTCCACCTTCCTGCTTTTCTTTTTTTCACCAAAGGTGTGTGATTTTTTTTTATTCCTGCTTGTAAAAAACTATAATTCAGGACAGCTTGTAAAATAGAAAACATGGCCAGAGAAAAGATATATATATATAGAGAGAGAGATCTCTTTTTTATTTTTTCTGTTCTTCAAAAGGCAATAAAAATAATTGTGAAGCTGTTGGGAATAGCTTGGACATACGATGGGAGATTGATCTGAAATTGAAAGATGAGCCCTTCAGTGATAATCAGGAACATGATTTCTTCAGTGGAGTGAAACGGAGCTTAGCAGATGACTCGATTACAGTTTCTAATTACTTATCAGATGCTGCTCTTGAGTCAAGCAAAAAAAAAAAAGGGGCATAAGAAGTTCCAGCGGCTGGAAATTCAAGTCAGCGAAATTGGAACTGAATTCAAGGTGTACATCTTAAATCATGAGGTTAAATCAACCTTCAGAGCAGACAAGCAGTGGACATGATAAATTCTCTCATCATTTAGTCTCTTTAGGGGAAGATTATGTATTCTTCTGTTAAAAAAAAGGAAAGAATGAAAAAGTTTTCTATGCAGTTTAAGCAGAAGTAAATGGGAGAGTTTGTGGATGTGGCTGAGACAACATTTCATGCCCTGAATTACGTAGGTCAGACGAGGTTCTCAGATGGGTTTTGCAAGGTTTGAAACCAAACTGCGTTGGTTTTTCTCTCCCACTATTCAAGGAAAGTGCCTTTTTAACAACATTCAGCTTCAGAAATAGCCCTTAATTGTTCGTTTGTTAATTTGTTTAATTGTTGATGCTGCTGAAAAGCCACCAGGCTGTGGATGTACACTTGGAATGTGTCACTATAGCGCTGATCCAGGGTGGTTTCGGTGCCCACATCGAATTGAAAAGAGGATTTCAAGAGGAACATTCTGGGAGCTGCCAACCCCCAGACCCCAGAGCAAGGCTGACAGATGTGCTCCATGGATGAGGTGTAGCTGGAGCCTCCTACAGAAGGGTCTCCTCAAGGTTTTACCTCCTAGAACTTTTCATGAGCCTCAGTCCCCAAAAGACAGCATAAACTGGGAGATCTCCAAGAACTACTGGTGGTGCAACAAATATCCAAACTTATTATTCCTCTCTGGTGTTCATGTTTCATTGACATTGGTGGATGTTAGCAAACTTAGTGGGGTGCTGGAAAGATCCTGAAAACAAGGAAAAGAAGATTAGGACAGAAGAAGGAAGGAATGGGTGTGGAAGAATCTCTGCCAGGAAGTTCCACACACAAAAAAAGCAAAGGAGCAGCTGTCTCCTCGATTAACCAGCCTCTGCTGTCTTCATAAATCACTTTGTGCTGCCATATCCGAGTCTTAGAAACCCAGAGAAGTATTTGCACTCTTAATTCCTGTTTAAGGAGCTAAATCCCTTTTGAAATCCTTTGTCTTGTAAATACTTTTGTGGATCTGAGCCTTGTGGCTCTAATCTAAGAGGGGCTAAAAGGAGAAATACACAATCCTTGCTGTCGTGTAAGGGCACAGGATAAAGGGTGAGATAAAAGGGAAACACTGAACTGCCGCCAGGTCTTTGTGGGGGATTTTGGGAAAATCAACATGGGATTGCCTTGCTCATGAGTGAAGGTGGAACCTCATAAAATCAGGAATAACTCACTCTAGCAGAAGGTGTCGCTGCCCATGGAAGAGGGCTTGGAATTAGATCATCTTTAAAGGCCCTTTTAACTCAAACCGTGCTGATTCCATGATTTTATGAATCCATGATTTCCTAAATTTTGGCACAGAGGATTTAGGGTTGTCTATTGTGACAGGAGTGGAAGCAGCTGGAAAGGGGGATTAGATTGTTCAACACCATTTTTTTTCTCTCCTTGCTGCAGAATGGGCTTTAAACCACCCACCTCCCATTTTATCACAGAATTGAGAAAGTGAATTTTTACTCTGCTTTTTTACCCTGTGCCCATCCAGAACTCTTCAATGACAAGAACTGAACCTGGATGAGCAGGGAAAC
Organism: Monarcha castaneiventris obscurior; assembly: GCA_026261815.1. Classification (NCBI taxonomy): domain Eukaryota; kingdom Metazoa; phylum Chordata; class Aves; order Passeriformes; family Monarchidae; genus Monarcha; species Monarcha castaneiventris. Next base: position 1,055,219 of record JAMPIT010000885.1, on the reverse strand, counting down.
CCCACAAACCCCTGAACCAAAGGGAATCTCTCACCCAAAAATTCCTGGTACAGTTCAGTTTTCTGAACCCATCATTCTTTCAGCTCTGTGGTTGCACCTCACTTCTGCTCCCGTGTCTGTACAGAACTTTACCCGACAGGAATCTTGTCTGAGGTAGATCTGAGGCCAACCAGTAGGAAAAAAATGAGTGTGAATCAGCCTCTTTACCATATTAATCATTCCTGTACCTACCACATCTCCCTCAGAACAGCACAGCTCATTATAGGGAGACAAATGCTAACAGAAAATGATAATCAGTGTCAAACCACCAGAAATGTGAGATTCTGGCCTGGGGAGAAATGAATTTTATTCACAAACTGGATCTGATCCCAAAATGCAGGAGAACATTGCTCCCCACCTTCACGTCCCTGTGGTGCTCAGCGAAGAGATCTTACAGAGACCTCCAAAACCCTGTTAATTTGTGCAATTTGGTTGGAGGAAATCTGAGTTTATCTGATTTTGTTAATATTTTGATACTTCCCATGAAAAATAGCACGCGAAAATCTAATTAAACCAACACATTTTAACCTCGTTTCATTGGGGCTGGTGTAACGCTGAGCTCACTAATTTGCAAAACTAATGAGTGCAGTCTGACCCAGAGTTGCTTTTTACAGCATCAATTTACCCAGGAAGTCTGGAAAGCTGGGGCTCTTTACTTTTATTTTATTTTTTTTTCCAGTATTTGATTTGGATGTGATGAGCTGAAGCCCCAATTAAAATCCTGCAAAGCAAAAGGATTCCAGAATTCTGCAAAAGCATAACCAAGTTTCAAAGTCGTTTTTTTTTCTCCTTTTCCTCAAAGATACTTGGTGGGGTCTAAGCCAAGTCTTTGCTTTGTGAGTTCTCAATCAAAAGTGGGAAGAAAGGGGAAGAAAGAGGAAGAAAGTGAAGAAATCACTGCATGAAGGAAGTAAAACTAAAGGGGACAAACTACAGACAAATTTTTGATTTTCTTTTCCATAACAAAACCCATCTCCCACCAAACCAGAGTTAAATTCACTTTCTTCTCTGGTAAGATAACACTGAAATGTTTTCCAGGAGTGCTTTATAGCCAATGATTTTAGTGATTTTTTTTAAGGAACAATTTCAGATGGATTTTTTTTTCCCTTTGATGCATTCAGATGTTCCATTTTCATCTTAGCCATACATAATCATACCACAATATACAGATTATAGAGATCCAATGTTTCCTTCAGGCTTTTAATGTGTTTCTGAATTAAGTTTTCAAGGTCTGGTCCAGTTGGAGAAGAAAATAATATATTTATGTAACAATACAATTATATAAATTTTGGGAGGTACAGACACTTCACCTTTCATCAAACAGCAAATGGGAACAAAAAGAAAAATATTCTTGCAAATGCACTTAGTTTTATGCATTTTATGCAACTTAAATCTCAACAAGTCCTCTGAGTCAGAGGAGAGGAATCCACTTTTCTAGGGTTATTTTCTGTATCTAATTTAAGATCAATCATTCACAAGGAAACTCCTGTGTCATCCAAAGGAGATGAATCCCTTTCCAAAATCTGCTGATGAACAAATTCCAGGCAAATTTCTCTGGAGCTGCTCCAGCTGGGACCACAAGCCATGAAAGTGGACACCAGATCTGTGATTTTCCCTCACAAGCACAGGCTCAAGTTTGGTTCCTATAAATGAATTCCCACACACAGGGAAAGACTTTTTTTTCTGGAAATCTCTGAGGCAGGAAGAGCCACTGACAGGGGACCAAAATCAAACCAGAATAATTTCATAAATGCTCAAAAAGCTTCTCTTTAATCCTCAGCTCTGCTCTTCAAGAGGAGGGAGCAGAGAGAGGTGACTCTGGATGTTTGGCAGCAGAACAGGCACTGCCCGTGCCCTTCACGGACCTGAGCATTTGGGAATCACAGGATTTCATCCCACAGCAGCTCAGGGAAACAATCACCAACAAAAAACACACAAAACACAAAAACAAACCCCAAAAAAAACACAAAACAAAAACCCACAACAACACGAGGATCAAGGGCTACTAATTTGTCCCAGACATAAATATATTCAAGAAAGCTAAATAAAACCTCTCTGGCACTAATTAAACTTTGCCCTGATTCTCAGGGATGAATTTTAACTGCCACGCACTGCATAGCTTTGATTGAATTTCCTTCTGTTGGACGCAATTGCATTTAAGCAAATCACATCCCATCGATTGGTGGTTGTTTGGAGCAAATACTATTTATTTCCTCTGCAGCAAATTATTTTTAATGGAATTCCTGGAATTGCATTTAAGTGTGTTGCAGTTAGTCGAAATAGATTGAATTAGGGCACGTTGAATGAAAAAAACACTGAAAACAGGCAGGAATTAAGTTGCATCAAATTTTGTTAAATTTAATGGGACAGTGAATTTCATTTCCACCGAAGCAAGGGCAGGGAGGCAAGGAGAGCAAAATGAAGGTTGAAGGGAAATCATCAGAGAAGGAGGAAGCTGGAAGCAACTGGAATAAGGAGCTGAAGGCAACAGCAGTGCTAGAATATATTAGAGATAAATTATTACACTAAACCCATCTAAACACTTCTCTGGGAATTGAAGATCACGCAGTTCCAACCCCCCTGCCATGGTCAGGATCATCTTCCACTGACCAGCTTGCTCCAAACCCCATTCTGGCCTTGAACACTTCCAGGGGCATCCACAGATTCTCTGGGCAACATTTTCCAGTGCCTCACCCCCTCATAACACAGAATTTCTTCCTAATATCCAATCTAGTTGGAAATTTCAGAGGGCAGGATTTGATGAACAAGTCAATCCCTGCTGATCTTTATTTCTCCTGACAGGTTTCTCAGTGCCATCCCAGCCAGGAGAAGCAGAGGAGCTGGAAGAAGAGTGACTGCAGATGGAAACCAAGGATGGAGATGCCAACAGATTTCCATATCAGCCTGATGCTCCACAGCCTACAGGAGGCTGAGACAAGGCAGAGAGGCTTGCAAGGAAGTATGGAATGTTTATTTAATTCCTTCCTTCCTTCCTTCCTTCCTTCCTTCCTTCCTTCCTTCCTTCCTTCCTTCCTTCCTTCCTTCCTTCCTTCCTTCCTTCCTTCCTTCCTTCCTTCCTTCCTTCAGAAGGGAGGCATGGGGGAGAGGTTCTTACCTGATTTTGCTTGGTAATAAAATTAATTTCCCCAAGTCAAGTCTGTTTTGCCCATGAGGGAATTGCTGAGTGATCTCTCCCTGCCCTTCTCTCGACCCACAAGGCTTTTGTTATTTTTTCCCAGGGAGTAACTGGGAGAGGTGATCGACAAAAAATGGACTGAGAAGTGTTAGAGAGCAGAAAGATCATTACCACAGGCTGCAGGAATTTCTGCTCTGGTGCGTGTTGCACTTCCCTCCCTCCCTCCTTCTTCACCCCCTGGTGTCTGCAGGGGCGTTTCTCTCACTCCTCTCTTTGCCAGCACTTCTGCAGGTCTTTGTTTCCCCCTTTAAAATCTTTTATCCCAGAGAGGTTCCCACCATTCCTGAGGGGCTTGACCTTGGCTGGCTGCAGATCCATCCTGCAACCAGCTGGCATTAACTCTGTTGGATATTGGGGAAGCTTCTGGTAGCTTCTCACATAAACCATCCTTGAAGCCCCTCACTACCAAAAATTTGCCATGCGAACCCAATTTCCCTGGTAATTCAGAAGGTATCGGCTACAGGGACACCATGAGCTACCCTCTGTGCAAATCAGAACATTTCAAAAACTTCAGGAGGCTTTTTAAAAAAGTATTATTTGCTGTTGTTAAACTTTTTCTCCACTACTTCCTTCCTATTCATCCCATTAATTCCTTGGAAGGGAAGCCTGCTCTTATCCAGGCCCGTTGCAGGGCCTTGGTGCTAAATGATCTTGAAGGCCTCTTCCAAGCCAAATTGTTCCATGATTCTATTGATACCTTAGGTTTTAACTTTTATATTTTTCAAATTCTGTACAGCTTAGAGTGTAACTCTGAAGTTCCTTGTAGCCCGTAATTTCTGCTCTCTCGTGCTGGGCAGACACAACAAAGCCTCTCCAGGCTTTGCCTCCAAGGACAGCCAGGCTGTTCTAGGCCCAAAATGTGTAAACCAAAGCCTCTAAGGGAGGGCAAGCTGAGGGGAATTATATCATTGAACTGGGGCTTTAATTGGAGAATTAACTGTGGTATGCAAATGAACCAAACCTGTAAAGGTGTGAAGAACTCGTGGCCTGGGGTCCATCTTGGGGTCCATTTTTGGAGGCAGCCTCTGGCTCCCCCAGGGTGTGCCTTGAAGGCCTTCAAATAAATACTGACCTTTATTCCCTTACTCTTGTCTGGTCTCTGTTTCTAGGTGGCTGGAGAAGGCATCACTATGACAAAAAAACACAACCTGCATTTCTTCCAGCTCAGTCTGAGCTGTGTGATTCCTAAACAGGGATATTTAGTGCTGGTTTGTGGATTTATTCAGTGACAACTTCGGGGTGTTTGTAGTGTAAACGTCATCCCCTCCTTCTCTGCCCTTTTCTCTCACCGTGGCAGCGTTTCTGCTTCAACCCAGCCAGCTCTGCACGTCACAAAGAGAGGAAGGAGCTCAGCCAGGCTTTGCTGTCAGCAAAGGCTGATCTCCCCTCCTTGCCTGACCATCACTTGTTGCCTTTGTTAGCACAAAAACACATAATCACTGGATGATTATATGCAGGTGCTTTTATGGAGAGCTCTGGGAATCAGGGGTTCAGACCCAAATCATGATTCCGACGTGGATTTGAGATGGATACATTTTTATACCCTTTCCTTACATAACTGTTGTATAATCATATGTTAATCATCAACTTGATATTGTTCTGTTGTGTATTTTGTTTCCACCCAAGCATGGGTTTAAGCCCCCTCCCCACAACGTTCCTCATGATTCTTGTTGTAATTAAATAATTATTTTTAACTGTATTTACTAAGCAATCATAGCATTTAACTTCATCCTCTACCATACAGGTGGCTACACCAGGTACAGGTTAACATGATTTTAGCAAAGACAATGCCCACTCCCATTCCCAAGGCCTATCTTAACTACCATGACTTTTAGAAACATTTTAACCCTGTGCTATCACCTTTTCCATGTTTAACTCTCCCATTTTGCACATTGTGCCAATTTTGGAGTGCTCTAAATGTCAGCGTAATGTAGCAGTAATAGTTCATATCATCATTAACTGGGAGGCTGAAGGGGAGAGGAATCAGAGAGCAGCAATTCATTTGTGACGTTTCTTTATTTCTTGCTGGTAAACAAGGTTTGTCTCCGTGCAGCTCTGAAGAGAGGGGCCCTCATAAAGATGCTCCTTTAACCCTAAAAATGAGGAAATATTCAATGAGAACATTCTGCCTTCCTTGGGCCTCTCAGAGAGTAACTCTGGGACTAGTTCCTTGGGATTGATTGTCCAGAACCCCTCAAAATTAATGGAATAATGGAATGGTTTGTGTTGGACCTTAAAGATCTTTGAGTTCCAACCCCCTGCCATGGGCAGGGATACCTTCCACTATCCCAGGTTGCTCCAAGTCCCATCCAACCTGGCCTTGGACACTTCCAAGGACGGGGCAGCCACAGAATCCCTACACAACCTTTTCCACGGCCTCACCACCCTCACAGGGAAGAATTCTTTCCCAATATCCAATCTAAACGTACTATCAGATAAACAGCTCAATTTGTCCTCAACTTTAGCATTAGACACTGGTCTGAAGTGAAATATTTACCTCCAAAGAGGTGATCATGGCTAATCAGGATGAGGAATTGTTTATCTGCAGCATTCCTTAAAGAAAAACAACTTCAAACGTACCCCAAAGCTGTTTTTTATGCAGAAATCTCAGTAGGAGAACAAGAGCAACACCAGCTCTGGAGTCAAATCCCAGCGGAACGAGCAGGCAGACAAGCAGATGGCAGGAACTAATTTTGTTTAAATAATTAGGGAAATTAATAGGTAAGTTGATAGAATAAAAGCATCAGAGGACATGGATAGCTGCATGGATGGACAGGAATGAGAGATGTGTCTAAAATAAGAAAGATGTCACCTTGTTTCTGGCTCAGGAGACTCCGAGTCACACAAATGTTTTTTTCCAACGTGCCACAGCTTCTGTTTTATTTCATATAAATTGTGCCTGCGGTGCCATCCTGGACTCACACAGCAAAGGTTCCTGGCTGACATTTTAAGAGATGAAATAAGGAAATACCTAAAACAGTTCTTTCTTTCATTAATTCAAAAAGAATTAGTTTGCATAACTGCAGAAGCACAAGGAATAAATGAGCTTCTGTGCGTGTGTATTATTGCACTTTGCACAAGCTTTGCTTTTCCAGCCCTCTAGTGGAAAGGGAGAGGTATAAGGAAAGGATTTTCAGGATTCTCATCCTGGTGGAAGCAGTTTTTCATAGAGAATCATTAGAGGGGGAAAAGACCTCCAAAATCAGTTTTTCAGTGCATGGTGCAGCTTCTTCCCACTTCTCACCTTCAAAGCTGCTCCAGAAAACCTCACAAAGAGCTCTTGGCTTTTTGTGACAGTGGATTCATGGAAACATGAAGGTTGGCAAAGACCTCCAGGATCATCAAGTCCAAAATAGCACCATGTTCATTAAACCACATTGTGAAGTGGTTTTTTAACTCTTCCAGAGGTTGTGACTCCACCACTTCCCTGGACAGTCTATTTCAATTCCCAAGCACTCTTTCAGTGATGAAATCTTTCCCAATATCCAACCTGAACCTCCCCTGGCACCACCTGAGGCCCTTTCATGTGTCCAGATGCAGGCCAAGTTGTGGATGTGTTGTGTCCATGTAAAAAGCTGCAGGATTTGGGATTAAACAAAGCTTCCAGTGACGTTTCCTACAAACCTTTGCTAGCAGGGAGCAGCACTATGGAAAATATTTTTGTGGTTTAATCTCCTTAGAAGTTATATCAGGGGCCAAAGCAATAATTACAATATAAATATCTTTTATAGAGGCTGCAAAGTATTGGGGGGGGCAATATGTAAAAATTGAGTTAGTGGTGTAGGGAAAAGTGAAGAATTGGTTATGTGATGCGGAGGAAACAGGGAAGGAATGAAAATGAAAGGACTCTGCTCCTGAGTTAATAGTGCTGATGGATGAAATGCCACTGGCTGAGCACATCCCATCTTGTTATGCCTCTGCTCTGAGGCAAACGGAGCTTGAAAAGCCTCCCTCCCCCAGAGAGCAAATAAAAGAGATTTAATTCAAACAAAAGCTGCTGAGGACAAACAAGGGGAAGAGATACAGTGGAAAACAAGCAAGGAAAAATGAAAGGAGATAGACAGGCAGTGCTAAATGAGCAAATAACACACTGGCAGTGGGATACTTGAGCAGGGCTGAATGACCAGAACAGGGAAGAAGCAGCCTCTGCAGGGGAATGGCAGCCAGGAATCGACTGCTGGCAGATCCCAAAATCATGGAATCATCGAGTCGTTAAGGTTGGGAAAGATCTCCAAGGTCATCAAGTCAGACCTTCAACCCAACACCACCATGCCCAAAAAACCACATCACGAAATGCCCCATCAGCTCCATTGTGGAACACTTCCAGGGATGGTGACTCCACCACTTCCCTGGGCAGCCTGGTCCTGATGAAATTGTCCCCAGGCCATCCTGGGAGAAGATCAGAAGCATCCCCTGAACTCACCCCTCTCTCCTACCTTCCTCTCTGGTTTATCTCTCTTTTTCTTAACCCTGGGCTATGGTTGATTGCACGAGGCAGAAGCCTCAGGGTGTTTGGTGGCTTTGTGCCCAGGGAATGTGGTCAGGAATCTTTTCTGGTCTCAAACAGCCCCTGATCAGCCCCGAAGCTGACAGAAATCCCTTGTGTTTGGGTTCAATCCACCTCACCATCTTCCCTCCCTTCATTGTTCACTGGCAGCACATGAATAGTCTGACGCAGAAAATTGAGTTTGCATTTTTTTCTTGCTTATAAACCATAAAAAACCCCAACTGTTCAGAATTTGCTTTTCCCTGCTTCTACCTTATCACTCTATTTCTTTGAGAAGCACAACTCACTTTGCACGCAAGCCCAAGATTTTTGTCTTTGAGCAGTTTCACAGATAAGCAAAAAGAAGTGGGTGAAAAAACCCAAATAATTCACAACTTATTTAAGCCTGAGAGGGAAAAAGAGAGAGCAGGGGGATGATGGCAGAGCTTCAGCAGTAATTCAGAGTCAGAACTCAGTGAGGGATGGCTGGCTGTGGGTGACAACAGCGGAACAGCACTTTTCTGTCTCCTGCCCCTCCTTTTGGGAAATTAAAACCTTTTTGAAGGTGCAGCCATGCAAACAGGTGTGGATCCATGCACTGAAAAGCTGAGGAGACTGCAGAGAATCTCAGCCAAACGTGGGACAGGGACAGAAGCAAAGTGAGGTCACTCCTGCAGCAGAGAGGAAAAAATACTTTGAAGGATAGGAAAAGGCCTTTGCTCTCATTCTTGGTGAAAAATCTGGGTAACTAATAAAAATAAAGATATTGTCATAAAGCCCATGAGAAACTGCATCCAGACCTCCCTTTCCTCTCAGGCTGTTCCTTTGCTTGCTGAGTAGTTATCGAGTGAGATATTAGGAAAAATTTCTTCACCAAAGCTATTGTCAGGCACTGGAATGGACACCTCAGGGAAGCCATCCTGGTTTTAAAAATAAAAATTGTGTGGATGTGGCATTTGAGGACATGGTGAACGTGGTGGGGGTGCTGGGTTCATGGCTGGGTTCAGTGAGCCTGGCTTGATCCCTTTCCCCCTTCAAATCCAGTCTAAAACTCTTTCCATGACCTCTGCTAAGACCTGCACCAAGACACTTTTCCCTCTTTGAGAGAGGTTTGTCTTCCCTCTCTGAAACTCTCAGGGATTTAAAATCCAGGGCACTCTGAGGCAGCAGCACCCACCAGGTTTGTTTTCCTCCTGGATAAATCCATGTCCAGGAAGGTTGGAAACAGCAACCAGCTGGCACCAGTGACTCAAACATTTCTCTGTCCCAGCAAGTCAGCATGGAGCTGTCACAGCCTAAGAAGGGTGAAAGATATTTTGATACCAGCTCAGAGCAACAGTGCAGATGCCAGAGGCTTTGGTTTTTGTCTCTGGGTTTGTGGGGTTTATTTTTAAATTTCTTTCCCTTTTTATTTCATTTTCCCTGTTGATTTTCCCCCTGCTACCAGACTGTTTCCTATTTTTCTCTTCATGTTTTATGTGCTTTCTTCAGTTTTAATTTGAACCATCTCCCTCTGGAATTCTTGCCCCTTTCCACCACATCTTGCCTCTAAATAAGACACTGAAGTTTTGCACCTCTGTGCTAGAGTTTATTTCCAACCTCAGGCCTCAGAATCTTAACCCTTGGTTTAAAGATGAAGGTTTTCCCAGAGTGAAGGCAGCAGCTTATTCACAGCCTGTATTTCCAGGATAGGGATTAGGAAAAAGAGCTCTCTACAGGATAGAAAACTCAGGCTGACACTCCAAGAGGATTCTCCAAGAGGTTATTTAGAGAAAAGCCTGGGTGCTTCTCCCTTTTCTCTCCATCAGTCCTGCCCAGGCCAGGATTGGGTACAACTCCCTCAGCAAGGTTGCCCATTTTCATCCAGAAGGGAGAAGAAGAAAAAATAAAGAGAAATTGGGGTCCTCGTGTCACTTTTGGTTGATGTTCCACCTCAGAAAAGACCTAAAATGACTTAGAAATAAGAAAATCATAAATGTCTTTCTTCATCCCCTCTGGTATCTGTGATAGGATAAACTGGACAGCAGGAAAGGAAAACGACTTTCTGACTCGTCACAGAGACTGTGAGAGAAATTCTGGAAATGGTCTGAATGGAGAATGGTTGGGAATGTCAATTTTGGAAGTCAAAGAAGTAGGAAAGGTTAGGAGAAGGATGGCGAGTGTTGGTGACCCCAAAATTTCCAGCTCATTTCATTCCTAGCCTTAAACTTGTGGCTTTTAGGGAAACCCAGGTCAAGAGATAAAGGAGTGAGTAAATCCTGAGGACCTGGATGCTGCTGCCCTTCGCCTCCTGCGGGTGACAAGGAGAAGGAACCTTGAAGAAGACCCCAGGAGGGGGAAGTTGTGGGCTCAGACTGATGTCCCTTCCCTGCTGCGTTGTCATGAGCAGAGCAGTTCCATGGAAACATTTTCATGTCCTGCACACCAGAGAGTTTGTGGGATAAGAAACTTGTGGATGTGTGTCTGTAAGGGTGAGAAGGAGTGAAATTGGCTTCTTGTTTTTTAATTCACCTCTCCCGTCCTGTAAGATCTCACCTTGAGTTTTTAATACCTGCAATTAATGACCTGCACTTGAGAGCTCCATTGGTGACCTCTAATTCCAGTCTGCTCACAGAAGGGGCAGGAGATGGGAATGTGTCGTGGTTTAATCCCAAGTGGCATCTAATTATCACACAGCCTCTCACTGACATCCCAGAGGGGTGGAGAGGAGAGTCAGGGAAAAGCAAAAACTCCTAGGTTAAGATAAGAACGGTCTAATAATTTAAGCAAAGTAAAAGGTGATAATACTGGTGGTAATAATAATAATAATAATAATAATAATAATAATAATAGTAATAATAATAATAGTAATAATAATAATAATAGTAACAGAATAGAGAGAAAAAGGAATAAAACTCAAGAGCAAGGAGTGATGCACAATACAATTGCTCACCACTTTCTGACCAATGCCCAGCCAATACCAGGAGGGTCCAGCTGTGGCTCACTCCACTTTTAGACTGTTCATATTTCCAAAACATTTAGGCATGGCTGAAGGCTTAAGAAAACTCATAAAAACATCAATTAAATTTCCATTTTATGATGGAGGAGAGGAGAGGAGAGGAGAGGAGAGGAGAGGAGAGGAGAGGAGAGGAGAGGAGAGGAGAGGAGAGGAGAGGAGAGGAGAGGAGAGGAGAGGAGAGGAGAGGAGAGGAGAGGAGAGGAGAGGAGAGGAGAGGAGAGAGAGAGAGGAGAGGAGAGGAGAGGAGAGGAGAGGAGAGGAGATCTCATCAATCCATAAAATACCTCTAAGATGGGTGTCAAGAGGAAGGTGCCAGACTCTTTTCAGTGATGCCCAAAAACAGGTCAAGGAGCAATGGCCATAAACTAAAACACAACAAATTTCACCTCAATCTGAGGAAGAACTTCTTTCATGGAGGGTGGCAGAGCACTGGAACAGCTATCCAGGGAGGGCATGGAGTTCCCCTCTCCAGAGACATTCCAAACCCACCTGGACACACTCCTGCTCCAGGTGACCCTGCCTTGGCAGGGGGGTTGGACTGGGTGATCTCCAGAGGTCCCTTCCAACCCTAATTCTGTGATTCTGTGATACCAGTTGCTTTCCTCTTCATCTCCAGGCATTATCTGCTCTTTCCTGAGCACCCAAGGGTGCTGGGGTTTATTCTCACAGTGCTGTACTGAAAAATGTGCCTTTTGCAGAGGGAAAATCAGGACCCAGAGAGGTGCTTGGTTACATGGAGTGTCTTTCAGAGAGCTAAAAAGTGGAACCACGTCTACAAACCCCAGAGCATGTGAGATGCATTCAAGTTGATTTTAAATTCATTAACTCGAGTATCAGTGTATTCACTGAGCCAGGATGGAATGAAGCATGAGCTAATTTATCCTTCTTGTGGGATTTTGCAGCTCCTGTTCGCTTTGTGCTGCATGGCTGGGTTTGAGTTAGCTCCGCTCTCTTTGTGCCCCGTGCCAGTTCTGCAGCTTTTATCTATTGCTCCACCCAGGGCTTGTCTGCCTCTTTCCCCAAATCCCAGAGCCATTTAAGTTGGAAAAGACCTCCAAGATCACCAAGTCCAACCTGTGACTGATGTCCCCCTTGTTACCCAGACCAGAGCACTGAATGCCACATCCAGCTGGTCCTTGGACACCTCCAGGAATGGGGACTCCACCACCTTCCTGGCAGCCCCTTCCAACTCCTGGCAACCCTTTCCATGAAGAACTTCTTCTCCATGTCCAACCTGAACCTCCACTGGTGCAACTGGAGGCTGTTTTCTTTTGTCCTGTCCCTTGTTCCCTGGGAGAAGAGGTCAACCCCCACCTGGCTTCACCCTCCTGTCAGGGGGTTGTAAAGAGCAGTGAGGTCTCCCCTGAGCCTCCTTTTGTCCAGGTTAAGCTCCCCCCAGCTCCCTCAGCCACTCCTCATGGGGCTCCCTCTCTAGAACCTTCACCAGCTTTGTTGCCCTTCTCTGGACCAGCCCCAGCACCTCAACAGCTTTCTTAAAATGAGGGATCCAGAACTGGGCACAGAACTCGAGGTGCAGCCTTTGTGTTGGGTCTGGCTGGGATGGAGTAAGTTTTCCCCAGAGCACATCTGCTCAGCAATAAAAATTAGGATAAAAAGGAGGAGGAGATGTTGATGTTCATTATTTACAACGTTTGTCCTCCAGTGCAACCACTACAAGTACAAAAATCCCGCTTCCCAGATTCGTTAATGAGCAAGGATGAGGGATTCTGCCCAACACTGAATGCACCTCAGAGCACACGTGGATCCATAAACGGAAAATAATCTGAGATCCAGAAGTGGGTGACATCATGTAAGTAATTAACTACAAGTGTATGTTCAAAATATGTAGACAAGCCCACAATTTTTAAAAGGTCAGTGTTAAATCAAGGTGAGCCTATCCTGAATTCCCACTTAGGGATGCTGAATCGGATCTAAACCCTGCCAAAGTCAGCGGGAATCTCCCCAAAGAGCTTTGGACTCCGTTCTTTTAAAAGTTGGCAGAAGAACTAAACCTAGAGGAAGTCTTTTCCAGGACAGAAGGAAAGTGTTAAGTCCTTTGTCCAGCCTAGGGTCAGAGATTTCAGGTTTAGCAGGAATTATTGGTTTATTCTGCTTTGGTCCTTTGAGAGTTGTCTCTCTGACTTAGGATATAGAGAGTCAGAGAATCCTTAAGTTTGGAAAAGACTTCCAAGATCAAATCCAACTTTCAGCCAAATGCCACCATTCCCACTAAAACTTATTCCCAGTGCCACATCTACTCCTTTTTTTGAACACTTGCAGGGATGGTGCCTCCACCCCCTCCCTGGGGATACACATATCTATATATCTATATAATTTATACACATAACCAGGCACATAATGTCTGATTTTACAGCCACAAACCATTTCTTTTTATTCTGTTTTTTGGGGGGGTTTAGGTCATTTCATCTCAATGGAATCAAACGACAGTGAAACCATCATCTCCCCATGGAAGCTGCTCAAACATCTCATTATTTTGTCTGTCATATGAGAAGAAATGTGCATTTTGAGCTTGTGTGCATCTCTTTTGCCTCTTTGAAGCCCCATTTTGATCTCGGAGACGACTCATCACAATTCCAGTGTGGTCAAGAGAGATGTGCCAGTGAAAGTGAGAGGAGAATTTTCCTGTACCCACAGAAATGCATTCCCACCCCCAAGGTTGTTTTGACTTTATTCCTCCAAGCCCCAGGCTACGCACTGGATGTGTAAATATTTACATTTCATAAATCAGTCAGGGAAAGCCACTTTAAGCGCTGTCTTTACGCAAAGTGCATCTTCTTATTAAGTCAAAACATATTATGCAATGACTCTAATGTGCCTCAGGTGCACTTTAAAATGTAGATATCTGTTTTCATCCCGTGCTCTTGTTATTTATTACGTGTAGCAATCGCCGTTCTGCCCCAGCCATGGGGGCCTGATGTATTTTGATATAATTTATAAACAGCTAATAAAACTCAAATGTTTATAGAGGCTGCCTGGGAGGAATCTGAGGTCTAACAACTCCTCTCAGTCAGCTGGTCGGCGGGAGAAGACAAACAGTGCGCTGTGATGAGTCATTAAGAAGCAATTTTGCATAGATGCAGCTTGATTATATAAGCACAAATAATTCCAGGTTTATTTCCAGCCTTTCTGCTCAGGCCAGTGGAGAGAGCAGCAGGAAAGAACAGCGATTTCCATATCATAGGATCAAAGTGGTCAGTTCCTCACTGCACAGGGTCTTTCATCCTCTCAGGTTCTGGTTTTCACTCAAAACTCATCCCTTGGAGCCTGAGCGTTCCCTAAAACATCCCTGAAATTGCTGTCAGAAGACCCTGCTCTTCTCAAGAAGGAGAAGCAGAAAATGGAAATGCAGTGCTTTGTGCTGTGTTCCATAGCACCAGTCCAGTGCTGTGCTGGATAATAGGAAAAATTAGGTTGAATATTAGGAAAAATTTCTTCACTGAAGGAGTGGTCAAGCATTGGAACAGGCTGCCCAGGGAAGTGCTGGAGTCACCATCCTTGGAACAGTTAAAAAAATGAGTAGAAATGACATTTCACAATGTGGTTTAGTGGGCATGGATGACCTTGGAGGTCTTTTCCAACGTTATTGAATGATTTTGTGATCCTGTATTTGTCACTGGTCTGGCACTGGCAGCTGCTGAGTCCCACCAGGCTGGACCTGGACTTCCCACCTTGGCACATCCATGCTGTGGGTGAAGACCTGACATCACCAACACCCTTGAAACACATTTCTCAGGGCCTGAGTGATTTTATCAGCTCGTTTAGGCTCATTTGGATGATCTGTGAGCTGTTTCATGCTGATCATTAATCACAGTCTGCCTGAAACAGAGGCAGGAGTAGATGGAGGCAGGCTGGGACATCTGCCAGGGTTGTTGTTGAAGTGCCCTGGTCTCATGGATGCTGGCTCTGGTTTAGGGAGAAGAATTTTTTCCTCTCCCCTGAGATGCTCTGATTCCTTAATCCAGGTAGCAAAAGTCCAGGGGCTGACCTGCCTCTTTTCCCCCCTCAAGACAGAAGTTTGCAGCATACAAACATTTAATTGTAGTGGGATTTCATCCAACAGGAATTTCTTCCATCGTCTTGAGCTCTTCTCCTCTTGTCACCAGTTTTGTTCTTCTCTCCTTCAGGCTTTTAGTCACCCAGAGGAGGAGACATTCTTCACTGCTCAGAGATAAAGACTTTGGCAGAGGGACTCTGTAAAAAGCCCTGTGAGTCCTCCAGGACCAGTGGTTGTTAGGAATTAGCTGAGCTTGGGATAAACAAACAGCCTGGATACTTCGGAGTGGTGGAAAGAGAGATATGAACCCGCCTGTTGCTGTCCCTCTGGGGAATAAATTTCTCCTTCTCCAAGTGCACTCTGGAGCAGATATCTGTTCCTTTGAAGGCACTGCAGAAGCCTGGACTGATGTCAGTGGAGTCACTCCATCACCTCCTGGATGTGGTGGTTTGGGAACAGAGAATGGGTCAAGCTTTGACAGCTCCTTCAAACTCCAGGCCAATTTCAGGCAGTACCCACACACTTCCATGAGTGCATCCGTGAAAGTAAATGGAAAACAGCAAATGTGTTGTGATTACTGAATAACTCAGTAGGACGTGCCTTCAAATATGGAATCAAATTATTTTGTTCTGCATTCAGGTTTCAAGCTGAGAGATAAAACCACCTCTTTCATTCTAATCTGGCTTTTAAGTGTATTGAAATGGGAGTTCAAAGTGTGAACTTTCCCTTCCTTCCCTTTCATACCGTGAAGGAAACTGCTTCTGACACATCCCGTGGCTTCTGCTGATCACTGATGAGTGGTACACAGGCCATCCATTAATTTCAATTCCTTCAGGTTTTAACCTGTATCAGAGGGGCCAAGTGATAATGAACATGTATTAAAGTGACTTGCAATAGCAGCATTCAATTAATTATAAACAGATTTTAAAAGGTATTTGGCCTTTCTGATGCTACTGTCAACAGAAGCTGTCGTTCAGTGCCAAGCACCAGAGGAAGGCCAGAAGGGCAGGGAAGACACCAGGAATTGGTCACATTTTCTCCTGTCACAGCCTTGACTCAGGGAATATGATTAAACCTGGGAAGACTCAGGCATGTTACTGACCTCCTGCTGCCTGAGGAAAGAAAGAGGAATACAGATAATTTGTCCTTTTTTGGGTTCTCCGGTTAAAGACAGGCACTGGGTCAGCCAAGAAGGTTGGGGAAGTTGGATATCCAAGGATTTACAAGGGGAAGCTGGGAGAAGAAGATGTCTCCAGACTCAAGGTGAAGGAAAATCTTGTTACTGTATGAAACTTCCTAAGGGGAGGATCTAGAGAAGATGGATCCCAACTCTTGGAGATACTAAAAACTTGACTGGAAAAGTCATTGGGTGACCTGAACTGCTTGGCCCTGCTTGGGACAGGTTTTTGGGCTGGTTACCTCAAAAGGGGATAGCCAACCTAAATTATTCTGAAGTTTTATGTAGAGGGCTCCATCTGAACTGGGTGCCCAAAACCTTCCTTCAGAGCCAGTGGATGTGGAATTTTGGGTATAAAATCCAGTGGCTGCACTGAATATTCCTCCATTTTTTGGAAGTTTAGGTATTTACCTCAAACAGAAGAAAGGCTCCTGAGTAGACACCAAATGTTAAAAAAAGTTAATAATTCTCTTTTTTCTGTTTCTCCCGTCTCCCTACTTTCTCTCTACTATTCTACATTTTCCTGGGGATTTCTCAGCAACCTCTGTCTCCTTTTTCTGTCCCACACTCCTTTAAACTTTAAAGACTTTAAACAGCAGCATTTGAAGTCTCCCTGTCCTGGTGTTAACACGTGTTTCGGGTTTGGGTGTCCCAGGACATGCACTCCTGAAGATTACAAATTACTTTGTGCTGTTCCTGCTGTCTCCTGGAACGATTTCACCCCAGCCATAGCTGGAACAGTTCATGTAAAAACATTTATTATCCATTTACCGCTGTCACTCTGCTCCTGACACGACCCTTTCTTCATCCTTATGGATGGAGAAAATGTGTTCTCTCCGAGGGGACAGAAGGGAATAAAAACTGTGCTCTGGAACTCCATCCAGGATGTCCATGTGAGGAGGAAAAAAATGCCTTAAATATGTTTTTTATCTGTCTCATCTTAGCCAGCCCTGGTGCATCCTCCCAACTTGTCATTTCAATCCATGAAGACATAACAGAGGAATATTGACCTCATTTTCCTACTGTTGAATCCCTTGACATTTTTTATTTAGCCTTGGAAGATATAAGAAAGTGGCATTAATTCAACTCTTCCTGCGGAGAAACTGAGGCACAGGAGACTGGGATTCATCTGCATAATTGTGGGTGCCTGTAAATTAGTTGTCTTAACTTAATTATCTTCATTCTCATTACAATTAAGGACAATCCAATCAACAAACTGAATGGAGTTTAGGGTGTGAATCCTGACAAAGTGCACGTCTGGTTTATGACGAGATAAATCATAGAAAGTGTTGGGTTGGACTGAAAAAACCTTCAAGATTATCCAGTTCTCTGCAGTCTGAGCGTGATTCAGTCGCTTTGGCACTGAATTTATTGAAATTTTAGCCAACCATTCCATACATTCACTTATTGCTGGTCAACAGGACAGAGGCAAGAGGAGCCCCATTCCCTCCTCCAGCCCCTGCAGGACACTTTGAGACACCTAAAATAGTGCCAGGAACCAATGACCAAGCCAACGAGGTGACTTCACACATCACTTCTGCAATGAGGGTGGAGAAACCTGGGAAAACACTCAAACCATGGAATTGCAGAATTGCTAAGGTTGGAAAAGAGCCCGAAATTCATCCAGTCCAGCTGTCAACACCACTAAGCCCTGTCCTCATCCACACCCCTTTTGAACACTTCCAGGGATGGTGGCTCCATCACTTCTCTGGGAAGAAGCGTTCACCTGAAGCCTGTTCCAATGTTTGATGAAGTCAATTAAAATTCCCAGATTCTAGTGCCCTGAATAGCTTTGCCAAGGTTACCTCTGGTGCCTAAAGACACTGAAATCACATCTTTTAGCACCGAGGGTAACGTGATGTTCACTGTCCCCTGTGATATTTGATGGGGCTCTGGGAAGAGAGGAAAACAGCTGGAAAAGGAATTGTGCATCCCAAAGTCACTCATTATTGCAATGGCTTGAGGAAGACCTTAAAAAAAGGAGAAAAGGAGGCTCAGGGGAGACCTTCTCACTCTAAAACCACTGAAAGGAGGCTGACTGAGGTGAGGGCTGGTTTCTTGTCCCAGGAAACAATAGGACAAATGGAAATGGCCTCAAGCTGTGACAGAGCAGGTCCAAGAATATTAGGAAAAATTTCTCCACTGAAAGGTTTGTTAAGCATTGGAATGAACAGCCCAGGGAAATGGTGGAATGCTCATCCCTCAAGTGTTCAAAAATGAGTAGACATTGCTCTTGGGGTTGTGGTTTGGTGCACGTGGTGGTATTCAGTCAAAAATTGGACCAGATGATCTTGAAGGTCTTTTCCAACCTGAAGGATTCCATGAAAACAGAACAGCTCCAAAGCCTCCAGCTCTCTGGCAGGCTGTCACTCTGTGTGTGGCTGTCTGGGCTGCGAGCACGAGGCGTTGGATGTCTGTTTATTTGTATTATTTATTAAGTAAATTATTTCTGTGCCAGGCATCTGGAAACACGCCATAAATAAAACACAGCAGAGTCTTAAATTTCACTGCTATTCACAAGCAAATGTCCCTCCCTGCACTTTCAGGACAAACCTCTGTAAATAACTTCCCCAGCTTGCTGTCAGTGCCAAAAGACATCACAGAGCAAATCCAGCCTCCTGCCATCTTCTGGAGGAGAGCTGGCAGGAGCCACTGACACCAAAATCTCAGCTCTGCTGATTTTCCTCCAGGAAAAACTTCCAAATGAGAAGAGTGGGGCACAGGAAGAGCAGATACTCTTCTATTTGGGGGCTGCCACATGACCTCTAAAGGCAATTCCATCTATCTCCAGCTGTCTTCCAAATTGCTTTGATCAAGGCTCTGAGAGGGAATTTTTAGGATAGGGGCGTTTTCCTAAGGAACTAAAATCTGTCATGACCTGCAGCACAAAATATAAATCCACACATTGGCTCAGGCTGGGTTCCAGGTTCAGCCTAAAGTCCAGACTCATCCACTATGAACCAGCACTGAAGGATTTAACAATCAGAGCCCAGGAGTTCTCCAGAAAGGGAAGAGCTCGAATATTTTTCATTCCTACAAAATGAACTCTAGGTCATCCATGCGGTCTGGATAGTCCAAGGGGAGCCAAGAGGGCTGCAGTTCATCCCAAGATTTGTTTTTCAAGAAGAGTTCAAGTGAAGTTCCCAAAGTCTTGGGATATTTTACTTGTGGAGTGACGCATTTCTTGGTTTTTTGGTTGGATTTTATGCTTTAAGTTCATGCTGTCTTAGACAATTCCAGGGGATGACAATAAGTAAAGGAAATTTGTACAGAATTACCCTGTTCTAGAAAAATGGGTTCATCATAAAGCCAGTTCTGTGTCAGGGGAGAGAGCTGCTAATTTTTAACAGAAGAAACAGAGGTGATCTCTGAGTGTTTTATGCTGGGGTCTCATCAGCTCCCTGCCATGGCAAGCCAAAAGGAGATCTTAGCTGGACTCCTGGATCTAGGGGCTCCAGGCTTTGAGGGACAGGGAATCCAGGACAGAATTAGGGCATTTCAATCTTAGAATCACAGAATGGTTTGCGTTGGAAGGGTTTGAAAAACAATCTCGTTCCAACCCCCATGGCAAGGGAACGATGCCAGGTTGTTCCAAACCCCATCCAACCTGGCCTTGGACACTTCCAGGGATGGGGCAGCCACAGCTTCTCTGGGCAACCTGTGCCAGGCCCTCACCACCCAATAAATCCCAACAATCCAGGACAAGGGGGGATTATTTCAAACTGAGGCAGTACCTTCAGGTTAGATATTATGAAAAAATTCTTTATTAGGAAAGAATTCTTTACTGTGGAGGTGGTGAGGCCCTGGAACAGGTTCTCCAGAGAAGTTGTGGATCTGGAATTCAGATTGTGGAACCTGGTTTAGTGGAAGGATGGAAGTGGAACCCCCTGGCAGAGGGTTGAAACGAAACGATCTTTAAGGTCCCTTCCAACCCAAACCATTCCATGATTCTGTGACTGTGACACTCGCTCTGTCCTTCTGACAGTCACACCTTCTCCTAAACTGGGATTGCTGTGGCTCATCCCCTGCCCACTGCCCGTCCTCTCCTCCCAGCCAGGCCCCCAGGGACACACAGCTCATTCCTGAGCTCGTTATGTTCAGGTACAGCTCCATGGGCTCAATAATTAACGACCCTCACAGGAACCAGGGCTGCAGCCAGACTGAGGCTTCCAGTCAGTGCAGGAGGAGCAGGGCTTGAAGTAAAAGGACTTGTAATTAATGTGCTCTACAATATGCAAATGAGATTTCCTTGCCCTTAGACCAAAGGCAACTAAATTAGTCAAACAAAAAGGGGAAGAAGAACAGGAGACAATGTTTAAATTAGGGAACAGAGGGAGGATGGTGCTTTTATTCCACAGTAATTTAGATTACAAATCCACTCTCCCCTGGACCAGTGAGCATTTCTGTCTGCTCAGTTGCCTAATTTGTTTTTGGCTCAAAGGAAGAAGATATTTTGTTTAGTTTTTTTTTTCTTTTCCTCAACGACTCAAACAGCCTGGAACAGAAAGAGCTCTGGGAAGGAACAGCCAGGAAAGCAAAGCAAGACAACACAGCAGCAATCAGTGAGGTAATCACTGAAAGCAAACAGGAGCTCCTGGGATTCTCCCAAATAGGTGGTTTGGGAAAAATTTTGGGGCAAGGGTAAAGAAAAGATGTATTTTGAATCTTGAATAAATTCTCTTTGCTCCTTACAGGAGGATGGAGAATGGGGTGAGCGATTCTCTGAATAGGAAAGGAAAAGGGTGGATGTGTATCAGAGCCACTCACAGGGCTGAATTCAGAAAATAGAAAGACCAGGATGTGATGAACATGCAGTGGGGGGTTTGAAGAATGAAACTGATCCTTTCTGGCTTCATTGCATTACCTCAGCACTGGTTTCATCCTTCATCACTTCAGAAGCCTCTCTGGCAACTTCTGGGTTAATCTTTCCCTTCACAATCAGCTGCAAAATGCTGGAGAACCACAGACCTGCAAATCCATCTCACATTCACCCATTTTATTTCCCTCCATTGAGTTCCAGCATAACCCTGTGCTAAAACTTGCAAAAACCTCAGGCAGGTGGGTCAGGATGCTCTGGTCCATTGAGATGGTTTTCATCTGGCCAGATGTTGACATATTCCTCCAAATAATTGGCTGGAGGTGAGTTATATTAAGGAAATTGAGGAAATTTGGGAGTTTTAGGAAGTGAGGCACCTCATCCTAACGATATTGCCTGGACTTGGGAAGATTAATCTGAAATGGTTTATAAACTCTGAGCAGGCAGGGGGTTTGAATTTGTTGCAGTCTGTCTCTAAAGCACAATGCAGGAAGACAGAAACAGGGAATTATAGAATCATTTAGGTCAGAAAAGACCTCAGAGATCATCAAGTCCAACCATTAACCCAGCACTGCCAAAGCCACCATGAAACAACGTCCCCAAACGCCACATCTGCACATCTTTTAAACACCCCCAGGGGCAGTGACTCCACCACGACCATGGGCAGCCTCTGTGACGACTTTCAGTGAAGAATTTGTTCCAAATGTCCAATCTAAACCTTCCCTGATGGAACTTGAGGCCATTTCCCCTCGTCCTGTCACCTGGGAGAGGAGACCAACACCCACCTGGCTGCACCCTCCTGTCAGGGACTTGTGGAGAGCCAGAAGGTCCCTCCTGAGCCTCCTTTTCTCCAGGCTCAGCTCCCCAGCTCCCTCAGCCATTCCTGGTGCTCCAGACCCTTCCCCAGCTCTGTTTCCTTCTCTGGACAGGCTCCAGCCCCTCAATCTCTTTGCTGCCATGAGGATTCCACATCCCACACTTGGCTGATATCTCCCAGTGTCACACTTTACCTCCCCGATAACACTCTGGGTTTCTCCCTCTGATTTTGTAATCCAGATCCACAAGTTTCTCTCAGGAAATTTTCTCCTTTCTTTGGTACTTTCTGGGTGATGTCCCTGTTCAGAGAGCTCAGTTTTCCTTCCAGCCACGAGACGGGACAGACTGAGGCTGAGGAGAGCTGGGGTTAAATAGAATTGCCTTTACTGAGCTAACCTGATGTTTGATCTTTCTCAAATCACTTGCCCTCTCCATAATTCTGTTTTACTTCTGTCTCCCCTTGGAGTTACTGCTGAGGTTGTAACTCTTTCAAGGGAGGAAATCAACTCCTTTTGTTTCCTTATTTAATTCCAGACCTGCGTTTCTCCGGGACCAATTTATTTGGTGTTTTTTCCAAGGCTTTCTCTCCACACGAGTCACTGTACCTGCCTTGCCCACTAGATGTCATGAAATGCTGAGCTCTCCGAGCTGTGGGCCAAGGGGACTTCTAGCTGCTTCGTAGCAAATTGCTGGAGTTCCTCCCTGGCCATCTGCTTTTTTTTTGGAGGTAGCCCACTCAGCTGGGAGCTGTGAGCAAAAGCATCAGCTGCCGCCAGCACCATCCTATTTTCAGCTCCGAGGAATCACGACTGTTGGCTGCGCTGCCAGGAACAGCAGCTCCTGGCATTTGCTGGGGGGTGGTGAGTGCAGGAGAAAACCCAGAGGGAGAAGGGTTTGGCTTCAGCTGACCCACGGTTAGACATGGACAGATCTGCAGCTCTTCCAAGTCTTCCTATCTGCTGCAGGAATAAACTTCTTCTCCTCATTTGCGAGCTGCTGGAAGGAGTAGTTGTGCTGGAAGAAGCTGTGCTTGGGATTGGTGGAGACACCTTCCTGGAGAGGCACTTGGAAGGGAGAAATATGGAGTTTACTGGCTGGAGATGTGACCCGTCAGGAGATGCAGGCTCTCCACAGCTTCATACACAAAGGTCTTCAGGGTCTAAGCATTCCTTAATAGGTTTTGGAAGCTTTCCTTATTTTTTAGAACTTTCATTTTTCAGAACTTTCATTTTTCAGAGCTTTCCTTTCATTTTTCTTTCATTCTGCATGTGATTACTTTAGTGATTACCATTTATCTCTTCTATTTTAAAGAACTCTCTTCTCTTAGGACTGGCCTGCAGTCAGCAGGGTTCAGTTGGATGGGGGGGGGTTATTTTTCATTCATTGCATGACTGGAGAAAAAGTGCTGGTTAATGGAAGTGGCTTCTTATTTCCAAATGTTTTAATTCTTTCCTTGTGAAGGAAAGGAGAGGGAGAGGATTTCAGCTGAGAGGTTTCCAAGATGGAATTAATCAAGCTGCCCCCGACAGAGGTAACATTTGCTAAGCCAGTTTTGTGAAGATTTAGACATCACCCCACTAATTTCAGGGACAGATTGCCAAGGGATATCCTGTCACCACAACAGGACACTTTTGTCCCTCTCCCTCACACACAACACCGCTCCAGGTAACCTTGTTCCCATGGAAAAGGTTGGGAAGATCCTCTTTCCTCCTGAAGCTCCATGTGGAGGTGCCACGTGAGTCAGAAACCCGAGCGCATCTCTCCAGAGACTCGTGTTAACAGTTCAGCAAATGTAGGATTTTTCTGAGCCAACAGCTTGTCAGACCCGAATGAGACTTCCACGTTTCCACCATTGGAAGCAAAACTCTCAGGATGTTTCGCAAAGGTCTGTTTTTCCTGCCAACCTCCCCCTGTTGGTGTTCTGGCCTAGTTTGTAAGTTTGATCAGACCAGACAAGTCCCAGGAGGTGCCAGGGACGTGAGTCCCTGGTTTGAGGGTGAAAAGGAAGGTGACACTTTGTCCATGTGGATCAAATCTCTTTTAAGACCCTTCAGTTCTGTCATTAAGAACAGATTCCAGCTGGTTTTATTTGGTCTTGTAGGCCTGGGCCTGCAGCTGTAGAGATTCAGCAGCAGAGGAGGTGCAGAGAGAAGAGCAGAAGGTGACAACAAAGAAGATGAAGGGACTGGAGCACCTTTGTTATGAGGTCAAGCTGAGAGAACTGGATGTGTTCAGTCTCAAACAAAGTGACTGAGAGGGAACCTCATCAATGTCCAGTGATATCTGCAGGGAGGGCTCAGAGCAAGGCCCAGGCTCTGCTCTGTGGGGCCCAGCAACAGGAGAAGAACAAGCAGAAACTGATCCCAGGAAGTTCCACCTGGACATGAGGCAGAACTTCTTCCCTGTGCAGTGACCAAGCCCTGAACAGAGACCAGAGAGGGTGTGGAGTCTCCCTCACTGGGAATATTCCAGAACTGTCTGGACACAATCCTGTGCCCTGTTCTCTGGGATGGCCTTGCTGGAGCAGGGAGGTGGCACCAGACAACCCCACTGTGGTCCCTTCCAGCCTGACCCATTCTGTGATTCTGTGAGAAGAGACCCATTCTAGGGCAGAAGAAGTCCCTTGCTGAGTTCTGGGGAAGTCACAGCAAAGCCCCACTGCTTGGCAGGTGAGAAAAACGTTGAGAAAATCTGTGGAAAGTCAAAGAAAGTCTGAGCTTCATGAGAAAACACCTGAAACCCCTTTTTGCCTACCTGGGAGCAGCCTTGGAGTCCTCTACAGAGAGATCCTGCCTTGCCTTGCCCAGAGAAGCTGCAGCTTCCCCATCCCTGGAAGTGTCCAAGGCCAGGTTGGACGGGGCTTGGAGAAACCTGGGATAGTGGAAGGTGTCCCTGCCTGTGGCAGAGGGGTTGGAATGAGAAAATCTTTAATGTCCCTTCCAACCCAAACCATTCCATGATTCTGTGATCCCTGCAGAGTGACAAAACCAGCGGGAAGCCAGAGCTGCTCGGCAGGACCCCGGTGGCTGGGATTATTTGTGGTGACATCTGTCAGCAGCGTGGATGAGCCTGTGTGCCCCAAAAGCAGCAGCAATCTCTGCAGGCGCCTCCTGTCCTGCATCCATCCCTGAGCTCCCCGCTGCCATCCTCATCCTTCCCGAGCCGATTTCCTCTGGTTTCGTCTGCTTTGGAGCCAGGAGAGGGTGTTGGAATCCAAGGCACGCCTCTGGCTGCCCTGGGGGGTCAGGAGCCCCAGCAAGGGGGTCCCAGACCCTGGCAAGAGCCCAGAATGGCACCAGCTTTGACCTCAGCCCATGGGAAAAGTTACCAACACTGCCAGAATCATTGCAAGCCACGAGAGTGTGAAAATGAGTAGTAGTTTAGTATTTTACAAGGTAAAAAAGTAGATTTCAGGGTTTTTAATATGAGGACGAAGGGTTTAAGATGGAGGATTTTGGGCGTTGCCCTGTTCTTCCTCTTCTTCTCCTCCATCTTCTCTGGTGGTGGTGGCACAAAATGATTGGTAGAATGAAAAAGAGGTAGAAATTACGTGTCTAGAATAGGTGCAAATGAATTGGTATAGAACAGTAACTAATAAATCCGTTGTGAAGAATGGTTGGATCATGGAAAGGGCACAAAAAGGACGGGACAGCCCAGGACTGGGCAGTGCCCGCTCGGACTCGGCTGCATCAGATGTGCGGCCGGAGCTGAGAGCTGGCAGAGATAAGGAGAAATAAACAACCTGAAACAACATCTGCAGGCGTTTCTCATCTGTTCGGGCTCGAGGTAAAACTTCCCCAGAGGTGAAGATAAAGAAGCTAAAAGAGGATAAAAGTATTTGTGCGGAGTGCCAAACTCCCACAGGAGGGCAGCAATGCTCACGGCAGACTCACAGTGCCGCCGCTGTCCCCGCTCCTCTCTGGGTGTCTGGCAGTGACCCCTCAGCTCCCTGGCCACTTTCGGATGGGCAGAGCTGTACAGAGGTGCCTCTGGCACTTCAGGCTCAGGTAAATCCGTGAATAAACCTTTTTTATTGCAAAGGGAAACTTCGCCTCATCTTGGCTCGCGCAGGGCTGTGATTTAAAACTCTGTCCATCATCCCAGACTGTGGCCAAGCAGCCTCTCCCTTTCTTCTCATGCAGATAAGACTCTGGATGCTTTTAAGCAAGTGGTTTTGACTTAATTGCATTTTTTGATGAACACTTAAAGCCCTCCACGGCTTAGAAAAT
Organism: Monarcha castaneiventris obscurior; assembly: GCA_026261815.1. NCBI lineage: Eukaryota > Metazoa > Chordata > Aves > Passeriformes > Monarchidae > Monarcha > Monarcha castaneiventris. The sequence goes on along the minus strand of JAMPIT010000885.1, from coordinate 1,029,447 downwards.
TGAAGAAATGAATGCCCTTTCTCCCCTCAGCCTCAAGTAATAAACAAAAAAACAAGAGGGATCTCTGAAATAAAGGTTTTCCCTCAATTAGCACTGATTAGAGTCACAGATCTCTGCCAAGCAGTGGGAGCCTGCATCGAATGTGGACATATCTAAAAGGGTCCATCTTGAGATAAGAAAGATTTTATTTATTTTTTTTTTTTACAGCCAGAACAATCAAACACTGGAACAACCTTACCAGGGACGTGGAGTCCCCAGTCCTGAAGGTTTTCGAGCCCCATACCTAGAAGTGTCCAAGGCCAGGTTGGAAGGGGCTTGGAGCAACCTGGTCCAGTGGAAGGTGTCCCTGCCCATGCCAGGGGGTGGAACCAGATGAGCTTTAAGGTCCCTTCCAACCCAAACCACTCCATGAATCCATGAAGATGGAATTGGACAAAGTGTCAGACAATGTCACCAAGGATCCCTTCTCACATGGGAGATGAGAGCTATGGCCTCTTCTACTTAAAGATGTCACTTGCTGGACATGGGATGGGGACATAAAATCCTGGAGATGTCCCCGTGGATGAGTGACCTTTTGTGAAGGAGCTCTCCCTGAGGTGCCTGACCTTGAAGTGAGGCTCTGCCCTTGTTCTTAGCAGGTGGGGGCTGCCCCAATCCCACAAAATCTCCCTCTGAGCCCGTGCCTCATCTGCCAGGATGAGCAAACAAGACTTTCCCACCCCTTCTCCTTTCCCAAGCCAGGATGAGCCAAAGCATCGTTTGTTTTAACGACGGAGCAAGAGAAATCCACAGGCACCAAACCCGAGCTGTGGAGTTGTGCCAATGCAAAGGCAGGCAAGGTGAGAGGGAAATGGCAAATGCCTCATTGATTTCAAAACTGCTACACGATCCTGCCTGGGAGTCTGTGAAGCTGTTAAAAAAAAAAAGCCTTAAAAGGACGCGGCGTTGATGAGGAGTTGGCAGCTTCCTTTGTGCCGGCTGTTTATTCTCATACAAAGCCATCCAAATGTGGAATGTTTACCCAATGGAAACCCCTTGGCATTGTGATTCCCACTCTGAGCCTCACACAGCTCATTCCTCACCAGCTGGAGCTCTGCAAAACACCTTCCTTACTCACCAGTGGCCACCCACACCCAGATGCCACCAGGTCTGGAGGAACTCGAGGAACAGGGGTTGACCAGGACGTCTTTTAAGCCAACACAGAAGCCCCTGACTTGTCCTCCAGCCCTTTTTCTCCATTTCTGCCTTTAAGTTTATAAAAGACACGAGGTACCTCGCTTTGGTGGCAGGTTCATACTCAATTCCTTGGAGTTTGAGTCCCTTCTCTGCCACTGATGTCTCCTGGGGCAAAGGGTCGTTGTCATTAAGGCCTCATCCCTGTGATGGGCAGTGGTGACACAGGGCTTTGCATCCATCAAAAGCACCAAGGCTGTGGATTTGGAGAGCTAAAATCTCCTCTGTCTCTCCAACAAGGCCCATTAGGCCGGGCTCAAGACTAAAAACTTTCCATCAGCCAGGAACGTGGGCAGAAGCAGCTGATAATTATAGACATCCTGCAACTCTTCCCTTCCAAGCTCAGGAAATTCTTCAGCAGGCTGAAGTTAAAAAGGATGCTGAAGTGTTCCTCGGTAATGATACTGTTGTAAGAGTTGCATGTAAAATCCTCTAAAATGGGGTTTTATAGAGAATTACAGAATCATAGAAAGGTTTGAGTTGGAAGGGACTTACTTTGAATGCTCAGAGCCATCTCTCCCCTCTGCCTTGGGTTCCCTTCTCTAAATTTCACCTCTCTTCTCCTGTGAAGACCCTCACAAAGACCCTCACCACTGCCCAGGACCACGGATTGTTACCACTGAACCTCCTTAAAGTATCACCGAATCCAGACTGGTTTGGGTTGGAAGAAACCTGAAGGATCCAGTTCCAACCCTGCGGCATTTGTTGCATAAAGGGTGACATTAATTTTGCTTGTCTTCCTCTTTCTCAGATATATTTTGTGAGCCACTCCTGCTAGTCTGGAAGATTTCTCACTTACCTCAATTTCCCTTTCTCTTGGAATAAAATCTCCTCTCTTTTCATTTGAAACTGAATTTCCTCAGCCTTGTTTCTGGACCCTGCAAAGTCCTGCTGTTCCCCTGTTTCCACCTTCAAAGGGAACAGATGACCTTGCTCAGATCCTCTCTGGGGAGTTGCACGGGGCTTTGGAGGAGGGGAAAACCTCTCTGCTGCACGCAGCCATCAGCTCATGCATATACCACTGTCAATTCATCTAAAGTCTGCTGGACAAATTCCAGCGCTCTGCAGGGAAAGAAAAAAAAAAAAAAAAAGAGAAAGGAAAAGAAAGGAGCTGGCAGAGGTAAGTGGATATGCCAGAAATTGTTGTATCTTTTTTTAAAATTCTGATTCTCAGGGTTTTTTGGGGTTTTTTCTTCCTTCATTAAGCTGGTTTTTGGTATTGCACTGTACCCAGGCCCACCCTAAGCTAATTGTTAACCTCTTAACTAACTGTTAACTTAATGATGAGTGAGGACAGAGAGAACTCTGAGCCTTATCATGGAATTATTAGGGTTGGAAAAGCCCTCTGAGATCACGGAGGCCCTTCACTAACCCAGCACCATCTTCACCACCAAACCAAATCCCTGAGCCACATCCACACACCTCTGAGCAGGGATTGGTGACTCCAGCACCTCTCTGGGCAACCCTTTCCAATGCTTGACCAGCCTTTCACTAAAGAAATTTTTGCTCATATCCCATCTGAAGCATTCCTGGTGCAATTTTAGGCCATATCCTCTCGTCTTATCCCAAGTTACTTGGGAGAAGAGACCGACCCCAACCTGGCTGCACCCTCCTGTCCATTTCGCAGTCCAGGCTGTTCTTTGCTTCCCAGAGGAGAGTCCTGGATGCACAAGGAAATTCTCCACACACTTAGAGGACACACCCGATGGAAAACAATTTCCCAGGAATTTTAGGACGCAGAGCAGGAGGCTCCAGGTGTCAGGATGGCCGAGCGGTCTAAGGCGCTGCGTTCAGGTCGCAGTCTCCCCTGGAGGCGTGGGTTCGAATCCCACTCCTGACAACTTCTTTGCTGGCCAGAGCCATCCCACAGGGAATTCTGCTGCTTTCCTGTGTGAGAGACATTCCTGGGAGTGTCCCTGCTCTGGCCCAGCCCCATTATCACCCCCTATTGGTTGTTCAGGTTGGCAGTGATGAAGTTGAAGTGTGTCCCTCTTACTAATTGACACCTGGCTCGGGTGGGGTTTTATTTTTCCATGGGATCAACACCTGGCTCAGATGGAATTTTGGCTTTTCTGGTGTTTTACAGGCACTGGGGCTGCTGGTGGCAGGTGGGTCTCAAAGAGTTAAAAGGGTGAGCCCACAAGTTGTGGGGCTGGTCATGAGGGCTTTAAACGAGCTCTGAAGGGGAAGGGGATAAACCCAGGCGTGCTGGGTGAGCCCAGGGGCACCATGCCAGTGCTGGGATTGAAATCCATCTGCTTTGTGGCACAAAAGGCTCTACAGAGGGATCTGGACAAGCTGGATCAATGGGCTAAGTGTTCAAAAACTGAGTAAATGTGGCACTTTGTAACATGATTCAGTGGCCATGGTGGCATTCGGTCAAAGGCTGGGCATGATTACGTTGGAGGTCTTTGCCAAACCTATCAATTCTATGATTCTCAAGCCCAGAAATCCTCTTCAAACCTAAACAAGACAAGGCAAAATACCCCACAAAACAAAGCAGCAGCTGCAGCAGTTAAACCCAGAACAATCTTTTTATTGCACCATTTTTCTCCTAATGCATGTGAGGCTCCATAACTTTTATGCTGCAAATTCTTCGAGATGATGTCTTTTATTGAGAGTGTTTTATCCAGCCCTGCAGTGTTTGGGTACTGCTGGTAGTGGAAATATCCTCATCTGTCAGAGTGGGAACTCTCTGCAGTAACTGCTCCACTTTCACAAGAATTTTTTGGTCATATCCAATCTCCATTGCAATCAAGTCCTGGCTCCTGGATTTCTTCCATCATTCGTTTTCAAAACCAGCAGAAATTTCTTGAGATTGCTGCATGCCTCCCAGGCAAAGAGGGGAATCCAGCAACCAAAGGTGCATGTAAAGAGCAGGAAAACTGGTTTGTCTTGAAAGACAAAGAAATTGGACCAAATGAATCATCCCATCTTTACTTTCTTAATAAAAACAACACAGCAGCACTTTCTGCAGTCTCAGGCGTGCACCTTCCTCTAAATGTCATTACCAAAGGACCTTTTCTGCTGAGGGGAAGGGGAAAAAAGAGTGCGGAGCTGATGTCAGAGCAGCGATGAATTCCAAGCTTTAAGTTAAAAACTAAAGCTTTTCTTTGAGACAGACATTGTGGAAGGAAAGACTTGGCTGCTGCAAGGGCCCAAGTCCAACTGATGATATAAAACCATGAAGGCTTTCATGTCATGGCCAGAGCTGATGACTCCACCACTGTTTTGATGTTTAACCACTCCTCCAGTGAATATTTTTTTCCTGATATCCAACCTGAACCTCCTTTGGAGCAACTTGAGGCCATCTCCCCTTGTCTTGTCATTAATTGTGTGGGAGAAGAGGCCAAGCCTTGTTTCGAATTAGAATATCTGTGTTCAACAGCTTTCCCAAAATCAGATGTCCTGGTGCCATCAGCAGTGAGATGCTTCCCCCAAAACCGCTGCTGAACAGGAAGGATTGAGTGTTTTGGGATCATCTGACTCCCACTGTGGAATGGTGCTCGTTCAGCACATCAAAATACCAAGGAAGTGTTGGTAAACCGCAGAGGAAGGTGGAGAACAGCTCCGAGTATTTCAGAAGTCAGGAGGGAGAGGAGATGAAAAGGAAACAATGTGTGCAATTTGTCTAATCCTTGACTAAGGGGACCAGAAGTGTCTACAGGCATTTGCAGAATGTAAAACCAACAAAGAGTGAGAAAAATTGGCTTCGAGTGGAACAAAGAGTGTTATTAGGAGCAGTGGGAAGTGAAAGAAAATACAGCCTGAGCTGCTTGGAATTTAATGCATTCTGCTGGAGACATTCCTATTATGTAACATTTGTATTAAAAACTCCATCTTTCCAGAAATATCTGGGGTTTTACAGAATAACTGATGATAATTCATCATCATTTGTTGTTGTTGTTGTTGCTTTTAAATAGAAACAATCAAAAAAAAAATAGTTCTGGCTTTCAGTGATGAACTTGAAAGGAAACACCATCTGTAGGCTAATTTTTAATAAACAGGATTATATAATAAAAGGATTTTGGTTGGAATTTGCTCTGCTTCTTGGGTTCTTGGAAAGGCAGGAAGACACCAAAATCTCCTCCGGACGCACTGAGTCCAATTTAGAGACACCTCAGAAACAGGACCATGAAGCAGAAACACTGGGAAGTTGTTGGTGGAGAAGGAATTGGATTGAATTCCCCAGGAGAACTTTCACTGCAAGAGAAAGACACCTCCCCCAAAATTTGTTCAGTGCCTTCCAGAACTGTTGCTTTTCATATGGAATTCTGTAGGAAATTAATATCCTACTCCCCAAATCTGCCTTGCAGAAGCCGGATGGTGGGGGAGACATTTCTTTTCTTGATCCCATGACGTGTAAGATCCTCCCCACAAAATGATGCAGCTCGGGAGGAATTCTGAAGCTCTTGAGGAAAATTAGCTCCAGAAATAGGCAGGTAGGTGGATAAACAGAGAGACAGGAACATGGAATTTGCTTGTTCCAACAACTTTTATGTGGACACCAACTTGGAATGTTTCACAGAAAAAGCTGCTCCTTTTCTGATGAGCTTCAACATTTGAATTCACAGGAATTTTGTGGTTTTCCTGAAGTCAGAATAATCCCAGTAGCTGATCCCTTCAACATGGCCAGCACTTTGATTGGCATCCGAATATTCTGGAGCAGGGATCCCCTCCTGGCCCAGGCACTTCAGGACACCCTGGTGACAAGTGAAGTTCAGTTAAGGGCCTGGTTTTCTCCTTTAAAACGACCCAGTAGAACGTGGCACGAACATGTTCAGCTTTAAAACATCGGGCACTGAGAAAATACTTGGGAATGTCTTTCCCAGGGTGAATATCCTGAGCTGGGAGGGATCCACAAAGATCATCGAGTCCAGTTCCTGGTCCTGGACATCCCAACAATCCCACCCTGTGCCTGAGAGCGTTTTCCAAACACTTCTTGAGCTCTGGCAGCTTTGGGGCTGTGACCACTTCCCTGGGGAGCTGTTCCAGTGTCCGACCAGCTCTGAATGGAAACTTTTCCGAATTTCCAACCTAAACCTCCCCTGGCACAACTTCAGGCCATTCCCTCAGGTCCTGTTGTTGGAACTGATACCAAATTTAAATTTTTCTTATAGAACTTTATTGAGGGGTTTTGTTCGCCTTTGCCCTGTGGGGAGGGAATTGAAGTTTCTTTTCGAAAGATTGTTTTACCAGGTGAGGTCTGAACATCTCAACAGACTGGGAGTAGCACAGGAGATACTCAAAAGATAATGACCATTAACAAACATCAACTCCAAACATCACCCCTGGCATGGTCTGAGACCCCTGGTCTGGCAAAAGAGAGATAAAAGAACAAAGAATGAGAATTTAATTAGCATCGGAGGCGAAGAAATCCATAGGATCAATAGGAAATCAATAGGAGCCCAAATACTAAGAACTGCCTAATGTGCACCAGTGAGCATTTAACCTATAAATTTCTATGAGTTTTGACTGTATAAGTATGTGAAAAATCGAGTAAAATTCATGGGTAATGGAAGGATTTTCTCTGCACAGCCTGGGCAATGTGTGGATGAAATTATTTCTGCTGCACATCCTGGCCAGAATAAAGTAATGCCTTGATTCTCTGACACTAAAAAATGTGACTGAAGAGGTTTTTTTGCTTTCCTGCTGTTTCAGTGATGCTATCACTGATCACCAGAGAGAAGAGATCAGTGCTGCCTCTCCACCACACATGTGCAACCCCATCCTGATGTAATCTCAGAGCCTGGCCAGAAGTGATCCTTCCTTTTCCTTGGAAATTGCCTGTTTTCCAAAGGGAGGGCAAGAGTTTTGTGTTTGAGCAGGAAGGATTTGGGGAGGGGGTGGAAGACACCCCAAATTTTAGGTGTACAGCTGTCCAGGCAATTAAGGGGAGTTCACAAGGGCTGCTCCAGCCTCGGGGCCTTATGGGAGGCTCCGTGGTGGTATCCAGACAAATCACCTCCCACACACCCTGCCTAATTACCGTTCTTTGCCCAATTAACACATACCAATCCTCCAAGCGAAAGCAAAAACATCTGCACCCACTGAAAGCAAGGCCCTGAGCTGAATCCAGAATGTGTCTCCTCTTTCCAGCAGGAAATCTGTGCTGGTTGGAGCTCTGCTTCCCTGCTGGAGCACGAAATCAAACCAGAGCTGACAACAAACACACAGAAATTGTGTTTCAGTTCCTGCAGATCCCTGAAACACAGGGAAGAGCTGACAAAGGAAAGCCAAAGGGGTTCCAGTCCCAAGGTTTATTCCATGCCTGGCTTAATTGCTTATAATTTACATGGGAAAAGCAATAATTTCTCTTTTCTTTCTCAGTTGCACTCCAGTATTAAGAATCCAACTGCATTTTCCCCCTTTCAATCATTGGGCCCAACCATTATTTTGACAGGGCTTTTTTCAGTCTGATTTTGCTATTACTGCATAGTGGATGGTTTATATTGCTAATTAGCGTCTATTAAGGCTGTTATCCCATTCAAGCTTTGATGAATGGAGATGGAAAGAAATAAGGCATCAGAATAAATCAGAGCAGGAAAAAGTCAGTTCTCCTTTGGGAAATTTCTCTGAGTTGAACGTGCCTGGATGTGTGCAGCGGAATTTTATATATGCACCTTGTATCATTGGTGTTATGGCTGTCAAATTTCTTGTCCAAGGTCTGAGTACTTTAGAACAGAAGAGTTTTCATCCTGGGTGATCTGGGAACAGCCTCCTGTCTCCAGGATCCAATGAGAAACTGAAGATCATCAGGAGAAATAAAAGCACTTGGAAAAAAAAAATATGAGTGACATAAATTCAGGGTTTAAAACCCTTAAATTCAGTGGTTTTCCAAACCTGGGGTGTTAATGGTCCTTGATAAAAGTTACAAAAGGTCTGCTGGGCAATGATATCTGGGAAAACAGAAATTTTACAGCCTGTGGAAATGGGAGGGGCAAAGGAAAGACCCTTTTGCCTCCTCACGTTGTTGGGGAGGTGAATCTTGGAAAGAGCAAAGGTCAGTGATTCTGAAATGACAATTATTACAGAGAAAAGAGGAAAGCAAGCGATGTCACTGCTGAAGGGAATGTGATTTCCAGGGATAACCCACCAGGTGGACTCTGAGAAGACCCAGACAGAGCCCAAGATTCTGACTGAGCCGTGTAATCCTGATACAGAAATCTTTCCCCATGAAAAAATATGAATGAAAGCTTCTTTTTAACAAGACATTTAAAAAGAAAACCAAAGGAAACACGCTGCCCCTTCAATTTCCCAGCCTTTCCTTCACCTGGGACCCCCATTTTTGGGACGTAGGGTGGCACAGGAATCTTTCTCATCCCATATGAGCTGGCAGAAACCCCAGCAGGTCTTTAGGTAAACATTCACACAGGCAAAACCACTCCTGATATTCCATCCCATAGTGAAAAATCAATTCCAGCCCTTGCCCTGCATCTTTCCTTTATTTCTGTGACCTCTTTGTGGGATACATCAAAACCAAGTCTGCCTCCAAACCCCCTGCAGTGAGGCTTTCTGCCTTTATTTGGACCAAACATTTCCATGTTTTCCCATGGAAGAAGACTCCATATGTGGTGTAAGCTGGCAAAGCTGCAAAAATCTTGATGAGATGGACCAACAAATACAAGCTCTGGAGCTGGGATTCTGCTCCTTGTGTTGGACATCTCCATGTAATTCCATCTGCAGAAGGAATCAATAAAAGAGAATTGATGGGAAAAAAAACTGGAAGGGGGAATCAAAGCCCATCTGGAATCAAATCTGGTGAGGGACACGAAGGGCAGGAAGTTTTCTGCAGGAATATCAGCAGCAAAATGAAGAGTCAGGAAAATGTGGGGCTGCTGCTCAGCAGGGTGGGAATTCTGGTGGCAAAGAACATGGAAATTGCCCAAGTGCTCTTCATTTAAGTCTTTGCTGAGAAGATCAGCCTTCAGAAATCCCAGTTTCGTGGGCCAGAGCAAGGAAGATTTGTCCTCAGGGCAGGAGGATGCAGTCAGGGAGCACTAAGACAAAATAGATTTATGGAATGCATGGATGAGGATAGGATGGATCCATGGGGACTGATGGCATTGCAAGGTCACCCTCGTTTGTCTTTGAAAGGTCCTGGTGACCACGGAAATTCCCAAGACCAGAAGGAGGCAATTGCTTCTCCTGCCTTCAAGAAGGACAGAAAGGGAACTCAGGACAGGGAATTCCTTGGGAAGCTGATGGAGCAGCTAATCCTGGAAATGATTTCAGAACATGAGCTCAGTTCTTTGAATTTCGGTGAGGGAACTTAATGGTTATCGTGGGCAATGCTTGTGGGAAACTGGAATTGATGGAGTGCTGAGACCCCTGGTTTTGGGCTGTCGGCTTGTCTGAGTCTCTTCGTGCTCTTTGCAATCTGTTCCTTCAGTCCTTAACTGCAGAGGGATTTTGCTCCAGGTCTGGATCCTACCACAGCTAAAACGTTAAACATTCCAAACCAGAATCATTCGGATGGATTGTTGTGTTGGAATCCAAAGTGCAGAGAATATTTCTCTGCCTGTTTTGAAGGATTCAACCCCCCTGGACAATACTATTTTTGACCTTTGTCTATGGAGAAAATTGCCTACTCTCTGGGAAGAACTAGAATCTACACTGGTGTAAACTTGGTGACAGAATGTTATTGAAATAATATTGAAAATGTAGAGGTTTTAGATTTGTTAGTATAGTAAATAGATAAAAAGTAAAATCTTCAAAATGGAGGATTGTTGTTTTTTAAGATCTCCTTCTCCTCCTAAGGCTCCATTTTTTTTCAGTAGAAGTAGTTTAAGGCGATTGGATAAAAAATTCCACAGTTCTTGTCTACATGACAAAGTGATTTACTGAACACTGGTGGAAAAGTAAAAATATCTTTCGTTTTCAAGTTTTCATTGGGTAATTTACCTTTAAAAGAGCTGTGAAATCTTGCTAAGTTGGCTTTCTCTTGCATTCTCTGCTCCGTGCTGTGTCTAGGTCACGTCAGTGCCCATATTTCTCTGATAAGACTTAATAAACAACTATCTAAGAGCAAAGAAGGCTGAAGGTCCAGTTCATTTCTTAAGACTCCTGGCAAGGACTCTAACAAATCTCTCCCATCCAAAGAGGTCTAATTAGGGCACAATCTGTGTCATTGTTGGCACCAAGGGCTGGAAGAACCGAATTTAAAAGGGTGGAATGACCCACTGGAGAGGCCCTTTTTATGAGGAATGCAGATGGATCTTGGACAGCCCCACCTAAACCCTGGACAATGCTCTCAGCTGCTTGGAGATTCTCGGAGTTATCCAGTGCTGGGCCAGGATGATCCTTGTGGGTCCCTTCCAACTCAGAATATTCCATGATTTGGTGATTCTGTGGAGTCTGAAGTCATTGCTGTCCGTGCTGACAGCTCCAGCTGGCACATGGATGAGGACATCAGCACCATCAGGAGGTGTTTGGGTCTGGACCCAAATCCCTCCAGTCTCATATTCCCACATTCCTCTCTCAAGGACTGCAAACCACAGCCCAGACATCCTGGTAGGAGAGAGGCAGGCAGAGCAGGAGGTGGTTTTTGCTCATAGCCTGCTCCAAGGATGTTCTTCCAGCCCATTCCTGAGGGTCTGATCCATCCCAAAGGATTTTTGAGCTGGATTTAGATGGGATGACCTGGCTGTTCCCTGTGTGTGTGGCTGTTGCCTTTTCTGTGCGTTTTCCTTGTAGTTTTTGAACTTGTCTAAATCAAAACCCCTCTGGCAAAAGAGCAGAGATCTCAAAGGTTCTCAAGGGTTATATTTCCACAAGATTCAAAATCAACAAGACGAAAGTCTGAAAGGAAATAAACTCCATTAACTCTGATACTCATGGTGCCATTGTTTTATTCTCTTTATTAACTCACAAAACGGTGAGTAAGATGATTTTCCTCTTCAAATAAGGATAACAAATATTATTTTACATGCTGCCAGGCAAAGGTTAGAAGAGAAAATCTCTGCCCACTAATGTTGTTCTAGTCAATGCATGAGCAAAATCACATTTTCTTTCATAGAAAATCTTTATCCTGAGATAAAGACAAGTCTCTGGTCTCTTTTTGAAAGTCCTGATAGAAACATAACTTATAGTGAGGGTAATGCGCAGGTTTATGAATGTAATAACTGATAGTTTGAAGGTCTGAATGCTTGGAAAATCAGTGTTGCCCAACCTGTGGTGTGTCAAGCATGAGGTATTCTGCAAAACCATGAAAGAAACCCATCAGTGGAGAAGAGGAACGACCCAAAATTCTGCTTGGCACTGAATCAGCCAAAATACAAACCAGTAAATGAATAGTTAATAGTTAAACATTATGCTCATTTTTAGGTGTCTAAACCCCAAAAGCCACTGCAGCAACACTACAAAAACAACAGCAAAAATGGTACTGGAAAAATAGCTGGAGTGATGTTAAAAAAGGTTATGAGTCCCTGGTGTGAAAGTGCAGTTCTTGTGTTCCTTTTTTTCACAGTGTTTATGTTTCTTAGGAAGTTTTGGGCAGAGAAGTTGGGAGAAAAAAAATTTGTTTGAGTAATTTTCTGCTGAACACTCTGACCAAGGAACTTTCCACTTCCAACTGTGCCTTGGAGACAGAGATAAAACAGGGGGGACCTGGCCAGGTGGGAAAGTCCAGAATAAGCAGAAATGAGGAAACTCACAGCAAATGTGTGACAAAACCTCATGAAATATAGAAGAGAAGAGGCTTTTCCCTAGGGATCCCAGAAATGCAGTTTTGTTGCAATCCAGAAAATACCGGAAACTGTCGGACTAATGATGGGAGAAATGGATCTGTTTTATAAGACAACGATCAAAGAACATCTTTGTTTTTAAATCCAATTTGGTTTTTTCTCATTTTCTCCAGCAGATCCAATGACCTTTCTTTAAACAACACATTTATCAAACCAGAGTTCAGCAATGCAAACCTTTAGAGAAACGAAGACAACTCAATGAGGATTTTTTTTGTGCTCGCTTTAATTCAAAATTTGGGAAAATCCACTTCAAAGCAGTCTCTGACTCCAGGACCCACCACATTGGCACTCAAGGGTCTTTCCAAACCCTTCCAAATCTTGTCACCAGTTCCTTGCTCAACTGGACCAGTCTCATGCTCTGAGATATTATCAGGATGGGTGATACCTGTTTATTTCTCTTTAAACCAAATGTGCCAAGTCTGTTCTTTATAACTGTGATCCAAGGGGCTAAGCAGGAGCTGTTCAGGGTTTTTAAAAAGTGGCAGGATAAGAACCCAATTTTTGTATCCCAATAATAATTCTTAGAATTAGGGAGTGGGGAAGACTGAGGAATAGATGGAGAAACCTTCAGGGGTAGTGTTGATTGAGATCCTGAAAGTTCATGGAATTGTAGAACAGTTTGGGTAGGAAGGCACCTGAAAGATTTTGTCATTACAGCCCCAGGGACACCTTCCATTAAACCTGTTTGCTCAAGGAAAAAAGTGTTGGAGAGTTTATTTATATAAAAAACCCCATGGATCCTCACTGTTTGAATAGCTCAGTACATTTGTGTTCACTCTTAATTGGTAGATTCTGTGAGCTTTGCTTTCTCTTTTTTTTTGTTTCTTTTGTGTTGCAGTAGAGGCTCATCTGTTCCATGCTCCAGCCCCTGTGAGACACCAGGAGGTGGATTCACTGGAATAATTGAGTAATTGCTTTGGTTCCTGCAGTATTTTAGAGGCAGACTTAAACTCCTTCCTTCCTTCCTTCCTTCCTTCCTTCCTTCCTTCCTTCCTTCCTTCCTTCCTTCCTTCCTTCCTTCCTTCCTTCCTTCCTTCCTTCCTTCCTTCCTTCCTTCCTTCCTTCCCTCCTTCCCTCCTTCCCTCCCTCCCGTTGAAATTTCTGAGAGCTCTGGCAAGTTCTAAATACTATTTTCGCTGACTTCTGCTTCTAAACACTGATTTTGCTTCTCAGCTTCTCACACATTTTTAATCTCCAAATGGAAACCTTTAAAAAGCAGCATGTGGCTGAGCAGGAGACTTCAAGACCAAACTCTCCAAGACTCGCTGAGCACAACAGCCTGGAGGTCTCTGAGCTGTGTCTCTTTATTTTGGGAATCTGCCACTTGGAGGATCTGTTGGCTTGGAGAAGCCTCCCCTGAATCCTCAGCATCCCATCTTCCAAAAGTTCGGTAAACAAGTAAAAGTCAGAGCTTGTGTCAGGGTTATGAGAACTGAAAGAGAGCCTTGGGAAGTGCTAAGAGCAGAGAATTTATTTACAAGAACAGAGACTTTATTTAGGTTGGAAGGGACCTTGGAAATCATCAAGTTCCAACCCCCTGCTGTGGGCTGGGACATTTTTCAGCACCTTTCCCAACCTTTCAGGGTGCTCAGAGCTCCATCCAACCTGACCTTGAACACTTCCAGGGGCAGAACATCCACAGCTTCTCTGGGCACCCTGTGCCAGGGCCCCACCTGCCACGTTCTGTGGAAATTTTTCTCAATGAGGGCTTCTTTTTGAAGCCAAACAATTTTATTTTGACAACCAAAGACCATTTCCAATAACAAGTCTCACATAACAGGATTTAAGACACCCCAAGAAGGAGCTGTTTCTTGTGCTCTCATCTTGCAGCGTCTCTCTAGCCATGCCCACTGTCAAAACAAGCAGCAGTGTTCCTATTCCAGTTTATTTTTACTCAAAACAAACGACAAACCGAACAAAAATATCCCCCTGGCTGCTTTGCACAGAAGATCAAGAGGGATGGCACCTTCAGAACCTCGCTCTGTCCTTCCTACAAAGGAAATAAATCTGGCATTTATGGCAGGAGACGTCTATTTTTAGCAATCCCAATTCTGTTTCCTCTTCTTTGTGTGTCGTTGGCACTGCTGGGGTGCTGGCACTGAGTGACACTTTTGGCTGCCTGCTCAGCATCTTCGAACGTGACCCTGACAACTGTTGCACCCCAAAATATCTTGGTTTACCAGCTCTACGTAGTTTTGATGCTTTCAGAGTACCCAGTGCACCCAAAAATCCACATTTGAGGGTGACTGCTTGAAGAAAATGAAGTTCTCTCTTTCTCGTAGAGCCTTGATGCTTTATGATCTTTATTTCATGCCAGTGAATCGAAGCAGAACATCCTGAATTAAATATAGACAGCCCAGGAATGGTGCCAGCTAATAAATTCTGCAGTAAACAGGGAATCCCACCTGCTTGCAGGTGTCTCTCTCGTTTTGTGGGATGAGAGCAATGGGTTTAGTAATGTTCCACCACTCTAAGTCATTTCAAGGAATTCCCAGAGCAGGAAATTGCCGTGGTGTAAGGAATATTGGCACAGATCTTCCCCAGCAGAGTTCAAAGTGGAACAGAAAGATGTGAACAGAGCATCCAAACTGAGGAATTCACGTTAAACTGTTCTTCAGAATAAACTCAGTGTTCAAGGAATTATAGTCCCTGAACAAATTTTTTCACCATTAATAAAAAAAAACCAACCCAAACTATTAAAGAGTTTATTCTTAAATCTTTGAGGAAGATATAGAGACAACGTTGCTTCCCCAGCTGCCAGATTTTAAGGAAATGAGAAACACAAAATGGTTATTCCTTGGAAACTTTGCAATTTTTTTTAGCTGCCTCTACTTACCCCTAATTTTTCAGATATCACAGAATCACAGAAAAGCTTGGGTTGAAATGGACCTTAAAGAGCATCGAGTTCCAACCTCTGCCATGGGCAGGGACACCTCCCACTATCCCAGGTTGCTCCAAGCCCCATCCAACCTGGTCTTGGACACTTCTGGGCATCCTGTGCCAGGGCCTCACCACCCTCACAGTGCAAATTTTTGTCTGCCTAAGGAACAGATAAAATAACCCTGATCAAACTGAAAACATGATCCACAGCACTGATTCTGATTAGCCCAAAACATTTCAGAGTATTAAACACAGCACCTTGAAGGGAAACTTTGCAGAAAGTAAAACTGAGCTTTCAGGGCATGGAGGGAGGCAATTAAAGGGTCAAACCCAACCAAATTAAGGTCTAAGATAAATGAACTGATCTTTGAAAAGAAAAGGGACAAATGTTGTTAGAGAAAATGCATTAGAGTAAAGGATGTTGCTGGTCAAGCAGGTGCTCTGGTGGTTCCTGGGATGATGGTTTGTGCTTATTGTTAATTATTCACTCCCTTCCAATTGTTTCTTCCTTCATTTTTCTCTTTTTGGCCTGTTTAGGTATTCAACACATTTTTAATCCATCCAGAAAACTCCTTCTCGCTCTTCAGTTTCAATGCGAGGATTTATTTGCCATTGTGATTTTGAGACAGTGGCCATTAATATCCCATAATAATCCTCTCCAAAAAGGGAGGCTCTTAAATTGTACACAAGTGACATTTCAACATGTCTGCTCTTCATTAACCCACAGAGATTTCTCAAATCCTAATTAGGAGCCAGAAGAGGAACCCGTTCCTGTCCTTTGAAGACCTCCCTTCCCCCAGAACTTCTGCTGTAATTTTTAATTACCTTTTCCTCTGCCTTTTCATCCCACATAAGTGCACCAGGGCAGCTTTCCTGTATATCCTTTGCATTTTTAGAGCTTATGGGGCATGGAGAAAATTCAGGAATGGTATCGTAGCCATCTGGAAAACGGATCTTTTCTGGGATGAGAAAAGAGGATAATGTCCTTTTTTTGTGTGTGTTTTTGGCCAGCAAAGCTGGGTAAACTCCACGCTGGACACGTGAGAAAGAGAGAAACTGCAGCTCCTCTCAACCACAGACTCATGTGATAAACATCACATAGAAACAGAGAATTAAAGAATTATAGAAGGGCTGGAAGGGAACTTAAAAATCATCTAATTCCACTAAATCAGGCTGCTCAGAGCCCCATCCAGACATTATGGGATTTCTCCTGGGTGCCAGGTGAGTCAGTGAACCTCCAGTGGCTCAGGCAGGCCTTGGATTTACAGTTCAAACCCAGTTTCAGATTGATCTCAATCTCTGTCTCAGACAAAAAAGCTTCTTTGGCTGGTTTCAAAGGAGCAATATTTCCGTGAGAAATGTCTCCTTTCAGGGGATTTGTCTTTTTTTAATGAACAAACCAAACATCCCCTCTTTCCCCTTCACTCCAATCCCAAACCATCACTTGACATTTTTCAGTCTTCTACCAAGTCCCTCAAAGTTTTATCTTTCATCTGGAAAAGTTGTCAGGATGGAAATTTTGATGAGAAAAACAAACTTTGTGGCCGTTTTCCACGTGGTCTTGCTTGTCCTGTAGGCTCTGTCTCAGTCAAATCCATGAGTTTTTCTCGGTGCTGGCTCTAGGGAATTTTGATGCTGTGGCCATCAGGAGCCCAATCCACAGAATCCCAGAATCACTGAGGTCGGAAAAGACCTCCAAGATCATTGAGTCCAACCTGTGACTGATGCCCACCTTGTCACCCAGCCCAGAGCACCGAGTGCCACATTCAGTGGTTCCTTGGACACCTCAAGGGATGGGGACTCCAGCCCCTTCCAATGCCTGACTGTAGGAAACCGAGAAGGGAGAACTTCGGTAATTAGTGGTGGATTTGATTTACGACCCTGGAAGAAACTTGGTCTGGCATAATTAACAGAGATTTATAGTCCTCAAGCAAGAGAAATACAAACCTATGTTTCTATAGTTATAAGTATGTGCTGGGTGTTATGGTGGAGGGTTTTAGGTATAGTAATGTGATTTTATAGTTCAAGTTAAGGATTTAGATATTGTAGTAGAAGTACATGGGGGTACGTGACATGACAGGTCATTGGTTGAGAGACCTCTGCATTGCAGTAGAAAGGAATTATAGCTGATAGGTCATTAGGTCAAAACAAAGTTTCGTTTTAAGTGCCTATTGGATTAGAAAGTTATAAAATGCCGTGTAGTCCTGAGTCTTGTGACTATTCGCCATCTTGGTGGTGTGTTGCTTAGACTCTTATGTCTGGAGACTGATGCCTGTTTGCTATTTTAAGTAATAAACCTCCTGAAACGCTGATAGTACCATCTCTTTAATTAAGAAGTCCCACGAGTGGAGGGGCGCTGGGGAAGAGCATTCCAGAGGAAAAATTTATGGCTCCCGTGAGTAGCTCCTGATAAGCAAGGAGCTTGTAGCAAGCACAGCTACAAAGGGGCTCCCTGCCCCTATAAGGGGAGCCCTGAATACCAACGAGTGCTGCCTGAACAAGCGCCACCAACGACACCTGACCTCCCTTTCCATGAGGAAATTCTTCCTGAATTCCCCCCTCCAGTTGGATGAACAATTCCGTGGGCAGCAGCCTCAGCTGTTTCAATGCAGTTCCTCACTTGTACCACTGAAGGAAGAGCCAACCCTTGGGTTTTGTGCATCCTGGTGCTCCTGGAGTGCCACGGAGCTCTGAGTTCAGCTCTCTTCCATAAATTTGGTGGAATTAGCAATTGGTACCCTGGAAAATCATAAAATGGCTTGGATTGGAAGGGACTTTCAAGATCATCTTGTTCCACCCGTCTGCCATGGGCAGGGGACATCTTCTAGGTTACTCCAAGGTCCATCCAACCTGGCCTTGGACACTTCCAGGGATGGGGAATCACAATTTGGTTGTCAGAGCAGATTCCTTATAGAAACATTAATCATTGCTGTCATGCTTCTCATTACATAATTAATACATTAATCTGTAAGAGAAGAGGATTTGGGAAAATCTGGCGTCGCAGTGATTCGTTTTGTTTCTATTTCTGCTGCATTTTGACATTTGTTGTGCTGTCACCACATTAAAGGTGAATTCCATCTCAGGCTGGTTTTGCTTAGCATGGATATTTTACCATGGAGATCTGTCTTCGTGCATATGCTGGATGAGATCTAAATTTGCCTTTATGTTCGCTGCCCTGAACTTACATTTACAGCAAATGAATTCACAGATTTCCATTCCATATCCCAGGGACTTATTTATGGAGAGTGGAAAGAACATTGGGTTTTTTCTTTGCTAATTTGTCACTTTTAATGCTTGTCAGCCAGATTTTACTTTTGAAAACGCACAAAAGAGGGAATATGTAAATCCAGTTTATATTTCTGGAGGTTTCCCCATACCAAAAGGATTCGGAATTAAAAGAAAAAAAAAAAAAAGAGAAAATAAAAGATTAATTAATCTTATTTGGAAAGAACTCAATCCTTCTTCAGTGTTTCTTTACAGAGGATTCCTGGCTTTCCATCAAAAAACCCTCCTTCCACAACATCTTACATTTTTCACCTAGAAGGTTTTTAGATGTTGGAAAAACAAAGTCATTTTTAGGATAAATCTGCTAAAAAATAAAAACTGCTCACCTTTAAAATGTGAAAATCCTCTCTTTTCAAAATCCTACAAACCCAGTTTTAAGGCTTTCCTGGTTTTAATTAAAATTTGAAGGCTTCTGACAAATACAAACTCATTGCATGAAAACTTCGATGAAGAAAACCCTTTTCCCTGAAAATTTATGATTTTTTACAGCAGCCATAGGTTTGCTTGGAGTCATAGCTAAGATCCCTTTTCCTTGGTAGTGTGCAAAAGCAAACACGTTTTTTAGAGAGTTTCATCAAGTTGTTACTCCTTGTTTGCAAAGAGGGAATTTTGTGTGACTTCCTGCAGGGTGTGTGAGAACAAAAGGCTCCTCACGCTCGATATTTTATCCCACACTCCAGAGTTATTCATCCAGCCCCAAGTGAAAACCCCAAATAGAACAGGCAAAGCCTCTCTTTGCCTTCCTCCTTCCCTTGTTTCAGGATGATGAACACCAAGCTCTGGGCAATGAAAAATCTCCATCCATAGCTGGGATTTTCCCCCCCTCAGTAAATAACAAATGGATACAGGAATGTAAATTTTCATCTCCCCACAAATGTGGTTTTGAGTAAGAGAGGTGGATGGAATCTTTGCACAGGAGACAATGACAACCAAATTACTCAGTTTTGTCACACGGGGAGTGACTCTCGTTCCTCCTTTTACTAATCCAGATTTTATTAATCCAGATTTTACTTTTTTAGCTTTTGCCTTGTCTTAACCAAACAAACCTCTGCAGACAGACCGAGAGATTTGGGACTGTTCAGCCTGGAGAAGGGAAGGCTCTGACGAGATTTCAGAGCCCCTTCCAGTGCCTAAAGGGGCTCCAGGAGAGCTGGAGAGGGACTTTGGATGAGGGATGTAGTGACAGGACAAGAAGTGATGGTTTTGAATGGAAAAAGGGTGGGTTTAGATTAGATATTAGGAAGGAATTCTTCCTTGTGAGGGTGCTGAGGCCCTGGCACAGGTTTCCCAAAAAATCTGTGGCTGCCCCATCCCTGGAAGTGTTTAAGGCCAGGTTGGATGAGGCTTGGAGCAACGTGGGGTAGTGGAAGGGTGGCCACTGGCAGGGGATGGAATGAGATGATTTTTAAGGTCCCTTCCAACCCAAATCACTCCAGCATTCTATGATTGCAAAAGACTTCTTGTCCTCCTGTAACCACCACGACTGAAAAGCCAATTTACCAAAGGAACAGGGCAGTGAACGAACCATCTCCATCTTCCCCAGACTGGAATTTTCTTCCTGGGGGTTTCCTCCAGCCTGCAGTCAACTTAAATGAGAGCCACTTTGACTGTTATCTTCCTTGGAAAAACTTTAAAACTGTTCAGTTTGCAGAATTTAAGTTTTCTAGTGACATTAGAGGTTGTGCTGAGATTTATTGGGATGCTCCCCAAAGAGACAAACCCGCTGTGCTCCTGAGCACCAGGAAAATGTTTACCCAGGCCTTACACAAATAAAAGGTTTTTATGGCTGCCATAGTTAATAGCATCCTTCAAAATTATAAATGGAGTTTAGATTACATTAAAAAAAAAACCCAGCATTTAAAAAAAACCCTAATAAAATACGGTGGAAACACTGCTGCAATATTTAACTCCTGTAAACACATTAAAGTTGTGAGTGGGGAAACTTTGGCCTCCAAATTATAGAACGTGAAGGTTGGAGAAGACCTCCAAGGTCATCAAGTCCAGCCTTCCATCCAATACCACCACATCCACTAAACCCTACCCACAAATGCCACATCTGCTCGTTTTGTGAACATTTCCAGGGATGTCGACTCCACTCCTTCCCTTGGGAATCTGTTCCAATGCTCAACCACTCCTTGAGTGAAAGAATGAATTTGAAGTAAACCTTGTTCTTATTTTCATATCTCCAGGACATTTTTTCAAAGGAAAATTCTTTATCTTCACATAAAGCCACCCAGCACTGAATTTAGGGCAGTTCTGGGGAAGTTTTCACGTCCTTGGGGAACAAGACCAGAGAACAGGAAGGATACAAGACACAATCCCCAAATCTTTGAGGATTCCTCCAGTGCATTTACAGTGTGATTTGACTTAGATCATTTGGTGGTTTGGATTGAAAGGAAACTTCAAGATCACCCAGTTCCACACCCCTGCCATGGACAGGGACATCTTCCACCAGACCAGGCTGCTCCAAGCCTGGCCTTGGACACTTCCAGGGATGGAGCATCCACAGCTTCTCTGGGCAACCTGTGCCAGGGCCTCACCATCCTCACAGTAAAGAACTTTTTTCTCTTATCTCTGATCTAAAACTCTCCTCTTTTACTTTTAGTTGCCAAAATGCCTTTCTCAGACTGGTGTCTGACTTGACAGAGCCTTCTGCTCCTTCAGCTCCATGGTTTTTCTGCAGTCCTGCTCACACGTGGATCTCAAACCTACCCCAAACCTGGTGGGTGTTTTGCAGGCTGTTCCAAAACCTTCTTTGCCTTTGATGCTTAGAAATATTTTCCTTTCCAGCCAACATTCATCTGAGACGAGTTTTCAGCTCTTTGTCCTGGTGCCAGCTTCATCCTGCAGCTAAAATAATTCTTCTTCCTTCCTGCTGCTTGTCTGGAGGCAGAGTCTGCAGACCAGCCCCACTCCTACTCAGCTTCCAGCTCCAGCCAAGCTCTTCCAGGCTTTTCTATTAAAAGAAACTCTTCTCTAGCTCTGACAGCCCTTGCAGGTTTTCTTTTCCTGCATGGATTTCTTGCTGCACCATCTCGCCTGACTGAAGGTGAATGGACTGGTTTGTGATATTCCAAATAAACTCCCAGCTTGTACAAATAGGGAAACTTTGCTCTCACCATGACATTCTCTGCTTTGCAGTGGTGCAGCATCACAATCCCCTTTTTCACACTTTCAGTATTCAGAGCTGCCCTGTGATTCATCTTTAAACACAGCTTATTTTTCTTCATATTTTCAACTTGTAAATCCCAGAAATAAGGCAAGGAAGGAGCCAGAGGAGCCGCTTCAGCTGCATGAATTAAGTCAATGTCTCACAGGCCAACTCCTGATTTCTCTACAAAGCTTGGTTTTGTTTTGAAGGCAGCCCAAAACGTGATGGGTGATCCTTGCCCTTCAGAGGTGCTCACTGCTTCCCACTCCAGTTTTTAGCCCAAATTTTCCTGGAATTGTCCACTACTGGAATCTCTTCTCCATCAATGTCTGTCTTAAAAGGTTTTTCCCCTCATCTTCCTCACTTCAGCTGGGGCTCCTGATCCCTCATCCCATCTCAGGGGTCTTGCACGAGGTTTGTGTCCCATTCCTTTGGCACACTCTGGATATCACAGGGATGGCAGTGAGAGGTGTCCATGGCAATATCATTTACCAAGAGCTTTGCTTTGTCAGGCCAGCCCAACAAACCATAAAATTATGGTCTGAAAATGGAGAGAGGAACGATAAAAAGGATTAATCCCTGCTACTCACGCAAGCGATGCTCCTTCCTGCATCCCTGTTTTGGGATAATTCCCCTTATAGAAATATTTCCTTTCTGTGTTTTTGTGCCCATATTCACACAACTCTATCTTTTCGACTGACAAACTCTAAGCATTTCGTAAATCTCTGCTTAAAAGAACCAAGAAATTCTTGTGGGAATTGCATAACATTTTTATGGAATCATGGAATGATTTGGGTTGGAAGGAGCTTTAAACATCATCCAGTTCCAGCCCCTGCCATGGGCAGGGACACCTTCCATTATCCCAGGTTGCTCCAAGACCTGTCCAACCTGGCCTGGAATACTTTCAGGGATGAAGAAGCCACAGTTTCTCTGGACAACAAGTGCCAGGGCCTCACCACCCTCGAGGGAAGAATTCCTTCCCAATATCCCATCTAACCCTGCCCACTTTCAGCTTAAAAGCCATTCTCTCTTGTCCTGTCCCTCCATCCCGTGTCCCAAGTCCCTCTCCAACTCTCCTGGAGCCCCTTCAGGCACTGGAAGAGGCTCTGAGGTCTTCCTGGAACTTTCTCTTCTCCAGGCTGAACACCCCAAGCTCTCCCAGGCTGTCTCCAGAGCAGAGGGGCTCCAGCCCTGGGATCAACTTGGTGGCATCTTCTGGACTTCTTCCAACAGCCTCAACATCCTTGTGATGCTGAGACTCACAGACCTGGCTGCAGGACTCCAGCTGGGTCTCAGGAGCAGAGTAGAGGGGCAGAATCACCTCCTTCAACCTGCTGGTGCTTCTTTGGAGGCATCCTGGGATACTCTTGGTTTTCTGGGATGCAAAAGCTCATTGCCAGTCATGTTGAGTTTCTCAGGATGGCATTTGCTGAGGATCTCAGGATCTCAGGATCATCTCACCCAAGGTCCCACATCATCCACGTGCACCTTTAAAGCTCCTTCCAAACCAAATCATTCCATGATTTCATAAAAAAATTCTGCCAGTTCCCAAGTGTTCCCAGCTGCCTGCTGATGGCACAATTCCAATCAACTCCTGCCACAAACCATCACACACCCTCCAGCCTCTTGTGCATGGAGGTCACTGTGCAGTGGCCAGGAAAACACATGGAAAACGAGAAAGGGAAGGGTTTGGTGTGGGTCAGACACCTCAACAAATCCCAGGGCAGCGAGGCAGAGACCTCTTCCCAAGATTTCTTGCTTGGCACCAGGGCACTGGGACAATCTGGCCCCAAACTGGTGACCTCCTGTTTCTAACTCAGTTGAATCCCCTCTTTTTAATGACTCCATTTACAAAGATATTTTGGTTCCTGTGTGCTTTAGGCTGAGTTAGGTTATGATTTTTTAATGCCACAAGAGGGAAAAGAAACCTTTCACTCAGAACTGACAGATTTTTAATTTTTTTTTTTTTTTTTTTGATTTTGCACCAAGGTAAACAAAACCAGCATTCCAGTCTGAGACTAAAGTTTGTTGTTTTGAACTCCCTGCCTCTAGAGCTGAGCCTGGAAGAGATTTTTCTTCCCTCTGGAAAGTTCAATATCTGTGAAAACAAAGGTCTGTTTATGTCTTTTATCAGCTGGTCACAGGAGATATCACTGTGCAGGCACTGCTGTTCCTCTGTGCCACCCCTTGGAAGCTCAAATACTTCACAAAACTCAAACTTATCAGCACAAGACCATTTCTTCTGGGTCTCATCTAATGTGGGCGGTGCTTTCACTTCTCATTAGCTCAGAATTAGGTGAATAATGAACTGCAGACAGCAGCACCAAGATATTTCAAGCTTGTAGAAAAGTCAAGCAAGACTTTTTTGGAAAAGATTCTTGAATATAAATATCTAAATTCTGCTTACTTGGCTTTTTAGGCAGATATCTGTTATTTTTTTACCTCGTGCTTTGACTCATCAGTGCCTGTTTCCTGTCAAGATACATGAGGATAAATAAGGCCATCACTTCAAAGAAGGGAGAGAAAAGGATATTTTGACCTTCCCAAGAAGCTTGGAAAGCCACAGAGAGAAAAATTATCCTTTCTTCAAGACTTTTCGTGATCAAGAAAGCTTTTCCTAAGCTCAGGTCTTCGTGATTCTTCAGCCATAGAGAATAAACCTTCTGCTGTTAAGCTCAGCCTAAAGGCTTAGACCCTGCATCAGGTTAAAACTGATCCAGAAAAGAAAGGCAAGTCTGGACATCAGCACTGAACTGAAACTCAACGGTTTTGTGCTCTTTCCCAGAAAAGTTGAAGGCAAAACACAAAGTTCATTCCTGCTTCCCATCAGTGACACCACGGGGAGCAGAGAAAGACCAAGTGCAAACCCAAGCAAAGGAGGGAAGAGCTGGGAGGGCAAAGGAAGATGCAGCAAGAGCAGGCCTAAGGTGAGAAAAGTCATAGAAAGTCATAAAAGTCATAAAGGTTCATAAATCATAAAATCGTGGAATGGTTTGGGTTGGAAGGGGCTTGAAACATCATCTTGTTCCAAACCTCTGCCATGGGCAGGGACAACTTCCACTAGCCCAGGTTGCTCCAAGTCCCCAAACCTGGCCTTGAACACTTCCAGGTATGAAATGCCAACAACTTGTCTGGGCCAGGGCCTCACCACCCTCACAGGGAACAATTTCTTGCTAATATCCAAAATAAATCTACTTTCTTTCAGCTTAAAGCCAATTCCCCCTTGTCCTAAGTTCCCAGGTACACATCCTACCTGCCAGTAAGAAATAAACATTCTTTGTTGATAAATAAAACAGTGACAGGGAAAATCTTAGCCCCCTTCCCTCTTCCCAGCTCTCTTTGGAGATTTCTAGGAAATACCCACGGTTTTATAATGGAGAGAAGAGGGGAAGTGAGATCTGACTGCTTCTGCCAGCAGGGAGAGACCTGAAATGGGTCTAAATTTGCATTTAGATTTGCTTTTTTGGCAGCAATGTTTTCTACTGGGTGCCAAGAGACCCCTCTGGGCTTGAATTATTTCTCAGGGAAAAAGAATCAGCAGCAGCTATTTCATAAGCAGAGATACTCTGGGGGAGGGCTGTAAAGATTAGAAGGGGCTGTAAATGCTGGGGGAAACAAGCCAGGGCTGGGGGATGATTCAGGAGCTGCATCTTCTGTCGGTGCAGGGGGAGGAGGAGGAAAGGTTTGAAAGGGTGTAAGGCAGGAAAAGCCTGTGGGAGACAGAACCTGCCCTCAGCATCATGGCAGCCATGGGACGTGATTTGGGACTTGTGCTTTTGCTTCTGGGCCAATCAGAAATGTGGCACAGTCACAGAATCGATTGGGTTGGAAGAGAACTCTGAGATCATCGGGTCCAACCTTGGACTAAAACACCACCAAGCACTGAGTGCCATGTCCAGTTTTTTCTCAAACACCTCCAGATGTTAATTCCAACACCTCCCTGGGGAATCCATTCAGATGCTTGACACCCTTTCCATGAAGAAATTCCTCCTAATGTCCAACCTGAACCTCCCTTGGTCCAGCTCGAGGCCATTTCCTCTTTTCCTGTTGCCTGGGAGAAGCCAACCACCCCAGCTGTCCCCTCCTGTCAGGGAGTTGTGCAGAGCCAGAAGGTCCCCTGGAGCCTCCTTTTCCCTGGCCTGAGCCCCTTTCCCAGCTCCCTCAGCCTCTCCTGGTGCTCCAGATCCTTCCCCAGCTCTGTTCCCTCCTCTGGATGAGCTCCAGCCCCTCAATATCTTTCTTGAAGTGAGTGGCCCAAAACTGGACACAGGACTCAAGATGTGACCACAATCTGATTATAAAATAATCCACTGCAATTCTATGGCAGACTTATTAATTAGATACTACACTGGCAATATTTAAGTACTTTATTAGCAATAAATCCATTTTTAATCATCCACATCCCTGTGTCCTACTTCTGGCACAGGACATTCTCCCAAAAGCTCTGTCACACACAGTGAGGCAAAGCTGGAAGGCTTGGTGAAATCAAGGACACTTCCTTCTGACAGTGGGTAAATCCTAAATGAAATATAGGTTGGGTTTTTAGAGGCAAAAGGAGATCAAGGGTGGTTCTGAATCACTGAAGAGAGGGCACACAGTTTTGTCTGAAAGTCTTGTCTCTGCTTGTTTACTTAGAAAATCCAAAATCAAACAATTCTGGACCAGACTGATGTGATGATATCAGAAATGCAGTCTCAAAAAAATGAGAAAGGTTCCATGAACGAGCAGAATACTAAGACAGGAAGCCTGGAATATCCCATGGCCCTCTTTGCCTCTCCCTCATTACAAGCAGTAGTAGGGCTGTGCCAGCCAAGGCAGTGCTGAGTTGCTGGCACGGCTGGTTTTGGGTCGTTCACCTCACCTGAAACACCTCAAAGATGGTTTAAGCTGCTCTGTTTTACTTCATCCCTGGGTCTGACTCAGAGAAGAGTCACATTTGAGCTGTGACATCCAAAGCCTGATGGCCTGTGGTCAAACCAGGCCTGAATTACCTCATTCCTTTCACTCCCTGTGGTGATTCATTCCCAGTTCTTGCTGGGAACAACACTTTTGGCTCAGGCCTTTGCAGAGGGGTGTAAATCCCTCAGAGATGAATGGTTTATCTCTGCCCATTATCAAACCTGGGCTAAAGCAGTGAATTCAGAATGAGCCTGAGCTTGGGGCTTCTATCCCTGCTGTGAATTCTGCTCCTGGATACTCAGCTTTGCAGTCCACATGTGCTGATCCAATGGCCCCTGCCAGAATCCAGTGCAATTTGTATTTAAGGCCATTCTCAGACCATTTGCTGTAGGATCCCTACTCAGCCAGAGCAGGTGGGCACCCCACAGTAAGCTGAGTACAGTCCTAATGGTGCAGAGAAGAGAATCCAAGTTTTCCAGTGCTTTCCTGATGAGCTTTTCCATATTTTAAAAGCGTGTTTTATTGAAGCCTAAATGCTTCTCATACACATCTTTTGGACGGGAAGGTGCTTAAGAAGATTGTTTGATTAGAATCATAGAATATTCTGAGTTGGAAGGGACCTAAAAGGATTGTTAATTACAACTCCTGGCCCTGCACAGGACACCCCAAAAATCACCCACGTGTCTGAGGGTGCTGTCCAAACACTTCCTGAACTCTTTCAGCAATGAGGCTGTGACCACTTCCCTGGGGAGCCTGTTCCAGTTCCTGACATGGTAAAGAACCAGGTCAACAACGAAACACCTGAATCAAAAATCAAAAACCCGGTTACAGAAGATAGAGGAGGTTTTTGAAGGCCCAAAATTCTCCTAATTATGATGCCAGAGCAGGAGAGCAGAGGAGAGCTGGCAGGACAGAGGGGTGTCCCATGCCAAAGGCAGCCACAAGCTTGGTCTTGCTGGCTTTTTTATTTAATCTTAATATCACAGAGTGGTTTGGGTTGGAAGGAACCTTCAAGATCATCTCATTCCAACCCCCTGCCATGGGCAGGGACACCTTCCACTAGCCCAGGTTGCTCCAAGCCCTTAATCTTAAGAAAGAGTGGGAAGCTCCTGCTCCTTCTCTCACCGAAAATGAATAAACAAACCAAGCTGGAGTGCAACAAGTGAGTTGGTTGAGAGTTAAGATGACAGAGTAGAGGTGAAACTCTTCAAGTCTTAGTCCAGAAATGCAAGATCTGCCGTTCTTTCCTTGAACCCAAAGCTAATTCCCAGTTGGATAGCTGGTCTTTATCCTGTGACACCCAAGCTGATGTAGCATATCCATGTCCTTCCCTTGAATGCTATTTCCCATGGTTATTGATGGATAATGATTTCCTGAGGCACCGAGGGTCAGGATTTAGGCCTTGCTGTGAATCCTCTGGGCTTACCAAATAAAAAATAGTCAATATTGCTTACATTTGTTTTCAGATCTTATCATTTGTGGAGGGTATGGAGATAGATAGCATTTATCGATGGCTAAGTGAGCCCAGCAGTGCCTCAGTCAATTCTTATCACTCCATTTCACTGCAGGCTGCTGCCCCATCCCTGGCTGAGCTCTTTATATTTTTAGTGTATTATTGCTGTGATGTTTAGGATGCAACAGGCAGCGCTGCTTTTGTGAGGGGAGCAATATCAAGCCTGAAATACTGTTGCTGGTGATAACTGCATTCCCTCTTCACGCCTGAAAAATCAGGAATGCCCTAATCCGTGAGTGAGGGTTGTTCTGACAACCCATCTCTGGGTGTAATTATAGCTGAAGGCTGGGATCCGTCTCGGCAGCAGCTGCTGACTGGCACTGTCGCCTTCCCTTACAGCTCCTGAGCAGTCGCTTAGCTCATGCATATTCATGAGCAGAGTGTTGGGAGCACTGATAAGCTCTTCAGAGAGATTCATTCAATAAAGTCCAGGCTGCAGATCCACCAGCCCGAGTGAGTGGGGCTGATCTCCAGTGAAAGAATCACCATGGGGGAGTAGAGGGAGAGCTGAAGGGAAATAACTTGGCACAGAGAACAATGGAGGGAGAGAATGGATTGTTCCATGCCAGGAAGAGAATCCCAGAGCACAGCAGAGAGGAAATGGCAGTGCTGCAGTCAAACACAACAGCTGATTGCAAATAAACGGGAGTTCAAGGTTTCAAAGGCACGAGAAAGCAAAAGAGAGGGGGTTTGGCTCAGTTCAAGGAGCAAACTCACATGGGAAGAAAGTGGTACTGGCTTTAGGCTGGAGGAGGGTAGGGTTAGATGGGCTATTGGGAGGAAATTCTTCCCTGGGAGGGTGGGGAGGCCCTGGCACAGGTTTCCCAAAAAAGCTGTGGCTGCCTCATCCCTGGAAGTGTTCAAGGCCAGGTTAGATGGAGCTTGGAGCAACCTGGGGTAGTGGAAGGGGTTGGAAGTGGATGATCTTCCAGATCCCTTCCAACCCAAACCATTCCAGGATTTGCTGGCCAGAAAAGTCCATGTCTTCACCTCCTGCAGAGGATAAGTTCTGCTCACACGGTGGTACCTGGCCATACCTGGCCATATCTGCTGTTGGTACAGCCTTGGCTGGTCCAGGGATGTTCTTTACCCTGGTGTCCTGCAGGTGAAGCCCCACAAACGGATCCACTCCACTGAGTCAGGGCAAAGACTCAGGGCAGAGCCATCAAAAAGATCTTAATCACACAAAACTGAGGGGGAAAAGCCACCCACTCCTAATGAACTCCTAATGGGGTCTTGGCAGCAGTGAGTAGCGAGTCCTATTTGTTATCCATGAGTACGATCCTTATATCCACAAACACGATGTCTGCTATGGATAAAAACCTTTGGGGTGAGAGTTTGGTGGTGCCCACCTGCCCTGGAGAAGTCTTGCAAAGCCCTGATGAACTTGCTCAAAGCAGGCTCTAAACCACCCCCATGTATAAATTTAAGGAGTATAAAGGTATTAGAGAGTGACCAAAGGAGGGCCTGAAGGTGGTGAAGGGTCTAGAGAGGAAGCCATGGGAGGAGCTGCTGAGGTCACTTGGTTTGTTCAGCTGAAGAAGAGGAGGCTGAAGTGAGACCTCATTGGGGTCTGCAGCTTCCTCATGAGGCAAAGAGGAGGGACAGGCACTGATCTTTTCTCCCTGGTGACCTTACAGAGCCTGAGGGAGTGGTCTGAAGTTGTGTCAGGAGAGGTTTAGGCTGTAAATTAGGAAAAAAGTTCTTCGTCCAGAGGGTCTTTGGTCACTGGAACAGGTTCCCCAGGGAAGTGGTCACAGCACTAAGCCTGACAGAGCTCAAAAAGCATTTGGACAACACTCTCAGACACAGGGTGGGATTCTTGGGGTTGTCCTGTGCAGGGCCAGGAGTTGGCCTTGATGGTCCTTGTGGGTCCCTCCCAACTCAGGATATTCCATAATTCTGTAATTTTTTGTGCAGGTCACCTTGCACCCAAGCTTTCCATGAAGGTTGCTTTGAAGATAAACAGTGGGGATGCAAAGTGGAGCAGGCACAGGACTGAGAAATCAGTTGAGCACCCAGAGAAGCCAACACACAGCAGGCACCCAGCAGCAGCTCCCTTTATTGCTGCAGATATTATTACAGATTTTACAGCAGCATTTAGCTCTGGCTGGGCCCTGTGGTGCCTCTGTACTCATGGAATGAAATTCCTCAAATGGAGCCATCTGTGGCAGCCACCCCGAGCTCCCTTTGCAATCAACAGGCACTTCCAGAAGGGTAATTCCTTCTCATCCCTTACCAGAAGGGTAATTCCTTCTCATCCATGCTCAAAAGCACCCAGCTAAATGCTGCGAGATGAATCACGTTTGGAAATGCCTGGGTTGCCCCCTGTTAAGGGGTCGAGCTGAGCAATAGGGTCCTACAACACATTTCTGTGCATGGATTAGGGCTGAATCACAAATTCGTCATTCGCAGGTGCTGAACTTGGGGATGACAGCATTTGCTGTAGGTCACTGTTTTTCTCCCCATTCCCGAGTAGTTAAATTCATCCAAGGCTGACTCTTTTCTTCTTTACAGTCACACAACTCAGTCTGCAAACACGAAAAAAGGATGCCCTGTTCCTCCAGTAGGCACTTGGTGCAGACCCACGAGGAGTTTTTAGCTCTGTCCAACCCTGAAGACAGAAATGATCATTTCCTAGAGTCCATCTCGCTGTGTTAGCACTAAAAAAAAGCAAATAGTGCAAGTGTGGGTGTCCACCAGCCTCAGATACCTAAAAAGCTGCGAGATCCTGACGTGCTGGTGAGTCAACAACGCAGCTGGAGGCAGGAGAATATCTTGGAGGTCAGGAATTTAGTCACGGTGTCCTTCAAAGCAAAGACAGAGAAACAGCTCTGAGCATTGGCTTCCCAGCAGGAAAATCAGGAATAACAAGCAAAATCCCGGACTTGGGCAGGATGGATGGGAGAGAGAGTTACAAAATGCCTGCTGGAGATTTAGACAGAGATTTGGTGTGGGCAGTGAGTGCTGCTGACACCCGGGCAGCTCCCCGGCCTTGCTGGAGGGGTTGAGGCACCCTTTAATTGCATTCAAGGGGCTCATTTTAATGAGAAGTAGCAGTGTTAATTGCTTGGGTTGTTCCTGCCTGATAAAGGCCTTTAAGAGCTGTTGGCTAAATGGGTCTCTTTTCAGGCTGCACGGGCACTTTTAAATGTCCCCAGACTCATTAACTGCCTAAGAACAAATCCACTGCCCCAGCCCGTGCTAAAGAAAGGCTACAAACCCTCCAGCTCCTACAGCTGCAACCCAGAGCCCAACTGCCCAGCAAACAATCCCAAAATAATCTAAAATAGTGCAAGGAAATCCCAACTGGGGACATGTCTTTGTCCAAGGACCCGGTGGGATGTCATGACCCCACTGAATTATAGATTAAGAACTTCAAAATTTTGTGTCTTTATTGGCTTGGCCTCATTAGCCTGGTTAGTTTTGGATCCTTGTCCTCCCCAGAGCAGGAGAGGTTTCCTTGGAACTTTCAGTGTGTAAGTTTAAAGAATACAGAATTATCCACAGGATCTCTTAGATGATATAAATATATCATTTCCTCTTTCCTCATCACTTCTTAAAAGCATCACAGGCAGTTTGCCCTCGAGCTCGGCTAGAACTGGAAGGAGAAAGAAACTCCTCCACAAGCAGCTGTGAACTCCCTGTCAGAATCATGGGATCATGGAATGGTTTGGAATGGGAGACACCTTTCAAGATCATCTCATTCCAGCCCTTGCCATGGGCAGGGACACTTGCACTATTCCAAGTTGCTCCAAGCCATGTCCAACCTGGCCTTGAACACTTCCAGGGATGGGACAGCCACAGCTTTTTTGGGAAACCTGTGCCAGGGCCTCACTGTTCTCATAGTCAGGAATTTCTTCCCAATATCCAATCTAAATCTCCCCTCCTTCAGCTCCAGATCCTTACCCAAAGTCCTTCTCCAGCTCTCCCAGAGACCCTTTAGGCTCTGGAAGGGGCTCTGAGGTCTCCCTGGAACTTCCTCCTTCTCCAGGCTGGACATTCCCAGCTCTCCCAGCCTGGCTCCAGAGCAGAGGGGCTCCAACTCCTGGAGAATCTCCACGGACTCCTCTGGACTCACACCAGCAGCTCCACATCCTTCTGCTGGGGATCCCAGACCAAGACCCAGTGCTCCAGGCAGGCTCTCACTGGAGACTCAGCTCCTGTTCCTTGCTGCCTCTTTAAGAGATAAACTTCCACTCTGGAAAGTCCAGAGGAACATCAGAGCCTGGTGCCACCTCAGCTGTCTCTCAGCACTTTGCTAACCCACAATTGATTAACAATTTGCTTTCATCTCCGTTTCAGAGCCTGTGGAAGGAGCTGTGCTGTGCTCAGAGTTCTGGGACTCACTGTTCCAACGGGGGAAAAAAAAAAAAAAGGAACCATCCCATCAAAGCTGTCATTCCCTTTGGCAAGCAAACCCATTAGAGATGCACGAGGTGCGCTCTGAAGTCTCTCCCCATTTACTTCTCCACCGTGGGCCTGCTGCGGATTTCTCCAGTGCTCATTCCTAATGAATCCTGCTGTTCCACGGAAATGACCCGTGTTGGGCTGCCCCGGGATGGCTGTGTCGGCCCGGATTCCCTTTGGGAAGGTGTTAATGAGAGGTGGCAGCGCTGTTAGGGAAGGGAGCAGCTCTGGGGAAGAGCCGCGATTCAGCTGAGCACAGCCGGGATGCCCCGGGCTGACAGAGATCACACAACGCAATTAAAAACAAAGTTCAGCTGGTGTTGGGCTCTGCAGGGCTTGGTCTGTGGAGCATCCAGGAGAGGCTCCTTCACATCCCATTTAGTGAGGGAGGGATCCAGCTCGGGAGTGACATCCCAGCTGCATCACCCTCTTAGAAACAGGAGGCACAAACTGCCAGCAAATTGAGTAGAGGGATGGAGCAGCTGTGCTATGAGGAAAAAAATGAGAGAATTGGGATTGTTCAGCCTGCAGAAGGCTTTGGGGTGACCTAATTGTGACCTTCCAGGACCTGAACACAGCCTATAAGGAAAATGGGGAGAGTTATTTACAGGAATATGGGGGAATGGCTTCAAATTGACAAGAGAGTAGGTTTAGATTAGAGATTAGGAAGGTCCCTTTCCACTCCAAGGTGGTACAATAATCTATAATTTAATGGTAAATTAGATAAGGGGAAATGGCCTCAAGTTATGCCAGGGAGATTTAGGTTGGATGTCAGGAAAAATTTCTTCATCAGGTTTATCAAACATTGGAACAGGCTGCCTGGGGAAGTGTGGAGTCACCACCCCTGGAGGGCTTTAAAAGACTTGGAGATGTGGAACTTGGGGACATGGGTTGGTGGTTGGACTCGATCTTAGAGGTCTTTTCCAACCTAAATGATCCTGTGAAACTATGACTTGAATAAAATCCCCGAGGAGCAGAGGGATCTAGAACAGCTCAATTGTTTGGGTGATTTTTCATTTGTTGCATGAAGTCAGATCCAAATCCCAGGCCTGGAAGCCGAGCATAAATATTATCAAACTAAAAATGGGGTCCAAACTTGGGTTATTGGGATAAATAACCATGGGAATAGATTCCTTTTTCTATCAGCTGGATCTTTCTGAAAAGGCCGGGAGCATTTCAAAAGAGAATTATTGCAGAAGCTCTGGCTGTCGGGCAGATATAGGAACTGCTGGGAGAATTTAATAACCTGTCCCATGAAATAGGTCAGGCCGCAATTTGCAGAAGTCAGGGGAGGCTGTTATGAAGTTGGAAAGTTTTTTCCAGCTTTTCACTGTCCTCGAGCTGGATAAAACCAGTTCACATATGGAGCCCAGCATCTGTAAAAGTCTTTTGGCTGAACCACTTCAAACTGACCCTGCACTTAAACAAGACCCCTGTTAGTGCACATGAAACAAATCCATCTCTTTGTTCCAAAAATGAAAGTCAAATCCACCTTTCCTTCTGTTTTTCTTGGCTTTGGGGTTTATTTTTTGGAGGTGTTGGTTGTTTGTGTGGGGTTTTTCATGTTATACCAACACCCTGATTCAGCCCTACAGGGTATGAATTTACCTTTAGTGAATTATAGGGTTCAGAGGAGCTTTGGCTGTTTATTTTCATAAATATTCTTTTAAAGTCAGTGGAGAACAGCAGCTTATTCAGGTGTCAGATGCCATTTAAAATACTCAGGATACTGTGTTGTCCTGCATTTACCAGTCAGGAATGTGGTAACAACTGATTTCCTGGAACATTTTTCAAGGAAAACCAGAGTTCAGGGACTCTTTTGTGTAATTGCCATGCTCATTCCTCAGTTTGGAGTAAAAAATATTATGTGAAGAGCTGGTGACCATGACCAAATAACCAAATCTAAAATCAAATCCAGTTTTAGAGCTGGATTTCTGGAAAACTCAGTGCCTTAAATAGGCCAAAAATGATGGCGTTTACATGGCAGAGAAAAAGAATTTTAGGGAGGAAAAAATCTAAAATTCAGGTTGGAAACAGAGTGAACATTGTTTTTTATATATTTTTCTTCTGAGTTATGACAAATTCAAGGTGGTTATAAATTATTATTTTTATTATTATTATTATTATTATTAATAATAATAATAATAATATCTTTGCTAAATTTTCTTCTCCAGGAAATCTCTATCTCTCCCTATGCATAAGATCCCAGCTGGAAATGTGTGCTGGATACTGACACACAAATTATTAGCACAAAATGTATTTTTGTCTCCTCGAGAATGTCTCTCTCCAGCCTGGAACAGCCTGTGCAATTCCTGTCCTTATTTATCTCATTAATGCATTTACACGTTGACTGTTCTTCCTCCTCAAGAAAAACAGGCAGTGGAAAACTCCAGGACCAGATTCCCACTCTTTTCTCTCCTTGAATACAAACCTTATCCTTAGGAGGCAGATTTTTTTTTTTTTTTTTTTTTTTGCAATTTGCAAGAATCAAACCCAATTTCATAAGTGATATCAACTGTCTCCAAAAGGTTTGGATTCAAGGTTAAGTGCTTTTTCATTCTGCTCCGTGGATGACTTTCCTGGAAGGAGGAGGCAGAGAATAAATATAAAAAAAATTGTATAAAACTCAGAATAACACTCAGAAAGCACCAGCGAGACTCAATTTTCATTTAGGATTCAGCCAAAAATAATATCCTGGATTATAACAGAGCAGTTTGTACCTCCTGGCCGCTGCTTGATTTCAGAGCTCCCAAGGCCTTCCTTTTTCCCAGACTGAGATTGAAATTCCATGTGGAAACAGGGTCCTTTTGATGCCATATTAACCATGCTGGACCTGGCTGCTGAAGAAGGATTTATTATCTATAAACCACATCCCGATTTAATCCAGACCCGCAGGCAGAATCAGGTACATTTGCACTGCAATTTTATTTTTCTCCAGAGGGGATGAGCAGGAAAGGGAGCCAAGACAGGAGTTTCTTCTTGACTTTTGTCTTCTCCACCAAAATCACCACAAAACCAATGGAAACATGGAATTGTTTGGGTTGGAAGGGACCTCAGAGACCATCCAATCCCATCCCCTGCCATGGCCAGGGACACCTTCCACTATCCCAGGTTGCTCCAAGCCCCATCCAGCCTGGCCTGGAACACTTCCAGGGATCCAGGGGCAGCCACAGCTTCTCTGGGAATTCCACTCCAGGGCATCCCCACCCTCACAGGGAAGAATTCCTTCCTAATCTCTAATCTGAACCTGTGCTCTTTAACTATTGCCCACGGAGCTCTGGTTTCTGTGATCCCAGAGGAACACGAGAATTATTTGAGGCCTGGTGCCCCTCTCCTGTGAGAAAAGCCTGAGAAAGGTGGGGCTGTTCAGCCTGGGGAAGAGAAAGCTCCAGGGAGATCTCAGAGCCCCTTCCAGGGCCTAAAGAGACTCCAAGAGAGCTGGAGAGGGACTTGGGAAAAGGGAATGGAGCAAAAGGATGAGGGGGAATGGCTTTTAAGCATCAGAGAGCAGGGCGAGATGGGATATTGGGAAGAAGTTCCTCCCACTTCTGGACAGGAAAAGCTTCTCTTGACGTTCCAGGGCCATCCCATGGCCCAGAACAGAATCAAAACTCTGTGGGATCAAGAGTTGAGCAGTGAAAGGGGCCCTCTTCACCCTACAGAACCACTGAGCAGACAAGACCAGGGGAGGAAATGGAGACCCAGGGAACAAAGGGATTTGCCCGAGGGTTCCTGGAGAAAAAAACCCTTCAGGCTCTTCCCACAGCTCCTGCTGCAGGGGCCCATATGGGTCCCTGTCCTCAGGGAAGCTTTGCCTGCTCCCTCTGGAGCTCCATCTGCTCCCACGCTGCTCTTTCTCCTGCCCACTTGAGGAAAAGGCAAAACTGGGAGACAAACCAGCAATGCTGGGCCTGGATCTTGGCCTGGTGGTGGCCAAGGCTGTGGGATGACATCGACTGGCAGCTGTTGTTGCTGCTCTGAGGCGTTTTGCTGGGGAATGTTCAACTTGAGGCCGTCCGTGGGGTTCTCCCTGCCTGGTTTTGGCTTTGTCCTTTTCGGTGAGCAGCTCTGAAGGGACAAAGATCACACTTTGGGTTTTCATGACTATGGCAAGGCCCCTTTTTCCCCCTGAAGGGGTATCCTGGTATCTTTACCCCTTCCCTCTCCTGCTGACCCTGTTCCATGTGCACATTCCCAGTTACATCCAGAGCTGCTTTTCCATTAGCAGAGCTGCACTAATGCTGCCTCTTTTCTCCTTTACCATTTTGATAAGCTCCATCTCTCCCAGGGGGAGGGAGAGTTTCAGGCTATAATGATGGACTTCTGGAGCCATCTAAAAAAGAAAAGCAGAAAAAGGCAACACACACACACACACAAAAGAAGGAAAAAAAGAGAATTATGAGAGCTCAGCCGTGGTGCTGACACAGATTGTGGATGGCTGATCTGTCTTTGCATGAGGCCATTAATCATCATTTTTGCCCGGCTTGGGGTTTTTTTTTGATTATTTTTTTAAATACTGCAGTAAACAGGCAGGAGCTGTGAGGGAAAGTATTCGAGCTTCACATATGTGAGGCAGGGAGTGAGCTGGGAACAGGCAGCAGACGGGAATTTCAAAGGAGCAGACAGATAAAAGCCCCTGCAGCAAAGAAAATTTCGGAGACAGAACAGGAAGCTCCAGCCTGGGATGATATTCAGGAAGGTTTTATTAAGAGTCTGTAAAACTCCAAGCAGGAGAGTTGAGTGGGTTTGCTTTAAAGGGATGGGGGAGAGAGTTTTAGATTATCCCAGACAATTCTTAAGCCCTGCCAGAAATAGGTGCTGCACTCACTCGGATTGGGGTTGTGTTGCAAGAACATCCACTCTCCTGTGGAGAAAGCTTGGGAGAGCTGGGAATGTTCATCTGGAGAAGAGAAGGCTCCAGAGAGACCTTAGAGCCCCTTCCAGTGCCTAAAAGGGCTCCAAGAGAGCTGGAGAGGGACTTGGGACAAGAAGGACACAGGGAATGGCTTCCCACTGCCATGGGATAGGATATTGGGAAGAAATTCTTCCCTGGGAGGATGATGAGGCCCTAGAATGGAATTCCCAGAGAAGCTGTGGCTGCCCCATCCCTGGAACTGTCCAAGGCCAGGTTGAACAGGGCTTGGAGCAACCTGGTTTGGCAGGATATGGAATGAGAGAATCTTGAAGGTCCCTCTCAACCCAAAGCATTCCATGATTTTGTGTCTTGGAGAAGAGCAGGTTGAGGCTGGAAGGGTTGGAAGGAGACACCCGAGTGCCAGCCTGGGAACCTGTGACTGGAACGCAAACAGCTCTGGCATCATCACTGAGAGCAGTTAATAATCACCAAGAGACTTCTCAGCATCGTTTTCCCAGTTTGGAAAGCATCCCAGCAGTCCAACACTGGGAAAAGCGTGTGATTAACAGGTCAGCAAAGCAGCATCTTTAATCACACCAAACAGGAGGCTGAAAGGTTCAGGGACTGACAGGAAACCTGAGGTTCTCAGACAAAAATCCTTGTCTAGAACTGAGTCATCCTGACAGCATTAATGATAGGGAATAAAGTCAGGGGAATAATGAGAAAATGCTTTTACTGTGTCATTTCAGGAAAAGGGCACAATGCAAATTAGGCCACAATTGCAGATAATTAGAGGTGAAAGAATGGATGTCTTTGATTAAAACTGGGAGTGAAGGCAGGCTGGAGCTGCAGAACAATGCCTTGTTTTCCCCTGAAAAACCACAAACCAAGGAAAAGATAAACACAGACATCAGGGAGTTCAAAATTCTCTCTTCCAAGCGCAGCTTTGGACTCACTTATTAGAGACATTTTAAAATGCTCAGCATGTCACTCCAAATAAGTGGGAAAAAATCGATGGAATGGACAGTTAACCATGATAGCTGCTTTTCCAGAAGATTCTGGAGCTGGCCCAAACGCCAAGAACAGCAGGAGAGCAGGAAAGGACAACCCAAAGAACATCATGACCGAGGTCCTCTTGAAAACTTCTTACAAAAATGGGTTCTCCAAGGTCTGAAACTCCTTGAGGGACAATTCCATGTCTGAATTTCCAAATTCTCTGCAGTCACGTTGCTCCACCTCCTCCAGCTGCCCCGGCCATTCCTGTCCTACATCTCCTGAGTCCTGAGCCAGTCCCACACCTACATCACATGGAATTACCTCTCCTTTAGAGGGATGAGGGGATTCAAAGCCCGTTTCACACAGCATGGGTCTTTCTCTTGATGTGTTTAAGATTCTGGAGTGGAAGATAAATTCGTGAAAACTTTGCCTATCAATGCCAGGTTGGATGGGCCTCTGAGCAACCTGATCTAGTGGAAAGTGTCCCTTTGCAGGGGAGGCGAATGATCCTTAAGGTCCCTTGCATCCCAAACCATTTGATAATTCTCTGCTCCTCCTCCTTGTTCCTTCATGGGAATGTCAGAGAATTCTTGCTGGGAAGAGTAGAAAAGACAAACTCCATCCGGATGCAGAGAATCTCATCTCCTGACCTAAATATTTGCTGCATGAAGGAAAAAAAGTGGTTCAGATCTCTCTTCACCATCCTCACTCCGCACTTGGCTCAGAGGCTCCATCACACAAGAACAGCACGGGTGCAGAAGCCCCTCCTCGATCCCACACTTGAGAGAAGAGCATTGGATTTGTTTGGTTGTTGAAGCCTCTGAGGGCTTTTTTTCCCTTTTAAAATTCCAGCTCCGTCTTTGTGTCTCCTCATCACTCGGTACCTGGGAGCCTCATTTCTCCCGGAGTTAATGGTAGGGGAGTGCTCGTTATGCAGATGCCAAGGAAGCGTCTCCGTAGCAACAGCAGCCATGGAAGCGCTCAGAACTCATTTAGCTCCCCAAGCCATTCATGTCCCTTGCACTCTCAGCAGTGTCCTGCCTGAGGGACAACTTGGCTCCTGCGTTTTTTCACACATCCCAGGGTACAGATAATTCCCCAAGTGAAGATCTGAGCTCACCCCCAGCAGAAATCTCTCTGCGTTGCCATTCGAAATTGTATCGCTTGGAAAAACTCAGCTTCGAGCTTTCAGAAAAAGAGTCCCAGCAAATATATGGGAAGAGGGATATTCTCAGGGAACAGATGCAGGTGAAAGCTGAGGAATTGTCTCCAGGGCTGGTCCTTGCAGTGATGGAATTGTCTCAGTGAAATTCAGATTTCAAAAGGGAAAAGCTCAACCTCTGAGGTGCCAAAAAGTCTAAGTTATGACAACATCGAGATTTAATTGTTGGGTACAGAAAAAAACACTCTCCAAGATCATGGATGATGATGTCAGATATTCCATCAGCAAGATGCAAGCCCAAGGCAGCTGCTCTGTCTGGGCAAGGAGCTCTTGGGGAGACCAAGGACAGGTCCAAGTGGAGTTGAGAGATTTATGAAGTTTAAAATGGGCATTACTGGCTGTGAAATAAGAGTGGTGAGTGGAAGGACAGATTAGACCAAAAAAAAAGGGGTGTGCAAGGTGAAAGTCTTGGTGCAGAAAGTATTTTTGATGTATTAATAACATCAACATAAAGAAAATACTTTGGATCACAGCAGCAGCCTCGCTCAAACATTGTCCCACGGACAATCTTATCAGTGAACAGGGAAGGATCCAAAATGAACCTCCTGGATCTGAGAGTGTCCGTCATAGAAAGGAAAGTGGAGAAAATTCACACCAATTTTTACAACCCAATTTCCCACATTCTGAAACTTCCAGCACAAAAAATGCTTCTGCAAGCAGGAAGGGGATGTCTTGCTCCCTCCAGCCATTGGCAAAAATGAGCTAAACTGAGAACATGTGAGGTCTCCACCACTTGAAGAGCTTTTGAAACAGTGTAGGCCATGATCTGTGAGTTGCAGAGTGCCATAAATAATGTTCCTATGAAGCAGGGGGACAATACCATTGCCCCAAGGGAAAGGGAATTTCCTGGAATTCCCTCTGCAATGCCATTGAATGTGCCAGAACAAAATCTGTTGGAGCAAGTCCAGAAGAAGCCACGGAGATGTTCAGAGGGCTGGAGCCCCTCTGCTCTGGAGCCAGGCTGGGAGGGCTGGGAGTGTTCACCTGGAGAAGAGAAGGCTTCAGGGAGAACTGAAGGGGCTCTGAAGGCGCTCTGGGAGAGCTGGAGAGGGATTTTGGATAAGGACATGGAGTGACAGGACACAGGGAATGGCTTCCCACTGCCAGAGGGCAGGGATAGATGGGTTATTGGGAAGGAATTCTTCCCTGGGAGGGTGCTGAGGGGCTGGACCAGAAATCCCAGAGAAGCTGTGGGTGCCCCATCCCTGGAAGTGTCCAAGGCCAGATTTTGAGCAGCCTCAGCGTGGAAGATGCTCCATGGTAGAAGGGTTGGAGCAAGAGGGTCTCCAAGGTCCCTCCCAACCCAGAGGACTCTGTGATTCCACGAAAACCTCTGGGCACTTTCAGGCAGGAACACAGCAAACGGGTGGGTGGCCACTTCCCTTCCCATGGCATGGGATGAGCAACAGGAAAACCTTCACCAGCAGGGGACAGGTTGTGATTCGTATTTAAGGACCAACGAGCAGCAGGATTCAGAGCTGACACCATTCCCAGCATCTCCTGCAGGGACATTTATTAAACCCCTACCCCAGGAGTGGCAGCTCCCGTTGATTTGCAGTCGGATTTTGGCGGGGATTTAATGACTCTGTGAGGAGCAGGGCCAAGGTCCTCGTGGTTTGTCACCTCCACCTTCACTGCACGCTCGTCACGGCCACGTCACGCTGCTTTTTATATCCATCCAGCTTGTGAAATCTGTCCCCTGACCCCTCACTCTGTCCCCTCCTGCTCCCTCGGCACTCCACAGTTCTGCCCTCCACATATTCTCTGCGCAGGAGCTTTTTAATTCGAAGATTTATCTCTAATCTTTCAACTCTGTGCACAGCCAAGCTCCATTTCAAACCCCAGGCTCCATCACGGCAGGTGCAGAGCAGCTCCTGAACTTTTTTTTTCCGGTGATGAATTCACCCCTTCAGCTCCTCAGATGTTGAATAACTCACCAATTTCTCTTTTTGTCTCGCTCGAGATCTGGAAACTGAGCAACAAAAGAGAAAGGGAAACCACCCACCCACAGAGCAGCTCCGAGGGCTTTGTTTCCTGGCTTGGCTTCTGGCAAGAAAAGGGACTGGGAGCAGGATGCTCTTCTGGGATGCTCAGGATGAAATGCTGGAGGGTTCTGAGATCAGCTGCCCAACAGGAAAATTTGGGGCTGTGTTTCCAAGAAGTCAGGGCTGAATGAAGTCAGAATCTGATGCTTTTTGAAAAAAAAATTCCTTTATCAGGTTCTCCCACTTATATTTGTGCTGTGGTGGGGCCCCCTGTGTAGTCCCAAAATATCCCCTCTGCTTGCACCTCCCTGTTCAAATCCTTCCTGTGAGGCTGCAAATCCTCATTATATCCTGACATCCTTTGTGGAGGGGATTCATTGGATTGGATTCATTTTTCAGCTACATCAATAATTTAATCTTCTCTAATGTGGCAGTAAATAAGCACAACCAAAGGATTCACTGACTGAAGCTGGAGGAGGGAGAAGGAAGGAGAGGGAACAACAATGTCAGAATCCGCAGTCTAAGGAAGATGAAACATTTTTTTATCTTTTCCAGAACTACGGTGGCAATAAAATCTCTGGCAAATGTAAACTGTGAGGATGGGAATCTATGCAGAAAACCTCTCCATAGGCACCGTCACCTCTGTCTGGTTTCCATAGAGATTTGGGTTCCTGCTTCCAGCACAGAAAATCCTGATTGACATTTTGTACTTTCTGAGAGGTAAAGCCTCAGCAACACAGGAACAAGCTCGGAATGTTTATTAAAGTCCATCATGGCAGGGGCTGAGCATTTCAGGGCTTCCTTATTTTATTTATTTTGAAAATTATTCTTTATTGCTTTTTATTTTTTTCCCCCCCAAGCTTTTCTCAGGCCATGGCAAAGGTGCTGGATTGGCAGCTTCAGACTCTGTGATCACACCTGGATTTCAGCAACCAGGTAAAGCTGCAGACAAATGGCTGAGCAGGGAGGGAAAACAAAACTCCTTGATTTCTTCTGATAGTCAAAATTGCAAGGAAATCCAAGTTAAGCAATGACTTCATCAGCTGTGGGGAGAATCTTCCACAAAAGCAGAAAAAAGTGGATGCCTAAAGCCACGTCAGAGTGGAAAGGAGCAGAAAATCTGATTTTTTTTTCTGTGCCCTGACCACATTGGAAAGTTTGGTATGAATTGGGTCCATTGAGTGGAGCTTTTTCTTTCTTGGGTGGCAAACAGAGCTGATCTCCAGGCTTGTGACATCCATGGGATGCTGGTTTTGAACAACAGGCACTGAATATGTCCAGTTCCTGGAGAGGCAGCTCTGCCTGACTTCACTGGGGTCAAATGGATTCAAAATAACCTCACCAGGCAGATTTTTCCTGTTTGTTTTCCTTTCTCCCAGGCCCTATTTCACACTGCAGGATTTTAGCCAGCACAGCTCCATCTTTCACTAGAGGGGATTCCAGGCAGTGATTTCTGCTGATGCAGGTGACAAACATCCCAGATTTCCTGTGGTGGTTCCATGAGAAATCAGCTGCATTGATATTCCCCCATTTTTCATCCTCTTGGGATCTCGATCCAGGAGGCAACATCAGGGAAGCTGAAAGAGCTCAGCCTCTTTATGTAATCTGATTAAGGGTAAAAGAAATAAAAAGCCCAGCAAAGATTGTCAGGAAAAATGTAGATTTTGCATGATCTTGATAGATTCTAAGTGACATATTCCAAAAAATGGCATTTAGCAGCTATTCCAAACTCATATAGGAAAGATGTAGAGGAAGAAACATTTCCTGGATTTTCATGGCATTTCTCTGCCATTCCAGGTGCTGGGGTTTTACAGACATTGTGCAAAGCTGCGTCAGAAGTGAGGTTTAACTTGAATTGCATTTGGAGTGACTGTGATGAGGGCAATATCCTGGTGCCAAGCAAAATCTGGGAATATTTGAGAGGTCTTATCCTGGAGAGGAACTCATGGATCAGTGGGAAAGAGAAAGACAAGGTGGCTGCTCTCCCAATATCACAGAATCCTGGAATAATTTGGGTTAGAAGGGACCTTCAAGATGGTCTCATTCCAAACCCCACCATGAGCAAGGACACCTCCCACTATCCCAGGCTGCTCCAAGCCCCATCCAACCATTCTGTGATTCCCAGGAAAGTGTCCATGGTGCCACGGAGCAGAATTTTAGCACAATTTTTTTTAGCAAAAATATCATCTCAGCCTGGATGTTTCTCCAGCAGTTTCTGTGCAGATTTCCAGCCTTCCCTCAGCCCTGACTTTTAGAGTAGAAGAACTTAGGCCTGCCTAAACGCCCGGGTGTCCAAACTTAATGAGGCTCAAAGGTGGCATTAATTCAGCCAAGCTTAATTCATTCCCTGACACGCCTTTCTGATCAAGCCAAAAGGAAGTGAACCACGCTGCATTAAGGTCATCTTAATTCTTAAATAGATTGAAGACTCAGGTCTTAAAAGTCTTCCAAGTAATTTCCGACACGGCCATGCCTTGGTTAAGTTTGGATTTGCTTTTCTGGAACTCTCTGCGTAGGAAAGTCCTCAGGGACAAAGATCTTTGGGAAATAATGAATTAGTGTCTCCTTTACCTGGTTGCAAGGAGATTTAGGAACCTTTACTGCACAAAAGGAAAGAAGCGGTGATTTCTGAGGAAATTGAGCAGTGATGGAGCTGTTTTCCTGGGAAACCCCACCCTGTCCTCAGCTTCCAACACTTCCAGTTGAGCCATGTCCCACATTTTCCATGCCTGGAAATGGACATGCTCTGTGTGAGGTGGATGTGAGCTCTGAAAACGAGATATTGGTGGGGTTCCTCCACAGAACAGAGGTGTCTGTAGTCACTCTTCCTTCCTGCCTTCACCCTTCAGTATTTAGTAAATCTCTCTCTCCAACCTCTGCCTCCTTTGGAAAAACAGGAAACATCTGGAAT
Source organism: Monarcha castaneiventris obscurior (assembly GCA_026261815.1). Taxonomy (NCBI): domain Eukaryota; kingdom Metazoa; phylum Chordata; class Aves; order Passeriformes; family Monarchidae; genus Monarcha; species Monarcha castaneiventris. The sequence goes on along the minus strand of JAMPIT010000885.1, from coordinate 985,362 downwards.
TGTGCCAGTGACTCTAGGGCAGGAGGGATGCAGGTTGTACCCAAGAGCTGTTGGCCTTTCAGTGGCCAGAGAATCATGGAATTGTTTAGGTAGGAAAAGACCTCCAAAATCTTTGAACCCAACCCTAAACCCAAAATTGCTGAGGCCACCACCAAGGACACCTGACTGTGGCCTTCCAGGGCCTGAAAGGGCTCCAAGAGAGCTGGAGAGGGACTTTGGACAAGCAACTGAAGGAACAAGACAAGGGGAATGGCTTGAAACTGCCAGAGGGTAGATTTAGAAGGGATATTGGGAAGAAATTCCTCCCTGAGAGAGTGGTGAGGCCCTGGCACAGCTTTCCTGGAGGAGCTGTGGCTGCCCCATCCCTGGAAGTGTCCAAGGCCAGGTTGGATGGGGCTTGGAGCAACCTGGGCTAGTGGAAGGTGTCCCTGGTCATGGCAGGGGTTGGAATGAGGTGGCCTTGGAGGTTCTTTCCAACTCAAACCATTCTTGGATTCTGTGATCAGCACAGACTTCCTCGAGTACTGCCCTGACATCACTGCCCAAACCAAGGAGGGATTTTAAGGCCATTATTTAAGGTAAAAACCTCAAGTTTGACTTTTTTCCTGCTGTCAAAAATTGTCAGTGAATTTGGGCCCTCCAGCAGATTTATAATTTTCCAAGTGTGTAACACAGGTTTTCCTGGTCACAAAGAGGGATTATTCCTCTATTTCCTCTTGGGAAAATAACTTTGTTCTGGGTGAGGAAGGGTTTCCCACCATTCCAATGACACACAGAATATTCTGAGTTCCTGAAATTCCTGCAGCAGAGGAGCACAGAGAGTGGAAATTTCACAACAAGGGAAATATCTGACTTCATTTAGTTGGATAATCAAATCAGGAGTGGGCAAAATATGGCAAAGTCAGGTCAGATGAGAAACTCTCCCGATATTTCAATGGATTATAATGAAGGTGGAAAAAGACATTTCTTCTTGCACCAACTCAGCACAAGCCTCATAGTCCCAAAACAGTAAATTCCAGTTCTGTTTTGAGCTTTCTAACCTTTTTCTTATTTTTTTCTTTCTTTCCTTTGTTTGTTTTTTCAAGTTGAAGTAAGTTTTTAAGTGGTGTTTTTCCAAAAGAAGAAGTCAAAAAGGCTCATTTTGAAAATGTCAAGATTCGATTCCTTTAGAAAAACACAAAACACTTTATGTCACCAAGTGCTCTCTAAGACTCAAGACGAAATAAAATCTGGTTTTCTAGTAAGGCTTTTATTTGTATTTTTTTTAATGTAGTATTGTCTGAGCACAGGTGGGAGCGATGGAAGAACTCATCAACTCCGTCTCAGAAACATGAAGGCTTTCAGTGAGTTTGGGAATCCCTGATTTTGCATGATATGGGATCACAGGATCAGAAAATGGTTTGGGTTGGAAGTGACCTGAAAGATCATCTTATTCCAGCCCCTCCACGGGCAGGGACACCTTCCACTGGACCAGGTTGCTCCAAGCCCTGTCCAAATGGTCTTGGACACTTCCAGGGATGGGGCAGCCACAGCTTTTCTGGGAATTTCATTCCAGGGCTTCCCTGCCCTCACAGGGAAGAATTTCTTCCCAATGTCCTATCTAAACCTAAATTCCTTCATCTTAAGGCCATTCCCAGTTGTCTCATCACTCCATGCCCTTGAAAAGTCTCTTTCTTCTAGGAATATAAATTAATGAGCTGAAAGTTAATAAACATTCAGTGGGGGGAATGACTGAAAACTGCACTGACACTGCAGCATCACTTAACGGGATCCCCAAAATCCCTAAATATCTCCTAAAAAGTTACTAAAACTAAACTAAACTAAAACTAAAAGTTCATTACTAAAAAATAATGAAAATGGCTGTGTTTTCCCTAAAAATCAACACGAACTGTGTCAAGAATCGAGCTGGATGTACATAGCAACCCTCCCTTCAATTCCTAACGGTTAAAAACCAGCTGTAAAACTACAAAAGCTGCCTGCAACTCATCCTGGGTATAAATGAGTGCTGTAGGAACAGGTCTGGGACAAAGTCCTGCTCCATGATGGGAGCGAGCACCCAGAGAATCGTTTGGAAGTGATAAGAGGAGCTGTTAGAGCCCGTTTTGTCAATAACAGAAGTTTCACAGCCTTCCTTAATTACGTGGGAAAAGGAGATCCAGGGGAGCCGTTGGGCTGTGCACACACACGAGGCCTGCCTGGAAAGTAAATAAATATGATTTACATCACGGAACGGTGCAATCTCTGATTTAAAAAATGGAGATGAAAGATAAAAAAAGACAAAAAACAAGATAAAAAAGAAACAAAGCAATTTGGTCTAGGGGAAGGTGGCCCTGCCCATGGTAGGGGGGTGGAACTGGGTAATCTTTAAGGTCCCTCTCAACCCAAATCATTCTATGATTCTATAAAATAATTCATATGTGCAATAAGTCCATCTTGGCTCTTGGCCCCTCAGCACAGCCACAATAAAGAAAGAAGAAAATAAAAATAATCAAGTAAAAATGATCAAGAATTAATGAGGTTTTTCTCACTTCTGTAAGTGCTTCGCCTCACGTGCCTTCTCCACCACCTCTGGAATCATGGAATCATGACAGTTGGAGAAGACCTTTGAGATCATCCAGTCCAACTGTGGGAGTTGGGTGCTCTGCACAAATGCTGGTTCTTTATCTTCACCTCTGGGAAGTTTTACCTCGAGCCCAAACAGATGAGAAACGGCTGCAGATGTTGTTTCAGGTTGTTTATTTCTCCTTATCTCTGCCAGCTCTCAGCTCCGGCCGCACATCTGATGCAGCCGAGTCCGAGCGGGCACTGCCCAGTCCTGGGCTGTCCCGGCCTTTTTGTGCCCTTTCCATGATCCAACCATTCTTCACAACGGATTTATTAGTTACTATTCTATACCAATTCATTTGCACCTATTCTAGACATGGAATTTCTACCTCTTTCTCATTCTACCAATCATTTTGTGCCACCACCACCAGAGAAGATGGAGGAGAAGGAGAAGAGGAAGAACAGGGCAACGCCCAAAATCCTCCATCTTAAACCATTCATCCTCATATTAAAAACCCTGAAATCTACTTTTTTACCTTGTAAAATACTAAACCACTACTCATTTTCACACTCTCGTGGCTTGCAATGATTCTGGCAGTGTTGGTAACTTTTCCCATGGGCTGAGGTCAAAGCCGGTGCCATTCTGGGCTCTTGCCAGGGTCTGGGACCCCCTTGCTGGGGCTCCTGACCCCCCAGGGCAGCCAGAGGCATTCCCTGACCTCCCAGGGCAGCCAGAGGCGTGCCTTGGATTCCAACATCCAACCACTAACCCAGCATGGCCAGCTCCACCACTAAGCCCCATTCCCAAGTGCCACATCCACAAGGCTTTTGAACACTTCCAGGGATGGTGATTCCAGAGTGTTCCAATGCCTGACCACCCTTCAAGTGAAAAATTTTTTCCTAATATTTAACCCACTCCTGGTGAAAGCCGAGGCTGTTTCCTCTGTGAATATCTCTGCATTTTGGATCTTGACCCAGAAAACACAGGGATGGTTCCCACTCTGATTTTGAAAGGGATTTCAGTAGTTTGAGGCAGTTAATCCATCACTGGGCTACATCCATTCCAAGTGACTCCCTATTTCAAGAGCCAGGAGTAGTTAATAAAGCATTTTTTCATTAATTAATGAGTGTAGGTCCAATGACTCTCCAGTGATTTTCTTCTGGAACTGTCAGAAAGTAAGGAAATAACAATGATTAGAGTCAAACCTGGAAGACTCTGGGACAAAATTGGAAACCTTATGAGTTTACCTGGCACAGGCTGGCATTTTCCATCCTCATCTTCCTTTCCCGCCCCCCATCCCCATCCTGTCCATGTTCCTCCAGTGTAGCTTTGGCCATCAGTCCTCACCCCTTGTCCACACGACCTCTCTTTGCCCTTTCTCTCAGACCTCCCTCACTGCAGCAACTCCTGATCTTGTATCCTGTGGGAATGGGTGTGTGGGGATGGATGATGAGAAGGACAGATTTTTCCCTCTTTAGTGTTTTTCCTGGTTTTAATTCCCACAGTGTAGAGTGGAGTTCTGCCCCCCTCTACTGGAAAAGCTCAGCACCTCCAGCTGAGCTCAGTACCCTCGAATATACTGAATTGGAAGGGACCCACAAGCATCAACGAATCCAGCTCCTGGCCCTGCACAGAACACCCCAAAAATCCCATCCTGTGCCTGAGAGCGTTGTCCAAACACTTCTTGAACCCTGGCAGGGTTGGTGCAGCTCTTGCATTTCGCTCTGCAAGGTTTGGGTTGTTCATGGCACTTTTGGCCATGTCCATAGACCATGGAAAGTCTAATCCTGCTCTCCTGCCCAAGTTTTCTACACTGTCATCGGTTGGTGTGACACTGGGTGCACTTTTGTCACTGGTCTGTCCCCTCAGTGCTCTTTTTTCACTTTTCTGATGCTGTTGACAAAGGCAGAATTCAGTTGTGGAACCAAATCACACCTTCAAAGTTTCCTTCTCACGCTTGCCAAGAGTTTGTGGTGGAATGAGCTGCACAGAGCTGGAGACACCCAGGTCAGCAGCTCTCCTTGAGTCACCTTTGGCCCTCAGATCCATCTCTGCCTCTCCAACCTGAGCTCAAAAGGGATGTCTGGGAGGTTCACTGGGCATTTATTCCCTGTTGTAAAAGGAATTAGTCCTTTTGTTTCCCCAGCTGACCCAACCAAGATCAGATTACAAGCTGCATCCCACCCTGGACTGTTTTCCTTCATCACTGGAGAAAGACCAGGGATGGAGCAGGGAATGGAGCTAAATCCATCTGAGTGCAAAGCTTTTCTGGAAGAGGAAAGATTTGCAGAGGCAGAGCCCTGTACCCCTGGGCTGAACATCTTTGGGGCCAGGAATCTGAGCCCAATCTATTGCAAAACTAAACATTTCAGTTTAAAAAACTCTGAGCTCATTTCCCTGCTGTGTTCCCTGGCTCCAGCCTGGATAACCCTGGGATGTTTTAGAGGTAATGAACCCAAGGAACTGAGAATGCATCAGATAACAAAGGCCCAGCTCCTGGGTCTCTGCTGAGTGCTGATGATTCTCACTCACAAAAGCTCTTCGGTTGTCAAGTAGAGCTGGTTGAGATTTAGTTTCTTTTTGCCTTGTCCCATCTTGTCTCAACTCTTTTGTGAATGTTATTTCTCAAACATGGCTGAGAATGTGATTGTCCTCATCTCAATGGTCCTTGTCTCAGCAGTTGTCCTCATTTCAATGGTCCTGCTCTCAGCTGAACCCAACACAAGCCCTCCACAATCCACATTCCCACAAAGGACCACTTCTCCCCCATGGGCTATATCTGACTCAGTTTTAGAGTCTGAACAACTCAATGCATTTCATTTTTATATCAACCACATGCTTTTGCTGAAAAGAAGGATTTTCATAAGCCAGGTAACCCCAATAACCCCAAATTTTACAGAGGGCAGTAGATACTTGAGTCGCCCATGAACCAAGGAAGGAAGACCAGAAAACAAGGCAGGAAGTAATTGAAGCAGATATTTCCAAGTTTTATTGTATAAATCTACAAAAGGCTTTGCTGCAATAGCAAATCGAGTGTAGCACTGTTCTACTGACAGGTTCTAGTGGCTTGGTGTGATCTTGTAACTCCAACATGACACATGAGGAATAAACTGCCTGATACAGTCAGATCTAGGGCAGGTGATGTCGGCTTACAAAGACCTTTTGGCTTCAACCCCTATAACCTGCAGTGATTCCACGTGTTTGCCTTTTGTACAAGGTTGCTTGAATTAATAATATCTCTAGTAAAAATAAAAACTCTAAAGTAGTTTCGTCAGTAAATGTAAAATCGCCTAGGGAGGAAAAAATGCAGTGGTGGAAATCTGTTAAAGTTCCAGAGGTACAACACATCCACACTTCTCGTTCATGTGACTCTGCCCCAGGAAAATAAACTACCAGTCCTTCCTGGAGAAGCTGGTAATAAAAAACCAGGGTGCTACAAGTAAAGCTCCAATTTGCTGGGAGCAACAATTGAAATCAAATCAGTCCAGGAGATTCAGATCTGCACACTCCAAAAAGCCAGCTGAAAATGTAAAAACCTCAGGACCAAATGATCAAGTAGCACAGACAGGCTAATTCCCTAAAAAAGGCAGGAAAAATAAAATGCCTCTTGAGGCAGTCAAGTCCCTTGGAAGAGACTGTGGAAATTAAGCACCTCAAAATCAAACATCATTTAGACTGTAAGATGATGCCTGGGAATCTGCCTTTACATGGTTTTATGGAATTTTCCAGTCCTGGACATTTTTGCTGAGCATTGTTGGAATGTACCTTAGGTCCCTCTGGCTTAATTTGAATGCAACAAAACACCACAGAATTTAAGTAATGTGGATTTTTTTTTGCTCAACACACACATCCCCCACACCACCACACACACACACACACACCCCCCCAGGACAGCTGGCTCTGGAAGAGAGAGGAGCCAGCTGGGCGTCTTCAGCTGAGAGATGGACCAAAACTGTCTTGTCCAGCTCACTCGAGCTCTTTTTGGGCTCCCTGGGTCTGGATGGAAGCAGTCACTCCAAAGCCAGCACAAGAACCCCAGTTCTTGCAGTAACTCTGGCCCATGCAGACCCAGAGAGCACCTGCTGCCTCAGGAGGCTCCTTGCTGGCAAGACAGCCGGCCCAGATGCACAGGCTCCAACAGTTCAGACAAGCATCTGGACCATGGGATGCTTCTCCAAACTCCAGGAGCCCTTTGAGGTTTGGAACTGATACCCGCATGAAATGAAGCTGCCCCCGGCTCAGGAGAGGTGAGTTACAGCACGGCCAGCGGGGAGGGTTCGTAGCCAAGGCAGGATCAGCCCCTTGGCAAAGTTAACCAGGAAAGTTTTTTTTCAGTGAGGATCATTATCTAGTGAAGAATTCTTTAGGTGAGTCCCAGCGGCCCCAAATCGCAGAGGTGAGGAATCCTCTCCACAGACAGCACAAGCCCAGCCTCCTGCTGTCCCCAAAGCCTGGGCTTGGTTCTTCTGTTCTGGCCTCTCTTTGCATTCTCAGCATTTTCTTCTGTGCTTGGAATACCTGGACCAGCTCAGGCTTTTCTTTGTCCTGTTGGAAGCGGCTTCCCCGTTTCATTCTGGCTCTCAGCACCTTGAACATGGCATTGCACTGCATGGGAGGCTCTTTGGTGCATGATTTGCCCTCTGTCTTCCTGCAGCACTCACTTGTCCCCTGGGAAAGCTCTTGGACACAGAGAAGGAATCTCAGCAACAGCAGCAGGGATTGCTGGAAAAAAAAAAATGTACCAACTCTGATTAGATTTTTGAAGTGGGGAGAAAGGGGGAATTCTCGGGAGTTAGGATTAAATTTTGCTGTGCCTGCAGCCTGGAGGACCCAGCAAGTGCTGGGATCTAAGGATGTGCCCGTGGTCCAGCCAAGGGAAAGCCACAATGTGCAGTCCTTGGGGCACCAATTATTGGGGCTGGTGCTTGGGTTCTGACATCAAGAAGCTGAAATCCCACCTCTCTGGTGGTGCCAGGCTGCTGCAGCCACTGGGGCTGAGCTTTCAAAACCTGGGCTGTTCAATATCTTGTGTCAGGGCACTGGGGAGGTTAAGGAAAGCCCACAGGGTAATATGGGATGTAAATACCTGTGCCAGTCTTTCCTGCAGGTGGCGGATCTGGCCGGTGGTGGCTGAGGGTCCTGAGAGCAGCTCTGAGGGTGAGGCCCTTGTTCTGCAGCTTTTTCTGTGGCTTTCCTTCCAAATGCTGAATGCTGTGAAGCGATTCCTTCCCAGAGGAGGCTCTGAGTGAGTCACTGGAAGCAAGAGGAGAAAAAGCTTGTAATACACGGCCAGCTCATCCTCAGCAGTGACTCCCACTCCCCCATCACTCAGCCAGGGTCATTAGTGAGAAATGCTCCTTTCTCTGCACACAGAGCTGTTGACAAACTGGGAACAAGGGAGAGGACAGGTTGCAGCAGGGATGCAGAGCAGACCTGCAGCTCCTTTGGGCTGTGCATGGACCTGGGATGTGCTGCCCCAGGTGGGGACTCAAGCCCAGAGCTTCTCCACGAAGGACAAGGCAGGTCCTGGGGCTGGGCTAATTAAGAAGCTTCCCATTCTTTTCCCACATTAATCAGAACGTGCAGGATACTGCCCTCTTTGGAAACTTTTCCTACTCCCTGCCCTGTATTTCCCTTTGGCTGGTTCTCCCTTCCCCTTTTTCCCAACCCCAGTGCTTCATATCCCATTTCAGATTAGTTTTTATCCCAGGGCAAGTTTTCTGCTGGACATTCTGTGACCAGTTTGGCTCTGAGGACAGAATGCCAGAGAGGTGCCTTACCTTCAGCCCCTTGGAAGGAGTCACAGCAAAGGCCTTCTGAGCCACCAGTGCCACAAGTCAATGCTGTGGCAGTGCCAGGAGCATCCCAGGGTCACTCCTGCTGCTGCATCCCTGCTGATTATTTGGTCTGGTGCTAGATGCAGATGCTGCCCAAGATGTGTCCAGCCTCAGGAAGCTTTGGAGAGCCAAACTTCAGGAATGTCTTTCACCTCTCAGTCCTGTCATCAAACGCTGGCCAAAGGTGAGCGCTGAGCATTTCCTGTCTCAGCATGGAAAAAGTCACAAAGCCCAAGTCCATCTCCATCCGTGGCAAGATGTTGCAGGAAGCTCTTTGTGAGCAGACAACACTCTGTCCTCAGGTGCTCCAGGACAGGGGTGCCAGAATTTCCAAGAGCATTTGGAGTCTGTCTGTGTGAGCAGGAACTCCTGGCTGCGATGCACAGGCTGAAACTGTGCTGGGGGCACACAGATCCTCTCTTCACTTCTTTTGGCTTTTACATGGCAAAAGCTCCTTTTGTCTCCACGCATCAGCATGGACTCGATTTGCTGCTCTGGGGATATTTTGCTCTGATTTTAGGGTGTGTTTGTTTGTTTCAGTCAAAGAACAAGGATTTATTTCCCTTCCCTCCCCCACGCTCTCTCAAAAGAGCTCTGGTGTCTCCTGTCTCTACCTTGAATACCTTTTCTTCTCTGAAAGGAAGGATACTGCTCCTTCAACAAATGAGCTCAGAATTTAATTAGAAAATCTGTTTCCTGCTGAATGCACAGGATAATGTGCAGAGAAAGGATGAAATTTGCCTCTGCACTGCAGTGGCCTTGAACTGGAGTGAGCAGAAACTAAGACAAGAAGTAAACCACTAAGAGCCTCTTGAGAGGAAACCCATTAAAGCAGGTATGAGGTGCAGTGAAATGAAAACCACAGAAAATAACCCAGATTCTTAAAGCTTTCAGCTCCTGAAATAATAGGATTTTTTTTTTTTTCTTCTTAAAACAAAGAATAATCCAAAAAATACTTTAATCCTTTGGAGCAAGTAAGAATAGGAGATTGCCAAGTGAACAGAAACCCAGAGGTTAATCAAAAACAGGCAAGGGTCAAAAGAAAGCTGTCTCCTCAGGACAGGGCCACCCTCTTAGAAGAGGGAGGAGAGAAGGAAAAAGAGAGATCCAGGTGGGTAGGAACCCTCCACCAACTGCTGCACTCGGATGAAGTCCTTGAGAGCCGCCGGTGCCGAGTGGCTGCTTCACAAGTTGGGAATTATCTCTAGAGTTTCTTGGCAGGGAATTCTCATAAAATTGGCTGTTCCCCACAGCGGTGCCAGCAGGGTACCCAGCACCACCGCATGGCATGGCCTGGGTGAGGGGGGCAACCCCATCCTGAGGCGCCTCTCCCCCACCACCTCCCTCCCCCCACGAGCAAAGTCAATCCCTCTGCCCTGGGCTGTTGGACTGAGCACTCCTCAGGTCTCGTCTCAGCCAGAACCTCCCTCCAAGGAGAAGCTTCCTAAATAAGCCCCTTTCTCCCTTCCACGGAACTCAGACCCCCCCTCAGGGGAGCTCATATGACAGTGGCTGGGGGGCTGGGGGGCTCTGGTTGAGTCCCGTTGCTCGGCACGGGACTGGCAGTGGTTGAGGGGGGCACGGTCTCCACGGAGTCTCCTGGCTGAACCTCGGGGGTCCTCTGTGGGCTGGGCTCCTCAGAGTGCTCCATGTTGCCTTGGACTTCCTTGCCCCTTTGGATCAGCTGCTCTAAGGTCTTGGGCAGGGGGTAGCTCAGGAAACGCTTCAGTTTGGGCTGGAGGGTTCCTACCACGTACTGGATAATCTCCTCCTCATCTGCATCCACATAGAGGGTCTGGTACAGGTCCCTCTTGCGCCAAAGGAACTGATCCAGGGGCTCCCCCTCTTTCTGAGGCAAATCCAGTTCCCTTTTGATGGCATCCCTAGTCAGAGTTCCCTCACTGTACTGCAGGAACTCCTTCTTGAACTCGACCCAGTTTTTGACGGAGTCCTGCTTGTACTCCCACCACTTTTTAGCTGGGCCGTTCATGTGGTTTTGGATCTGAGACAGCCAATACTCCTCTGTTCCACCCACCTGCTTTAAGTATTCCTCCAAGTGGCTCAAGAACTCCCGGGGATCCTCAAACACCTGGGTCTCCACTGGAGAGGCTGGAGCATCCTCCGACACGGAGACCCACTGGTAGGAATCGTGGCCCTGGGGGATGCTGGGCACCTCCCCGGGAGGAGGGGTCAGGGCATACATCTGGCTCATGTCCAGGGCATAATCATAAATCTCCCCCTCACTTGGCCTTATCTCTGGGCCTCCCACCCCAACGGACACGGTCTGCTTGCCCTGCTCCCCGGGGCAGTATTTGCCTCCCATGGACTCCAGGCGGTCAGCCCACTTTTCCAGGCGGAAAAAGACCTCCTTCCAAACATTCATCTCCCTCTTGACCCACCTCTCCAGGTGGGCAATGGTCTCCTGGCACCTGGCCAGGCAGGCCTTGATGGACTTCTTCCATCTCTGGTTTTCAGTTGGGACATGGTCCTCTAAGTTGTTCTCCAACTTCCCCACAGATTTCTGCAATCCCTTCAGCTCCCGCTCCACCTGCTTGGAGACCTCGGTCAGGAGGTGCCGGTGGGTCCTCCGGACATGCTCCAGCATTTCTGCCCTGCACTTCCCTATCTGCAGGATCACATTGGGTTTGTTGGCAACCCCACGGTGCCCCTGGAAGGAGTGGACGCCCGCGCTGGTGACATTGTCCAGCTGCATGGCTCCGACCGTGCGAGTGGCAAACACAGAAAGAAGTGAGTTATAAGCCCTGGCACTAAAGCTGGATCCCAAAAACCCCCACCACAACACTTCCTGAAAGACACACAGAGACTTCTAAACCCCCCGCCAAAGACTTTTGGACACAAACACAACCCAATCAGATATCACCGCAGAGCGAGCTGGTCGGTCCACGTGGATCCCAGAGAGAGTTGTAGGCAAATTTCTCCCGGTGCCCAGCTGGAAACGCCGGTCTCACGTGCTCAGGGGTGTCCCAGAGAGAACCAGGATCCTCCAGGAACAAGGAGAGGAGTTGGATAAGATGTCCAATCCCGCTGAGAATCTCAAACCCTTCGAAGTCCCCGCCGGAGAAAATCACACAGAGATGCACAAAGAAGCTGGAAGCTGCAGCAAAAATCCGGGTGATTTCTCCTCTGCCAAATTTGGTGAGTCAAAACCGCTTTCACTGGAGATGCAAAGAGCTGCTTCTCTTCCCTGTCTGAACTGCCACTAGTCCAGGCTCCTCCATCTACTTATACTCCACGCAGCTCAACATGTGGGTGGTGCCCAGCCTCCTCTCGCACTCTCAGCGCAGCATTCATTGGAGGAGAAGCGAGGCCGGTGTCTGTGGCAACCCAGATTTTGGCAGCCTCCCCTCGCTCGCCACCCCCTCGCTCACGCCCCCAGACTCGACGCGAGAAGCGCTTGAAAGGTGCTGGAGACAGTTGGAGAGATGGATGAGTAATCGCACCTTCCGCCTCTCGGAGCGCAGGAAAAACACTTATTCCTTCCACAACTCTTTACTCAGCAAGGTCATCATTAACATGCGTCCCCTGGCAGGGCTCGGGGAGGGCGGGATGAGGAGGGATCCGATGTGTCACACACACACCGAGACAGACGCCCACGGGCCCCCCGCACACCCCCACGGGGTGAGCTCACTCCTCAATGCAAATGCCTGGGAATGGTGGTAAATCAGCAGGGAGAGAGGAAAAAAAAAAGGAAAGAAGAGAAAAGAAAAGCAAAGAGGAGGGGGGGAAAGCAGAGGGGGAAACGCTCAAAGGAGCCACTTCAGCACAAATGGGAGCGCTCTGGACTTTCTCAGGCGTTGGTAGGTGGGAGTCCTCCCCGCGGCTTAATTGCACCAGACCGACCACTATCTTGGGAATTTTGGGTGAGGGAGGGGGATGACATCCTGGTTTTTACACCGAATTAAATCCGCCCATCAAAAGCCTGTTCTGTACTTAGCTTTGAATCAGATGCTTAATCAGTGAGCCAACCCACCAGCGCAGATGAAGCTACATTTGTTCTTCGCTCTTGACAAGGCAGGAAAAGCCAACCATAAAAGGAGTCTCCGGGTCTTACATAAGCCAGAGATAAAGGATTCCCTAATCCGAGAGAGTTTCCCCACCAGAACACCCTCAGAGAGGTACTGAGGACATCTGGGCCTTCTCGTCCTTTCCCAGTGCCAGTGGCCAGGGGCAGTGGGATGCTGATTCATCAGGATAATCCAAAAAGGGGGTTTGAGCCTGTTGGCAGGGGGCTGATGGGGGGGGGTGCCCTGCCTCTGCTCGGGATGGTGGGCAGTGTGCCAGGGAGGCTGAGGATGGGTTCTCGTTCCCAAAACTCCTGGCTGTGTGTTTCCTGGTGGGAATTCAGCCATCCCAGAGGAGCAAAAAAAAATAAAGGGAGGAGGCAAAGGTGCTTTCAGTGAAGTCCTGCTGGAAGGAGGTCCCAGTGAACACAGGCATTCAGTTAAAGCAGAATTACGAACTGGTGGTGGTTAAATTGAAGGGCATGAGGGGCAAGGGTCAGGATTCCCTGTTTTTGCCCCATATCCATGTGGTGCAGGAGGGCCCACGTCTGTTCCCTACCAGGTGATGGTTGTCAGGGAACAAAAAGGTTATTTAGGGCGGCAGCAGCTGACCTAGCAGGGCTGCATGGTTTGATTGAAGGGAGGGAGGGACCCTGAGTGGGGAAGGGGACAAAATCCTGAGGGTGTAACACAGAATTCCTAACCCAGCAGCCCCTCCCAATGCCACTCCTTCCCCCGTGACTGCCCTCTGCCTTGCTTACTTCTCCAATTTCACCCAGTTTTTCTAAGCAAAAGATTTTGGGACAGCTGTGTTCAGAAAAAGTCAAATGTCAATCACCTGAGGGGTTGGGACAGACCTGGAGCCTTTTTATGCTGCGTTCTCAGCACCCCAGAGTCTGCCTCAAACCTGCTCAGCCAGGAAAAGATAACATGGATTGGGAGAGACTCTGCAGCCTTTGAATCTCTGGATTGGTGCAAAGATATTCTCTGGAGATGTTTTCACCCAGGACCCCCAGAAATGGCCCGTAGGATGGGGACATTATAAAGTGGCATTAACTCTGCACTCAGCCTCTCTTTGTCCCAGCAAATGCCAGAGTCTGGGATGAAATGGCTCCTAAACCTGCTCCAATAAATTAGTCCCTTTCCAGGCCCTGCTACCTCTCTTTCCTTCTCCCTTTTCAGCTGGGATGGAATCCTGGATCTGAACGGCCTCGTTTGACACTCGGCTCTTGTCACAGGATCTCGGGATTATTAAGGATGAAAGGGACTCAGGAGGTTTCTAGCTCAGCCTCCTACTCCACTCTGAGTCAGCTGCTGGGTCAGCTCAGATGGTTTCAGGTACTGAAAACCCCAGGGATGGGGAGTGCTTGGAGGGAAAACCTTTTTCCCTTGTACCCAAAGTGTCCTGTTGGAATTTGGACCTGATGCCTCTTATCCTTCTAAGCAGATCCTGGTTCTATCTCCCTGATAACCTCCCCACAGGTACAGGACACTGCTTTTAGGTCCCCCAAAGCCATCACTTCTCCAGGCTGGCCAAGCCCTAATCCCACACCAGGCACCATCTCCAACCATCCCAATGGCCTGAACTCATTCCCAGTGATCAGTGTCCTGTACTAAAAGTCCTAAGCCAGGTTGCAGCAGCTAAATATGATCTAAAATGCTCTGACTGGAGGGCGATAATCACTTCCATGATCTCCTGGCTGGATCTATGCTCCCACAATCCAGGATAGTTTCTTTTGCTGCCAGGACATGCTGCTGGATCATCCTCAACCTGCTGAGCACTCCCAGGTCCAGTTCTCCCAGTCACTTGCTTCCAGGGACTCTTTCTTCCCAGAAATTCCAGGATTAGCCCTCGCTGAACGTCACCACGTTTCTCTTGGCTCTTCCCTCCAGCTTTTCCAGGTCTCTGGGTTAATCTCATTCAGGCTCCTTTCACAGAGCTCTCCCCCTAATCACTCTCCTCCTAATTCTGTGGAGGTGGTGGGGGAAGTGGGAGAAACGAGGACAAATGGGGGTTTTCCTTCTGGACCTGCCAGGGAACGAGTTGCTGATTAAGACATGTGTGATAAGCATTTTCTTTGTATTTCTAATTAAAGCAAAGTGCGTGGGAAGAGGAGGAGGAGAGAGGGGAGCCGGAAGCCAAGGGAGGAGGGAGATGTGGAGCGAGGTGAGGGAGAGAGGCAATCTGAGGCAGACAGGCAGATTCCGGGCACAGAGGGACAGACAGGCACGGAAGGACAAGATCCATGGATTGGGACAGGATGGGAAGGAGGCAGAGTGGCCCCAGGATGTCCAAGAGATGAGAGGGGCAAGAAGAGCAGAAAGGAAATTGGGAAGTGAGGATGAGGGTGAGCAGTTTGCTTCAAAAGAGCTCAGCTGAAGCAAGGCAAGGAGAGAAAATAGCAAAAAAGCCACATCTCATAGCTCAGCAGGGATGGTGTCAACGTGGGTTGTTTCCCCAGAGCTTCCTGAAGAATTTTAAAGCACCGGAGGTTAGGATCAGGTCCAAAAAAAAAAAGAAAAAAAAGAGGAGAGAAGGAGGGAAAAGCCAACAGACCCATTAAAGGCAGCAAAAGGAGCGTGTGGCAGTGAGCAGTGACTGAGATTTCCCCTGAGGGGAAGGGGACACTGAGTCACAGAAGCCCTGGCACCTTCCCTGGTGCTGTCACTGTTTGCTGAGGACACGATGCACCCACAGCCTGGTGGCACTCACCCCTTGGCATCAGCTCAAGCTGTGGGCTCTCACTGCACAGAAGTGTTGGGTTTGGGGTTTTTTTTGGGGTTGACAGGCCTTTGCCACCTCATCTGGATGAGTGTTCTGCTCAGAGGCACCTTATGGCAGGAGATGCCACTGCTTGGAGAGCAGCCTGAGCTGTGAGCCAGATGAACCTGGTGAGTGAGTGAGAAGGGGGAGATCCTGAGAGAAACTTGGGAAAGTTTCTGGTGCAGCTGATTTTGTGCTGCACACGCTCTGAAGAGCTCTGGCGGGCGCTGAAGTGCCCTCCTGTGCTGCCAGGGTCCCTCCCCAGTTGTGCACTGAGATGTGCATTGTGTTCCTCCTCAGAATCGCTGTCTGGGGGAACCTGTCTTTCACCCAGGACCCTTTGAAGCACCTAAAATTAGAAGCCTGAAGCCTTGTGGGCAATTCGTCCCATATTCTTGCAGGAACTAATATGTTCTAGTGGTGAACAAGGGATTTTCTGCATTATCCTACATTCCCTGTGCTAGAATTTTCCCTTCCCCTTCCATAATTGCTTCCTCTTTTTTAAAAGAAAAAAGAAGAAAATAAGAAACCGCAATTTTCCCCCCTCCTGCCTCCACATCCTTTCAATCCCTATTGATTCCCCTATAGCTCACCAGACAAAGCTGCCCAGTCATTTGTTTGGTAGCAAAACCCTCGGAAGGAAATAAAAGTAAGAAGAAACCAAGGTGTCGGGCTTTTAAACTCGCAAGGAGCAAAAGAGGCAAAAGAATAACACATTTAATTTGCACCATACGTCTCTATTCATGCATCTCCAGCCCTGGAACACTTTATTGCACTGGAGCTGGCACTCACAACGCAGAGCTTTGCATTCAAAACACAACTCACACGTCAGTGGCTCTTTTGTTCCTGGCTACCCATGGTCCCCCAGGCCTGGGGCCCACACGTCACTTACTGGGAGGGTGTGGAAGCAATTGGGAGTCTGAGGGCATCCTGCTGTCAATATTACCCCTAATGATGATTGTTATCAGTGCCACTCCTCCTGGTGCAGAGCTCTCTCCGTATTCCTTTTCATCTGGGAAGCCCTACTTTGAGGGGAAGATAAAGTGCTTTGTTTCCCCGACTAAAAATATCTCCCGTGTTTTGTAGTTCTCCCCTCTCCTTCTTTAATGAGATGTTTGTTATTTTGCTTTCCTCGCTGGGCAGAGGAAATGTTAATGAGTCTCTCCTTGTGCTGCTTTTTTGCCTCCTCAAGCCTGCCCGAGGCTACAGCAAGAAAGTCAAAGGAGGTATCAGCATTTTTCACACTCTGGCGTTGGCTGTTATGACCCTCATGAGGTCAACACAAATAGAAAGACATCTCCAAATGAACTTTGTTTTCCTCCCCTGCACGACCCTGAAGAGCTGGAAAAACACATTTGTCGTTATGTCAAAGGGCCTGGTTCACAAGTGGTGTGTGACATTTCTTCTGTCACGTTTCACAGCTGAGTTTGGCCCACTTCGGGCCTCGCACTCGACTCCTCGCCCACCTGCCCCCCTTTGGGATGTCCCTCTAAGTGTTCTCGTAAAAGTTTCTGATTTTAATGTGGTTTGTTACTCCTCCTCAGCGACAAACCCTGCAAATCACAGGTCTGCTAAAAAAAGGAAGAGCAGTGGGGTGGCTGTGAAGAGCAGACCTGGTTCCTCTGCTGGTGTGGCTGGGCTGGCAGAGCCCCAGCAGGCCCGGAGAGCTCTGCTCCTCATCATCTGCCAGGATGAAGCTCCCCTGGAGATCTACGGATCATTTGTGGCCCACGGAGCCAATCCCCTCCTCTCCTGCCTCCCATTTCCATCAGGGTTTCACACTGGCACCCCCAAGGCCGTGTGGGAGGAGTGGTGGTGGTGGTGGTGGAGCCCTGGGACGTCACATCCACACAGGGAAAACGGGACATGGTCCTTGCTGGTGGCATCAAATCCTGCCCTCCATGATGATTCCTGTGGTGATCCAAGGAAAGCTGTGCAGCCACAGGTTTTTGGCAGTACCAGGAGCTCAGAGGAGGAGGAGAGAGGGGCTCAGACTGCTCCAGACCTTTCCTGCTCCTCTCTCCTGCTCATCCTGCTGTTCCCACGGATGAATCCACGTTAGGGCCTCTCTTTCACTTTTCTCAGTGCCTACGTGGATTTCTCCTCCTGGACTAGAGCATGTGGCAAGGACTTTAGGGGTGGTGGGAGCCTCATTTTCCATCAGTGAAGTGAGACTGGCTCATGGGAAGATTTCCAACTTCAGGCTCCCTGCTCTGGGCTGTGGGGAATGCAGAGAAATGGGATTGCCCTGTGGCCAAAAGAGAAAATCCTGCCTTGTGGTGGTGAATAGCCAGAGCCAATTCCATGGAGAATCCACCATCAAATCACAGAGTTCTCCTCTGTTTCCGTGAGGGAACGTGGCAGAGGAAGCTAAGGAATGCTCAGGGAAAGCTTTGCACGTGGTACTGCAGGTGTCCTCCAAGGTATCCAAATATTTCCCTCTGCCTGAACCATGGATCAGTTATTAACCGATCAGGATATCAGTTATTGAAAGGATGGATAGTTTTTCTCTCTTCAGGAACACCTAACCCCTCACCCCCTAAACGCTTCATTTTCCCTCATTCCAAAATCCCAAAGCATTTCCAAGCCTATCCAGGATCTGGCCACAGAGGTGTCTTTGGCCAGCACCTCGGCCAGGTTTAAAGCCATGCTCTGCCTAATTTGTCACCAGGGTTTCAACCCAGGTCTCCTCAGTGCTGGCACATTCCTAAAAGTGAAGGGAAAACCTAAATTCTTTATTACAGCTCATTTTGTGGGCATGGTTTTCTCTCTCTAAATAGGGACCTGCGCCTGGCTCTTTGCGCTGGGCTCCATTGAGGCATTCCAAAGGACACCAAGGGGACACAGATCCCAGATTTCCATGATCCCAGCAGGACATGAGGCTGCTGCTCCCAGCCCAATCCGTGGCCCCAGAGCTCTGTCTGTTCTCAGCTCCCTGCTCTCACAACCATCACCACCGTGAGACACAAACTAGGCCACTGCTCACCTATTTTTAGCAGCTCTATCACCAGGTTGTGACTCAATTTACCTTCTTTTTTTCCCACCTTTCCGTATTGCTTGTCCCTCTTCTAAGTCTCCCCTAAAATCACCCAAAATGGCCCAAAACTCCTCCAAAATGGGTCCAAAAAAACCCCAAAAAATTCCAAAAAAATCCCCAAAAATTCCCCAAAGTCCCCAAATTTTCTCCACGGACCCCAGACCCATTCGGAGACCCCAGGGACCTTTGAACCCCCCAAAATCGCCCCAAAAAAACCCAAAAATCTCCCTAAAATCACCCAAAATTGCCCAAAACTTCCCCAAATCACTCAAAACCTCCCCCAAAAAAATCCCCAAAAATTCCCCAAAATCCCCAAATTTTCTCCACAGACCCCAGACCCATTCAGAGACCCCAGGGACCTTTGAACCCCCCAAAATTGCCCCAAAAAACCCCAAAAGCCCCCCTAAAATCACCCAAAATCGCCCAAAACTCCCCCAAATTGCTCAAAAAAAACCCCCAAAAAATTCCCAAAAAGAGTTCCCTTATTTTTGTCCCCACCAAGCATTGTTCTTAACAAAGGATTTCCTCTAAGTATCCTTGTTAATATCACCTATCCACAGGGAGCCACAGCTGGAGTCACTGCAGGAGATGTGTGCCCTTGTCTGGACTCATTCAGCACATCCTCATCCCAGCCCGATTCCACCAGCGTTCCCATTTCCTTTATTTAAGTACCTGTAAATTCGAGATGGATAATTAGGGCCAGCAGGGAAGCTCGGGGGAAACAGAAGAACGTGAGGAACAAGCAGCAGACTGTGCTAATTTCTTCTTTCCAAATCTAGGAGGCCCCAGTCGTCGCTAAAAGCCTTATTAAAGCAGGGTTAGGAGGAGCTGGGGAGTGAGTTGGAAAGTGGAAAGATTTTCAGGAGTTTTGCTTGCTCCAAAAACCCATCACAACTCCTCAGTACATCAATTCCCCCACATGAAACAAAACTCCTTGGTGGTCTCAGGCATAAAATCCCAGAAAAGTTTGGGTTGGAAAGGACCTTTGAAGGTCATCTTGTCCCAACCCCCTGCCATGGACACTTCCCACTAGCCCTGGTTGCTCCAGGCCACATCCAACCTGGCCTTGAACACTTCCAGAGATGGGATATCCACAGGATTAGAAGCATAAATCTGGGACAGGAGTGACCCTGACACCAATTTTTTCCTTGCCCCAACATGATCATGGGGCTTTATTCCATCTCCCTTCTCCTCAGGCTGTCTCTCAAAAGGGCTGGTCCTAGATGGGAAAAAAAAGAAAAAAAAGGCTGCTGACAAGGAAATTTTTTATCCCTATAGATCTGTTGAATCTTAGCAAGACTGAAAGAGGGAGGGAGTAATAAAAGAAAACAAGGGAGGAGAAAGAAAAAAAATAGAAAAATAAAGGACAGGAATAAAAAGAAAAAAAGGAAAATAGAAAATAAAAAGGAAAACAGAAAAATCAGACAGTACAGTTAGAGCCGGAGTGACTTGTGCCGGATTTTAATGAAAGATTCCTAAGGAGTGCAGAATTTTTTGGTCGTGTCCCTCAGACATGACGTGGGCCGGGATGATCCCACTGTGGGGCATTCGGGATGGGATGGGCAGCACTTCCCTGCCGCTGGGCCCCTGATCCCAGCCCGGCGGATGCTGGGGAGGCGGCGGCAGCTCGCTGCCACCACAATGGGATTGAGCTCTCCATGGATCCCCGCAGGAATTCTGCAGCACAGAATGGGAAGGATTTTGGGGGGGAATGCATTTGTCCAACCCTGCCAACACTTCCCTGCCCATCGCTGCCCTCTCTCCCCTCTCCCACAGATCGGGACCTCCTTCCCGGAGGAACCTCAGCCCCCGCTGCGGGGGAGGATGCGCTGCCCTGGATTTCCCACCCGTTTTCTGTTTTCCAGCAGCCGCCTTTGGCTGCGGGGAGGGAGGGGAGGGAAAAGCAGAGCAGCGGCTCGGCGCTAATGGGTTCCTTGAGGAGAAGCCGAGGCTAGCATCCATCCCTGCAGGTACCTGGAGAGCCGTGAGCCATCCCGGAGTGAGGCACCGAGGTGGGCGGGAGTGCGGGGGCCAAGGGGGGAGTGGGAGCAGGGAGAGGGGCAGACAAAAGGGATGAGTGGTGTGTGAGTGAGTGAGTGCCGGGGGATCTGCCGCACGCTCCTGCCTTTCTTCCACCTGCCTGCGAGCAGGGAAGGGAGGCAGGTGCCGGGTGAGCTTTCCAGGGGGTGAAAATGAGCCACGGCAGCACCCCCAAGGCGTTGCTAAAATAGGGATGCTGTGGGCATGGCTCCCCGAGTGTGGTGCCTACTCTGGGGGGATTAGAGCCAGGTTTTCTCCTCTTTAGGAGCTGCAGAGAGAGTCCCTGCAGTGCTGCTTTGCTCAGAGCCAGGAAGGCTCCCTGAAGGGATCATACAATCCTAGAATCCTAGGATTTGGGTTGGAATGGACCCAAAGGATCATCCCATTCCAACCCCCCTGCCCCATGGGCAGGGACACTTTCCACTAGACCAGGCTGCTCAGCACGATGCTTGAGGAGTTTTTGATGGAGGGGGAAACCCCAAGATCTGGAGTTTTATGGCCCCCACAATTGCACACAGGCAGATCCTTTCTCCCCATCCACTGCTGATCCTCCAAAATCCTTCAGCTCCCTCCCCAAGTTTTGTGAGGGCAACAAATTCTCCTCAGAGTATCCCCAGGCTTCTGTCAGTGGCCGTGCAGGAATTTGACTGAACATTCAATCTCTACCCAAAGCTCGAGTTTAGGTGGGGATGAGGAGGTGAAGGTTGTCTTAAAATCATGTTTATCACTTACATAGAATCATAGAATTGTTGCTGTTGGAAAAGACCTCTAAGATCACTGGCACAGCTTGTCCAGAGAAGCTGTGGCTGCTCCATCCCTGGAAGTGTCCAGGGCCAGGTTGGACAGGGCTTGGAGCAGCCTGGGATAGTGGAGGGTGTCCTTGCCCCATGGTTCAGGGTGGAACTCAATCTTTAAAGTCCCTTCCCACCCAAACCATTTTATAATTCAATGATCATCAAGTCCAGCTATGAACCCAACATCACCAACATGTTCACCGCTAAAACATGTCCTCACATCATTAAAAACGATAATAATAATAAACATGGGATAAGGTTCCCTTCCCAGGAACTGTTGAAAATCATGTTCAGAGCACCTCTGTTTTAACTGGGACCTGAATTATGATTTCTGAAGAGTTCTGATCCCCACATCACCAACTTCTGCAAGAGCTTTGCATTTTGGATAATCTAAACATCCATCAGGCCAGACCAAGGCATCAACCTGACTGTCTTAAATCTCAGAATACATTCCCTGTGCTGTGCATCCCATGTGTCATGGGAAAGCCAACACCAGAGAAGTGTTTAGGTGGGAAAAGCCCTCTAAAATTGTGAAACCCAAGCATTAAACCACCTCTGCCAATGTCTCCAAGTGCCACATCTACACATCTGTTCAAGCCCTCCAGGGGTGGGGGCTCCATCCCTGCCACAGGCAGCCTGCTCCAACATCCATCTCCCTGATTTTACACATTTGTTCACACAGAGTTCCCACAAGGAGTGACCGTGTCTCATTCTGGCCCAGAAGTGCCTCAGCAGATGTCCAAACCAAGAAGGGATATTAACTCACCTCATGCAGGCTGGCCAGCCCTGCTCCCCCACCCTAAAAGCACCTTATTTCCTGTCTCAGCCCCAAAACCACAGGGTTTCCCCTCAGGCTGTTGGGTCTGGATGAATTTGTGGTTTGCCCTGAAGTCTTGTGGGTTTAGAGGAGACCCCTGAGGCTCAAAAAGCAATTACCCAAGAACTTCCAGCTAGGGGCCTGCCTGATCTCTGAAAGGACACCTCCCTCTCCTTCATTTGGGCACCCAGTGACCAGCACAGAACTTTTTTCCTGCTCTCCTCTCCCCAAGCACTTGTACAAGATTGCCTGTGACATTTAGAGCAGCTAAAATTATCTCAATTAAATATCTCCACTGGTTTCCCTTTGTTCTCTTTTCCTTTCTAGTTCTTTCCTTCCAGACAGCTGGAACATGTTCTTTAGACACTCTTTAAAGACAAAAGGAAAAAAAAAACCCTCCCTACCCCAAACAACCAACAGCTAAAACTCACATAGTTTCAGCTCAGCTTTATTTAGAAACACAGTTGAAATCAATGTTGGGAAGAATATTTTGTGTTGTCCCAGGATTCATCCATAGGAGAGAGGAGAGTGGCCTCACCCTGCCCAGTAAAGTCATTCCTTTGCAAATTCCAGCTCTGTGGAGGCGTGGGGGAAAGGGATAAAGGGTTGTGCACTGATTTTTTGGGGGATACTTGGTGCCTTGAGATGAATAAAGGCGTTGTTGGCCTCTGTGATGTGCCCCCCTCTTGCCCACATGTTCATGATGACAACACCTGACCCTGTCAGCCGACCTCTCATCTTTACAAACTCCCTGCCAATCTGTTCTGGGAGAGAAAATTCCTTCCCAGCATGAAATTTGGCAGCTGCCTCATCCCTGTGCCTGAAGCATGAATCACCAGAGTTAAGTAACAAACCCATTTATACATCAAGACACCATCACTGCCCAAGCAATCATTCTGTGCTTTTCAATGTGAGGGCCATTATTTGTAGATTCTGTTTATATTCATCTTTTTCACCCTCTTTTCTTCCATTTTTTTTTTCCTGAACTTTCTGGATGTTTTGCAAAACAATGAAAAGAACTTCAGAAGGAGGCTGGGATGTTAAGCAGAGGCAGAAAATATTTCCGAGCCTCCAAGAATTGTTATTTACTATTCATTTTAGGAGTTTCTGGGAAATCTCTCAGGGAACCTCACCAAAGAAAGTTTGGCAAGAACAATTGGTTTGCTAATGAGCTTCTGGGCCACCTGGTTTGTGTATTAATATCTTATAAATAGATTTACACACCCCTACACATTTTAAAGCACCTGTTATTTTTACAAATATTTTCTTGGTGCTACTCTTCTGTCTTTTTAGCACCTATTTCGTTCCTCTGGTCTATTGACAGTTATTAAAAAAGTGGCTCCCGAATGTGTTTGGTTTATTCTGCTGAAAATGAAGTTTTGCTGGGTTGAAATAGTGATGGGTGATCCATACTGGGAGGAAGATGCGGGGAAAGCACAGGCACTGCGAGTTTGTGGGGGCAGAGCAGGAGCTGCCAATGTTATTAAGGATGGGAAAAGCAGCAGGACTTGAGCTGAGCTGCAGCATTGCCACAGCCAGAAACTGGCACAAAAGGAATTTAGGACAAGACTTGTGTCTCTCAGTGAGTTCTGCCTTTAATAAATTCCTTTTTTTTTTTTCTGGTTGGAAACTACGATTTGGTGAACACAGGCCTCTGCTCTTCCAAAATTGCTCTGCCACTCCAAGGGAAATGCATCCAGGATGTTGCTCTGAGAAGTTGTGGCTGCTCCATCTCTGGAAGTGTTCAAGGCCAGGTTGGACTGGGCTTGGAGCAACCTGGTCTAGCAGAAAATCCATGGCAGGGAGGTGGGAATGAGATGATTTTTAAGGCCCAAACCATTCCAGGATTCTAAGATCTCTCAGGTCTCTCTCTTTGATAACAGAGTCCCTACAAAACACTAAAACATGAGTTTTCTCAGCAAAGAGTGATTTAAACTTGGGGAGAACCTAAATTCCACATCTGGGGTTTGTTCTCACTGGGCCTCCCCACCAGTGGGTTTGTGAATATTTCACCACAGGGCAGATTGCAAATATTCACCCCTAGCCAGATTATTTCTGCATTCCTCCACCCAAGGTCTGTGTTTCCAGCACAGGCATCCTGCACCTCAGGACAGCAGAGCTGTTATTTATAGCTTGAATTCCTAACTTGAAAAAAAAAAATTTAAAGAACTCCTAGTGCCACATCCCACCCCTCCCCCCAGGTGATGGACTGACAATCTCAGCATCTTTTAGACATCAGGCTTCAGGAGGGAGAGGGAAGGGCTGTGTGACAGGCAGAGTTTGGCAGCTGGGCTTCATTAGCTCTGTTTTGCAAAGCTGCATTTGTGTCTCCAGAATAACAATGAAGTTATCCCAAGCCTCGAATTCCATCCCCTCACAGCCATTGTGCCCTGTGTGCCATTATCTCTTTTCTTTCCCTAACGCATTAAACTGCCCTCAAAGAGGAGTTTTGCAAACATGGTTTGTTGCCTATTGGAGCCTCACATTTCTGAGAGGTGCTGCTCCATATTTTGTACAATTTCATTTTCAAGCAGTCCATTTTTTTTTCCTAGTGGTCTCACTTGGGGGTCTGTTCAGCCAGAGGGGAAAATGGAGCTGAGCAAACTTCCTGCTGAGAGACCTTTACAAACCTCAAGGAACCTTTCTGAGAAACAGGAGCTCCACATTCGTAATGAGATCATTTTCATAAAAGTCTGAGGAAAGAGCAGGAAGAGAAAATAGTGACAGCAAAATAGAGGTAATCACTAAAAAATGCTTTTCAACTAAACCAGGAGCCCTCCTGGTGTAATGAGACAGAAAAATTTCAAGGAGCCGAAAGGAAGAGCATGTGTTTTGTTTGACACATCAGAGCCAAGTCAGGGTATGAAAAGCAATCACATCCCAACCCTGCAGCTGGATGTCACTCCCCTGGTGCAGAGCTGGGGAAAGAGTGGGGAAATAGGACAAAATCCCATCGGGGGCAGAGTTTGGTGCCAGGAAGTCTCCAAGAAAAACTAACATCCGTGACAAATTTGATGTGCTGAGTTGCGTGGAAAATGTCACCTCTCTGTGCCTCCTTGTGGGTGATGCCCTGAGCCCAATTAAAAAAAGAGTGAATTCCACAAGAGGTGGTGAATCCACGCTGGCACAAAAAGGCCAGCAGGGCTCTGGACAGGGACAGGAGGGTTGGGATAATTTGGTAGTAACTAATCATGGAATCATAGAATCATGGAATGGCTTGGAAATGGGTTGTGAAGGACCTTAAGGATCATCCAGCTCCAACCCTCGTGCCTGGGCAGGGACACCTCCCACTATCCCAGGTTGCTCCAAGCCTCATCCAACCTGGCCTTGGACACTTCCAGGGATGGGGCAGCCACAGCTTCTCTGGGTGTGTGTGCCAGGGCCTCATCACTCTCACAGGAAGAATTTCTTCCTAATCTCTAATCTAAATCTACTCTTCTCCATCTTAGAGCCATTCCCCCTTTTCTGTCACTCCAGGCCCTTGTAAATTGTGTCTCTCCAATTTTTTTGTTGGCTCCCATCAGGCACTGGAAGGCCACAATTAGGTCACTCTGGAGCCTCCTCTTTTCCAGGCTCAACAATCCCAATTCTCTCATTTTTTTCCTCACAGCAGAGCTGCTCCATCCCTCTGACCATCCTGGTGCCTCCTCTGGACTCACTCCAACAGCTCCATGTCCTTCCTGTGCTGGATGCAACATTCCAGGTGGGATCTCTCCAGGCTGGAGCAGAGGGACAAAATTCCTTCCCTCACCTGCTGCCCACAGTTCTTTGGATGCAGCCCAGGACACAATTTGTTTTCTGGGTTGCATGGATGTAATTCCATAACCTTTGAAAGCTGTTTCTGGCCGATGGCAGATGGATATTTGAGCAAGCACAGGCAGACCAGCCTGGAGTGGTGGGAAAACTGGAGAAGATGGGAGGAGGGAAAGCAGGGACAGAGGGATCGCCTGTCATCTGTCATGGCCAGAGCCTGAGACACCCGTGTGGGAGTGGTGATTAAACACTTGGCTGGTGGCATGAAATGACACCTCCAGCACGTCTCTGCCCAACGTGCCAGCAGGGTTTCACAGGCTGACACCATCCTGATGCCTCCAGAAGCCGGAGCATGAGGACGAGGAGGTGCCAGAAATGTAAAGAGGAACACCCAGCTCAAAACCCAGTCTGCAACTGAGAAAAACTTTGGTTTTTCCATGAGTTAGTGCCTAAAAAAGAAAAAACAGAGTGGTGTTATATCACCAGATGCTCTCCTGATCTCCAGAGATTTCTGGCCCAGGCCCTGCATGAACCAAAGCCACAAGTTCCATATTTGCACGCTTTTCATGGAGTTTTTTCTTCCATAAATCTTCCTGGTCATCTTTTAAACATTTTTACAACTTGGGGATCTATAAAATCCTACAGCATGGAGTTGCACAGATAACCAGACACTGTGTGAGGAAACTCCTTTTTTATCTTTGTTCCAAGCTTGGCACTTGCCCTTTTCCACTGATAACCTTTAGTTCCTGCATCAGAAGAATCAATAAGCCATCAACCTCTAATGATTCCTCTCTAGATCCAAAAATACCCTTTCGTTCTCTAGATCCTACAATATCCTTCCCTTTACTCTTTCTTTTCCTTGACTGGATAAAAAAGGTTTGCACAGCAGTTCCCTGTGCAGAAGGGACTTTACTAATCCCTTCCACTGGTTAGTTTGGGCTTTTTTTTTTCACATCCTTCATGGGATGAAGGCACCAAGAAAGACCCCAAAGAGTAATCAAGATGTGAATGAAACAGGAGTTTTTTTCAGGGGGAATGAGGGCAGGGGAGAGAGGCTAACAGGAGATATCCCAACTTCAGTCCTCTTTCCATTTCATTCTCTCCCTATGGAGCTCCAGCCCTGAGGTCTGAACTGAGCTGGAAAAACAGATTTAATTTCTTCCTCTTCAATAAGGAAAAGTCTGATCTTCCAACTTCTTCCACGTGACACGTCAAACTGGCACCACAAGTCTGACTTCTGATGACTTTGCCCACAGACTTTCAGTTCTGATGTTTCACCAGCTGAAGAAGCCAAGTTCCCAGCGAGTCAGCTCCTCAAATTTCTAATTCAACTGCAATGTAGCACTTCCTTCAAGGCTTGTTCTCTATCAGATCCTTCGCTTCATCCTCTCCACCAACACTGCTGAGCATTTGCAAAGCAGCAGCAGAGCTCAGATTTCCACAGGAATTTTGTACCCAGCTGAAGCTCGAGTATTTCCAGCAAGGCAGAGTGGGCTGTCAAATACCACAGTTTCCATGTTGGGATCATTTCCTCCTGTCTGAGGAAAGCTGGTGGGAAGTCACAATCCTTGACAAGAAGAAAGCTGGTGAAGCAAAAAATGGGACAGCTGGAAGGGCAGAGCTAAGTCCCAAGTGAGCCAGGCTTCCACATCTTCCCTTTCCTAGGGAGAGCCTGCAGATGGATCCTTGTCGCCCACTGAGAGCCATCAGCACAGGGCTGATGTCACCTCCATGGGCTGACAGCTTGGTTCAGCCTCTGAGAAAACTCTGAAGTTTCCAACTTCAAAAGGACTTGGAGCTGCTGGAGTGAATCCAGAGGAGACCATGGAGATGTTCCAAGGGCTGGAGCCCCTCTGCTCTGGAGCCAGGCTGGGAGAGCTGGGAATGTCCAGCCTGGAGAAAGGAACGCTCCAGGGAGATTTTAGAGCCCTTTCCAGTGCCTAAAGGGGCTCCAGGAGAGCTGGAGAGGGACTTGGGACAAAGGGATGAAGTGACAGAAAAAGGGGGAGTGGCTTTAAATTGACAAAGAGCAGGGATGGACTGAATATTAGGAAGAAATTCCTGGCTGTGAGGGTGGTGAGGCCCTGGAATGGAATTCCCAGAGAAGCTGTGGCTGCCCCATCCCTGGAAGTGTCCAAGGCCAGGCTGGATGGGGCTTGGATCAACCTGGTCTAGCACAAGGTGTCCAGGGGGTGGAACTGGTCTTTAAAGTCCTTTCCATCCCAAACCATTCCATGTTTTCACGAAGACCAGCTTGGCCAGGTGTTACCAGTGCAAATGTGGCTGTAAGAATAATTGTAAGAAAATTCCAGTCTTGGGTTTTTATCCACCACAGCCATTCTCATTCAAAGACCTTTGAAAATTGTTGACCTTTTTGGTGTCTCAGAGCTGATGCTTGAGCCAGGTGTTTAAATACTAAAAAGAGTCAAGTGTCCACTGAGCCAAGTGTGGATGGCAAAAGTCTGAAAGCTTGTCGTGTTTCAACAGGTTTTGGGAAAATCTGAGCCTCAGCAGAGCTGAAGTAGCTCAGCTGGGAGAGCGTTAGACTGAAGATCTAAAGGTCCCTGGTTCAATCCCGGGCTTCAGCAGAGTTTTCCTGCAGTTTTGTGTGCCCAGGGCTGGGCTCTCCATTTCAAAACAGACCTGGACATCCAGGAGAGATCCAGCAAGGCCCAGCAGGGCTGGAAGGGACTGGAGGGGACTGGAGCATCTCTGGTGTGGGGAAAGGATGAGGAACTGGGACTGGTGGCCTTGAGAGAGTGTGGGATTCCCCTTAGAGATATTCCCAAGTGACCTGGAAGTGGTCCTGGAGAAGTGGCTTTAGGTTCTGCTTGAGCAGGGCTTTGGAGGAGAGACTTCCATGAGGTCCTCAACCAGTCTGAGCCTGTGAAACAGAAACAGGGTTTTATTTAACTTTTTCAGCAAAAATAATAGTGATATAAAGGGATTTTTGTTCCTTCCACTGCCTGTTCCCAGTCCTATGCCAAGGGCTGCCCTGAGAAGAGGTAGAAAGGTTGATCCAGGGGTGTAATGGTAAGCAGGAAATCAAAACTCTTTTTTTGGGAAAAAGAAAAACCACCCGACCCAAGAGAGTGATTTTTAGCATCAATCACAACTGACCTTGAAGCAACCCCTCTCCCTGAAATTTGTATTTTCCAGGCTGAAGTGTTCCAGTGTGTTTACCTGTTGTTTATAGGGAAACAAATCCAAATGTCAGGGCTGAAGTAGCTCAGCTGGGAGAGCGTTAGACTGAAGATCTAAAGGTCCCTGGTTCAATCCCGGGCTTCAGCAATGTTTTAGGAGTTGGAATCAATGATGCATCCCTGGAAGTGTCCAGGAAATGACAGGACAAAGCACTCAGTGCTCTGGCTTACGTGACAAGGGTGTGATAGGTCAAAGCTCGAACTTTATCTTGGAAATCATTTCCTATCTTAATGGTTCTGTGATTTTATCCTTGTGGATCCCTTCCAGGTCAAGGTATCCCATGATTCTCCAATGAAGTTTTCTACTCTTTTCTGACCATTTCTTATTTTTACCCTGACCTTTATCAAAAGATGATGTTCAATGTACAGACACCCCACTAAACTGAGTAACTCTGCTTTGTCTTTGTTCCTCTGTCCCTTTCTAATTCCTGTTCCATGGAGCCCTTCAGACAAACACCAAAGACAGGACGTGAAATGCCCGTTGTCCAAAAAGAGAAGTGAGAAAGAGCAAACTCTGGCCTTCTCAAGATCAACCCCAACGCTCATCCAATCTCTTCTTCATAGCAGGACAGGGATTCCTCTTTCTCCTTTTCCTTCTGGTGGTGCTCTAAAAGCTGTGGACATCAGGTTGTCTGACCCTGCAGCATTCCAGGAAATGACTTCCCTGACCAGGATGTGATTAAAATAACAAACATCATCCCCTGCTCAAGCCTTGAAGAGATACCAGGGGTCTTGCTGGGGAAATGGCTCTGCCAAGAGCCACCACCCAAATATAACTCCACAAATACGACACCTCAAATATAACACCTCAAATACGACACCACAAATATGGCACCACAAATACGACACCACAAACAACGGCACCTCAAACACGGCACCACAAACACGACACCACAAATACACTACAAATACGACACCTCAAATACACCACAAATACGACACCACAAACACGACACCGCAAATACGACATCGCAAATACGACACCACAAACACAACACCTCAAATATGACACCACAAATACAACACCACAAGCACGACACCACAAACACGACACCCCAAATACGACACCACAAATACACTACAAATACGACACCTCAAGTACACCACAGATACGACACCACAAACACACCACCTCAAATACGACACCACAAATACAACACCACAAACACGACACCTCAAATACAACACCACGAATATAACACCTCAAATACGACACCCCAAACACGACACCGCAAATACGACACCACAAATATAACACCACAAGCATGGCATGACAAATACAACACCTCAAACACACCCCCCAAATATAACACCACAAACACGACACCCCAAACACGACACCCCAAACACGACACCTCAAATACGACACCCCAAACACGACACCTCAGATACGACACCACAAACACAACACCACAAATACAACACCTCAAACACGGCACCACAAACACGGCACCACAAGCACGACACCACAAATATAACACCATAAACACGACACCTCAAATGCAACACCTCAAATATGACACCACAAACACAACACCACAAATACGACACCTCAAATACGACACCACAAATACAACACCACCAACACAACACCACAAACACGACACCACAAATAGGACACCACAAATGCAGCAGCTGCTCACCCAGGGTGGACTTTTGAAGACCTGATGGCCTCAGGCAGGATCATCTGGCTCAGGGATGCACCAGCTGGAAATTAGCCTTTACTCCAGCTGTCTTTGGCTGGATTTAATTTAGGCAGGAGCCTCCTGGTCCCTAAATTGGATCAAAGTAGGTCAGAACTCCCTGCGTGGTCCATGTGCAGGATTAAATGATATCAAATATTGCCCATGTCTTGGGCCTCATTTCATAATGCAAACAGAGCTCAGGTGTTATGAACATCCCAAATATTGCCCTCGGATTTGAGATCAGTTCTCACACCGTGGCTGTGCTGATGGGCTCCGACCTCGTTAATCCCCTGGAGAAAGGCAGCCCTGAGCCCCAAGAGCAGAGGCAAATCCCGTACCAGAGACACCGACCTGATGGTGACCTTAATGGCTTAAATGTGACAATC
Organism: Monarcha castaneiventris obscurior; assembly: GCA_026261815.1. Lineage (NCBI taxonomy): Eukaryota > Metazoa > Chordata > Aves > Passeriformes > Monarchidae > Monarcha > Monarcha castaneiventris. The sequence continues at coordinate 954,479 of JAMPIT010000885.1, read as the reverse complement.
TGTGTCCTCCCAGACAATGCCCAGACACAGTTCCCTGCATAGCAGGAGCCAGGAACTATTCCCAGCAGTTGGTTTGGACATAATAGGTCTATTTTTGAAGAAAGGCTGGGAGTTGTGATTGTTCAGACTGGGGAAGAGAAGGTTTGGGGAGACCTTAGAAACCCTTCCAGTGCCTGAAGGGGCTCCAAGAGAGCTGGAGAGGGACTTGGGACAAGGGATGGAGTCACAGGACGCAGGGAATGGCTTCCCACTGCTAGAGAGCAGGGCTGGATGGGATATTGGGAATAAATTCTTCCCTGTGGTGGTGGTGTTAAGACACTGGCACATATTTCCCAGAGAAGCTGTGGCTGCCCCATCCCTGGAAAAGTTTGGCCAAGCTGGATGAGGCTTTGAACAACTTGGTCTAGTGGAAGGAGTCCCTGCCCATGGCAGGGCTTTGGAACGACAGGATTTTAAGGTCCCTTCCAATCCAAACCATTCCACAGATCTGTGATTCTGCGATTTCTGTTGGGGTAGAGAGGGGATTTAGGGGAGAGAGGTTTTAGCCTGGCGAGGTGGGTTTAGTCCCAACAAACAGGACAGACTGATTTTTTTTCCTCTGGGCACTGAAACACCCCGTGCTGGGGACCTGTTCCCACTCCTCACTGGGTCTCTGCTCACAGCCAGCACCAGGGGATGCCCAGCCAGAGCCGGCACCATAGTGCCCATGGAGGTGACAGCGATATTTGGGCTTTTTCGCCTCAAACACCCGTTCAGCACATGGAGGTAACTCCAATGAAATCGTTTTCAAGCCTGACCCACAGCTGGTGGGAAGGCAAGGGAAAGGCCCCCGCTGGTGCCAGCACTCAGGATTCATATTCCCTCTGCAGGACACACAGAAATCCCAGAAACCACAACGCAGCTGCCAGAGGCGATGAGAGAAGTTTTTTTGCCTCCTACTTCTCCTGACAACTCGTTCCCCTCCTGGCTGAAACAGCTTTGACTCAAACCTCAGCACCAGAAGTTGCCACGTTTCCCTGGATTTGGCTCAGGGAAGGGTTAAAACCTGCCCGTGCTCCCGGGGAGGCTGCGAGGGAAGGAGCAGGATGAATAACTGCGGTGGGCGGCAGGAGCGCGGGGGCGGCTGCCCTGCCAGCCCCTTCTCCAGCCCCCTCACACTCCTCTCCCTCCTCTCACCCCCGCTCAGGCCCCTCCAGGGCCCCCACACTGATCAATCAGCGCATGGCAGATCCCAAAATCCATCTTTTCCCAAGTCCCTGCTCTCCCCCACAAACAGCTCCGCTGGTGCCCTTCAGCTCTGATTCTCTGCCTTTTATTCCGGTGATTTCTGTTTCTTTCTCTTAATGCTTTCAGTCCTGGTTTGCTGCTGCTGTCCTTCTTCCCCCTCCTCGTGAACTTCCCTCTCCACCTTTCCCACCAAGGGCACGGGCATGGATCAATCCACACGCAGGGATCGATCCTCACACACCCACCCTGACCTCACAGCACCAGAGCTGCATCTCACTGCTGATGAGATGAAATGGAACGACCAGGCAGATAAATATATGGGAAATGCTCAGCAGGAGCTTAAAATCTTTTACTCCAGAAAAAAAAAGAGAAAAAAAATTACAAAAAGCACCAAATAAAAGCCGGGAAAGTCAGAATTTGCTGATTGTTTTTGTGATAGTTTGCATTCCCACAGAGTGATTTTGCTTTTGCTCTATTTTTCATTAAATCATTGAACGGTTTGGGTTGGAAGGGACCATAAATATCACATAATTCCAGCCCCGCTGCCACAGGCAGGGGCACCTTCCACTAGACCAGCTTGCTCAGATATGCTTTAATACATGGGATAATTGCATATTTGCTTTGTCCCTTGTTCTGCCCACGGCTGGCACAGGGAAAAACCAATTCCCTTCCTCATGTCTCAGTTTCACCCCTCAGAAAATTGGGCAAAGCTCCCCAGAATCCTTGGGACAGCACTCTGGGATCTGCCAGAGGGATCTCGCCGTGGCAGAGGCAGCACAGGCAGGCAAGAAAAGACATTGCCAGCCCTGAAGATTAATTTTCTAAATTACATGGCAGCTACAAGATGAGGGAAAAGAGAGGATTATTATTCGCATGCCTTGGGAGCAATAATCCTGCGATTACCACTCCAGACACAAAGACATCAGGGCTTGGTTCGTGCTGCAGCACGGAGCTCTCGGAGCTGTGCCAGGAACACGCAGCTCATGTTGGGCTGGGAAGGGAACTCTCATTTTTGGGGGATGGAGCCCAGCCCTGCTCACATCAGGAGAAGGATCCAGCAGTGGGAGGAGGCAGGAGTTGCCATCCAGACCCTCTGGCAGCAGATTAGGTTCAGCTTTGCCCTCTCTCGTCCCATCTGAGTAGCTCAGGTTGGCCCCCAACATTTTGGTGGCTGAAGGCTGAGTCGAGGTCTGAGGCACCAAAAATCCTCAAGGACTTCAGAGGGATCCTGGGATAACCAAGGTTTTTACCCCTAAGGAGAAGTTTGGCCCCAGGGAGCCTCAGGAAGAATTCCATGCCCTAGGAGCTAACCCTGCACTATCCAGAGGGGAGTCCAGCTGCTCCTAAGAGCTCAGCTTTTCCAAAACCTGAGCTTAGGGCTGTAAATCCATCCCTGCCTGCCTTTAGCAGTGGGAGTTGTGTGGATCTCTGGAAGAGCACAGGGTCTGAGTTCAGCTGGTGAAAATGATGCTGCAGGTGACTTATACAGAGCAAATATGACCTGGAGTCCCTCTGCTCTGGAGCCAGGCTGGGAGAGCTGGGATTGTCCAGCCTGGAAAAGGCTCCAGGGAGACCTCAGAGCTCCTTCCAGAGCCTAAAGGGGCTCTAGGAGAGCTGGAGAGGGACTTGGGACAAGGGATGGAGGGACAGGAAAGGGGAAATTACTTTAAATTGACAGAGGGCAGGGATAGATGGGATATTGGGAAGGAATTCTTCCCTGTGAGGGTGGTGAGGCCCTGGCAGAGATTTTCCAGAGATCTTTTGGCTGCACCATCACTTGGAAGTGTCCAAGGCCAGTTTGGACATGGCTTGGAGCAACCTGGGGTAGTGGGAGATGTCCCTGTCCATGGCAAGGAGGTGGAACTGGATGAGCTTTGAGGTCCCTCCCAACTCAAACCATTCTAGAATTCTGTGATTTATTCTACATGGGCATCAGAACAGTTCTTTCACTCAGGTCATCCAACAAAATCCTGGAAAAAATTGATTTAGGATTTTTCTCATTGTCTAAGCTGAGTCTTAAAATGGGATGTGGACATGTACCAGGTGAAAAAAAAGCGCAAATTAAAAAAAACAACCAAAAAAACAAACAAAAAACCCCCAACAAACAAACAAAAAAACCCCACAAAAACCACAAAAATCTCCACAAAAAACCACCAAAAAACCCAAACCCAAACCAAACAAAAAAACCAACAAAAAACCAAGCCAAACCAAAAAAACCAAACCAAACCAAAAAACCCAAACAAGGAAACAAAAACTCAAAAAATTCCCCCCAAAATCCCAACAAAAACCAAAAAAGACAAAATTTCAAACGCAACAACTGTCCAGGACTTGCTCTGAACATCAAACACTAAAATTGGACTATAAAAAATTCTTTTTAGACCCAGCTCAGTTCCTCACAGGCACTAAAGTAAACAGACTGTCAAAATACCTTTAAAGGGTCTTGGCTTTATTATGTGTGGCTGATTAATTAAATACAATTGAGGTAATCAATGGGGTTGTTATCTTTTGGGGCTATGGGCTCTCCTTTCTCTTTGTTTTGAATAGCAAAACTTAATTTTAGTTGTGACTGCAGGGTGCAAGTGGAGGAAAAGGAGAGAACGTGAAGCTCTGCTCATTCCAAGGGGAAGTAGGCTATTTAAATATGCAAATTATGCCCAGAAAAGCAGAGAGAAATAGAATTGTGGAGCTTCCTGCTGTCGCTTACTTGATATAGAGATTTTTATTCCCCTGCCCAGGGTGGGATTCAGGCTGGGATAGGAGTAAAAACTCTTGTGGCAGCTTCTGGGAGCATCCAGGAGGTGACAGCTCGGGGAGAGTTTGAAATTCCACGCAGAAAGGTGGGTGGATTTCAGTTTGGTTTCTAACAAGTATCTACAGCACAGAAAACATCCTTGGCAAAAGGCTGCAAATTCGGGAAATTATTTAATGTAAAAATATATGAGGATCCAGTAGAGAAGTGATTTTAATTACAGCACGTAAGGCTTTAAACTACACTTAGATCAGCTCTTTAGGCTCCTTGACTTGTGCCACACAGGTTGGAAACTTCTCCTTTGCTTTGGAAATTGAATTTTGGCTTTTAATCCCTCATTCCAAGCAATGGGAAATGTTTAGGAGAAAGACTGACCCGCTGAGTTGTTTTTCCTTCTCATGGGGGGGAAAAAAAAGAAACAAAAGCAGATTTGAGAACACTTCAAGTCCCAGACAAGCAGCGAAAGGATAAAATTATGAATTAAAAGACAGCAGGAAGAAAAACGTCTTCAGAATGAGCAATATCCCTGTCCACAGTCAGAAGATGCTGGCCAGCTGTCCCATCCCCCAGGGATTTTGGTGGAGTTGATTCCACATTCCCATTTCTTTCACCCTGACACGGGGAAACTCCTCGAGTCGTTTCGCATTGGTGCCTCTGCCTCCGGTATTTTCATGCCAGCCTGGTTCCGTGGGTGAATCTCTGCTCCAGTTTTCAAGCAGAAGTTCTCACAAATTGATGGAGGAGGCTTTGGCACCTCCACAGGAGGAGCGAGAGAGGGAGAATTTTATGGAGGAGGAGGCAGAGAAGAGAAATGGGCTTTGGAAAACCAGAAAATTTGCATAGAAAACGCGGCAGGTTTTTTTTTCCTCAGACTGGGCTTAATCAGCTGCTGGTTTTGAAGTGACCCCATTAAAGATCCTCACGGGTATCCACAGATGTGCTGGGCTGATGGAAGAAAGCTGGGTTTGCATCTGAAAGCTTCCAAAAGTGGAGTTCAGACTTTCCCTCAGCTCCAGATTTGTCCTGCAAGCTCCCTACTCTTGGAGTCAATCCTTTAAATAAAAAACCAAGAGCAGATGTACAGAAAACCAGGAGTAGAAGGCTTGAAAATCCACTAAGGGTAAATTTTTTATTTTTTTCAGCCCAAGGATTTTTAGCTCTTGAGGTCTCAGATCATCACCTCTAACTTTAAACTGGGAGCTGAATTTTCTAAGTTAAGAGCTGCTTTTCTTTTATTTTTTTTCTCCAGCCTCTCGATATAGACAGTAGATGTAAAACTCATTTCCTTTACCATTTTAGTCCTTTTCCAGGGAAAAACCTGTCAGCTTAGGGTATGAAGGGGGTGGGTCAGATTTCCTTAATAAATAGAATAACACCTCTCAGCTGCCTGATAATTTTGGAGTAAAAGGTGAGGGACCTGCACAGAACCTCAGCCCGAGTTCAGGGATGACATCAAAATGTCCAAGCCTTGGACAGCTCTGGATATTTCACAAAATCCCAGAATATTTTGAGTTGGGAGGAACCCAAGAGGATCACCAAGTCCAAATCCTCGGTGAATGGCCTTTACAGGGATTTTTGTCTTGGGTCTTCTCAGTGGCAGTTGGCTGAGAAGGGGTAATATTGAAAATAGAAATATAGAAAAGAGAAATAATACAGAAAATAGAAATAATACAGAAAATCTTTTGCCTGCCAGCCCTGTGAGGGCTCCTGCATTGGAAACACAGTGACACAGGAGCCTGGAGCTTGATGCAAGGACCTTCCTAAAGTTGTTTTTACAGAGGGGCAGGACCTGACAACAAGAGAAAATATGTCCAGAAATACGATTTATCCACTTATGCATGTGCTGATGAGGAATACAACACTGGATGGGGTTCTGAGTGACCTGGTCAAGTGGGAGTTGTCCCTGTCCATGAAGTGTTGGAACTGGATGATCTTTAAGGTCCTTTCTAACCCAAACTCCGATTCTGTGGTTGTGTGAATCAGGGGCCAGAGCGACCTGTGAGAGCCTCAGCTCAGGTGTGGAAAGTGACTTATGACTTGCCAGGTGGGTCAAACATCTTCTCTTGGAGGAGTTGGAATAGAAGCTATTAAAAGAAAAAAAGAAATTAGATAGAAGATGTAGGAGAAGGAGCCAAAACCCCACAAACACCTGTAAATGTGCCTACAGCCATCTGCAGCATAGATCCATCTGCATCAATCCTCCAGCAGCGCTGAGGAATTTGTCCCATTCCAGGGCTGGCAGCTGTCAAGATAAATTGTTAAAAGTCGGTCTCACACACTGCAGCAAATTAAACAGTGTTTGAAAACGTGAGGGAGAGACTTCCCGAGGAACATGCAAGAGATTCATCAATCCAAATGAGCCAAAATTTCTGGATCACACTGATAGAGATGTCAAGACACCTCTTTGAACCCTTTGTCCCTCTCACCTGCCCACATTTGGTGCCCCCCAGATCAGGTTCAATCCAGAACGTCCCTCTCAGAACGCAGCCCTGGCATTTCACAGGATCCTCCTGGTCTCACCTCCTCCAGGGACAGTTTGTTTTCCCTTCCAGGTGAATTTTCCCTCCCGGCTCAGGCTGGCTCCCTCTGGAAGGTGGGTGTGCTCCAGCGAGGGGGAGGGAGGCACCGACAGAGCACAGCAGGGCTCGGGGATGTGTTACTACTTATTCCCACTCCTTGTTGGAAGGGTTCTGCTGTCACTCCCAGGAGACACGAGATCCCTGCCGTGTCCATCTTTCCCAGGAATTTTATTGTTGTAGGGGATAGGAGAAGAACAGTTGGGATAGGCTGAAAAATGAGATTACTGATCTTTTTCCTTCCCTGCCATGGCTTTCTATGAAATTGGGTGCTTCGAAGCATGGAATTGTTTAGGTTGGAAAAGACCTCTAGGATCACTGAGTGCAAACATTAACCCAGCACTGCCAAGGCCACCACTAAACCACGTCCCCAAGGGCCACACAGCTTTTAAATTCCTTCAAGGATGGGGACTCCACCACTGCCCTGGGCTGCCTCTGCCAGCACTTGACAAACCTTTCAGAGAAATTTTTCCTAATATCCAACCCAAACCTTCCACTAGTGTTGGAATCCAAGGCACACCTCTGGCTGCCTTGGGAGGTCAGGGCATGCCTCTGGCTGCCCTGGGGGGTCAGGAGCCCCAGCAAGGGGGTCCCAGACCCTGGCAAGAGCCCAGAATGGCACCGGCTTTGACCTCAGCCCATGGGAAAAGTTACCAACACTGCCAGAATCATTGCAAGACACGAGAGTGTGAAAATGAGTAGTGGTTTAGTGTTTTACAAGGTAAAAAAGTAGATTTTAGGGTTTTTAATATGAGGATGAAGGGTCTAAGATGGAAGATTTTGGGCGTTGCCCTGTTCTTCTTCTTCTTCTCCTTCTCCTCCATCTTCTCTGGTGGTGGTGGCACAAAATGATTGGTAGAATGAAAAAGAGGTAGAAGTTCCATGTCTAGAATAGGTGCAAATGAATTGGTATAGAATAGTAACTAATAAATCCGTTGTGAAGAACGGTTGGATCATGGAAAGGGCACAAAAAGGCCGGGACAGCCCAGGACTGGGCAGTGCCCGCTCGGACTCGGCTGCATCAGATGTGCGGCCGGAGCTGAGAGCTGGCAGAGATAAGGAGAAATCAACAACCTGAAACAACATCTGCAGCCGTTTCTCATCTGTTCGGGGTCGAGGTAAAACTCCCCAGAGGTGAAGATAAGAACCAGCATTTGTGTGGAGTACCCAACTCCCACATCTCCCCTGGTGCAACTTGAGGCTGTTATCTCTTATCTCAATCCTCGTTACTTGGGAGAAGAGACCAACACCCGCCTGGCTCCACCCTCCTGCCAGGGACTTGTGGAGAGCCAGAAGATTCCCCCATATCCCCCTTTTCTCCAGGCTGGGCCCAGCTCCTTCAGCTGCTCCTGGTCCTCCAGACCCTTCCCCTGCTCTGATCCCTTCTCTGGACACACTCCAGCCCCTCAATGTGTTTCTTGTCATGAGGGACCCAGAACTGAACCCAGATTTGAGGTGCTGAGTACAGGCGGATGCCCTGGTCCTGCTGGCCACACCATTCCTGATAGAATGATTTAATCATGGTTTAAACTTTCTAGTAATGAAAATTTCCAGTCTTTTCTCTGCTTCTGTGTAATGGCCCCTTCTCTTGTCAAAATCAGGAAGTGTCTACAACCAGAAGTAGAGCCCATGAACCAAAAGTAGTCAAAATGGCCAAGGAAGAGCTTTGTCAGTTTTAGACAAAATCTTCATGAACAGGATTATTGATTTAATAACCAGGGTTATTAAACATAGTAGCACCAAGGCAACAGATGTCTGAGCACCTCTGGTTTTGGCAGCTGGGGTAACCAAAATAAAGATTGTTCCATAGCTCCCTATATCAGAGTTCTGGGCTGCAACCTCAGAATCAAAGGCTAATGCAATTTCAAAAGTAGGTTAAACCCCAGGTGTTTCCCTGAGTTTTGTGGCTTATACAAGACCTCATATTTTCACAAAAAAGAGAAAGGAAAAAACAAAAAAAATCCACATTTAAATACTAATAATGGAAGGAGAATGGGGAAAGAGAAGGTTTTGATTCATCACGCCTTCTTTATCCACTTTGTTATGTCTAATGAGACCTGAGCATCCTCAGAGGGATCGGCCACGGTGGCAACAGAGAGGGTTGTGCAGCAAAACAAAAATCAGGGATTGGAAGGTGGTTCCTGGCCAACACATGGCAAAACCCTTTTCCCAGATGTCCCACTACAAGCCTTTTCTGGCATCTGTTGCCCTTTCTGGAGGACAGGAAAGTGTTCACTGACCGCTGCTCTGTATTGACTGATGTGAGCCTCGGAATTTTCATTTCCTTAACCAGTTTAAACCCCTTCCTTACAGTGCTGACCTCTGGCTCGACCACAAATTCCTAGACCTTGGTGTTTACCTCCTTCAGATTCATTCCATCAACACTCAACCCCGCTAACCTTTGTCATGATAGGAAAATATTCCAAGTTTTTCTCATCTCCAATAACCTCTCCCTTTCCAGAGGAATCCCAAAGCCTTTCCTGGCCGTTTGAAATGTTCTGTATCAATGGTGATCCAGGATTCCGGATCTCCCATCAATCACCTGCTTTCCTACACGCTTTCCTCATTATTTACCTCATCTTGCAGTGTTCTGAGACGATCTGTCCTCTCCTTTCTAATCACTCCCTCCTCCCCATTTCCGCCCCTCTTTGAGGTGAATCCACCTGAAAGTCCCAGGAGTTTCTTAGGAACAGCCAGCTGAGCACAGCTCCGTGACGCCGGAGCCGGCATTGTGAGGGCTGTGTTTTCCTGGATAGCATGACTGTTCCTAATTCTTGCAAATAAAAGGAATTAGAGAAACAGAGGACTCGAGAGGTGTATGAGTAATCCAGCATCATCCCTGGGGACACGTGCTGGGATAACACACAAAAACAAGCTGGGAACACAAAGTGCTTTCACCTGCAAGCTGCCTCTTCCCACTCTCTGGGAAGGGAAGTGTCAGTGCTCCAGCGAGGGAAACTGAGGCACAGGGTTTGGCAGAAATTCAGCTGGTTTGGTGGAGAGCCCAAGGCAAGGCTCTTCATGATCTGTTTGGGTTCCAGCTGCCTGAACTATGCATTAAAGTTCAATTGATTTGCATAAAAGGAAGACAAGACTCTGAACTCCGTCCTGGGGATGCCGTGTGAGGAGCAGCTGAGGGCACTTGGTTTGTTCAGCTGGAGAAGAGGAGACTGAGGGGAGACCCCACCACAGCCTAAAAATTCCACGTGAGGGGAAAAGGAGGGGTGGACACTGATCTGTGCTTTCTGGTAACCTGAGATGGAACCCGAGGGAACGGCCTGAAGCTGTGTCAGGGGAGGTTTAGGTTGGAAATTAGGAAAAGATTCTTCCCTCAGAGGGTGGTTGGCCACTGGAACAGCTCCCCAGGGCAGTGGTCACAGCCCCAAGCCTGACAGAGCTCAAGGAGTGCTTGGACAAAGCTCTCAGGCACATGGTGGGATTGTTGGGGTGTCCTGAGCAAGGCCAGGAGTTGGACTCGATGATCTTTGGGGGTCCGTTCCAACTCAGGTTGTTCTGTGATTCTGTGATTCTGTTATTCTGTGATTCTGTGATTCTGTGACTCTGTGGTTCTGTTATTCTGTGATTCTGTGACTCTCTGACCCAGAGTAGTTCCATGTTTCAGTGCATTTGGACCTCTCCATGTTTATCCAAACTTGGCTCTTTCTCACCTCACCGCTCCTACCCTCATTAACATCCAACATCCCGGTGAAACCTCTCCCATTTCTTGCAGCCAGGTGACCAAATGTTATCTTCACCTCTTCTTTGGGTTGCCCTGGAGCCTGGTTTGGGGCCATCTGACCAAGGACGAGCCCCAAAATCATCCTGCCACCCAAGGACACTGTCACAGAGCAGCGCTCTCCGTTTGCAGGGAGCTGGGATCCGTTCCACCCGCCAACTTCCCCACCTCCAAAGTCTGCAGCTCAGCAAGGGGAAGGAACATTCCATAGAAGGGAAGCAAACTCTGCCAGGCGCTGCAGAAATGGGACACAGATGGTGCCTGAAACGGGAGCGGAAGTTTATTTGGGGGCTCTGTGCGTGACGCTGTGCTGCAGATCCTGCAGCAGATGACAGGCACCGGGATTTCAGAGAGGGTGAGGAGTTCAGTTTGAAGGAGTCTCTGTGCACTGTTAGAGCTGTTAGTTTGACTGAAAAAAAAAGGAAAAAAAGGGGAAAAAAAGAGGAAAACTTCACCTTGATAATATTTTAAGGACAGGAGTGTTTAAGTTTGCTTTATGCGTGTGTTGGTCTGGTTCTTCTGACACCCTAACCTTGGTCCCTGGTTGTTGGCTGGTTGGTCAGCCAGGATGGTTGTGCAGATTGGCCAGGTGGACACTGCTGATGGAAAAAGTTGAGGATGACATTGGCCTGGCTTTTCCCTGCCCTACACATAAAATGTTGTCTCTGTCCTCTACTCACTGAAGAGTTGGAAGGGAATTCTGGACATCGTCTTGTGCAACCCTCTGCTCCAACAGGGCCACCAAGAGCCAGTCCTCCAGGATCACAGCCTGGCTTTTTAAAATTTCTCAGAATGGAAACTCCACAACCTCTCAGGGCAACCAATCCACCTCATCCTCTCCTTATAAGAGAGGGGCTCAAGTCCTTTCATCACCTTGAGTCGGGCCTCTTCAGCCTTGAGAAGAGACAACTGAGAGGAAACCTCATCCCTGTCTGTCCCTGTCTGCCCCTGTCTGCAGGGAGGGCTCAGAGCATGGACCAGGCTCTGCTCTGGGGGGCCCAGAAGTAGCACAAGAGGAACAGGCAGGAGCTGATCCCAGGGAGTTTCACCTGAACATGAGGTAAAACTTCCCTGTGCAGTGACCAGCCCTGAACAGAGACCTGAGAGGGTGTGGAGTCTCCCTCACTGGGAATATTCCAAAACTGTCTGGACACAGTCCTGTGCCTGTGCTCTGGGTTGGCCCTGTTTGGGGAGAAAGGTGGCACCAGACAACCCCACTGTTGTCCCTTCCACCCTGATCCATTCTGTGATTCTGTTATCACCTTCCTGGCCCTTGGCTGGATCTCTCCTGGATGTCCAGGTCTGTTTTGTACCAGAGAGCCCAGCCCTGGGCACACAAAACTGCAGGAAAACTCTGCTGAAGCCCGGGATTGAACCAGGGACCTTTAGATCTTCAGTCTAACGCTCTCCCAGCTGAGCTACTTCAGCTCTGCTGAGGCTCAGATTTTCCCAAAACCTGTTGAAACATGACAAGTTTTCAGCCTTTTCAGACAGATTTTAGTTGAGTTTAGCTTGGGAATCAAAGAATTGGTTCAGGGAACAAGAGAGAGACAGGCTGGGATCAAAAGGAATGGCTCAAGACACCTGGAAGTGTCCAAGGCCAGGTTGGATGGGGCTTGGAGCAACCTGGGATAGTGGAAGGTGTCCCTGCCCATGGCAAGGGTGTTGGAAAGAGGTGTTCTTTAAGGTTCTTCCCAGCCCAAAACATGCTGGGATTCTGTGATAAAACACAGCTAAATCTGGAATTAAACAGCAGCCTTGATGTGGGAACCAGCCAGGAGCAGTAGCATTGAACAGAATTTCCTGACACCTTTTCACAGAGCCCACGGGAGGATCTGGAATTATCCATGGAGCCTGGCTAAGCTTTTCACATCAATCTGTCTCTCTCCACCTAAGGAACGGGAGCCAGGCATCTTCATGCAGTGATATGGGAGATGTTTGCCCAGCCCACCAGCTTCTCCTGCAAATAATTCGCTCCCAGGACAATCTCCCATCTTTCACCAGCTCCAAAATCACATCTTCCCAAAATACATCTGTGAAAAGCACAGTAAATTTTCCCTGTCTGTTAAATATCTGGTAGTGAAAGGTGTCAGAAATATATTTAATCTGGGTTTGAATGTTCAGCTTGACAGCAGCTGATATTTCCTCACCGAGATTTATTAGATAACAGTTCCTGATATCTCGAGCTCCCAAACTAGGCTGTGGAAGCTCTTGAAATATCCAGGCATCAGGATCATTCCCTAAGTGGATTTTCTTTCTCCAAAACCACTTCTAGCACTGGATCCCGATGGTGATCCCACCCATGGTCACTGAGGAATTGGTCATGGGGGGCTGAGGGTCTCAGCATCTTTGTGCTTGTCAGGTGGAGAATTTTTGGACACCTGAGCAGTGCTACAGAACTTCTGCTTCTTGACTTATAAATTATCTCCTCCATGTGACCTAAAACATTCCAGATCCAGCTTTTGAAATCTCTGTGGTGCTGAAAAAACAGTGCATGTAACAAATCCAGGCTGTGGCTAAAAACATGGCCAACACAACCCCAAAACCAATTCCCAAAAACCAATTCCCAAAAACCAATTCCATTTTGTGCCTGGTAGAGCTGCTGATGTGAGAGGAATCTACAATAATGTCCAGGAATTTGGAGCCACAGGAGGGTGATCAGGCCTCAGCCCTGAAGTGGGAATGAGCCATCCTTGGCTCTTTCATCCCCACCTGGACCTCAGGCTCCATAAGAAGAAAGAAGTTGAGGATTGGCCCCACTAAGTTTTTCCTATTGTCCATGGAGGAGGATGAGGAAAAAAATCTTACACTGTCCCCTCTACAAAATCATCCCCAGACCCAGGCTGTGTGTTCAGAGCAGGGCTGGTTATTTTTATCTGCAGAAGGTTTTCAAAGGAGCAATTTCTTGAGCTCAGTGACTGTGGATCTTACAAGTACAGCTTGGATCAGATTTTAGGAACAGAACACTCTCCTGGTATATTTTTCCACACTTGGATGCTGAAGGAAAGTGAGAATTGCACAGACAGATGATTTCTTAGCTGATTATTTTGGAGTCTATCCTAAGTGTTTACTTGCATGCAAAGCTTTGCTTTGAAGGGTTTTTGATGTCTGGAGTGTGGACTTGCTCCGGGCCTAATTTTTCTTCAAAGATTCTGTCTTTGAAGGCAAATCAAAACAGACCAATGTCTATTTTGAAACATCAGTGCCTCTAATTCTGTGAAATAGTTCTGGTTTGTTCTTCCATGAAGAGCTGTGAGCACTGACCAGCTGTACCAGCACTGAGGATTTCCAAATTCCTGGAAGGCCAGGTGGGCACATCCATGTGACAGGGAGCAAAGACCACAAGAGAAGATCTGATGTGACATTTTTTCTGTAAAGCCCAGCAATTTTGAAAAGGTTCCTGTGCTGGGATTCATCTCACCTGACTTCTCAGAGGCCAAAAAGGCAAATCTTTACACCTGACCCAATCACAGAATTGTTTGGGTTGGAAAGGACCTTCAGGATCATTTAATTCATGCCCACAGTAACCGGGTTTTGTCTCTCCATGAGGTTTTCCAGAATCTGTATTAAGCCAGTGCAGAGATAGGCTGAGTCCTAGCAAAAGATTTTTTCAAATTAATTACAACAAATAATCCACAGCACTTTCAGGTCTTCACAATTTTAATTCATTTTCAGCTCTTCCTGAATTTTTGAGAGGGAGATCAATGCATTAGGATTTAGGTCTGGCTGGCTGGATGGAGCCAGAGCAGAGGAAAGCCTTCCCAAGGCCAGTGGTGCCACCTAATGGGAAAATTCCCAGGGAATCCACGACTCGGAAGTTCAGTCCTTAACGGGAGTGTTGCTAGGTGACGTAGAAATGGAAATGAGCAGTTCTGACGTCAGTGCCTCTTTTCTGCTGCCTTGCGACCATTCCTCCGTCAATCCAGTCCCTTTTCCCAGGCATCCGGGCCACAAACGGGAGACTGCCCTGGGAAATTTTGTTCTATTTCCTGCTTAAATCAAATCTCAGCAATCCCTGGAGCTCCCGAAGCGTTTTTTGTCCTTCATGATGCTCAGTCTGTCTGGAGAAGAAACGATCCCAGATTTTGGGATTATGGAGAGCCAAGCAGAAAACGAGATGGAATGAGGGGCTGCCATGGGAGAGACCAGGACCCTGGGGGTTTTCTTAGTTGCAGATTTGGCAAATGAGGAGTGAGACAAATTCTCTGCATTGCAACATCCACACTCAGATCCATCTGGAACCACACTGTGGCTCTGAAAAAGAAGGGATAATATCTCAAATATCTCAAAAATTCCCACCTGGCAACCCCCTGCAGCCATTCCAAACCATGGATAACCATGAGAGTGGGCAGGAATGAGCTGCCAAGCCTATCCTGGTATCCAGGATTTATTGTATTCCCTGACTGAGTTGTCTTCCCAGCACCTACAGCTATTTTTCCATGACCTCTCACCACTGCAACCCTGCCACTTTTATTTTTCAGGAATATGTTACAGGGTTTAGAGCAGGTTTTCCTCAGGTCTCATCTCAGTGCTACCATTAATGAATCATAAGTTTTAATGTCTCAGCCAAGCTTTCTTTGTTTCCTTTTTTCTGAAGTTCAAAAGTTATTTCCAAGATTGTTACAATTTTTCCTGGGATCAGGATATTTGCAAGGGCTCATGAGAAGAAAATTATGTAATGTGACGTTGAAATGTTGTTTCTGCTGCTCTGGGGAGAGGGCAAGAGTGAAGGGAGAGGAGGATCCAGTCCCTCTTTCAGTGCTTCGCTGACCCAAAATATCACCACTACAGGCAAGAAGTCAACTCACAGAGCCCCTGTGCAATTCCATGGCTGGAGAAGGGATTAACATTTAGGGCAAAGGGGAGAAACTTTTAATTAAGCAGCCTCAATTAATTCTAGCAAGGAGCTGAGCTCTGCTGGTAATGATGACTCTGCAGCTGTGCCTGGTGCTGCTCAAAGCCTGGAACGCTGCCTGGCAGAGGTGGTCAGCCATGAGTGATTGTCTTCAAAGCATCATAAAATCATGGAATGGCTTGGTTTGGAAGGGATCTTCAAGATCATTGAGTTCCATCCCCCTGCCATGGGCAGGGACACCTCCCACTATCCCAGGTTGCTCCAAGACCCATCCAACCTGGCCTTGGACACTTCCAGGGATGGGGCAGCCACAGCTTCTCTGGAAAACCTGTGCCAGGGCCTCCCCACCCTCACAAGGAAGAATTTCTTTCCCAATATCCCATCTATCCCTGCCCTCTGGCAGTGGGAAGCCATTCCCTGTGTCCTGTCCCTCCATCCCTTGTCCCAAGTCCCTCTCCAGCTCTCCTGGAGCCCCTTTAGGCACTGGAAGGGGCTCTGAGGTCTCCCTGGAGGCTTTTCTTCTGCAGGCTGAACAAACCCAGCTCCCTCAGCCTTTCCTCATAAAAGAGAAGCTCCATCTCTAATAACCATCGTGGTTTCCTCTGGACTCTCTCTAGACTTAACTCCCTCAAACAGCATTGATTCAACATTACCAGCAGTTTATAGGGCAGTCCATGGCACAGGACTGGGAACAGGCAGTGGGAGGAACAAAAATCCCTTTATATCACTATTTTTGCTGAAGGACTGGAATTTTAAAACCCTGTCCCTGTTTCACAGGCTCAGACTGGTTGAGGTCCAAAGGGACCTCATGGAAGTCTCTCCTCCAAAGCCCTGCTCAAGCAGAACCTAAAGCCACTTGTCCAGGACCACTTCCAGGTCACTTGGGAATATCTCTAAGGGGAATCCCACACTCTCTCAAGGCCACCAGTCCCAGCTCCTCATCCTTTCCCCACACCAGAGATGCTCCAGTCCCCTCCAGTCCCTTCCAGCCCTGCTGGGCCTTGCTGGATCTCTCCTGGATGTGCAGGTCTCTTTTGAAATGGAGAGCCCAGCCCTGGGCACACAAAACTGCAGGAAAACTCTGCTGAAGCCCGGGATTGAACCAGGGACCTTTAGATCTTCAGTCTAACGCTCTCCCAGCTGAGCTACTTCAGCTCTGCTGAGGCTCAGATTTTCCCAAAACCTGTTGAAATGCGACCAGCTTTCAGACTTTTGCCATTCAAACCAGTTTGCCCAGTACCCCTCCAAGAAGAACCATGGAATGGTTTGGATCGGGAAGGACCTTTCAGATCACCCAGTTCCAGCCCCTGCCATGGGCAGGCACACCTCCCACTATCCCAGCTTGCTCCAAGCCCTGTCCAACCTGCCCCTGGACACTTCCAGGGATGGGGCAGCCACAGCTTCTCTGAGAAACCTATTCCAATGTTGGAATGGTGTGACTGGGCACACAACAAAGAAAGGGAGAACAAATCTCAGGAAAACCCAGGCCAGGAGCAGCCTCTCCCCATAAATAAAAGGTTTCCCTGCTGGAGCATCAGCTGGGAAGCCGACATGGAAAACAGACTGGAAAACTTTTCAGTTCTCTTGGACTATTATGTCAGATACTGCATCAAAATGTGCAATTGTTTAACTACACTTAAATCACCCTAAACTACATAAATTGCCTCCAATGATCCCTCTTATTTCCAAATGCTGGCACTTTTTTGTTTCAGAGCACAGCAATTCTGCTATCTTCTGTATAATTATGTAACATGTAGTTCATCGCTGCCTCTCCAATAAATGTTACACTCCCCAGCATGCACCCAGTAACACCTCATTTTCCCCACCTTCAATTGTTTTAAAAAGTGATTTGGAAATGACTGGGGGGGATATTTGTGCTTAAATGTAAAGGCTTTGGGATCAAAAAACAAGAAAAATTTGCCCATCTAAATGTTCTAAAAGTTATTGTTTAACAACTCGATTTGTAATCAAACTCCTCAAAACTGCAAAGAGCAAGGAGTGTGTTGTTTGGTTGTGCTGCTGCTTGGGAATCCAGCTCTGGCTTCCTGAGCATTCCTGAGCATTCCTGAGCATTCCTGAGCATTCCTCATGCCAGGGATTTCAGAGGGAACCTGGAGAGGGCCCTCATCCAAAGCACCCGAAAATCTGTGTGTAGAGTGAGGATAGATCAGGGAATGCAGGCAATGGACACCTCCAAGAGGTGACACCCTCTGGCTTCCCTCAGCTCAGAAGGAAAGCAGAGAAACCACAAAGTTTCCCTAAGTTTACACCAGGATCCTGAAAAGCTCCAGAACGTGTAGAGATGGAGGAAAAAGCTGAAGTATCTTTTTTGTTATCAATTCACTCAGTCATCAGTTCACTCATGTGCTTCATTCCTATGGAAGAACCATGGAATCTTAGAAACATGGAATGATTTGGGTTGGAAAGGACCTCAAATTCCGTATTTTTCCACTGCCTGCTATGGGCAGGGACATCTTGCACTATCCCAGCTTGCTCCAAGCCTTGTCCAACCTGGCCTGGGACACTTCCAGGGATGGGGCAACAACAGTTTTTTCTGCAGCCTGTGCCAGGGCCTCACCACCCTCACAGGGAAGAATTTCTTCCCACCATCCAATTCAAATCTACTCTCAATTTGAAGTCATTCCCCCTTGTCTTGTCACTCCATGCTCTAGTCAATAATCCTTCTCCATGTTCCTTGTCAGCTTCTTCAGGTCCTGGAAGGCCACAATTAGGTCACCCCAAGCCTTCTTCTTTTCCAGGCTGAAAAATCCCACTTCTTTCAGCCTTTCCTCACAACAGAACTGCTCCATCCTTCTCATCATCCTGGTGCTTCCTCTGGGCTCTCTTCAGCAGTTCCACGTCTTTCCTGTGCTGGGGACCCCAGAGTTGGATGCAGCACTCAAGAATCCCTCCTCACATTAAATCTGGCTGCTTCGAGGGTGGGATCCAAAGCTTTACCCTGTCCAAAGTCTGCCTGAATGATTCAGCTTCATTCTTTGTCCTTAAAAAAACCAGGTAATCTCTGACAAGGAGAAAAACCTGGATGTGAGAGATGGAAAAGGACCATGGCATGTGGCAATGTGTGGAGGATGGGAGGCTCTGCATTTACATGGATATCACAGTTCTGATCCAATCCCGACGTGCAGCTGTGTCTCAGCACTGGGAATTGCTTTTCCAACCCTGGGAGACTCCTCCAGGTACTCACCCCTTTCACATATGAGGTGTGTGCTGCAACTTGCCGTGGTTTCTCCTCCAAAATTCCACTATTGCCCATGGCTAAGCCCCAGCTGTGGATTTGGCAGCTCCTGCTGCCAAAGCTCCACAATGAGCTTTCCTGGGCAGACAGACATTCCCTGCCAAGATCTGAGACTGCGAGTGCCAGCTGGAGGTATTTCACAGGATTTGTTGGGAAAGGGGAAACATGAGCCTCCAAATCTGTTTGGAAGTCAGGTAGTTGACAGGTCTCCACTTAGGATCCAGGCCTGGAAATCTCTCCTGGCTAAGCCAAGCTCCTCCCATAAAAGTTTGCTGCTGGAGACATGTGAGATATAAATTGGATCTTGCTCGTGGAGCCACACAGGAGATGAGGTTCAAGTCCTCAGCCTGTCTGAGAAGAACTTTCAGAACCTGCTCACCAGGAATCCTGGAGACCCTACTGGGGCCTTCCAGTACCTAAAGGGGGATACTGGAAAGCTGGAAAGGAGCTTTTTTGCAATGGCAAGCTGTGACAGGAAAAGGGGGATGGCTTTAAGCTGCGAGAGCGTAGATTTAGATGGGATAGGAGGAAGAAATTCTTCCCTGTTGCTGTGGCTGCCCCATCCCTGGAAGTGTTGAAGTCCAGGATGGTCAAATCTTGGAGCAACCTTGGACAGTGGAATGTGTCCCTGCCCATGGCAGGAGAGTTAAAACAGGTTAATCTTTAAGGTCCCTTCCAAACAAAACCATTTCATGCCATTCCCAGAGAACACAGACAGGATCAAGCCCTGCAAATAACACAAGCCTGGTGGAGCCTCCTGAGCAGATCCATCTCCATTTTGCCATCTGAAATATGGGAATAATTGGACTTCTCTTTGACTGGGGTGTTAGAAGGGCACTGCTTTAAAGCCAGAAACATCCAGAAGCCATAAACAAGATAATGGCATCAATAACCCAGCCCCAAGCCGTGCAATTGATTCTCCACGGATGATGCATCCAGCGGGAAATGGACCCGAGTGACACCGAGTTTGATGGGAAGATTGGCAGCTTTGAGGCATAAAAACATTGACCTAAAGGGACTTTTGGTAGCTTATCTGGGTCCTGTGTGGCAGAACTGACATTGGTGTCCAGGATCAAGCATCCAGCCAGGATCTGGAGGCAAGGAAGGCTCATTTTTTCCCTTCCCCCCCATATTTCTCAAGTTAACAGCTGCCAATAAACCCTCTGGACAGTCTGGATGTAAAATAATAGTGATATGCCTTCCCTGCCTAAAATAAGATTTTCCTTCCCCCTCTCCCCATCTCCATTTTCCAGCTTCTCTTGCCTGCACCAAACTTTCATCCTTCATCGGGAGAGGAGGAAAAAAAAAATAACATTCCAGCCACAAAATGCTGCACTCTGGCTTTCAAACCCCTTGTGCCCCAGGTGGGAAACGACAGCGAGCAGAGCCGGTAAACAGAAAATAGCAGAGCAACTCCCACTCTCCGAAGCTGCTGCCTCTCCCCTCCAAAGGCAGCTCAGGGATGAGTCAGAACTAAAAGCATCTCTCTCTCCCCGTGGGGCCGGGGCTCTGCCTGGCCCACCCGCCTTCCCCCGCTGAGGAGGTGGCTGCTGCAGCCCCCCGAGCACTGCCTGTGAGTCAGGAGACCCTGCAGAGTCAGAAATATCCCCAGGGAGGGAGGTAAAGCCACCTGTGAGCTCCTTCTGATCTGATATTTCAAGGGTTTTTTTATCCCAGAGTGGTTTTAGAGGGGTGGAATTGGGGGAGAAGCCTCCATCAGTCTCCTCATGGCTCTGGGAAGTCTGGGATGTCCAATCCTTTTGGAGATGGCTGAAAATCGGGGCTACCTGAGGTTTCAGGAGGGTGGTCAAACCTTCTGCCCCATCAACGGCTTTTCCCTATGAAAAAATTCCTTTAGGATCAATGATCAACCAAAGAGCAGCATGAGGGGGAGATTCCAGGGATTTAC
This sequence comes from Monarcha castaneiventris obscurior, assembly GCA_026261815.1. Classification (NCBI taxonomy): domain Eukaryota; kingdom Metazoa; phylum Chordata; class Aves; order Passeriformes; family Monarchidae; genus Monarcha; species Monarcha castaneiventris. The sequence goes on along the minus strand of JAMPIT010000885.1, from coordinate 934,171 downwards.
CTGTAAACCTGTGTCACTGAGAGCAATTATGCAAATGGGCATATAATTAAATCTCTGAATAATCTTTGTCCTTCATGATTTCTCCCTGGATTATTTTATGTCTTCTTTAATCTAATCTTTGTCCTTCATGATTTCTCCCTGGATTATTTTATGTCTTCTTTAATCCCTCTGACTGAGAGCTGCCCCCATTGAAATGTCCTAGGGCTGGTGGCAAAGGGTGGGTTTTGTATTTCTTAGGAACTCAAAGCTTCATCCCTTCCCTAAAAATTGGAAAATCCTTCAACTGAGGGTTCCCACTTAAAGGAAGACAAGTCTAAATACACAGTTATGAAGCAAAGGGCTTCTTTTTCATTTAATACAGAGGAAACTGAGGGGGGAAAAGGTTTGGCCCTCAGTGAATTTTTAAATTATTTCAGCACCAAACTCTATATTTCTGTTAGTAAAAGATTTTAGTTTCATCACATAATCATGGAGTGGTTTAGTTTGGAAGGGACCTAGAAGACCATCCAGTTCCAACCCTCTGCCATGGGCAGGGACACCTCCCACTATCCCAGGTTGCTCCAAGCCTCATCCAGCCTGGCCTTGGGGACTTCCAGGGATGGGGCAGCCACAGCTTTTCTGGGAATTCCATTCCAGGGCCTCACCAACCTCACAGGGAGGAATTTCTTCTTAATACCTGATCTAATCTACCCACCTTTAGCATTTTTTTTCCCCCAAATGAAAGGGAGAAGTTCAGTTATACGCCAAATAAAAGTTCTCCTGATGGTTAACGAGGTAGAGGGAAGATAACCCCCCCTAAAAACTCTCAATAGCTGCTAAACTGTGCACTTATTACTCTTTAGATTTATTCCAAACATGTAACTATGATGAACAGTCAACAGCCACAGGGAAAAGGGAAAAAAAATGGAAAAAAATATGTTGTTGGAAAGTTTTGAAAACAAGCAAACTCTGTGTTTGCTGAGTCTTCCCCCATCTGCTGCATTTCACTCTGTTCTCACAATCTTGAGTAACAGAGCCCAACTAATTGCACAGTTTTGCCTGCAAATCCACAGCCTGGTTGTTTTTAGCCAACTTTTTTTTCTTTTTTCCAGCATCTCTCCAGGATGTAGAAAGGCCATAATTTTCCCACCTTCCTAATGCAGGCAGAAGGGGGTGCTGGGGGTTGTTGTGTCCATTAGGGCAGGAAGATTTGTCCCCACAGAAGGTGGAGGAGCAGCAGTTGGCATTTCCTGTGGGTGATGAAGCCTAAGAGTGAAACCTGAACCCTTTTTTGGGGAGAATTTCAGGCCACATCCTCACCCAGGTGGTGTTTTTGGAGCTCTGGGTGTGACCCACCACACGTAGGGAGGACATTGTGGATTTTGGGATATTCTCCTTTCCTTCTGGGTCATGTGGGCTGTGTCAGTCCACTGTCCTCCTTCACTTGGTTCCAGCAACACAGAAATAACAGCAATAAACTCAGAATTGTTTGGGTTGGAAGGGACCTTAAAGATCCTCTCATCCCAAACTCCTGCCATGGGCAATGACACCTTCCACTAAACCAGGCTGCTTCAAACCCCATCCAGCCTGGCCTTGAGCACTTCCAGGGATGTGGAATCCAATCTCCTGATGATTAAACCTCTGAGAAGGAGCCTGAGGTTTCATCTGAGAGCTTTTTCCTTCCTGAAATGGAAGGGAACAGGCTGGTAACTGATAACACACAGGGATTAAAAAAGAAACCCCAACTTTCTGTTAATTAAATGGCTGAGTTTGAGAAATGCCAGCCAAGTATTGTATGTAGAGAGAGCTGTAAGTACTCAGGCTTAGAGGCAGATATACACTCCGAAAATAAAAATTATTCTTTCCACCAAAGAGCACAAATATCTGTAAAACTGCGGCCAGCCTTGCCAATAAATGATATTTTCCCCGCAGCAGTGGGAGTCTCTATTGCTGGCAGGATTCTGTCATGCAGGACATGCCAGGATGTCTCCTTATCACAACTGACAACGTGAAAATTAATTGGGATAAAACCCCCACGCAGCTGCTGGGCTTCCCCCAGGAGGAGACACAGCCCACACGTGGGGTGGGTGGGTGTTTGCAATGTAGGTCATTGCAAAAATCTCTATTTTGTGAGGGCCACCTTCCTGCTGGGTGAGTGACAAGCGTGTCCCTCTGCAGCCCCAGCAAGTCTGGCAGACACCGTCACCTCCAGGGCTGTCGGATGAAACCCAGGATTTTAGGACAAAAAAAAAGAAGAGTTGAGTTTGTAAAACTCAGAGCTGGAGGAGAGGAATTGGAGCAAGGTGAGCAGTTCACACCTAAACAGGGTTTTTTTCAGCTCGTTCTGGGGCAAGAACATTGCAGGGTCGGGATGTGGAGGAGTCACCATCCATGGAGGTGCTCAAGAAAGGCCTGGATGTGGCACTCGGTGCCACGTGCTGGGGGACAGGGTGGGGATCAGTCAAAGCTCAGGCTCGATGATCTCAGAGGTCTTTTCCAACCTAAAAGATCCTGTGATCCTGTGATTCCCAGCATGCCAACAGCCTGAACCTTTTCCATTTGTGCATTGGAAAAGGCTCTAACGCCAGAGGAATCCTAAAAGTTTCACTCGTTGTTGGAATCCAAGGCACACCTCGGGCTGCCCTGGGGGGTCAGGACACACCTCGGGCTGCCCTGTGGGGTCAGGATTGGTGTGGGGGGTGGGTGTTGGGTGTGGGGGGTGGGCCCCAGCAAGGGGGTCCCAGACCCTGGCAAGAGCCCAGAATGGCACCAGCTTTGACCTCAGCCCATGGGAAAAGTTACCAACACTGCCAGAATCATTGCAAGCCACCAGAGTGTGAAAATGAGTAGTGGTTTAGTATTTCACAAGGTAAAAAAGTAGATTTTAGGGTTTTTAATATGAGGACGAAGGGTTTAAGATGGAGGATTTTGGGCATTGCCCTGTTCTTCTTCTTCTTCTCCTTCTCCTCCATCTTCTCTGGTGGTGGTGGCACAAAATGATTGGTAGAATGAAAAAGAGGTAGAAATTCCGTGTCTAGAATAGGTGCAAATGAATTGGTATAGAATAGTAACTAATAAATCCGTTGTGAAGAATGGTTGGATCATGGAAAGGGCACAAAAAGGCCGGGACAGCCCAGGACTGGGCAGTGCCCGCTCGGACTCGGCTGCATCAGATGTGCGGCCGGAGCTGAGAGCTGGCAGAGATAAGGAGAAATAAACAACTTGAAACAACATCTGCAGCCGTTTCTCATCTGTTCGGGCTCGAGATAAAACTTCCCAGAGGTGAAGATAAGAACCAGCATTTGTGCAGAGCACCCAACTCCCACAGCTCGTCTGATTCCTTCAGAGGGGTGGAGCACTGCTCTTATGAGGAAAAGCTGAGAGAGTTGGGATTATTTATCATGGAAAACAGAAGGATCCGAGAAAAACTCGTTGCAGCTTTTCAATATTTGAAGGGGGTTTATAAGATGGAAACAGAGTTTTTAGTGGGGCGTGTAGGGACAGGACAAGTGGTGATGGTTTTAAACTGAAAGAGGGGAGATTTAGACTGGCTCTAAGGAAGAAATCTTTTGTGTTGGGAGTGGTTAAACACCAGATGAGGTTATCCAGAGAAGTTTCCATGCCAGGAAACATTCAGGGTCAGGTTGGAGAGGGCTCTGAGCAACATGATCTGGTTGAAGATGTCCCTGGTCGCTGCAGAGGGTTGGACTAGAAGACCTTTAAAGGTCCTTTCCAACCCAAAACATTCTATAATTCTATTTAAAAGGGGACTGAATGTGACCAGCTCAGAGGGAGTTCTCTAAGGTGAGATGAGGTGGATCCCAATCCAAATCCCTCTAAATTGGTAATTCCAGGAACACAGCCCATCCCGAATCACATTAGATTCCCAAAAAGCAGCCCAGTCAAGGTCCTCCCTAAAGATAGAAAAGTGCCCCCACTCCTCATTTCTTTCACAGGACCAGAAATTTTGCTTTTAACTTTTTTTTGTTGCTGCAAACTGAGGCAGGAATGAGGTGGGTTAAATCCTTCCTGGCCTAAGAACTTCCAGCTGGATGTCACAAACCCCCACAGGTCCAGACTGCTGAAAACTCTTTTCCAAAGGGCAAAGTCTGCAGTGTCCCATCCTTCTGATGGGTTTGATAGCTTGGCTATAAAATTAAGGATGTGAAATGCTGGATGTGATGTTTTGCCCATGGACATCTTTGTTTCTCTTATCTGCCACAGTCCAGCCCAGACACTGTGTTGGACACACAGCTCTAAAAGAAGATAATAAATAATAAACTCCTTGAAAAAAAGAGTTCATTACTCAATGAGAAGCTTTCTGAATGTATAGATCATAATACTGCAATAAAAACATAATAAAAATAATAAAAACAATAATAATAACAAAAATAATAATAAAAGGGGCATATCTTGGTTGATGGCACCTTGAATCACACTTCTGCTTCTGTTTCTAGGTCTTTCCCATCTGCCTGCTCCATCCAGGTCCTGACCTCTCCTAGTTTTTTGTCTTTCCTTATGGAATTCCCTGTCCCATCCCAAGGACCTCCCAAGTATGGAGTTGGTGGGAATCCTCAGGCACAAGGAAACGTGGTGAGCCTTAGCCCATCCACGATGGATAAATTCTGGTCGGTGGTTTGGGTGTCCAACTCCAACTGCTTCTGGAAATAACTAAAAAACACCTTCACCCCACTTTCTCAGGGTGCCCAGCTCCATCCAGGCAGGTGCCAGCAAACTAAAAGAGGAGAGATTTACTTTAGAAGTTAGGAGGAAGTCCTGTACTCAGAAGGTGGTGAGGCCCTGGTGCAGGGTGCCCAGAGAAGCTGTGGCTGCCTCATGGAAGTGTCCAAGGTCAAGTTGGATGGGGCTTGGAGCAACCTGGTTGGAATGAGATGGTCTTGAAGGTGCCTTCCAACCCAAACCATTCTTTGATTCTGGTCTATGATTCCATGATAGGTAACCACCTTCTTCCCCTACGTGCCTGCCTGGAAAATCCAGACACATTTCAGGACACCAAAATTATGGGGAAATGATTCTGTCTCTGTCCAGAGGACACACTAAAACTTACCAGGAAATAGCAATAACCACTTTTTTTTCCTCAGGGATGTATTCCGGGGGTTTAAAAAGGAAGAATTCCAAAGGTTTCAAAGGCAAATCGAAGGCTTTTTCTTGTAGGGATGGTTTGGTAAAGGGGCAGTGGATTTGAGTCTGATCTGTTTAATTCAATCTACCACTAATCCAGATGACAGGATCTTTATTAAAGCTGGAATTGGTGATAATTTGCATTCAGAAGCAACTCCAAATTCCCCTTTTTTTGGCATCTGCTCATTTGACACAGAGAGAGCGAAGGCCACATTTACCCAGAGTTCTTGTGTAGAAATCAGAGACCTTCTGGAATTTACTAAAAACAGAGCTTAGATTGAAGATTTTCATCCCTCATTGCAATTTAACATGGTAAGAAATTTAACTAAGGCATATTTAAATGGTAATTAAGAGTGTTATGGGGTTTTTAATTGATAATGTAACTGCTCTGAAAGTCCCAATATTATGTGCCAGACACATTGATGTAAGGTCACAGCTCTGAAGAGTAAAGCTCCAGCCCTGAGTCACTCTTGCCACTAAAAATTTCCACTAAACCTTAATTCTTGTGTTAAAAACAGATGAAAATTGTCTGTTTTGCAAATTCCAAATTATTCCGGAGTTTGTCTTAGTTTCACAAATTATTCAGTCTCAGACAGACAAACAAAAAACAGCAGGAAGGAGAAAATGTGTAGGAGATGCAGCCTCTCATTTCAAAAATATTTTGATTTTCTGATTGGAAATGACATTTATTCCATCAGAAGTACTTTTGAACGTAAATCAAAATCTGAGCACTGAAGTGAAACATTCCCTTCGAGTGAAACCATTATGAACTTCCCAGTTTACCAGAGGAAAACAATGTTTGATCAGACTCTATGCAAAATAGGCTACTGGGCTTTTTCTTTCTGCTGCAGACCACAAGGAAAATAATAAATCCATTTTCCACAAGGTCTCCTATTAAGGGGGTTCATTTCTGGGTTGGAAAATGTGTTTGTAAGAAATGTCAGAAATGAATATGCAGGATCTGAAGGGACTTCATGATAGTTTTATAAATGCCCTGATAAAGTTTCCCACTTCCAGAAGATGTTTGGAAGCTTATTTCTCCCTGGAACAGCAATATTCGGAGTGGTTAGAAATTCCTTTCAGTATTCCACACACAATCCTTAAGAAATTGGTCAGCCAGCAAGATGTGAAAGCTGCAGAAAATATCACAAGTCAACAAGTTACAAAGACAGATTTTTAAAATAACACTGGGTTACCCCACTTTTCCAGCAAAGTTCCTCAATATGTGCGTAATTTCCAAAGTTGGGCTCTGCTGAGACAAAATTCCCACTCGAGATTTATGGAGTGGACTTGGAGGTGCTGGAGGAACTGGGATTTTCTGCCTTCTAAAAGGGGATTTACAGGCGTGTGCACACCTCTATTTCTGCCTTGCTGCTAAAGTAGAGCACGAGCCATCCGTGCACCACACGAGGGGGAAAACACATCCACAGTTCACAGGGAAAGTAGGGAATGTCAGAATCTCGGCTGAGGAGATGAGAAAGGTGCTGTTTGCATTTTAAAATGCATGTGAAAATAGCTAAGAATAGGTATCCACTGCAGAAATGGAAAGCAGATTCCTGAGGGCTGCCCAGATTGGTGTTTGTGAGCCTGAGAGCAGAGTTTAGGGGGAAGAATCTTTTTTTTCTTTCCCTAACTTGGGTAAGGGGATTTCATAGCCAAACAACTTCTGCTCTATGCTGCAGATCAGGAAAATCAAATTTGTGAGCTACAAAACAATGGAAAAAAATAATCTTTTTGTACTCAGTGGTGCCTGGCACATTTAACTTCACCTTGAGGGTTTTATTTGGTACTGATCTGGTCTCTTTGCTCAGCCCCAATAAATAACAAGTGAGATGTGACTCTGTTTTCCAGAGCAATTTTCATCTGAATGGAGCCTGAATCTGAGAGCCTAAATTTATGAAGGTGTTTTTCTCTTCTGTCTTGTTTACATGGCTTTCCTCGTTTCTGGAAATATCAGTCTAAGCTGATTATTAAAGAATTCTATTCAAAGAGACTGAAATTCCTGGGAAATCTTCACCACCATTTGACTCACCTCAGCATCAGGAAGTTTCTTCACAACTTTCTTCTGCAAGGCAAACTTGTGGCTTCTTGTGGTGCCTTCCAAAGTCACAGAATCATAGAATGCTTTGGGTTGGAAGGGACCTTAAAGATCATGGAATTCCATCCCCCTGCCATGGGCAGGGACACCTTCTACTATCCCAAGTTGCTCCAAACCCCATCCAACCTGGCCTTGGACACTTCCAGGGATGGGGCAGCCACAGCTTCTCTGGAAAACCAGGGACCACGGCCTCACCACCCCCACAATAAGGAATTTCTTCCTAATATCCCATCTAAATGGCCCTCTTTGAGTTAAAATCCATTCCCCCTTCTTCTGTCCCTCCATCCCTCATCCAAACTCCCTCTCCAACTCTCCTGGAGCCCCTTTAGGCACTGGAAGGGGCTCTGAGGTCTCCCTGGATCCTTCTCTTCTCCAGATGAACACCCCCAGCTCTCCCAGCCTGGCTCCAGGGCAGAGAGGCTCCAGCCCTTGGAGCATCTCCGTGGCCTCCTCTGGACTTGCTCCAGCAGCTCCACATCCTTCTGATGTCAGTCTCCAGAGATGAAGACACTGTTCCAGGTGGGGTCCCTCAACCTTCTGATCACACATTACAGGTCTGGAAATAATCCCATCTCTTCCATTTTTCCTGTTCCAGGGTTCGGTAATTCTGCATTCAATGAAGAGAACTTTGGAACCATGAATGCCACAGTCCCTCTACATCCAAATTCAGGTTCCAAAACTTGTTCCAAACTTGAGCAAGGGTTCTCCTAAACAGATAAACTCTCTGGTGTTAAGGATTACAGTTTAAGGGATTGGAGCACATTGAGTGAGCCAAGATGAACTTCAGCCCTTGGCCAAGGCCTGAAGAGAGCTGAGAGAGGTCAGCTTTTAAAGGCTTTAGATTAAATCTGATTGATGGCTGATTTATTTAAGAGGAACTTATTTATCTGGGGGGAGCTTTTGCTAAAGACTGGAAATTGTGGAAATTTGGAAAAATATTATACACATATAAATGTTTTATATATATATATATATATATATATGTATATATATATGGAAAATACAGGGAAAGGTGTTAAAACAGGCTTCAAAGTAGAAACAGAGAATTAAAGAATCAGAAAATGGTTTGGGTTGGAAAGGACTTGAAAGATCACCCAGCTCCAACCCCTGCATGGGCAGGGACACCTTCCACTAGACCAGGTTGTTTGAAACCATATCCAAGCGCTTGAACAATTCCAGGGATGGAACAACAAATACACCTGAAGCCTGTAGTTCAATTCTCTCTTTTCAAAGCTTGGAATTAATCCATATTTGCTTGTGTGCAAACAGTGGGATGGTTGCCCCAAGCTGATAAATGCTAAGCTGACCTTCCTAGGCCTCAAATCTACCATCACCAATGTTCTGGAAATTCATTCCAACCAGTATCCCCAGTTTAGTCAGAACAGAGACCAGCAAGAGCTAAAAAAGCCCAAAGAAAAGCCAAATATGAGCTGTCTGGCAGCGAAGTCACTGCCAGTGCACAATGCACAATTCAATTTTCAGGACTGCACTAAAACACCAAAAGCTGCTGCCTGTAATACTCCAAGAGCTGTTGTTTTAACTTTCCACTTGCGTCAGTGTCTGGTACCTTTGAAGATGACAGCTTATTTGTAACTTACTCAACCTGATGCCTCCTGAGCAATGAAATGTGCCCCTGGGATATTCTTTTTTCCCTTTTCCTCTCCGCCTCACATTTTACATCCCTCATACATTTCAACAAGTTCCTAATAACTTTGTTTTGCCTCACTACTCTGATTGCTGCCATCCCCGGGTTATTTACCAAGCGGAGGTGCTGCTGCAGAAAGGACAAACAGATTAAGGAACTCAGCACTTTGCTGTACCAATAAGAAAATTGCGTCTCTCTCTCTGCACACGGAGAAGAAACGGGGCTGGAAGTGGCACAGCAGTCAACCTTTGCTCTGCCTTCTGGATCGTGGGGACAAGGGAGCAGAAAATAACCTCTTTCTCCTGAATTTTCAGAGAACATTGCGGTGTTCCAGCTGCAGAGAACATATCATGGAAGTAACAGCATATTTTATCTTTTTTAAAATTTTATTAGGCTTGATGGGGGAGCCACTGTTTGAGAGCACTGCCTGAAAACACATTTGGGCTGAAAAAAACGGAGCTGTAAATTCCTTTATGTGGAAGAATTTTGGAGGCGCCAAAATTCTCCCATCATTTGTGAACCCCAGGTTTGTAGTTAAAATCCATCGGCTGAGTCTTGCAATATTCCCAGTGCACCTGGATTAGTGCATCTCATTATGGCAGTAAATATCCAATAGATTTAAGCTGTAAACATTTATGGAATCATGGAATGGTTTGGGTTGGAAGGGACCTTCAAGATCACCTCATTTCAAGCCTATGCCGTGGGCAGGGACACCTTCCTACACCAGGTTACTCCACTTGAATTTTTTACCAGCTGAGGCCACAGGTGTTGCAATGAAATACTGGAGAGTTTCAGCAGTATGGAAGTTGATATTTCAACTTCTTAGAAAAATTTAAAGAGTTTTAAAAGCTGTTTTGGGATTGAATTCTTCTTAACACATTTTCAAAATCTGGAGACCTTCCAAAGGAATGAGGGCCTGTGGACATTTCATCAAGTGCTTGTGTGCTCCTTCCAACTCAGGATATTCTGTGTTTCCATGTGATAAATGCTGGACTGTAAAGTCTCATCCTCAACAAGCAAAATCCCTGTTAACTCAGAAGTTCACCAAAATAGAAAATTCAAAGTTAAAAATATTTCTCCAGCACCAGATGACTTTGTTCTCTGGAAAGTAGGGCTTGTCAAAGAAACCTGTTATCTCTTCAAGGAGATTTCATGTCTGAGTGATAAAGAAAGTCATGATGATAAAACCTACTTTGGTTCCACTGGATTGTAACCAGGTGCCTTCAGGATTGAAGCTGCGGCCGAATAAAGGAACAAAAAGACACATCCTACATCAATTAAAACCTGTCTCAGTCCAGCAAATCCTAATTGGAATGGGGAGCAAAGGATTTGCAGTAAATTTTATCTTCATTGCAATCACTTGAAGAGAAGATTCTGAGCAAATATTGTTCAATATTTTGATCAGAAGGGAAAATAGGTTGAATAAGAGTGGGTTTAGATGGGATTTGGGGCAGAAATTCCTTACTCTGAGCGTAGTGAGGCAAAAGTTTCCCAGAGAAGCTGTGGCTGTCCCATCCCTGGAAGTGTCCAAGACGAGGTGGGACAGAGCTTGGAGCAACCTGGGATACTGGAAAATGTCCCTGCCCATGGCAGGGGGTGGAACGGATGATCTATAAAGACCCTTCCAACCCAAACTACTCCATGATTCCATGATCCTGGATGAACTTTAAGGTGCAAAATCCCATCAGTTCATTACATTGGATAAAGAGTAGATTTCTTGTGTAGTTTTTCAGCTTTTAACAGAATACCTGAGGTATCAAGGAGAAAAAACATTATCATTTCGAATTGTACAAGAGAAAGTTGGATGAATCAAAGAGTTGGAAATTGAATTTAGTTGAATTTAGCCTTGAAATAAGACAGTATTTCCAAAAAGTGGCAATAATTATAGTCACTGGGAGTTTAAAAGTAGAGGAAATGGACTCAGTATTTCCTGGAATCTCTGAGACACAAATAGCAGAGTTTGCTGAAAATCAGGATTTACCATTTGCTGGTCTTTTCGAAAGATTTTTTTTTTGTTTTTTTTTTTTTTTTGCATCTTCTAAATCAGGAAAAAAGCAAAAATCATCTACATTTCCATGAAACTGGAAACTCCCAGATCCCAGAAGTTGCTCAGTAAATCTGACGCTCCTGTACACTTCATTACTAGCTGGCAATTAGCAAGCCCATTAAATGCTGCTTAATGAGAATGCTAATTGCACTGAGCAGCTGCAGGTGGCTCCCAGCACTCCCAGTTCTGGGGCAGATCCTCCATCTCACTGCCCAAGGCTGGGAAAGAGCCATCTTCCCAAATCCCCAGCTCTGGAACAGCCTTATCAGAGCCATCTGCTCCAGAGGTGGAGAGGGCACGACGGATAAAACACCCAGCTCTGGATAAATCCAGCAAAGAGCCCACATAATGTGAGGAAAAGTGATCCTGCCTTTGAGAAACACAACCCTGGAACTGATCAAAGTTTGTGGAATCCCAGTACTAGGCACTGGTGAGGCGCCTCCAGTCCTGGGGTCAGTTTTGGGGCCCTCATGGCAAGAAGGATGTTGAGGGGCTGGAGGGTGTCCAGAGTAGGGAGCAGAGATTGGAAGGGTCTGGAGCACCAGGAGCAGCTGAAGGAGCTGGGAGGGCTCAACCTGGAGAAAAGGAGGTTCGGGGGAACCTTCTTGCTCTCTATAATTCCCTGAAAAGAGGAAAAGAGGTTTTGGTGTGGTGAGGGTCAACCTCTTCTCCCAGGCAACAAGTGATGGGACAAGGAGAAATGGTCTCAAGTTGCGCCAGGGGAGGCTCAGGTTTGATATTTGGAAATATTTCTCCACTGAAACAACGACTAAACATTGGAGCAGCCTGCCCAGGGAAGGGATGGGGTCACCATCCCTGGAAATGTTCAATGACCAGGCTGACCTGGCACTTTGTGGTGTGGTTTAGTGGACGGGGTGGAAATTCAGCTGGAGGTTCAAGCTGATGGTCTTGGTGGCCTTTTCCAAACTCAGTGATTCTGTGAACCTGAAGAAAATTTTTAAAAAAATCTTTTATTTAAATGATTTGTCATTTTCCTGTGTTTTTGTGGCAAAAGGATCATGATGGGAGCAGCCAGGTTGATTCTGGGAGAAGGGAAATCATAATTCCATGGGTGCCTGTGGCAGAGCAGGCCCTGGTGTTCCTTTGAGAGGGGAATTCAGCCATGGAGTGGCTCCATTGCAAAGCCAGTCAGACTTTCAGGGGTTTTCTTCCCAAAACTTTTCACCCCTGCGGCTTGCAGTGATGAAAGATCAGCATTCACCCCAATCTTCCCTTTGTGATAAATTTCTGTCACTGTGGCAGCATTGGGAACCCAAAGTGCAGATAAACCACAGCAGCTTTTGATGTTAATTCCAACAGAACCTTCCAGCATTGAAAGTTCAGCCTCATTATTAATACAAAACCCTGTGAGTGCAGCACTCCACCCCCAGCCCTGCACTCCGCACAATTCAAGTTACTTTACTTTTATTTCATCTAATTACAAAGCATTACTCACGAGAATGACGGATTTTATTACTCACTATTATACAATTTCTGTGTTCTCCAGTCCTAACAAAAAGAAAGTACAGAAAAAGAAGTTATTTGAGAAAAAAAAAAAAAAAGACTCCCTTTAATAACAAATGACTTAATTTTAAGAAAGAATTTTGATGCCAAGACACAACTTTTGCTGAATTTGCCAGTTTGGTTCAAACTCTTCCCGTGTTTGACATCTAATAAATGCCACATGAGGTAATTCTGTAGTGAGCTTCAAATTTGTCACTCTCGTGACTAATTCCTTTTAATTAGACTTAACAACATATAAGAAAAAAAATGTCACCATTTAAAGTGAAGTCAGTGATGCATTGATTGGATAAGGACTTAACAGCATAAGTAGTTTGTTAGAAAATGATTCAGGAAAGCATATTTTTAATTTCAGGCCATTTCTTTTCACTCTCCTGGGTCCCACTGTACGTAACAACATCCTGATTTTCCCTACATCCCACACTCACAGGTGCACAATGCTTTAGGGAACTCTGCCATAAACATGGTCATTTCAAGCATATGAATTTAAATGATTAAATATTGTAATAAAATGAGGTATTTTGAAGACATCCAGAAGAGAAAAAACCCCCTTATCCCAATTGTTTTGACCACAGTTGATACGTGGCTGTGACAGCAAAGGCCAAAAGAGTGGAAATTTATCCCCAGATATCCAAGGAAATAAAATGTGAGAAGGCAGATTGCTGACATCACCTTTCAGCCAGACATCCTTGGGATCGTCCTGTGCCACTACACAAAATTTGAAGAAGTTTCCAAGATTTCTTTTTGCTTGGGTGGAAGTGTCTGAAAAGCTCCTCTTTGGGAGTTGAGATGAATCTTTGTGCAGCTCTCTCCAGTTCAGAATTCCACTCTTTTATGTGAGAGTTGCCTTCAGCATAAATGCATTGCCTGAAATTGAATCATCTTAACCCAGATCTTCCCAAAGCATCACTGGAGTTTATTCCTTAGCACCATGATGGTCATGGAATTATCTACAGTGATGAAGGGTTATTGTACTTTTATCCATGTTTGCTTGAAAAGAAATCTTCTCCTTTTTCTCTGCTTTTTATACAGAGTGAAATGAAATCTCACTGAATTATCATTTAAGATGGCCTGAGGAAAACATCAGCTCCTGAAAAATCTGTCCAGATTTAAGGCATCCTTCAAATCCTCCAGTGCACGGGTCCTTTCCAGAGGAAAAGCAGCCTTGAGGGATGGCTGTGGGATCTTCCAAGTAATTCCCAACATTGGTTTGCAAGCAAAAACTCCACCCTGAGCAGTTTGGATCTCAGAGAACTCTTTTGGGAAGAGCAATAGGAAATTAAACAAGGTTGGGAATTCAGCCTTAGATTTCTTCTTCTCCTTTCTTTATTCCAAAAGTGCTGCAAAACAATTAATTTAGTTCTACTCATTATTCCTATGCTAATGAACATCACTGTTAACATCTGAGTGGTCTCCTGAATTACTCAGGAAAGCAGTGCTCTTGCCCTTGTGTCCATTGCCAAGGGTTGATTTACAGTAATTAAATACTTGATTCATAGTAATTAAATAGTTTATTTACAGCAATTAAATAATTGATTGATAGAAAGAAATAGTTGATTTACAGTAATTTGTGAAAAATCCAGGAGAGCCGGGATAGACCTGAGACCTGGGGCGGGACAGAAGTTTGAGACAGGAGTTCCTTTTGGCTTGAAACCTGGAATTTCTCAGCAGCAGTCCCACAAAGTGACAGCTCAATGCAAAAATAATGAGGAATTATTAAACCTGTAGGACTTCTTGTGGAACAAATATCAGGAAAGTTGAGGAATACCAGGAATACCACGACCACCAAAGCAGATGGACGTGCTGAGTACTGGTTCCTGACCAGAGGAAGGAAGACCAGCTAAATTTAGCTGATATCTGCTTGTGTTTTTCAAGCACTGAGGAGAAGTATTATTAAGTCTGTAAGATTCTGCAGTGTCAATCACCCATTTTATTGCACCCAGTCCATTCCTTTTTTCCTTTTCTTTTGTCCTTGGCAGTATCCTATGGAAACACTTGGTAAGGATGATGTAGCAAGATAAAAACACCGACTGTATTTAGGCTTTGGAATCATCTTAGGGATTTATGTTTAATTCTGAAGTAACTTTTTCCCATCTTGTCCCTTTGTCTAATAAATCCATGGGACAAAATCTCAGGATTTTTAAAAGACTTCAGTGCCTTCTGCAGAAACTCCTTTGGAGCAATTTTGGCAGGGAATTGCCAATGTATTTTGGACCTCCCATCCAGGCTTCTCTAAGAGAAATGTTGTACAAGATTAAGTGAATTGGTTAATCCATAAAGATGACCAGATGGATTTCTTGTCATTCCACACAGGATTTCTGGTAATAATTATCATGCTCATGGTTCTTTCACTGATTTAAAAGAAAAATAATAAAAGCACAACACAAAAACCCAAAACTTGTTGGTTTATTTCTAGCTTGAATTGCAGAGTTAACTCATCTTGCCTCCAAAAAAGTGGAGTTTTACTCATGTGGTCGAGTAAAGACAAAATATTCCAAAGCAAGTAGGGAGGTCGGCTCCAAGTCAAGCCCTGCTCAGGCCCAGTGCCAGCAGACCACTTCAACTCATTAGAATTGTAAAAATGTGCCTGAACAATGGATTGGGATTGTATGGTGAGCCCTGAATTAATGCATACTGATTCTGACTAGACAAACTTCTGGCAAGAAATTGAGTTTGGCTGGTTTAAAGCTCAAGCTGCTGCCTGAGACATTGGACAATTCTTTTTCACATTAATCCATCCTTTTCTCTCCCTTCTCTTTGCTTCCCAAGGATATGAACACTGATTAGATTTGGGAGTTTCTTGCACTGTGGGGCACAGAGGTGATGGCTCTGCTGATGAGGTTTCCAAGAGGCCTTGCTTGCACCTATTAATATGCACAAAAAGTCTGCACATTAATGCACACTTTTGAGTTGCAAAACTTATCTCTGGATTCTTTGAAAATGACTAAATTGGCTGGTTTTTATCCCTGCACAGTTCCCATGCCCAGGCAGTATCAGGTAGCAGACTTTTGTCTGTCAGACAAAGGATGGTGAAAGTGTTCTGGAGACATCCTAGAGCCAGCACAAGGAAAGGGTGCAGCGCTCTCCTGAGGTAAAAAATCTTCTGAATTTAGGTCCTAACAGCCAACAAGTCTTCTTTTAACTTCTACACAGCAATTCATTCCCTCAGTACAGAAAAATTTCCAGGAATAATCTTATGCTCAGCCTCTACAACCCCAGGAAAAGCACAATGGGCCCCACTCCTCAGCAACAGGCCTTGATCCCTCCTTTGTTCCCTCCCAGGGCGCTTTTATGAATCAATCCACTCCTGAGAATGCTCAAATGTGAACAGAAGCACCACGGGAAGGGTAAGGAGAGATTGTTTCTTAGCAAAAATGTCTACATAACCGTCTGAGAGTTTCCTCTCCTGGAGAACCCATGTGAGGCAAGCATCCTTTGATGAACTCCAGGAGGGTTTAAAGCTGATTGTGAAGACATCAGGGATGAGAGAAAGTGAAGTGAGCCAGAGAAAGGAAAATATCAGCCACTAAAACACCTGGAATTTGTGATGAGGGGTGAGAATACACCATCAGCAAGGAGACTCTGTCCCCAGAGCGGCCTGTTACAGATCTCTGTGGAGACTCTGGCATTAAATTCATCCTATATCTCAACCTCCTCTTTTTCCTCGGAGGAAAACAGCTGAGAGACGCCCAACACCATCAAATGATGATTCTTATTATCAACATCCCATATTGGTTTCAAGTAGCAGCAAAGAAAATTTCCCTAAACATCAATTTACAGCTCACCTGTTCTGGAAGTAAAACAAAACCTTGGCAAAAAAACCACTCAGGAATTAATTAATTTATTGCATCCAGCCATCCACATCCTCTTTTTCTCTGTGGCAACTTGAACCAGATTTCTGATCTGAAGTTTGTAAGATTGGAAATAGTTCCTAAATAATGAACTACCTTGTGAAAACAGTGTTTTGTTGAAGCCCAATGGTCGGAGCATGAATATCCAGGTCTAGTGGGTGGATCCTTGCTCATGGTGGGGGTGTTGGAATTAAATCACCTTTAAGGTCCCTTTCAACCAAGCCTTTCCTTGATTCTGTGATCTGTGTTCCTTCCAATCAATCTCTTCCTCCTTAGTTCCATAAAATCACAGAATGGTTTGAGCTGGATGAGATTTTAAAGCTCATCTCATTCCACCCCCCTGCCATGGGCAGGGACAACTTCCACTGGATTAGGTTGTTCCAAACCCCATCCAACCTGGCCTGGAACATTTCCAGGGATGGGGCAGCCACAGCTTCTCTGGGCAGCCTGTGCCAGGGCCTCACCACCTTCACAGCAAAGAATTCCTGCCTAATGTCAAACATTTCTCTCCTTGTTTCTTGCAGGCTCCTTTCAGGCACTGGAAGGCCACAATTAGGTCACCCCAAAACCTTTTTTTCATCCAGACTGAGCAACCTCGATTCTCCCAGCCTTTCCTCACGGCAGAGCTGCTCCATCCCTCTTGACACTGGTAGTGCCATAAATCAGCCTTTCTTGATGGGAGAGGCCCTTAAGAGTCTTTTAGAGTCCTTGCAAAGAGTTCGGTAGACGGACGAGGCAAACTCGCAGTAATTGCTTCTTCAGAGAGTTGTTTATTTTAGTGTTATCAGCTATTAGCGTAGAGAAGACACAGCAGAGCAGAGCATGGCAAGAGAAGGCGAGAAAATGGCTGCTTGTCAAAATTCCACAGCTCTTTTAAAGGTAAATTAACCAATAAAGACTTGAAAGGACAGATATTTTTACTTTTCCTCCAATGTTCAGTAAATCACTCTGACACGCAGGCCGGAACTGCAGAACTTTTCATCCAATCATCCTAAACTACTTTTGCTGCAAAATATGGGGGACTAGAAGAAGAAAGACGGAGGTTTAAAACTACAAGGTCTCCTCCATCTTGGAACTTTTACTATTTATCTATTTACTACATTAGCAAACCCAAAACTTCTAAATTGTTCACCCTGTGACATCCTTACATCATATTCTATCACCTAGTTCACATCTGTGTAGATTTTAACTCCTCCCAGAGAGTAGGCAGTTTCCTCCATGGATACAAGTCGAAAACCACATTGTTCAGGGGTTTTTTTTCTTCAAAACAGGCAGAGAAATATTCCCTGCACTCTGGATTCCCACACCTCTGATCATCCTGGTGCCTCCTCTGGACTCGCTCCAGCAGCTCCAAGTCCTTCCTGTGCTGGGGACCCTTCCTTGTTGCCCTTTTCAGTGTGCCCTGAAGGTCAGGGGATTGCAGGAAGTGTTCCCACAGACCCACAGAGAAGGGTTGATACAGAGAGCTGCCAGGTGAGTTCTTGCTGAAACCTCCTGAGAGTTCAGACTCATTCCCAAGTTACTGCTGAATTCCAGTGACAGAAGCCAAGAGAAATTAAGAAGCGATGTCTGTGTATAAGTGGAGGTTTGGATTATTTGATGCATTTACATTAAATTCACACAATTCACACCTTTCCTTTAGGGTGAGGAAAAAAGTGGGATTTTCTTCATCACCAAGTTCAGTTGCATCCTGAACCAGGCTCTTCTTTGTGAGCTGATGAAGCTCACAAATATGAATATTAAACCCAGCTCAGACCATTTTCTACCACACCTCCTTATCCCGAGGACAGTGTGACAAAACTTTCCTGAGGACAACATCAGCTCCTTTTACAAACAGACAACAGTCTCATCTCCTGGAGAACAGGCTCAAGGTTTTTCACTCATTTGGTTTTTAGTAGAAGGTTTTTTGCTGTTGTTTTGTTACTGTGGGCAACCAGCTGCCTCCCAGGGTGCTCCCAGGAAAAATGCCATGACAGGAACTTTCATTTCAGCAGTAAACAGCTGTTCTGAGGTGTTCTGAAGATGCCTGGCAAAGCTCAGGCTTTGGGATCTGGATTGGGATGAAGAAAAACAGCACTGAAGGGAAGAAACCTTCCAGCAATGGCAGCCTTGTGAAAGGATCCCTCTGCCCACAGATTTCCATGGATCACATCAGGTTGGGTGTTAACGTCAGTGATAGGGCAACAAATGCACAAATCCTTTTGAAAGCAAATAAATTTTACTTAAAATGCTGGGCTGGGGCTGTTATGGACTGAATATTTCCTGACTTGAGATGGGAGTGGACAGTGAAATTAATTCCCCATTTATTCCCCACTCCCCTCTTACGCTGTTTCAGTCATGCCCCAGTGGAAGACCACAATGAGACTTTCATGGCCCATTGATGCTTTGATTTCTGTGAGGCACAAGGGAAAGACAAGGTTGTAAATAATAACAGTGATGATTTGTTCCCCTAAACTCACAGACCTGTGGCCACTTCACAGTAAAAGTGGGATTTTGTCCACAACTAAGAAATCTCCTTATCTAAAGTCTCCTCTTTCCTCTCTTGTGCAATGGAATTTTTCACACCTGCAAGATTTATTTGATAAAATCCCAGAATGGTTTGAGTTGGAAGGGATGTTAAAGATCATCAAATTCCACCCCCTGCCATGGGGTTCCAACCTTCCACTATCCCAGGTTGCTCCAGGCCCCATCCAACCTGGCCTTGAACACTTCCATGTTCAAGGATGGAGCAGCCACAGCTTCTCTGGGCTTTCTATTCCTCCCCACCCTCCCAGAGAAGAATTTTTTCCCAATATCCAATAAAAATGTTCAAATTGTCTGGGCATCCAAGGGTTTCCTTAGTCACAGGGTGATATTTCTGCTTTCTCCCAACTGAGGTTGCAGTTGTACTTGAATTTCTTTGAATTACTTTGAATTTCTACTTTCAGCTGTAGCCGTGGAGTTATGTTTATTCATGTCAAATTCTGATTTTTTTCTCTGTTTTCCTACATTCTATCCCACAATCCTTGGTTTCCTAAGCAATGTAACTGGAAAACATCTCATGAGAGGGTGAGTTTATTGATGGCAGACACTAAATCCACGTGAGAAGGAAATGCCACAGCCTGAATGACAGCCAAAAACAGAGAACCAGACACAGAATCACATCCAAAAACCCAGAAAATAATTATTTAAAAGGATATATCCAACAAAATCTTCAAACAAACCACCCCTACCATCCAACAAACAAGACCAATTAGCCAAACTGCAATTCATTAGCAGAGAGAAGAGAAAATGCTTGGAACTTTCATTCCTGGCATAGGGAGGATGGGCAGGATGCAACCCCAGCCAAGAGAAATATGAGTTTTTATGTGGAAAAAGACAGCAGGAGATGAGGAAGCTGCTCCTCTGATGGATGTCCTGATTGCACTGGGCCCCTCAGAATGTAAAAATTGGTATTTTTATTGTTTTAATGGATCTCGTTTACAGAGCTGATGGGATATTTCATGTCCAGCACAGATTTCTTTGAATTAATCCTTTTTTTCTTTTAGCTTCAGCTTATCTCTCATCCCCACCATCAATACCAATATATACAAGACCTCTTTCTACAAGCTGGTCCGTGACAAAAAAATCCCCGATAATGAACTTTAGGCAGCATTTAGGAATCTCAGTGATTCTCCAGTGAAATTCCTGTCTCCTGAAATCTCAGTGTCAGTGACTGAAGGCTAAATGAAACTTCCAGAGATGCTTTTCCAACCTGATTTCCTCAGGAAATGGTCTTAAGCAAGTTTTTTGCACATGTGAGCAAAGATACAAATTTCCATTTGCTCAGTTGTCACCTGCATCTGTGGAGGAGGCAAAATTTCCATGTTATACTGATTTCTTCCACTGTAAAAGTTGTTTTTGAGTGTGCACCACCCTTATTAGAGATCAGTGATCATCACAATCCTTTGTGTTGATTCAAAACTGAACTGGAAATTGCTGTATTGCTGATAATTGACCAAAATAAAATTAAAAACCAGCTGGAACACTGCAAGAAAAATTAAAAATTATGAACACTGTCCATTTATTTATATATAGTTAATCAAAGACTGCCAGCATGTCCAAGACTTTACAAATGAGGAAAAGAAGTCAGATAAAACATATGGGAAAATATTAATATTAATAATGCAATATAATTGTATATATAAATAAATGTATAAAATTATACATAATAATTTAATATAAATATAATTTTATAAACAATAAAATATTTAGTAATAGGCAGCAAAGATGCAGAACTATTTTGTGATTTTTTTCCAAGGTTATGCACTGGCAGTCAATGGAGAACTCAGCAACTCTCCTGAAATTTCCTAACAACCAGGATAAAGCAGGAGAATTTTTTCTCACTTATGGATCTCATTTTCCATTGCAAATGGATTTATCTGAATGAATTACAGCTCCAGCCAACATGTTCCCATGAAACACCAAAATGTGGTTGGAAATTTTGAAGAAACAGGTACCGTTAGCAGCTTCTGAAACACGAGACAGAAGGGAAAAAAAACCCCTTTTCCCTTCCCTTCATTTCCATTTCTGTGGAGGTTGGAGCAGAAGACTCCAGAAATTTAATGTCAAGAAGAAAAGCAAAGCACAGAGAGCAGCAGAATTCCATTTTTGTGTTCCAAAGGTACTGGAATTGAGCTTTTTCTGTCCTCAAGGTTTGTAGGGAAAGGATGTACCCAACAGCTTCCAAGGACACCAGTTCAAACCCCATTTCTGCTAATAATGCTTGGGTTTGAATGGATTGGGATTGAGCCCAGGGAAAAGGTGGAATCAGCATTGTGGATGTGACACGAGGGACGTGGATTAATGGTGGAGCTAACGGGGCTGGGGAATGGTTGGACTTGATGATCTTGGAGGTTTTTCCCAACCTAAACATCTCCCTGATTCTGTGATTCTCTACCCCAGCAAATCCCTTATCTCAGATGCCCAGTTTATCCCAGTTTATCCCAGTTTATCCCTGTGGAGCTACTGTTGATAATTTGCAGCACGGACTGTCCATGCCTCTAATAAATATTCCACCCAAAAGGCTCTGTCAGAGAAGCTCTTATCAATTAAAAATGCCAAATATGTTTCTTTCAGCATTAACATTACAGTGGTGATGCTGGAGCAGGCCTGGAAGATGGAGTTTCCCCAGAGAGGAAGAAAGAAAAATCAAAATTATGCTGCTTTTCAGCCTTTAGAACTGGAGCAGAGAACTGAAGGTGGAGACCTCAAGAAGCAGGAGGGGAAAGGCAGCGCCTTTGGATTGTGTTCGTGATCACCCACAAACTTTGGTGAGGGATTCCTTGTGTGTCAGGTGGCTCAAACCAGCTTTAGCCCTCAGGAGATGTAGAATCCTAAAATGGTTGGAAGAAACCCTAAAGATCATCCAGTTCCAACCCCTAACACGAGCAGGGACAACTTCCACTATCCCAGGTTGCTCCAAGCCCCATCCAGCCTGGCCTTGGACACTTCCAGGGATGGGGCAGCCACAGCTTTTTTGGGAATTCCATTCCAGGGCCTCCCCAGCCTCACAGGGAAGAATTTCTTCCCAATATCCAGTCTAAACCTACTCTCAGTGGGAAGCTATTCCCCCTTTTCCCATCACCCTTGGAGAGTGATTTCAGAGTCTCACAGTTGTTTCTCAGGGACTCAATGGTTCCCATCATGGGGACGTGTTACAAAAAATATAGAACACAGAACTAAATTGTTAATGATGCATTTAATGCTAAACTGCCTCTTCATCTGCATTAACCTCCCTGCTAAACTCCTCTTTGTTTGGGTAATGTGGAAATGCACAGAATCAGGAATCGTTTAGGTTGGAAAATGCCTCCAAGACCATCAAGTCCAAGCTGTGCCCGATGCCCATCTTGTCACCAGCCCAGAGCACTGAGGGCCATGTCCAGAGGTTCCTTGGAAACCTCCAGGGATGGGGACTCCAAAGCTCCTTGGGCAGCCCCTTCCAATGCTTGATCACCCTTTCCATGGAGAAATTCCTCCTAATGAAGAAATTCCTCCTGATTTCCAGGAGCTGAAGTCTTTTCAGTTACTGTTGACACTGGTAGTGCCATAAATCAGCCTCTCTTGCTGGGAGAGGCCCTTTAAATCTTATAGAGTCCTTGCAAGGAACTTGATAGACGGATGAGGCAAACTCGCAGCAATTGCTTCTTCAGGTAGTTGTTTATTTTAGTGTTATCAGCTATTAGCGTAGAAAAGACACAGCAGAGCAGAACATGGCAAGAGAAGGCAAGAAAATGGCTGCTTATCAAAATTCCACAGCTCTTTTAAAGGTAAATTAACCAATAAAGACTTGAAAGGACAGATATTTTTACTTTTCCTCCAATGTTCAGTAAATCACTCTGACACGCAGGCCGGAACTGCGGAATTTTTCATCCAATCATCCTAAACTACTTTTTCTGCAAAATATGGGGGACTAGAAGAAGAAAGACGGAGGTTTAAAACTACAAGGGTTCCTCCATCTTGGAACTTTTACTATTTATCCATTTACTACATTAATAAGCCTAAAGCTTCTAAATTCTTCACCCTGTGACATCCTTACATCACATTCTATCACCTAGTTCACATCTGTGTAGATTTTAATTCCTCCCAGATAGTAGGGAGTTTTCTCCATGGATAAAGGTCGAAAACCACGCTGTCCAGGGGGGTTTTTCTCTCCAAAACAGGCAGAGAAATATTCCCTGCACTCTGGATTCCCACAACTGTCAGATGGAGCTTGGGTGTGTAACACGAATGTTATTTCTCTCTTCACTCCATCCTCATATCTATCTCAGCAACAAAATGAAAAGAACAAATAATTTAAAAATAATTTAAAAATACAAAAAAAAAAAAAATTTTAGACTTTCCCTTACTTTGGCCTCTTTGAGAACCTTTGATTAAATCCAGGTTCAGGTATTTGGTATCACATGACGTTAAGGTGACATAACCCTGCTGGCAGACTTGTTTTTCCTCAACATCTTCTGAGTGAAATATCTATTTTTTGTCTAACACATGTCTGGTTTTGGCTGCTTTTCTCCCTTCCAATTTCCTGTAGGACAAAAAAAAAAAGAAAAAAAAAAGTAATTTTTTTATATACCACTTTATCTTCTTCCAGATTTATAACAAGTCTTATTTTTTTTATCTTCTTCCAGATTTATAACAAGTCTTATTTTGTCAGCAAAGTATGAGAAGCAACCATATTCTGCAGATGGTGTAAATTGAGGAATGCCTCATAATTTCCCCTTCAACGTGTAAAATCTTCTCCAGAGCAGACTGTCCCACTCCCACTCCTGGATTTCAGGAGAGTTTAGTCTTTATTATTATACTTGCGAATGGCAAACCACAGAACGAATTTTTTTCACCATAAAAAAAAAAGCAAATTCCATTAAAATGTAAACATTCAGACAAATCACACCCATTTCAGTGACATTTTCGATATTGTTATGAAAAACATTCCAACCAGCAATTTAATGAAGAGTTTTGCAGCTTGTTTTGACTTTTTAAAAGATGAACATTTTCACTTCTCTTTGAGAGGTTGGATTTCTCACTTTTTAACTTCACACTTCCTGTCTTTTCACAGTGGAAACACAAGAAAAAAGCAGTGGAATGGAAGAGATTTTCATGATGCTTTGCCAATGCTACTCCTTTCGGTTCCATTCATTTCTCAAGGGAAAGGACAAGGGCTAATTTAAAAATTAAGACAACATTAATGGCCTAACTTTCAATTAAATCCCTCTGAAAAAGCAGAACTATCAGACACTTTAAAGAAAACCTTTCTCTGTTTGCTTTTTCTTTATGAAATCCAAACGAAACTAAACTAAAACTATTCATTATCACCTGACGTGGTTTTACTGCCTCGTATTCTGTTTATTCTCTCTTCCTTCTCCTGTGTTCTTCCTTAATAAATTACACAGCCAGCAGATTGTTTCAATATTATTTATCAGGAGGAAGATTTATTAAAATACTCTTAATTTCAGTGAAACCTGTGGCTTGAAAGGAGAACAGAAAGAGGTGTGAGATGGTGAGAGATTCCTTCACAACCCTGGTTTGATGTCAGATGATCCACATTGGTCCTGAGGTCCCGGTAGGTTTTCCCAGGAAACCAACAGTGGGTTTGTCTGGTGCTGATCAGAAAAAGGAATGGGAATTTGATGATCCTTGTGGGTCCCTCCCAGCTCAGGATATTCCATAATTCTGTGACTCTGTGTTTCTATGATTGTCTCATGTAGGGTGGGTATTTCTGACAAACGTGATTCCAGCTGGGAAAAATCCCTGGAAGCTCCTTGCTCCACCAGAGAGGAAGGCAATGGGATTGTTGGAGTTTGGGGAGTAATCTCAAACAATGTCCTACATTCAGATGAAGCTCTCTGGAGGTTCTTCATTTAATCCCAGAATGATTTGGATTGAAAGGAACCCTAAAGCCCATCCAGTTCCAACCCCTGTCATGGGCAGGGACAACTTCCACTATCCCAGGTTGCTCCAAGCCCCATCCAACCTGGCCTTGGACACTTCCAGGGATGGGGCAGCCACAGCTTCTCTGGGAAACCTGTTCCAGTGTCCAATTCCTGTCACAGGGAAGGATTTATCCTTCATATCTCCTCTAACCCTGCCCTCTGGCAGTGGCAAACCATTCCCTGTGTCCTGGCACTCCAGATCTTTGTCCTAAGTCCCTCTCCAGCTCTCTTGGAGCCCCTTTAGGCACTGGAAGGGGCTCTAAATTCTCCCTGGAGCCTTTTCTTCTCCAGTCTGAACAAACCAGCTCTCTTTAATTATTACAAAAAAAAAGGAGATCAGTGTGGGGAGCTGAGATCTGAAATCAGGTGACAGAAACCCAACCCTGGGCTCGTTTGCCTGCCTTTCCAAGTGTTTTGTTGCTTTCCTTTTGAAGGCATTGCAGGAAGTTTATTCCCTCAGGGATTACCAGAGGTTTGTACTTCCAAAGCCTGCGCTTTCCAGCAAAACATCCAAACAAAACCACTTCTCCCTGCCGAGCACATTCCCGTAATTACATCTTTCAGCGATTCCTTTACTGTTTCATCCCTTCACTGAAGGCAAAGAGAAGCAAATCAACACTTTGTTCTCCCAGCCCTTCCTGTTCTCTGACTCACCACCATGGAGAAGGTTTGGAATCAGGGTCCATCCCCCCGGAAATGGAGCTGGAGCAGGTGGAGGACGCCTTTGGAAGCGAGGTGGGAGTGAAAGGCATGTGATTGTTAAAACACAATTAAAAAGACGCTGCCAATTAGTAGGTGCCTCACTATGCCAGGAGCTGACGGGAGCAGAGGAGCAGGAAACGGTTTTGAAGGATAATGTAACAGGAGCTCTTGTTGCTACCTGTGCACCTCAACAGGTAATTAACCTGGTAATTAACAATCATCAGATGAATGATTCGGAAAGAGGAAATTAAGAGGGTGATCCGGCTTCACAATGGGAACTGCTTCAGCTCCCAGCAGTTCCTCTGCACTGACAGAGGACCAGAGATGGGTGTGGGTGAGGAGGGAAGGTTCTGGCAGCTCCTCCCGCCCTGCTAATTGTTGTACAGAAGCCTGGAGCCATAATGAGCCACTAATTAGGCTTTGGGAGTATAATTGTCCTCTTGGAGAGGAGCAAGAGTTACATTAAGCAGAATTAAGTCACCTCTGGCCTAGGTTGTCCAGAAAAGCTGGGGCTGCCCCATCCCTGGAAGTGTCCAAGGCCAGGTTGGACGGGGCTTGGAGTAACCTGGGGTAGTGGAAGGTGTCCCTGCTCATGGCAGGGGTGGAACTGGATGATTTTAGGTCTTTTCCAACTCAAACTATTCTGGGATTCTGTGATTATTACATTACATGAGTTTTCCAGAGGGATTTCTCTCGAACTCTGCTACCTGGATATTGCAGATAGAACAGATGCAGCGGAGAACTGAAACAAAAATCAGGGTGGGAAAAAAAAAATCCCCCATCTGCTCCCTCCCAAGGGGGAAAAGAAAGGTAAAACAGCACCTGAGACTGAGCTAAACCGTTTCTTTTGATGCAGAAGTGCTTCTTCTAGTTAGTCCACCTATAAAAATACCAACCATTTATTTTATGCCGAAGTCAATTTTTCAAAATTAAAAACTGCTATTTTGAAATTAAGGGTGAAAAGGTTTAACTCTGAAAAATGTCAAAACAAAGGGATTTGGCATTTCCAAAGTGAAACTTTTCATTTAGAAAATATAAAGGGGAAACACCCTGACATTTAAAACATATTCCCACATTAATGGTTTTCAATTTGGGGTGAAAACTCCAGCTAAATTCAGCCTAATTCTGTAAAGATTTTCATGCCTGTAAGAATTTATTTTTATTTGGAAGAGTTGGGTGCTGAAATGAAAAACAGAAATGACCATGTTGTCCCTAAATGAATTTATAATTAGTTTTATGATTGTCTACCAAAGGTTTGATGCACGGATATTTAGTTTAAGAACAGAGAGTCCTGCTGCATTTCTGGCTGAGCAGCCAGAAAATATTGAAAAATCATGGAATTATGGAATATCCTGGGTTGGAAGGGACTCCCAAGGATCAGAGCCCAACTCCTGGCCCTGCACAAGACATTCCAAGAATCCCACCCTGCACCTGAGAGCATTGTCCAAATTCTCCTGGAGCTCTGGTTTGGGGCTGGGACCATTCCCTGGGATCCTGTTCCAGGATCCTGTTCCCAGCCACCCTCTGGATGAAAAACCTTTTCCTAATATCCAACCTAAACCTCCCCTTAAATAACTTCTTGCCTTCATACCAAAAATATCTGTATCAATCCCACTTTCTCCTCTGTAATTCCCTGTTAATTCCTGATACACCCAAATTAAACAAATCAGCTCAGTGCCAAAGTATCTCCTGGAGTGGAATCTTGAAGGAAGTCACACATAAAATTTTGGCCGAGATATAAAACCTCGCATTACAAATGGCCACAGTTGCCAGAGGTTAAAACAACTGATCTAATTCCCATCTAAAAAAGATGGGATAATAAGGATAACACACTTTATATCTTGGAAATGCTAAGTGGCTCCCTGGAAAATCAGTATTCTATAGGAAACGATGAGTTTATGGCAAATAGGAATTGTTTGGAAAGAGCCAAAGTGGCTCTGTAAAGGCAGATCAGCAGCAGTTCAGGAAGTGCAAGGATCTGCTGGAAATCCAGTGGAAAAAGGATGTTTGGACTTTCAAAAAGCCAAAATCCCTTCAAAAATTCCTTCAAAAAGGACCATTTAAAAATATAACATGCTACAGGATCAGAGAAGAGATTCCAGTCCTTCTCCAGAGAGTTTAAAAGGAAAACTAAGACTGAATGGTCACTTGTGAGGGTACAGAAGAGTGGGATGAAATTCCAAGTGGAGCTCCAGAGGAACCTCACAAGGATTTGAATTAAGTGAACAGGAGAGTGGCTGTTTGAGCCCAGGTTGGATGGATCCGTAAATAACCTGGCCTAGATGAGGAAAAATAAATTTATTTGTCTATGGAAATGCAATCTAAACCACACCTGCACTCTGCTGTGCTCCAAAGTAAAAATTCA
The DNA here is from genome assembly GCA_026261815.1 of Monarcha castaneiventris obscurior. NCBI lineage: Eukaryota > Metazoa > Chordata > Aves > Passeriformes > Monarchidae > Monarcha > Monarcha castaneiventris. The sequence goes on along the minus strand of JAMPIT010000885.1, from coordinate 906,374 downwards.
GAAAAGAGCTGCCTCTGGGAGTACCCTGAAATCCCTGGCTTTGTGTGCCACAACAGGCAAAAATGCTGGCAAAAACCTGGGAATCACCGTGGATATTTTTGGAAACCAGAGGGAGGGATTTTGTTGTTACACAGAATTTTGATGCCCTCTCATATTGAGTTTTTTGTGCAGGTTTTTTCACTGTCTCTCAAAACAGACCCAGTTGAGACAAGAGAAAGGCCAGATAAAGTAAAATAATCAGGAATGTGGAGCATCTGCCTTTGCAGGAGAGACTTAAAAGGCTGCAGAGACTTTTCATTCTGGAGAAAAGAAATCTGGGGAAGAGGAGGATGAGGCTGAGGATTACAAAATCATGAAGAGGGCGGGATAACCAAATGGGGATTGGTTTTCAACAAGATGAAGAACAGAAAAAAGGTCAAATTACTCCTTAATCCAACAGACAGAACATGGGACTCGCTGCTGTCCGTGGTGCTGGAGTCAGACAACAAAATTTAAGGACAAAAGTTACTCAAAACAGACACAAAGTGGAATTGTTCCCTCTACCTCCTCTGATACAACAGCTGTAGCTGCATGGGATTAAACTGCAGAGAGGGGATGATATTTTTTGCCCCCCAAATTCCAAATTTCCGTGCTGCACAGGGAATCCTGTGCTGAAAAAACGGAATTCTAACCCAAAAATTAATTTCTTACACCCTGATCCAAGTACTGAGTAGCAGCCTGACACGTAGGCTGTTTATTGAATTGTTAACAAGCACTTTCTGCTGAGGCTTGATGTCACGATTTCCCTTTTACCCATTTGAATACGGCTTATTTTTAAAACCTGATTTCATCTGAGCACTGGAGTGACCCAATTAACAACAATGGGAGGGTTGTGAACACATGAGTAACAAGGGTATTCAATTATTCTCTGTGGTTATAAGAAGTTGATTTAATTCAGGAACCACTGGTGAAATATGTATCAAACAATCTATTAATCATTATTACTTCTAGGTAAAATTTGAATAAACACCAGAATAAATGACCCAGATTTCAGTGTCTCTGCATGGATTTTGTACTTTGGGTGCTTAAATGTGGGAAACAATGGATCTATTAACCCACTGGAGTCCAGACCTTGGGAATACCTTCCACAGGCTGCACAGTCTGTCTTAATTAGGACCCAGCTCATATCTTAGGTCTGGACCTCTGACTAATTTTATTGTTTTTGTGACTACCAGCTCACCTTCACAAGTTTAGCGAGTTCAACTCAAGCCTGCTGAATTCAATCTGAAAGAGAATTAAAATAAATCAGGTCAGAATTCCATCCGAATAAGGACGTCACCATTTGCTTGTTTAATATGTTTATAAACTTCCAAGTCACGCTTCCATGAGAGTTCAGCTCCTGATGGCGCCTCCTGAACAAGTTCTTGCACAGAATTATCTCTGAAACCCACTGAAAAAGAATGAAAACACGGTGATTGAGTAGAGCAGCACAATCATGCTTTGATTTTGTTGTGCCCGGGAATTGTGTGGAATCTGGGTGTGGGTTTGGATGGAGGCCAATCAATTGTGCAGCCTCCTAACCCTGCAAACCTTGCACAGCCCAGATGGGGCCAAACATCCTGAAGCAGCTTTTCCAAGGCTATAAATTGGAATAATTGAGGTCACTTCTTCACTCCCACCAGGAATTCAGCCTCCCATTGCTGGCCTGCACTCAATGCTCCCTGAAGGCATTGAAAACGTGATCCTGGTGAAACTCATCTTCCCCAGAAAGCCCGGGGACCAGCAAAGCCAGCTTGGACAAGTGAAGATTGAAAGCAAAGGACTAAAGGTAAAGATCAAACGAAAATCCACAGGAAAACAGGTGGCAATTCCTCAAGGAAGGCATTTTGTTGTTCATCTCCTCCAGCAAGAGCAGCACCCAGAGTTTGGAGTGTGGATCCTGGCTCCCCACCAAGATTTCTTCCCGAAGTATTTTGCTGCTCTCACATTAAAAGCATCTCCAGGGGTTCTGTTTCAACATCAGCAGCATCAGATTATTCCACAGGGCAGTCCAGCCTCACTCAGCAAAGCAGGGCTTGGGTTCTTAGGAAGGGGATGCATTCCCCTTGGGTTTTTTAGGAAGGGGATGCATTCCCCTTGGGTTTTTAGGAAGGGGATGCATTCCCCTTGGGTTTTTAGGAAGGGGATGCATTCCCCTTGGGTTTTTTAGGAAGGGGATGCATTCCCCTTGGGTTCTTAGGAAGGGGATGCATCCCCTTGGGTTCTTAGGAAGGGGATGCATTCCCCTTGGGTTTTTAGGAAGGGGATGCATCCCCTTGGGTTCTTAGGAAGGGGATGCATTCCCCTTGGGTTTTTAGGAAGGGGATTCATTCCCCTCAGGGTTTTTAGGAAGGGGATGCATTCCCCTTGGGTTTTTTAGGAAGGGGATTCATTCCCCTTGGGTTTTTTAGGAAGGGGATGAATTCCCCTCAGGGTTTTTAGGAAGGGGATGCATTCCCCTTGGGTTTTTAGGAAGGGGATGCATTCCCCTTGGGTTTTTTAGGAAGGGGATGCGTTCCCCTTGGGTTCTTAGGAAGGGGATGCATTCCCCTTGGGTTTTTTAGGAAGGGGATGCATTCCCCTTGGGTTTTTTTGGACACAGTGTCAGGATGTGATCAAAATGCCCAGTCTGGGCTAGGACTGCAATAGAAACTTAGAACAAACAGTCCTCAGATTTAAAAAAGCGCATCCTCCCCACAAAAGATTCCTGTTGTCAGCTGTGATCCGTGAGTTATTCTTCACAAGAAAATTTAAAGGACTGGAGCTCTTCTCTGGCCCAAACTCTAACTGGGATGACACAGTTGGACTCCATGCTCCCATAAAGCAGAGTGGATTAATCCTAACCCTTCCCCATAAAGCAGAGTGGATTAATCCCAAGTGTCTTTCATAAAAGGTTTACGACTGGTTTTAACTCCTAAGCTACACCTGGTTTTGTTGGTTTGGTTTTTTTATCCCATTCCATGGTCCTGTTTACTTGGCTGTGTCAATACAAATATTTAATCCAGTTACATCTCATTTGTCCACTGTTCAAGGGATTTTACTAAGCCTGGATTTTACCCTGCCCTGCAATTAACACCAGCCAAGGTGACACCCATCAATCCCTGCATCCCACAACTCAGTCCTGACAGACAGTGCAGTTTGGAAATATCCCATTTCTCCCTCTTAAAACAGGACCAGTCCAACCCTTTGGATGGAGGGTGCCTGTAGAAACATCAATATTTCTATTTGATAATAAATAAATTTATAATAAATTTACAGAAAATTGATTTAAGACAGAGTGCTCAGGATGGCTGCAATTAAGTGAGTAATTAAACCTTCATGGATCAATGGTTTCCTCCAAAAAGCAACGTAAGAAAATGCAGATGGGGGAAAGTTGGAGCAATGAATAAAGTGTTTCAGTTTCAATGTATTTTAATATATTGCAGATGAAAACTTCGGGTTCAGAAATGCTGAAAAATTTCACTTGGATCCTTTCAATGTGTTTGAACTTTCAGTGCATTTTGATTTCTGATTATACTGGTCCTTTAAAGGTTACTGTGAAGAAAAAGGTGGGGAGGTTAAAGAGAGGGGATAAAAAGCTCTAATTAAATCACAACAATAATTTGCAGATGAAATAAAGTCCTTTAGGCTGACACCAATCTTTTTTTTCCCCTCATTTGGTCAAGGTTGCTCTGCTTGGTTTTGATTTGCTTTCACCTGTACCCATCGGTTTCCACTCTTCTCTCACCTCCACTCAAACCTTTTCTTTCCTTTGGTCTGTTCCATTTTGCTCTGCAAATCCTTTTGATCCCCAGGTGTTTTCTTTCCTTCGCTGCTATTTGTAATGATTTTCTATTTCCCTATTTGACACTAATACTTCTTGTTCTTGTTCTTGTTCTTGTTCTTGTTCTTGTTCTTGTTCTTGTTCTTGTTCTTGTTCTTGTTCTTGTTCTTGTTCTTGTTCTTGTTCTTGTTCTTGTTCTTTTTCTTGTTTGTGTTCTTGTTCTTGTTGTTCTTGTTGTTCTTGTTGTTCTTGTTGTTCTTGTTGTTCTTGTTGTTGTTCTTCTTCTTCTTTTTCTTCTTCTTCTCCTTCTCCTTCTCCTTCTTCTTCTTCTTCTTCTTCTCCTTCTCCTTCTTCTTCTTCTCCTTTTCCTTCTCCTTCTCCTTCTTCTTCTTCTTCTTCTTCTTCTCCTTCTCCTTCTCCTTCTTCTCCTTCTCCTTTTCCTTCTCCTTCTCCTTCTCCTTCTTCTCCTTCTCCTTCTCCTTCTCCTTCTCCTTCTCCTTCTCCTTCTCCTTCTCCTTCTCCTTCTCCTTCTCCTTCTTCTTCTTCTTCTTCTCCTGTCCTCCTTCTTCTCCTCCTACTCTTCTCGTTCTTCTTTGCCTACTTCTCTTCCTCCTTCTTCTCTTTCTCCTCCTTTTCCTCCTCCTTCTCCTTCCTTGTACATCCCCGCTCACTTCATTTTCTCTCCAGCCCTTTCCAAGGTCCGTTTCCAAACTGATCCTGATCATGTTGAGGGAGTCAGAGCTCCTTTCCAACCTGAGGTGAACGAGATGTGCAAATTTCAGACCCCTCGTGCTGTGATTCCAATCCATTGGATCAGGTAGAGACACCTGAGGACTGAGCATTGGATAACAGGGACATGAAGGACACATCCAAAACGCCAATGATATCCTGATCTGTGACAGCAAAAATGTGGCCAGCAGGAGCAGGGCAGGGATTGTCCCTCTGTGCCTGACACTGCTGAGGCCACACCTCAAATCCTGGGATCAGTTCTGAGTTCCTCATGAAAAGAAAGATATTCAGGGGCTGGAGCATGTCCTGGGAAGGAAACAGAGCTGGGGAAGGGTCTGGAGCATCAGGAGAGGATGAGGGAGCTGGCAGGGCTCAGCCTGGAGAAAAGGAAGCTCAGGGGGAACCTTCTGGCTCTCCACACTTCCCTGATGGGAGGGTGCAGACACTTGGGGTCAGGCTCTTTTCCCAAGTAACAAGCATTTGGACAAGAGGAAATGGCCTCAAGTTGCACCAGGGGAAGTTGAAGTCAAATATTAGGAAAAATTTCTTGACCTCAAATGGTTTTTAAGCCCTGGCACAGACTCCCCAGGGGAGTGGTGGAGTCACAACCTTTGGAGGTGTTAAAAACTTGGCACTTAGGGACGCAGTTTAGTGCTGGACTTAGTAATGCCGGGCTAACAGCGGGGCTTAATGATCCTAAAGGCCTTTTCCAACATAAATAATTCCATGATTCTAAGAGTTGTGAGCAGCTTTATCCCTGGGACTTTCCCGTACAGGTGGCAGATGCATAAACTCCCCTGTTCAGTGCAGCCTGATGGAAATCAGCTCCTGATTGATTTCCTGGCTCAGGCACTGGGATAAAAGCTTTCAGCTTGTTTTATGCAAATGAGCCTGGTGCTGTTATTTTTCCAAGCACTTATTCCAGCAGGGAGGATCACAGTGCCAGGCTACCTGACAGCAGCTTTTTGAAGGCCTTATTAAAATCAGGGTTGTTACCCCCAGTTAATGGTTGGGCAAACTGAAGGGAAGTGCAGGGTATCTCCAACAAGTTTAGGAATAAAATCCAGATCTCCTGAATCTGTGTCTGTTGTAGCAGTCATTAAAAAAAACATCACAAATGGGTAAAACTGAACTTTGTTCTGTTCAGCTGAAATCTGTGACCCCTAAAAGCAACGACCATTCAATTTTTCCATTCTTTTTCTGAAGTCAAGGCCTGCTGTTCACCTCTGAGGTGCATTCTCAGCTTTTGTACAGAGTGGAACCTCAGCCAGGCTGGGTTTTTGCCAGCTCTTGGTTCGAAATTTAATGAGATTCAGTTTATTCTGTAAACACCCTGAATTATGGGATATGAAAGCAAAATGAAAGCTGTTATTTTGTTAACAACATGCAAGGCTCATAAATAAGTATTTTTTCAACTGCAGCATGATGCCTGTGATGGCCCAGAATGTTTTTGATGAGCTGTAAGAATTCTGCACAAGTTAAAACCGCCCCCCAGGCCCACAGAAAAATGTGACAGAAATTTTGGGGTGTTAAAAAGAACGAGGAAGAACTGAACTCAGTTTTCGCTTTATAATTTCTAGTGGCATCAAGCTCTTAGCAAGTTGTTGAGGGAATTCATGTCCTGGGAAGCTCAGCAATGTCACCAATCAAGGTTAGAGGGATGGAGCCCCTTTTCTATGAGGAAAAACTGGGAGTGTTGGGAATGTTCAGCCTGAAAAAGAGAAGCTTTGGGATGATCTAATTGTGGCTTTCCGGCACCTGAAGGAGGCAAGAAGAAAGATGGAGAGAGACTATTTACAAGGACCTGGAGTGACAGGACAAGGGAAAGTGGGTTCAAACTGAAAGAAAGTAGATGTAGATGGGATAATGAGAAGAAATTCTTCCCTGGGAGGGTGATGAGACCCTGGCACAGGTGTCCCAGAGAAGCTGTGGCTGCCCCATCCCTGGAAGTGTCCAAGACCAGGCTGGATGCAACCTGGAGCAACCTGGGATAGTGGAAGGTGTCCCATGGCAGGGTGGATGGAGTTAGAGCTTCTTTAACGTCCTTCCCAACCCAAATCAACCCATGATTCTGTGATTTTCTGGCCGTGTTCATGTGCAACAGCCACATGGAAATGGAAGGAATCGAGTTAAAAATCAATTTTCTCCACTCATATTTTTTCCAGCCTTTTTGGACACCTGGTTGCAGCAGGAAACCACAAGGAGTGCTGATCCCTCCTCTCTTGGATGGGCTTCCAAGAGCTCTGGAAATCTCACTGGGAACACACCAGTCACAGGAATTTCATTCCACTGCAGGTTTCCTATCAAATCACACTTTGTGCATTAACCCAGTTTCAGTGGAAGTCGCCCATTGCAATCAAAGACCTTGCACACAAAGAAATGGTGCAAGATGGGCTCAAGCTGCACCGGGGGAGGTTGAGGTTGGATTTTAGGAAAAATTTATTCTCTAAAAGAGTTGTCAAGCATTGGAAGAGGCTGTCCAGGGATGTGACAAAATGGCAATCCCTGCAAGTGTTGAAAAATGAGTAGGTGTGGCACTTTATGATGAGAGTGATGGGATTTGGTCGAGGGTTGGACTTGGTGATTTTGGAGGTCTCCAACGTTAATGATTCTATGAAAACTTCCCCACTGCTGCTTCCATCTGGACTGGTACCAACCTGGGAGATGTTTTTGGGCTTCTTATCACAAAACCTTTTGAACAGCAAATCTGGAAAATGTGAGGAGTCTTCTGGATCAGGACAAAACCTCGCCTGGACAAACTAATGGGTGTTAATTGGCTAAATCAGCTGTTTTATCAGCCTGGCTTAGCAGTGCCCTCTCTAAAAGCACCTGGGCTCTGTCCCTCAGTCAGAACAGAGTCCTTGTCCCCTCCTGGGACAATTGTGGCCCAGGTGTCACTATGTGAAAGTGGATCATGTTAAATACATGGGTTAGAACTGCCCTGCTTGCTCCTTCATTGGCAAAGGAATATTTTGTGGATTTTGATTAAGTATCTCTTGGGAAACTGAAAAAAAACCTGAGCAAAATGTTCCAATCAAGCTGAAACTGCCTCTCTGACCTTTCCAGCACATAATATTTTCATTCTTCATTTCCAAATTACTTTTATTCTTAGTTGTTCCCTCCCACTGACTGCATATTCTGTTAAATCATAAAGAGTGAAATTAAAAAGTAAAAATCAAAGGAGCCCATTTCTGCTTTGGTTAAATGAAATGTTTTGATTTCACTGAAGCTTTTGGCCTCTGAAGGTTGTGTGATACCTTGCCACTACCTCGTTTTCTTCCAGGCAGCTTCAAAATGAACTGAAAAAAGGATTCTAGACAAACAGAAAATCCATTGTCCATACTGTTCTGATAGATGGAAAAAAATATTCACAGAATATGATTTATATTCTCAGGGAGGACAAGCTCCTGGCTGGTAAAAGACCTATTTTAATGTGGCCTGTGTAGAACCCAGAGGTGATCCCCAAGGCAGTAGCTGGGTCAACAAAGGCGTGAAGCCACTGCATTGTCCCAAATTTCTTCCCTTTGTTGCCTTTGTCAGGACTTAAAGAATTCTGACAACTCATCTCAAAGCAGTGTCAAAGAAGGAAATTCCCACAAGAAAAGCCACCACAGGAGGAACTTCAGGTAAGCCCAGAGGGCAAAGAGGAGGGCGTTAATGCCAGACCTAAGTGAGGTGAGGGTTTGGGATTTGCACACGGGATGAAATTCCACAGTGCAGATACAACAATGGGAAGATTCCAGGCCTGGTGAGGCAGTTCCAGACAAAAATTCCCACCAAGGCAAGCTGTGGGAAAAGGAAGCAAATGCCTCCACACAGGGAATCCCAAGTTGTGGGAACAGAATGGACACCTCAGGATACCCAGGACTGTATGAAAATGGTACCTCCAGAAGAACTTTTGGGGATGTCCACACTGAGAAGATCAGAAGAAGAAGGGCCGGTGGGACACCACAGGGTGGTGACCATGTGGGGGTGACTCTTTTCATTTAATCTGCCTCTCTTTGTCTTTCTCTCCCACCCTTTCCCTCACACTTGCTGTTAAATAAAATCCGTACTCATGATTTTTATGGCCTCATTTGCACCTTAATTCAGGCAGAGGCATCTTTGAATAATCAGCCCCTAACATTATTTCAGTTATCATAACATTATTTTGGTGTCAAAAGTGGGACTGTGACAGCCTGACCCAGCAGCTCCCTCGTCTCATCCTTATTTCAGCTCAGCCTCCCTCTCTCAGTGTATCCATGTCCTCATTTTGGAGGTGGCAAAGCCCTTTAAACACAGACCTTCGCCCAGAGAAGGTCAGAGAGATCCAGCTGACTCGAAACCACCCCTTGATCGACCACGGGGTGCTTGCTCCCCAAAGTACAAATTCCTGAACTCAAACTGTCCCCTGCACATCTTGCGGTGCTCACGCTGTGACAAAACCATTGGCAGCTTTTTGTGGAGCAGATACTTGTGAAGCTGTGAAAAACCAAGCTCCTGTGGCTGGCTGTTCCCATCACTCAGGGAATGCATTTCCACCCTGGGACTCACAGCAGCCTCAACACTCAGCATGTTCCCTTCTGGTTGTGAGGCCAATTTTGTCACTTCTGACTTCCACCAATAAGTCAAAGAGCAATAAATAGAGATTCAGTGTGGCACATCTGGGTGCTGTGTCCAGTGCTGGGCTCCTCAGGAAAAAAGGGACATGGAGCTCCTGGAGCAGGTCCAGAGGAGGGCTGTGAAGATGATGAAGGGACTGGAGCATCTCTGATAAGGAAAGGCTGAGGGAGCTGGGGCTGTTCAACCTCCAGAAGAGACAACTGAGAGGGGACCTTATCCATGTCAGTGTCTGCAGGGAGGGCTCAGAACAGGGCCCAGGCTCTGCTCTGTGGGGCCCAGCAGTGGCACAAGAGGAACAGGCAGGAGCTGATGCCCAGGAAGTTCCACCTGGACATGAGGAAAAACTTCTTCAGTGTCCAGGGACCAAGCACTGAACAGATTGCCCAGGAAGGGTGTGGAGTCTCCCTCACTGGAGATATTCCAGAACTGCCTGGACACAATGCTGTGCCCTGTGCTCTGGTGCTTGAGCAGGGAGGTGGAATCAGAGGAACCACGGTGGTCCCTTCCAGCCTGACCCATTCCGTGATTCTGTGAATCACCAAATCTCGGAACCACAGAATGTTTTGGGTTGGAAGGGACCTTCAAGATCATCTCATCCCAAACCCCTGCCATGGGCAGGGACACCTTCCACCAGAGCAGGTGCTCATCTGTGGCATCCACAAGCCAATTACACAATTTCTGTGTAGAAGGTTGGTCTGGACATCAGTGGAGTTCCCATCACAGGAACACAAACCCCACCTGAGAGCACCTGGAATGAGAAATGCACACGTGGACGGGTCCTGGACCACTGGCCACAAGTTCCTGAAGTCTCCACCCCATCCCACCTTGTTTTAGTCACTTAACTGTGCCATTGAATAACTTTAAAGCCTAATTAAATAAGGAAAACCAGCAAACTAATGATGGAGGTGACCTCCAGAGATGTTTTCCTGCTTCCCTTCACCTGCAAACACAGCCTGCATAACTGAATCCTAATTTAACCAATCACTAATTGCTGACTGTTATTTTAAACACCTAAGTGGAGGTGAGCCCAGGCCTGAAGCACAAACCCATTTGCTGGCTAATTCCTATTCACTAAAGCCTCACTTTCTAAGTCAGGAATTCTTTGAAATCCCATCTGCTGAAGACAAGAGAAATAAATTTAAATATTCTCTCCCCTTTTCACAGAGGCAGTGAAATTCCACCTCACCTGCCCACGGTTATTCCCTTGGCAAAGGTGACAATCAAACCCAGCTCTCTCTTGCTTGGAGAAAAGATCCAAGACCTCCAGGTTTCCACTCAACTTTCCTGAAGGTACAAAAAGAAACAAAAGAAGTCACTTTCCAGCTCCAGAGTTTTGAGCTTTGTGACAGATCCAGAGATAATAATATTAATTAAAACACTATGCCAGTACTTAGCGGGAATTATTTGGCTGATATAATTAGGAAAGACAACATGTCATTATGCCAACACCGTGATGTACAAACAGTGACAACATCTCCTGTAAATTACTACAGCAATAGAAATTAGCTGTAGTTCTAATCTAACTTATTGTAATGAGCCATGAAAGGAAAGCCAGGGCTCAGTACGAGGCAGCAGCTGCTGAATCCCGGATGGATTCCATCCATGGATTTGGTGAAATGCCGTATCAGAGGTGGAAAGTTTACAGCGTGGCAAAGCTGAGATGGGAATTTGAACACAGATGTGGATCAAGACCCAGGAAGGGCATGGGACAGATTTCCAGGATATAAAATTATTGGATTCAGCTGCTTTCAGCTTCTGTTGTCAGCTTGTTTTCAACACACCTGGAGATTGAATTCGTTTCCCTTTTTATGCAGTGAAAATCCCTCTGCCCTCCTATGCTGGGATTATCCTGTGGAGTTACCCTCACCTATCCTCAGCAGAAACCTCAATTTTTGATGATTAAACAATGTTAATTATTCAGATTTTTTAGATGTTAACTTTCCAGGAAGGTGAAACAGGCTTGCCCTGGGCACTGTGACTTTCTTCTGCTCAGAGGAAGAACAGTTCTAGATGTGGACAGTGGTGCTGCAGGTGCTCTTTTCCTTCCCTCTCCTGCTGGGTGACTCTTCCTTCTCCAAAATCTCCTGTTGGTCTCCTCTTCCCCCCACTCCAGTTTCCCAAATCCACCAGTTTTCTTCCTGGGCCTCCCTTGGAGCGAAGCCATGGTCTCTCAGTGCCCTTTGCAGGTGGATTCTGAGTTCCTGGAAGGACAGACACCCTCTTGACTTCTCCAGTGAGATCCTGCCCACCTCTCTGGTGATGATGGCATCAGGATATGTGGATGTAGAGGCTACAGCCCCCTAAAATTCTCTTTCTTCTTCCGCTTGCAGAAGATAGAAATTGTAGAATAAGTCAAGTTTTGCTTTTTGCCCATTTTTCACCGAGCTCGAGTCTCTCCCCATTGATGTCATCGTGTCCTGTCACATCTCAGGCTTGGCCTGATGGGGTTGTTTGTGAAACACAGAGATAGAGGCACTGAAAAAGAGGCTGTGTAAGGCAAATTCCAGAGAATCCTGGAATCATTCCACTTGGAAAAAACCTCTCAGGTCATCGAGTTCACCCAGCACTGCCCAGGCCACCATTAAACCATGTGCCCAAGTGATACATCTGCACACCCTTTAAGTCCCTTCAGGGATGGTGACTCCACCACTGTCCTGAGGGACCTGCTCCAGGGATTGATATCCCTTCCAGTGAAGAAATTCTTCCTATTATCCAGCCTGAACTTTCCCTAGCTGGTTTCCTCTTGCCCTGTTGCTTTTTTCCTGGGAGAAGAGACCAATCTCCGCCTCGCCGCAACCTCCTGTCAGGGAGTTGTAGAGAGTGAGAAGGCACCTGAGCCTCCTTTTCTCCAGGCTGGGCCCTCCCAGCTCCACCAGTTGCTCCTCCAGACCCTTTCCCAGTTCTTTGCCTTTCTCTGGATGCATTTGACACCATCTCTCCACTCGTACACGGCTCTGAGTGTGGGGCTTCCCTTGGCTGGGACCCACTGCAGGGCTTTGGGAGGGGGTTCCTGTATTCCCAAATCCTCCAAGTGCTTGGAGGTGGTGAAAGGGAATAATTCCAGTTGTGTGAGGCTGCCTGGAATTTTTCTTGGCAAACCAGGAGCAGTTCCTCTCTGCAGTTCCTTTCTCCTGCCCTTCTTATTCTGCTCACAATAAATTGCAGACCAATTACTGCTGGCTGCTGGATCAGTGGGAAATGAAATGTGGCTCTCTTTGCCAGGGCAAGGAGAGAGGGGAAAAAACGAGCCAAATTTACAGTTAACTCATTTTAACTTCTTTTCATAGGTATCAGAATTAATCTCACTAATTTAATCCAGTCTTAAGCACCGAGTGTTTTATAGATACGTATTTTATAGCTGGAATTATTGATACTGAAAGATCTATATTGAGCTTTTGCATGGAAAAGAGAGCCACATCCATCACATTGACTTTTTATTGCCAAATTGAAATTGCCATCAAAAGGAAAATTGATTTAAGGATCCTTCTATAAATCTGCATATATGTTCAATAATGTTTATGAATATATATTCAAGAAGAAGTTGATATATAGTGATATCTATAAAGATAGACACGAGCTGTGTATTCCTGTGGTGATGGAGTGTGCTGGAAGAACTGATAAAACACTCACAGAGAAATCCTTATTATTATCTGGAGGAGACATTTCCAGATTGAAGTCCCTGATGATTTCATTTGTTCTCTGGGACTGGGGGGAAGGGGAGAATTGAGCTGGTAATGGAGCAAATTCTTGGCTTCCTGCTGGGGATGAGCTGTTTGGTCTATGGGGCCTTGCACCAGGAAATTATCCCAAATAAACATATCAAATAAATATATCAAATAAATATATTAAGAGGGAATACAGGTTGAAAAGAAGGAACTAGATTAAATAGTTCCTAAAATAAAACCCAATGTTAAAAATTAGACCAACAAAAAGAAATGGCCGAGTAAAATTTATTTCTTTCTGCATTTTAGCTCTTAAAAGTAACAAAAATAACCACTATTTTCTCTTGGAAAAAACCAAAAAAAGTGATCCCAAAATCCTATTGCACCAGCTCAAAAAAAGTTGTTGACAGTATTATCAAAATCCTGTCTTGCAGGGAGGAGGAGGAGTGGTTCTGAACACATTTCAGTAAAACTGACACCTTCGGGTAAGTTCTGACAGGATAAAAACCAATCCAAAATCCAAAGTTTTCCTGAGCAGAACAGGAACAGCTGTGGGAAGCAGAGGGGCTGGTGGTTTATCATAGAATTATCAGGGAATTATGGAATGGTTTGGGTTGGAAGGGAGCTTAAAGATCCTCCCTCTTCCATAGGGAAGCTGCTACTAGAAGGTCCTGGATGCCATTAGGGAGAAGTGTAAGCAAATCCTTTTCTTCCCGGAATATTCCCAGGCATTACTGGCAGCTCTGCTTTCAGGACTAATCCCAGCTGTTCTTTCCAAACCAGATGCTGCCTCCATCCCCTCTCTTCCTTCTTCCAAATTCCCCTGTCAGTTCCTTCTTCATCTTTCCCGACACCCACCCGACTTCATCCCATGCTCCCCTCGGAGCCAAGCCAGAGGCTCCGGGTGCTCTTTGGAGCTTGACTCTGAGTTTTTGGGAGTTCAAACACCCTCCTTTCTTCCCCACAGGGATGAAACTGCAGCTTCCACTGCTTTTGGGAGCACTGGGAGCTCATTTGCTGCCCGACACAGCCATCAGCTGGCTGGATTTAAAATGACAACGAGACTTACGATCCATTCCCAAACATCCCGGATTGTCCAGTTGGGATTTCTCTCTGGTGAGCAGGATGTCACCTGAGGGAGTTGTGTCCTGTGTCCTCATACAGGGATGCTCTGCTCAGCAAAGGTGAAGCTATTCCAGGGAATAATTCCTGAAGATTTTAAGCAAAGAGAATTGTTACACTTGAGTGGGAAAGCTCTTTGCTAACTGTGCTGTTTGTTCCCAATCCAGCACCGGAAAACCTGGAAAAACAAACCTTTACCTGACAAAGAAATGCACAATCTGCTATTCCTCGTAGTTCTCATATTTGTGCCTCCTCAAGGGGATTTCCCAAGCAAACTTTCCCAGAGGATTGCTCCTGTTGGAGTGGGACAGGGCAGCTTCCATCAGAGGAATCAAAACTTTGGATAAACCAAACCAATCCTGCTTCAGGAAGGACTCACCGCTGAAAATTGTGCATAACCCAGAAAATAATTTCTTTCTCAGTTTCCTACTTTATCTGCCTCACTTTTTTCCCCTCTTTTTCCATGCCCAGTGCCCAGATTCCCCAGGGAAGTGGTGGAGTCACCATCCTTGGAATTGTTCAAGGAATGGGTTCATGTGGCTCTTCACGATGTGATTTAATGGGGATGGAGGTGTTCGATCAAAAGTTGGACTTGATGACCTTGGAGGTCTTTTCCAACCTTAATGGTTCTGTGATTCCAGGATCCAAAGGGGATGTGAGAATTCCAAACATCTCCAGCTCCAGGGACATTGCTGCCCTCTTTAGCTACTTCATGGAGGAGAAGGTTTTTATTCCTCAAAGGTTTTGCAAATAATAAAAGTTTCAAAAGCACCAAATGAAGGGATGCCATCACTGCTTGAGTCCTTTGGCCTCTGCTGATTTCATCCCAGATCCCAGTATGGAATTTTCTTTTTTTCCCCTTCCTTTCCAGTGCTTTCTCCTCATTTCTTTGAGCAGGTCCAGCACCTGCAAGCATCAGAGCTCAGATTTCCCACAATTTTCATGCCTATCACATTACTAAAGGGGTTTTCCTTTACCTCCTCTTTTTTTTTCCTCTTCCCTATTCAATCTTCCACAATCAGCTCACTGGAGGTTTCTGACCTCTCAAGGTGCTATTGAGCTACCTGGTTTTCTCTCCAGACCCTGGCGTTTCTCAGCACTTGAAATTCAAGCCCATTATTATGCAAAAAGAAAAAGATCTTCGATCCTCACAGTCAAGGTGAGCTCCAGGACAAAAACATCCACACCCCCAAGGAAGTTCCACCTGAGTGTGTGATTCCTCTGTGTCATTCCTTCCAATTTTGTGTGAAGCACTTTTTATTGCTTAATAGGGCAAATACCTACATAGAACAAAGGATTTTATATTTATTATCAATATAAATTTATGCAGAGCCAAGTATTGGCCTAAGTGAAATGACAACGCTTCCCATTCGGAATTCATCCAGCCTAGACAAACAAAATACCAATATATGGAGAAAAAACCTTGTAAGATTGATAAAGACAGCAGAATGATGACTTTAAAGTGGATTTTCCTACTTTAAATGCATAGGTTACATTTTCTTTATGCAGTCTTTAAATAATTCATTAGTCCCCAAGACAGTTTTATTAAGTCTGGGAGTATTGCTCTGGAATCCCAAGTAGCTGTAACTTCTCTGAAGCTTATGGGACCAGACAGTTGGAATGCTAAAACATACTTGGAATGAAATAGTCAGACATTGGTGCTGGGAGGCTGCGTTTTGTCAGACTGGAGCTGCTTTTTATTCTCTGAGATCCAAGATCCCAAATCAGGAGCAATCTATGGAGCTGATCAGCAGAGATCCATCAAAATCCAGGAGCTTTTTGAGCTTCTTTCCTACCCACCTGAGCAGGTGTCACTCGTGAGGGCCTCATGGGTTGGTTTTAGCAACCACTAAGCTTTTCATTCTTATATTTCATTATTTTATTGGCTCATGGAATGGTTTGGGTTGGAAAGGACCTTAAAAATCACCCAGTTCCACCCCCCTGCCATGGGCAGGGACATCTTCCATGAGGCCAGGTTGCTCCAAGCCCTGTCCAACCTGGCCCTGAACACTTCCAGGGGTGGGACACAGCTTCTCTGGAACCTCTGTGCCAGTGCCTTATCATTAGGATTTCTTCCCAATATCCCAATATCCAGTCTAACCCTGCCCTGTGTGAGTTTGAAGACATGTCCTTACCCAAAATCCCTCTCCAGCCTTCAGACCCCCTTTAGGCACCGGAAGGGGCCATGAAGTGTCCCAAAAGCCTCCAGTTTGGGGCCTTGAGCAACCTGGTCCAATGGAATTGGTTGGAACTGGATGATTTTGAAGATCCCTTCCAACCCAAACCATTCTGTGATTCCATGATCCTGAAAAAGGGATGATCCTGAAAAGTGAAACCATTCTATATTTACAGGACACTCAGTCACTTTAGCACAGACTATTTTCCAAACTGAATTTATTCCAAAAATTATGTCACCTAATTAACAAAACGCTGCTCTGTCTTCACTCCCTATTGCTGCATCCTAAGTGGAAATTCGACAGCAATGTTTTAATTGTTTCCTATTAAATGAGAGGAAACGAAAGCATTAATATATATATTTATAAAGCAATATTTGTAGGGCAAGGACAACTTCCCCCAGTGCAGCTCCCTGGATATTCCCTGTACCCTGCTGGAGAGGAGCTTCCCAGCAAACCCCACTTGTTATTACACTCAGCTCCACCACTCCCACAACCTCCTCACGTTCCACACCACTTATCTTCCCTGACTGACGCTATCAGACACAGGAGTAAGTGGCTTAACTCCACGTTCCCGCTCACAGGAAAACCAGTGGGAAGTTGTGCACAAAGCCCTGCATTCATTAACTGCTGCCCGAGCACAGGGCAGCACTCCCTGGGCACTTCCCCATAAATTTTACATTCCCTTTGCTGGTGGAAATAGATAAAAAAGAGATTTCCAAACGGGAGGAAATTTTGGAGGTTCGTATCCCTTTAGGTGCCTACCAGCTCATTCCTTGGCTTTCTTTCACAGTTAACAAAAACCAGGCAATTTTCTGGTGTAGTTCACTTGGTCTCCTCTAAAATCTCTGTTAGGAACAGACCATTTCTGTTCTAAAGGCTCTTGACCCTTTAATCTGCTCCTATATAATATTCAATTAAACTCATTCAATTAAACTGATCCCCTCATTTTCCAAGGAAAACCTGTGTTTTGTTTAATAGTACCACCCTGTGGAAAATAATACTCTAACATGAAAAAGTCTGACAGACGGAGCCAGGTTATATCTCAAGAGAAAATTACAATAATAGTAATAATTTTAAAATTATTGTAATTTTTAAATGATTGTAATGCTGGCTTGCAAGGCAGCATTCCAGGCCCACTGACAGGCCATGCATACCTGGGGGAACACTGGAACTGGAACAAGGTGTCTGCAGAGAGGGTAAAACTAAAAAAAAAGTAGAATTGTAGAATATTCAGCTGTGTGATTTATCAGGTTGTTCCATTTGTAGGTTAAAAGTTATGGCACATGGATTTGAAAGTGTGAGTCAGATAAGGAAGTGGTTAATATCCATTTTCGTCTTTACTTAGAGCCTTGAGGGTAAAATCAGCTGGAGGTTAAGGTGTAGATGCATTGATAAGAGAAATGTGAACTCCCACTCCTGTCACTGGTGGGTGACCTCAGGGGCAGTTAGGGAATTATGGAATCATTAAGTTTGGAGCAGATCTCCAAGACCATCAAGTCCAACCTTTGACTGAATATCACCATTCCCAATAAACCACATGGCAAAGTGCCAGTTCTACTCATTTTTTGAACACTTCCAAACATGGTGACTCCACTGCTTCCCTGGGGGTCCTGTTCCAATGCCTGACCACTCTTCCAGTGAAGAATTTTATCCTAAAATCCAACCTGAACTTTCCCTGGTTCAACTTGGGGCCATTCCCTCTTGTCCTGTCCCTGTTCCCTGGGAGCAGATCCTGACCCCCACCCGGCTGCCCGCTCCTGTCAGGGAGTTGTGGAGAGCCAGAAGGTCCCCCCTGAGCCTCCTTTTCTCCAGGCTGAGTCCCCCCAGCTCCCTCAGCTGCTCCTCTTCAGGCTTGTGCTCCATCCCCCCTATTGATGGATCTACAAAACAATAAAATTCAAGTCCTCAGATCCTGCTCTCTCCATTGGCTTCATTAAGAATGTGCTCACTAAAATAAGTTTTTAGTCCCATTGTTGGCTCATTTCACCCCTGCGAGCTGCTCCACTGATCCACTTCCTCCATATCTTCGTTCAGCTCTATTCTGATGTAGAACAATAAATTTAAATAAATTTGTTTCCTTTTTAACCCATTTAAATAGATCATTTTAATTTTCACAGCACCTCTTAATTAAGATAAAAGAGGTGATTTTGGTGAGCAGTCTTCCTTTGGGATGCTGGCAATCTGAAAGGAAGGAAATAACACTCTGGGATATTGAAAAGTGAAAACAAACCCATGCTGAAGTTTTCAAATTCTCAATTGTGCCAAGATAGGTTATTCCAAAGCCCTGAAGTCACGCCATGAACTTTATCTCCTTCTGTACTCACAGCTGTTATTGGTAAATCATTGACAATCTTTATTTCTTCTTAGCTGGAACTCTGCTGCAATATAAATATGAACTCCTTATCTGATCCTGTTCACTTGGACATTTACCTTGGTTTTTACAGATGGTTTGAGAACATTTTGAATCCTAACCCGCAGCCTCTTGTTGCATTTTCCAGTGGTTTGCTTGGCTGAGGGGGTTCTCAGGCACAGCAAGGTCTCCAGGGTGAAAATCAAGTGTCAAAATACCTAAAGCAGCTCTGAAAGTCTTGGTGTTCCTGCACTGCTCCACCAAGCAGCCATGCCATGATAAAATGAAAATCCTTTTATTACCTGAGGTAATTTGCCCACATCTTGGCTTCATTACCTTGGACAAAACCAAACTTCTGCACCTCAGTTCTCTGCTGTTGAGGCTTTGTGCAGTTGTCATCCACATCAGGAGGAGAAACCTTGGGCTGTGAATGAGAAAATCAGAAAATCATAGAATTGTTACATTTCAAAAAAAACCTCTAAGAGCAAATCCAACCTTCAATCCAGCACCACCACCATGCTCACCATTAAACCACGTCCTCAAATGCCACATCCACATGGTTTTTGAGCCCTTCCAGGGGTGATGATTCCACCACTTCCCTGGGCAGCCTGTTCCAAGCCTTGGCAACCCTTTCCATGATGAAATTTTTCCTAATACCCAATCCCTCGACATAAACTTGAGGCCATTTCCTCTTATCCTCTCAGAGCCTGACACCGATCCTTCTCCACCCTCTTGTCAGGGACTTTTGGTCTCCCCTGAGCCTCCTTTTCTCCAGGCTGAGCCCCCCCAGCTCCCTCAGCTGCTCCTGGTGCTCCAGACCCTTCCCAGCTCCATTCCCTTCCCTGGGCACTCTCCAGTCCCTCAACGTCTTTCTCATGGATGAGGGGCTCAGAAATGGACACAAGATCCAAGGTGTGGCCAAGTCTCCTAAAGCACTGATATTCCCTGGACTCTTCTGCCAAGATAAAGGATGAGTCCTCCCTTTGGAGAAAGGTAGATTAAGGCTGTATTTATTATTAATATTTAATTTATCTTGAACTTATTCCCATCAAAATAATAGTTTATTTAGATAGAAAAACAATTATTTCTCTTTTCCCCTTGAAAAGAAATAGGAAGCAAAATGAATAATTTTCCCCCAATCACCCGCTAATTACTTTTTGGGTTTGTTCAATTTTCTATTATTGCTGAAGAATCATCAAGATTTAGGGAAAGAAAAAAAAAAAAGCTTCTTTTTCATCTTGTTTTATTCCTTGCCCTGAAAATACAACACATTTCCCGATGTCCTATCTCATCTACAAATCAAGGTTTTAAGTAGTGCTGCAGCAGCCTTGACATGAGATATTGATAATCCTGAATTATAAAACAAAGACTTAATTGCCTCTATAGAGATGGACATTTCCTCTGGATATATGGATTTTTGCCTGGCTGGGAGGCAACACCATTGGTATTTAACCCATCTCCACTTGTTTTTCCATTTTTCATGGGAAAACCAGGCAAGAGGCCATTTTGGGAGGTTGTAATATGATTTTTTTTTTTTTCCCCATGCTGTGTGCATCAAAAAAAAAAAAATTACGTCCTTAACTTCTCTGATTATCTTTTCCAGCAATTTCATTTTCCTCTGACATCATTCCATTGGATCCACACTGCTCTCCGAAATTTCTCACTTATCCCTGCTGAACATTTGTGTGATCTGTGGATGATTCATATTCCAGGCTGTAACTTCCTGTTGATTTTCAGTGACTCATTCACATGCTAACTCAGCATCACATAAAACTGAGCTGAAATGGGCTCATATTTGTTTAATATTGGGTTGTACCTAATTTTCCATAAAACCTGAAGAGGATCAATCATCCCATTAGCATCGAATTAATGGGATTTTTTGGAAGGGATCAGGAAAGGTATAGTTGGTATTTACCCTATACCTGTACTCTTGTACTTCTTGACAATTCCTGTCCCTCTTCCCACCCTGTTCCCTGTGAAGCCAACAATTCCCTTTCTCCAGTACTTATTTAACAGGAAGGATGAGAGAAAATGGGAATGTTACGGGCTCTTTAGTTTTACAAAGATGTAAAACCCAGCCATTCACTGAAATTGAATCGAGACAGAACTTGTTAAAAATAAAAGCAAAAGGTCAAAGCATAAAATAGTTGAGTTTATTTATGGTGTCCACAAAATCATGGAATGGTTTGGGTTGGAAGGGACCCTAAAGATCACCTACTTCCAATCCCTTCCACACCTTCCACTGTCCCAGGCTGCTCCAAACCCCATCCAACCTGGCCTTGAACACTTCCAGGGATGGGGAATCCACAAGTTTTCTGGACAGAATAATTTGCTCAAACATGAATATTTTACTGCAAATTAAATTATAGTCCAGAACTGGAAAGAAGGGACTCAATAATTATAGTTTGTTCTAAAAAATCATTTTTTCAACAGGAGTTGGCCTTGAATAAAGTGAGACAGGGTAGATCTACTTGAAAACATGATAAAATTTCTCTATTTCCTCATTATTTTTGAGTTTTTCTAATTTGTGAGATTTCAAAACACATTCCCTACTTCATGAAAACTAAGATGCATTTTATTCACCGTCACATCCATCGATTTTTTCCCTTCCAAATGGATTTTTCAGGTGCCAAATAAACTGTTTGGCTCCTTGCCTCAGTTTCCTTCCCTTGATATAACAAAACAGGACTTCTCCATCTCATTTTGGATCATTAACATTCCACAAGCACATGAGCATCCCTCAGGGTGAGATTCTCGGTGGTTTCCATCATCTCGCACTGGAATCACTTTTGGGTTCATCATCGTTGCTCCTCCGTGTGTTTATGCTCTGTAGATGTGCTGTCCTTTCAAAAAGCCTCATTAATAACATTTTTGTCCCATCCATCATGAAAATTCCGTCAGCTGAGTGGAGCAGAGCCCGGGTGCTGCTGGTTTTAACTCCCAGATCGATATTTTCCATCTGTTAAGTTGAAGAAATGGCCAAGACCATTTCAATCACGTGAGGTGATCCACACAGGGGGAGTGTTATTAATTAGCACTGCAATTAACTCAGCTGAGCTGCCCATTACTAATTCTCACCCCCTGACAGCAGAAAAGGAGAAAAAGTCTCATAAATTGTGCCCATTATCAACACATTTAACCCAAACTGGGCCATTCACCACCATGTCCAGCCCTGGCTGCCACAGTCCCAGGAATCCTAAAACCCTTCAATTTTCCAGGAATTCTACAACTCCCCCCAGTTTCCCAGGAATTTTTCAACTCCCCAATTTCCCTCCTACACTTTTGCCTCTTTCAAATTTGCATGTTTAGCACTCAGGCTTTGTTGCTGTGCTCATCCAAGCAGCTCCCACCCACCTCCCCAGAGTTGGATCCAACCTTCCAGGGCCCCCAGAGAAAAGGATTCTACGCCACCGGGATTTACGTCAATGAGGTGTGTCCCTGTAAGTGAGGGCAGAATTAAAAATTAGGCTTAGCTTGGTTTTGCACTCAGCTTGTGCAATATTTTCCAAAGCATGAAGTACTTAAAGACCAGCCCTTCTCTGTGCATCATCTTTTTCTTTCTTTTTTGTAAGCAGATGAGAAAAAAAAGATGCAACAGCAGCAAAACAAAGCACTTCATTAATCTCTGGACATTTCCCCCTCCTGCCCTTTTTTGCCTCTTCTGTTTTTCAAAACAGGGATTAATAAATAGAAAAGAAAATACCAGTGTAACAACCGTAAGTGCAAGGCAAAGGTTCAGTCTGTTTATTTTTCTCTGTGAATTCCTGGGCTTTGTGTAAATCAATTTGTTGTTCCCTTGGTACTTTAGTACATAGTAGAGTAGATTTTTAAAACATATGTATATAAAATATATAAAAGCTGCTCCCTTTGAGCTGGGGTTGTGTGTCAGCAAAAGGGCTTGAGAGCAACAGAAATGAAGACAACAAATCACAGAATCATGGAATTATTGAGGTTGGAAAAGTCCTCTGAGAGCATCAAGTCCAACCTTCAACCAAGTGCCACCATTCCCACTAAACCATATGGTGAAATGCCAGATCTACTCAATTTTGGAACATTTCCAAAGATGGTGACTCTCCCGTTCCCTGGGAAGCCTTTTCCAGGCTGAACCACTCTTTCAGTGAAGAAATTTTTCCTAATATCCAACTTGAACCTGAGATCACCACCCGAATGTGCCAAAGGTTGCAGTGACCAAGGTAGCAAAGAGGAGAGAAAAGCACAAGCTCCATGCCTGGGTTGTGTCTCATCATTCATTTGGTTGAACACTGGAGAAATTATTCCCAGCTGACCAGGAATGACTTCCTTGACTCCCTGAATTTCACAAGGGAAGGATAACCCTTATTTTTTTCCCTTTTTGTTGGTGTTTTATGTATGTGGGCTCCTCTCTGTACCTCTCAAAAAACCCCTGATGGATTCTCACCCAGCATCCTGCACCTTATTCCTTCTCCCTCCTTTCCCATGGGAAAATTATCACTATTTGAACAATGCTGGTTTATTTTCCACGGGAAATCTGCCCACTCAGCAGCCCAGCAAATCCATTGCAGGATGGAATTAACTGTTCCCGGTGTTATTTCCTTCCTCCATCCATCTTGGATGGAAAACAAAGCCTCCTTAAGGGTTAACACTCTTCCTTCTTCTTCCTTTTTGTTGGAGCTGGCTCATTCCAAGAGGTTTTTGCTTTAATGAGCCCTCTTTAACTCTGGCTGAAACTGGGGATCTCAGGTCTCATTAGTCTGGCTAATTAACCATTCTCCTCTCTCTGTCTGAAGTTCATCTAAGTACAGAGAACCTTGGGAAAAGAACAATTGCATTATCATGCAAACTCTTTGGAAAAAGGGAGCCAAGTCCCTGATAGAAAATAGGAGAAGCTTTTAAGTGTGTGGGCAGGACTGAATTCCACGATGATTCAGGAATTGCAAAAGCCGCCCCTCTTCACTTCCTAAAACTGGAGCTTTAAAAAAAAAGGATGAATTCCAGCATGATTGGGACTTGCATCAGCCTGGAGCTGGTGGGAAAAGCTGATCCTGATGGGACATTTGAAAGAAAAAAAGCCAGGAAAGTAAAACTTCCTTCATAGTCCCAGAGAGTGCTCAGTTAATCCCTGGATTTTCCTTGGGTGATGAGAACCTTCTCATCCAACCAGACACTCCAGAATTCCTTCCTGGTCTTCGGCAAGAACAAAACAGAACTTCGAAAACAATTGGAGCATCACACCTGGCATGGGGAGATCTCATGACTCTCCAAAACTCCCTGGAATGGGTTTGTGGTGAGGTGGGATGAGTCTCTTCTCCCAGGGAACAAGGGATAGGACAAGAGGAAATGGCCCCAAGTGGCACCAGGAAAGGTTTAGATCGGATACCAGGGATTTTTTTCACTGAAACATTTGTAAATTATTGGAACAGGCTACCCAGGGTAGGGGTGGAATCACCTGGAACCTGGAATTGTTCAAAACCTGTGGATGTGGCACTTGAGGACATGGGTTAGTGGTGAACAGGGTGGTGGTGCCGGTTGATGGTTGGACTTGATGATCTTGAAGGCCTTTTCCAACTGTAACAATTCCATGATTCTCCTCTATGATTCCATGAGCTGATCATACGGTCAATCCTCACATCCTAAAACCCCACAACTTCCATGTTCAGCCAAAAAAACAGGAATAGAACTTAATTTAAGGCTCTGGGGTGACCTTATTGTGGCTTTTTAGTACCTGAAGGGGCTCCAAGAGAGCTGGAGAGGAACTTTGAATAAAGGATGGAGGGACAGGACACCAGGAATGGCTTCTCACTGCCAAAGGGCAGGGTTAGATGGGATATTGTGAAGGAATTCTTCCCTGTGAAGGTGGAGAGGCCCTGGAATGGAATTCCCAGAGAAGCTGTGGCTGCCCCATCCCTGGAAGTGTCCAAGGCCAGGCTGGATGGAGCTTGGAGTAACAAACATTTGACTTTTCTTTTCTTTTTCAGGCTTCTTTACATTTGAGGGGACTTTAAGAAAGTTGCCTTTAGAAATGCAAAATTGTGTCTGAATCCTTGTGGCCTCCCATGTGCACCATGCTATTTACATAATTCCAAGCTTTTTGAAGGGAACACCATATGGATTTTTGTCCACAGGGGCTCCTTTTGCTGGATGATGCTCCATGTCGATGTGGAATAGGGCTTAAATGATCTTTTTAAGCTCTCCTATGTCCCTTTTTTGATGCAGATTCTCCACAAAATGGGGAATCAACAGGATATTACCCATTGTATGCCAGGATGGGGTTGATTTGAAAGGAAAGGAGAGGATAATAACATGGGAAAGAACAAAGTGAGCCAGAAAAAAGCACAATTCCAGCCCTGACATCCTTCTCTTGTGGTCTCTTCCTTAGAACTGGTGCCTATTGGGACCTGCTGGTAACTGCTCCCAATTACCCCAACACCTTCCATTCCCTGGCCAAAGATCTCAATGTCAAGATCAAGAAAAAAAAGTTTCTCTTTCAGAAAAGCCCAGAATCTGCCTGTATTCCCACTGTGATCCCAGCATGGTGGCTAGTCCCTTAAAACCAAACATGTCCAAGGGAGATGAGCTGGGAAACCAACCCCATCCTGGAGTCCTTACCCTGTAGCCAGTGAGACTCTCCTGCAAATTTGGGAAGCACAGGATCAGTTTTGATGACTGAACACCAACATTTCCCATTTCCCTGAGTTATCCCAGATGGATGCTCTGCCCTGGGAGACACATCCCTGCAGGATGTCACCGTCCCCAGCCACACAGAGCCCCAAAATCCGACACATCAGGAGGGAAAAGAACCTTCTACACCACACTAAAATCCCTCAAGGGCTGCAGTGGGAGTTTCACTGCCTGGCACATTTGTGCCAGGATTTGCACTAAAGGAAACAGAATTCCCAAGTATTTTCTGGGGGATGTAAAAGAAAATCTGAGTTTTGCAGTCCTCCAGGTGTGACTCAGCACCGTTCTTGGGTTAATGTGAGGGCAGTGTTCACCTCCAACGCTGCCCCAGGGCAGTTTAATATTTCCCAGTTAACAGCCCCGAAATATTTTGCAGCTGATGTTTGCAGCCAAGGTCACTGTCCTGGAGCTTTGTTTTCTAGGTTACTTTCAAATGTCTGCTTTGGAAAAATAGATGGACAGACAGGCTAAAAATCACTGTGAGTGCCAAAGGAAGAGACAGGTTCATAGAGACGTTTAATTATAGCATCATAGATTGAATTATTTAGGTTGAAAAAGAACTCTAAAATCATCAAGGTCAACCTGTGACCAATCCCCACCTTGTCACCAGCCCAGAGCACTGAGGGCCATGTCCAGTCAGTCCTTGGACACCTCCAGGAATGGGGACTTCAAACCTCCCTGGGCAGCCCCTTCCATGAAGAAATTCCTCCTGATGCCCAACCTGAATGAGATTTTAGGCCCTTTCCTCTCGTCCTGTCCCTTGTTCCCTGGCAGCAGAGACTGACCCCCACCTGGCTGCACCCTCCTTTCAGGGAGTTGTGGAGACCCAGAAGGTTCCCCCTGAGCCTCCTTTTCTCCAGGCTGAGCCCCTTTCCCAGCTCCCTCAGTTGCTCCTGGGGCTCCAGACCCTTCCCAGCTCCATTCCCTTGTCTGGACCAACCCCTCAATGTCCTTCTTCTCATGAGGGGACAGAACTGGACACAGCACTCAAGGTGCTCCAGCAATGCCCAGCACAGAGGGACAATCCCTGCCCTGCTCCTGTGAATTCCCTGTGAATGATTCCTTATGGTTCCATTTCTTTTCACTCCACCAGATGCTCCCTGCAGCTTCACTGACTCGTGTCATCTTTTAAAAAACAATAAAATCCTTTTTAAAATGATCGTTTTCCCAAAAGAGACCTGCAAGACAAATTTTTAGAAACACAGCAGAAACCAGGCATGATGCCATATCCTGAATTCTCCTCTCTTTTCCACACTCCTGGTGCATTTCCAAGGATTGCAGCTTTCCTTGCGCAGGGTGATGCCATTCCATGATTGCGTCACTGTGATCATATTCTGAGCTAAAAATCCCTTCAAGCTGGGATTCACTCCTCCAGGTTTTGGATCAGAATTGCTCCCTCCCAGCTCCTGAAATTATCGACACCTCAGTCATTCCTCAGGAGGGTGGATTTGTGCTTCATTTGTACACACTTCACTCTGTGCTGACAGATGTCTTTGGCTCCTTGGAGAATGTCTTTATGAAAAATGTCAACGATATCAAAATAAGCCACAGGGATTTATTCACATGTTATCACTAGAAAAGACATTCCTCCTCTGTCTTTTATTCCCTGCCTTACAGTAGCAATCATTTTCATATTCGCTTCCACTTAAACACTGATTTTTTGGTGACTGGACTGCGAGTCTTGCACAGGACATGAAGAATAGATAAGAACCTTCAGATGAAGTGAGAGTTTTCATAAGTGAAGTTGTTTTAATAAGTAAAAGGTCAAACCTACTGGGGGTGGAATCATGGAATGGTTTGGGCTGGAAGGGACCTTAAAGCCCATCTCATTCCACCCCCTGCCATGGGCAGGGACACTTTCCCCTAGCCCAGGTTGCTCCAAGCCCTGTCCAACCTGGCCTTAAATGTTCCCAGGGATGGGGCAACCACAGCTTCTCTGGGCAGCCAATTCCAGTGTCTCCCTCTCAGTCAAGAATTCCTTCTCACCAGGTCAGATGTTTTTTGTCATGACCTGGACACAGCACAAGCCAGAGGCTCTTCCCAGCAGGTGCAATGAGTGGTGTTGGCTCTTTCATGAGGATGGGGACAAGAGGTCACACCCCTGGATGCGATCCATGATGTATCAGGGGGTATTGGAGTCAAAAAATTCACCCCAAATGTGTTTTATTTATTCATCCCAATGTAGTGTGTGCGTTTTTAGGGCTGGATTTTCTACTGTCTCCAGTCAGGACAAGTCTGCTCTCTGTCAGTAAAATCTTAGTTTCTGTTCATGATGCTCAAGGCCATGGTGCCCATTCGTTCAAAAAAGCAACCCCAAATCATGGAAATGATGCCTCCCCTCTCTCTTGCAGCAAGATTTCTCCTTGAAAAAAGAGAATTAATTTACAGGAGCCTGGAGTGACAGGGCAAGGGGGAATGGCTTCAAACTGACAGAGAGTAAGTTTAGATTGGATATTGGGAAGAAATTCTTCCCTGTGGGGGTGGTGAGGCCCTGGCACAGGTTTTCTAGAGAAGCTGTGATTGTTCCATCCCTGGAAGTGTCCAAGACCAGTCTGGATATGTCTTGGAGCAACCTGGGACAGTGGAAGGTGTCTCTGCCCATGGCAGGGAGTGGAATGAGATGATCTTTGAGGTCTCTTCCCACCCAAACCATTCCATGATTCTCTGAAACACACCTGAGTCTTCCCACTTCAAAACCTTAGAAGGGCAATAAAAAAGAAAAAAAAACCAAAAACTTTCAGAACTTCTTTGAATGAGCAGAAAAATCCTAGTTCTGTAATAACAGTGATGATATTGCACCAAATTCCATAAATAATGTCTTTCAAGGTTTATTGCTCAGACACCTAAAAGGAGAAGATAAAATTGAAATTATCACATTACAGATGTTGCACAAAGAATGACTTTTCCTGTCTAATGTTAATGGGCAAATAAGATATATTTATGTTCATACATCACCAGCTTTGAACAGAATATGTTATTATGCTAAAAAATGCCATAAAAATAGCACAGCACACTTGGACTGGCAGTCATCCGTTCCAAAAATGACATCCTAAAGCTTGGATCTTAAACACAAAATCTACAGGACTGTGAGAAATGGGAAAGGGTCAGAGTTAAGGTGACTGCACCTGGGTTAATTCCACAATTTTAATGCAACATCTGGCTTCCAAGACTCCCTGTTTATCTCAGTTCTTCACCCTTCAGAAATCATAATCTCTAAGATGATCTTGGGGAGATGACTCAGACCGCTGGAAGCTGAAATCAGCTGGTAAAATCCTGCATCTACTGAAAATAAATGGCAAATCACACATTGCCCTTAAAATAAAAGCAAAGTTTCTGCCTTAAAATGTTTTAGACTTATTGGAAGTCAGAGTCTGAACTTGCCTCCTATGGAAATTGTGATGGA
Organism: Monarcha castaneiventris obscurior; assembly: GCA_026261815.1. Classification (NCBI taxonomy): domain Eukaryota; kingdom Metazoa; phylum Chordata; class Aves; order Passeriformes; family Monarchidae; genus Monarcha; species Monarcha castaneiventris. The sequence continues at coordinate 877,891 of JAMPIT010000885.1, read as the reverse complement.
AGGCGGATCCCTTCCAATTAAGAATTGCAGAAGGAGAGATTAGATTGTATTGGAAGGGACTTCAAGGATAATTTAGTTCCATTCCTGTTTTTCGTTTGTTCCTGCCTAGAGATGAATGATCCAGGCAGGATCCCTGGGACTGCAGATGTTAAATCTGTTTAAAGCCCTGTGCATGGATAGGAAGGACCATCCTGTGTCCAACGTCCTTCCCATGACCCCACAAAGCAGGGCAGGGAGTCAGGGGATGAATCCCACAGCAAAACCAAATCCTAAAGCACGGAGCAAAATGGATAAGGGGTGAGGCAGCTCCCAGGGCCAACATCAAAAGTCTAATCCCTTCCCAAACCTTGCAGGAAAATGGGAGATAAGAAGAGGATTTGTTTAAAGGAAAAACCCTTCGAGTTCAACCAAGGATCCTCCAGCATCTGGATTTTGCTGCCCTCCCTCGCTTTCCAAAAGGCTCCAATTCCATTCCAACATCGCAAACTTTGTGCTCTTGCCTGTCACTAAAATTTCACGAGGGCATCCAGAGGAGAAATTCCCTCCCGTGCCGCTGGCATTGAGGAGGAGCAGAGGCACGGATCCAGCAGAGCCACTGGATGCCATTTGCAAGCACAGTCGTGTCCTGGGGTTCCTGAGGCTCCAGGCACATCTGGGAGGCCCTGGTGCGATCAGGGCTCTCACCAGGCTCTCGGCTTCAAGCAGAGCAGCGTTAGCAGCCTGCTGTCCCAGGAAATGGGACAAAACCTGGATTAACCAAGGCTCTAAAAGCACAACAAAATCTGGAGGCTCTCACGTGGGTGTCACTCTGTCTTTGAGAGCAACGTGGTGATTTTGGGCTGAGGAAGGTGTTAATTAAACCCACATTGAGTCCTGCTAAAGCCTCAGCAAGGTACAGGCAGGTGAGAACCTGTTCAAGGGCATTTGCTTCTCTCATTATTTACACAGTTCATTGTTTTTAAAGCCACTCTGTTGGATTGTTGGGTTCTTTTTTTTTTTTCAAATTATTTCTGGCAAAAGACAATTCATGGAGTGAAGCTAGTAACAGAAAGCCACACTTCCTGCTGAGAAACCTTTTCTGAGGTTGGCTGTAGACAGGATTTTTCACTCCTCAAAACTCTAGGATGGCAGTTTGGAAAGAGGAAAAAATGGTGTTGTGTGTTTGCTGTGTCAGGGGATGCCTTTCAGGTCATGGTTTACAGGAGACATGGGGGAAACTGGGAGAAAATTCCAAATTTTTGTTCTTGAGCTGCTGCAAAAAGAGTGTCTAGAAGGATTTTAGAGGAATGTACCTGCATTCCTAGGACAAAGAAAGAGGTGCAGTGTAAACAGGCTGGCATTAACGAATGAGTATTTTATTTGGCTATTGTATCAATATTAAGCACGTATTTGTATTAACATTGTGTTTGCATTAAGCTTTTATTAACAATACCAAGTGCTGGTGCTGCTGCTGGGTCAGGGTCAATCCCAGGGTCGATCCAGGCTGGGGATGAGCAGATGGAGCAGCCCTGGGGAGAAGGACTTGGGGAGTGGTGGGTGAGACCTGGACATGACCCAGCCATGTGTGCTCCAATCCCAGAAATCCAATCGTATTCTGGGCTGATCCCACAATGTTGGCAGCAGGAGAGGGGGGAATTCTACCCTTCTGCCCTGCTTAGGTGAAATCCCGCTTGGAATGTTGCATCCAGCTCTGAGGTCCCAGCACAGGAAGGAGATGGAGCTGTTGGAGAGAGTCCAGAGGAGGCACCAAGATGATCAGAGGGATGGAGCAGCTCTGCTGTGAGGGAAGGCTGGGAGAATCGGGATTGTTCAGCCTGGAGAAGAGAAAGCTTTGGGGTGACCTCATTGTGGCCTTTCAGGACCTGAAAGAGATGATAAGGAAGATGGAGAGAGACTATTCACAAGAGCATGGAGTGCCAGGACAAGGAGGAAAGGCTTCAAATGGACAGAGAGTAGGTTTAGATCAGATATTAGGAAATAACTCCTCCCTGTGAGGGTGGTGAGGCCCTGGAACAGATTTCCTAGAGAAGCTGTGGCTGCCCCATCCCTGGAAGTGTCCAAGGCCAGGTTGGATGGGGCTTGGCACAACCTGATCTATTGGAAGGTGTTGGAACTGGATGATTTTAAGATCCCTTCCAACCCAGACCATTCCATGATTCTGTCCTATAGATATGGATAGATGTAGCTATAGATACTGATCTATATGATAGATAGAGATAGAGATAGAGATAGAGATAGAGATAGAGAGATAGAGATAGAGATAGAGATAGAGATAGAGATAGAGATAGAGATAGAGAGATAGAGATAGAGATAGAGATAGAGATAGAGATAGAGATAGAGAGATAGAGATAGAGATAGAGATAGAGATAGAGATGAGATAGAGATAGAGAGAGAGATAGAGATAGAGATAGAGATAGAGAGATAGAGATAGAGATAGAGATAGAGATAGAGATAGAGATAGAGATAGAGAGATAGAGATAGAGATAGAGATATAGAGATAGAGATAGAGAGAGAGATAGAGAGAGAGAGAGAGAGAGAGAGATAGAGATAGAGATAGAGAGAGAGAGAGAGATAGAGATAGAGATAGAGATAGAGATAGAGATGAGATAGAGATAGAGATAGAGAGAGAGAGAGAGAGAGAGAGATAGAGATAGAGATAGAGAGAGAGAGAGATAGAGATAGAGATAGAGATAGAGATAGAGATGAGATAGAGATAGAGATAGAGAGAGAGAGAGAGAGAGAGAGAGAGATAGAGATAGAGATAGAGATAGAGATAGAGATGAGATAGAGATGGAGATAGAGATGGAGATAGAGATGGAGATAGAGATGCACACAGAGCTCTAAATACATGTACTGCGAAAGGGAGAGAACAGTTCTTAGTCCGACCATCCTGGCACAGAGTTATTCACACCAGGAATTGTGGGACTGATATTTTCTTTTGCCCCACAGGGAATGGCCCAAACTGTGTCACACCCCAAAGTCATCGAAATAACCCTGGGGTTTCCACCTTCTTCCCCAAATTCAGTCAAGACTGTCTCAGGATTTCATGTATCGCTGTTGGAGATACCGTGTATATTTCTTGGAGAGGGTCCAGGGGAAGACAGAGATGCTCCAAGGGTTGGAGCCCCTCTGCTCTGGAGCCAGGCTGGGAGAGCTGGGAATGTCCAGCCTGGAGAAGAGAAGGCCCCAAGGAGACCTCAGAGCCCCTTCCAGTGCCTGAAGAGGCTCCAGGAGAGCTGGAGAGGGACTTGGGACAAGGGATGGACTGATAGGACAAGGGCGAATGGCTTTAAATTTGCAGAGGATGGGTTTAGGTGAGGTATTGGGAAGAAATTCTTTCCTGTGAGAGTGGTGAGGCCCTGGCACAGATTTCCCAGAGCAGCTGTGGCTGCCCCATCCCTGGAAGTGTCCAAGGCCAGGCTGGATGGGGTTTGGGGCAACCTGGGCTGGTGGAAGTTGTCCCTGCTCATGGAATGAAATGATCTTCCAACCCAAACCATTCCACGTTTCTGTGAAATTTACAGAAGTGAGGAGGGAAAAAGTTGGTGTAGAAATACGAAATTGTTGTCGTGCTCCAGCCTTGTTCTCTCTGGAGGAGAAAGAGAGCAAGGGACAAAGGGGACCTTAATTATATCTTGGAGGAAGGTGCAGGTTGGCCTCCAAAGGATGCATAAAATACCCAGTTCTTGGGAGCTGGGTGCACTTCCAGGCTGGATTGTTTGGAGCTCTGAGCTCTCTCTTTTCTCTTTATTAATGTCTCTGTAGAGAACTGATAGGAAACTTGCTCCTGATGAGGGAAAGGATTAGGAAGGGAATCTCTGGAGGAGATGAGCCATCAGCTCATTTTTAGCCTTCCACAGAAATTGGCCTCAGAACAATTTCAGAGCTCCCTTGCCTGGCAAATTTGCCTCCCTTTCTCTGCAGGAAAGCCCAAATTTTGGTATTTTAGGGAGCCACTGTGAATGTGAGCTCCTTTTTTGGAAGGGATTTTAGATTTTTATCATCAGCTCTGTCATTAAGTGACAGTGATTACCCTCTGCTGCTTTCAGGTCACAGATGCAAAGCAACTTAACCTGACTTTGCAGTTTGTTACCTGGAATCTACCAATAATTGGGCAACAGCTAAATTTAGGAGCTTTGTTCATGAGTATTCAGGACTTGAATATGCAGCAGACAATGCTGAGAGTTGGGAAAGGAATTAAAACTAATTTTCTTTTTAACCTGTTTAGAAACCTTTGGTTGAGTCCCATCATCATTTGGCAGAGCAATTCCTCTCAGATCTTTATTCATCCTGATTATTTTGTTCTGTGCTCTGTAGGATTTATTTTCCCCCTTTAATGCAAGACAGATTTTATGCCTGAAATCAAGAATGACCATTTTCACCTTCCATAATGTGAGAGGTTAATTGTCCACCCAAGGAGAAAGGCTCTAATGACCATTGCCCATTAAAAACGTCAGGAAGATTCTTCTCTGCACTTTCTCTTTTGGAAAAAACCCTGTAGGCAAAACGGAGTCCACACTGTTGTAATTTTATAGCACAATTCCCTCCCATTTTCCATTCATTTCTCACTAACTCTGCATTGTAGTCAAACAACTCATGGCTGCATTTTATTCCTCTGACAAATCATCCAAAAACAGAGACTTTCCCTCTCCAACTTGCCAGTTGTTGTTTGAAAGTTTTTCTGCCTGGATAGCAGAGAAAGGTGTCCTGCTGTGACAGATGCAGTTAGATGAGGAATTTACCACTTGTCCCCAGATCCAGACAGATGTGAGTCAGCTTTAGTCTGGAATTCTGCCATAAATCCACTGGAGAATCCCAGGTGTGTGTCCATGGCTTTATACCCCACACAGTGCCAATATTACACAATCATTTATTTTCTTCATTTAGAAACTAGAAAAAAAAAAAAAGTCCGGTATCAGTTATCTTCTGCTCTGTAGAATAAAAGGATGTGACAGTTATCAAGGAATTTATCTACCCAAGAGGATCATTTTCTTCATCTTAGTGGTGGAAATTTAGATGCGAGTTCCTGATCCACAAAATTCTTTGCCACCTGCTTGAAGACTCTTCCCTTCTACTCCACCCTCATGAGATCCCACTTGAAGCACAGAATCCAGCTCTGGGGTCCAACATCAGAGGGATGTGGAGCTGCTGGAGCAATTCCAGAGGAGCCATAAAGATCCCAGGGCTGGAGCCCCTCTGCTCTGGAGCCAGGCTGGGAGAGAAGGGAATGTTCACCTGGAGAAAAGAAGGCTCCAGGGAGACCTTAGAACCTCTTCCAGTGCCTAAAATGGCTCCAAGAGAGCTGGAGAAGGACTTGGGACAAGGGAAGGAGTGAAAGGACAAGGGGGAATGGCTTTAAGTTGAAGAAGGGTAGATTTAGATTGGATACTGGGAAGAAATTCCTGGCTGTGAGGGTGGTGAGGCCCTGGCACAGGTTGCCCAGAGAAGCTGTGGCTGCCCCATCCCTGGAAGTGTTCCAGGTCAGGCTGGATGGGGTTTGGAGCAACCTGGTCTTGTGTGGGGCATCCCTGCCCATGGCAGGGGATTGGAACAAGATGATCCTTAAAGTCGATTTCACCCAAACTATTCCATGATTCCGTGGTTTCTTCAGAAGTCTCTGCCTGTGATATGAAATAAATCAGTGCAGGGCTGTTCTCTGTTCCTGAGGTGAATCTGCCCAAACTGACCAGGTTCATATTAAGTAATATTTTTCCTTGATTCCCCTGTAGAACTCTTCCAGTTCTGGCTGATTTTAACACACAATAATAATCCAAGTGAGCGTGTGTGTCTTCAATCCCAAGCGTCTGATTGAAGGAAGGTAAACAAATAAGAATTTCTTTATTTCCCCCTGTTTATTATTTAGTGCTGGGTGTTATTTATTGATTGGGATGTCGCTATTAATAACCCGCCCCAGACTGTGGGAAATGCTGAGGAGTCTGAGAGTGCAAGGTGAGAGTTGAGAGCTTCCAGCCTTGGTATTTCCTTATTTATGAGGAATATCTGTGGTCTCTCAGCAGTGATAGCAAAGGCTGGTGGAGAGGAAGCTCCCCAGGTTTATTCCTGACTTTGCCAGCATGACCTGGAGCAGATGATTCCACGATTTTCTGCAGAGCCAGCTCCTTTGTCCAGCCTTTGGAGCAGTGCCAAGGAGAAGTCCTGCAGATATTCTGTTTTGTTCTGCTGAAGGAGAATGTTTTGTATTTCCACAATGCTCAGCTTAACCCATGGTTAAGCATCCAGGAACTGGAATAGAAAGAGGAATAAATAAGGAATATCCAAGCACTGCTTGAATTTTATCATGGATGATCCCTGTGACCTGAAAACTACACCCAGACTCAGCACACAAAGAGAATTCCTCTAGCACAAAGTGTCCCTTTCCTGACACAGCACACAGGGAAGTTGTGGAATTCTTGCCACTGGATATTTCATCCATTTAAAGTGGCTAAAAACGGGATAAATTCCTGGGAGAGGAAGGGAGGAGCTGTAAATACAGGAATATACAACATAAAAATCCCACATCTGTGATAAAATACCCTAGACCACGATGTCCTGACGTGGGACAAGTACTTTAGGGGAATAAATCACAACATTCCCATCCCTGGCAGTGTCCAAGGCCAGGCTGGATGGGCTTGGAGCAACCTGGTCCAGGGGAAGGTGTCCGTGCCCATGGCAGGGTGTTGGAACTGGATGATCTTGAAGGTTCCTTCCATCCCAAACAGTTCTGGGATTCGATGATTCTCACCCCGTTATGGCTTTTCTTATGCACATTCTCCTAATTCCTGTGAATATTTGATATCAGTTTATAGGGACTTTATCCTGACCCTGTCCAGACGTTCTTATCTAAATCCTTGTGGTCACTCCTGACTTGCAGATGGCACAAATCAAAGCAACAGACAGATTTTCCCATCTCTGGTTTTCCAGATGGTTTGGGATCATCTCCTCATCCAGACAATGACTCTCAACTCTTGGTAGAGCCTGGTAATCTGAATTAAAATTCTGTGGAACAGCTCTGGGTTATCAGGATCAAAACGCATCTTTTTTTATCAAATGAAAAAAAAAAAACCAAGGTAAATATGTAGACCCAGGAGGCCTCTTCAAAAATTGTCTCTACGTCTGTAGGTTCTTTAGTTCCTTTGATATTTCAGTGCTTTGATGTCAAAGAATTGACAAATCCTTTGGCTTTCTGGCCTTGCCCTAATCATTAGGTCTGCTAAGAGGGATTCCCTTGGGGTGGATCCACAGAAACAGGTGGAGGGGGTGGGAGATGAAAGTTTTCATAGCAGATTTGTGAAATCCAAACACTGGGAGTTGGAATGGGCTCTTCCCTCTCTCGGATGTCTTGAACAGTCAACCACACAATTTTTACAAAACTAAACCCATCATTAACGTGGATTTTGATGGACAGGTCTGAACAGAAAAGGCCTGAACAAAAAACTCACAATAAATTCCATCCTCAGCTCAAGTTTTGGACTGACATGGAGTGAGCAGAAACACCAGGAGAGGGAATATCTCTGTAACAAGTCCCAGATATCCTCACCAAAACTCACCTCCCTGAGTTTTTTTATGCTCACACGTGGATCCACAGATCTCCTGGAATATTGCAGTGACTCAGGGAGAGGCCACCACAGGGAGCAATAACTGGGGAAAGCAAGAGGGAAATTAGAGGCGATGTGACTTGAAAATAAAATTTCTCTGGGATAATTCACTCTGAAACAGTTTCCATTTAAAATGGAAATGTTTTATCCCAGTTCTATCCCAGATCTAAATTCAAGCATTTCTATCTGAGAATGTATAAACCAGGTTTGGGGTTTTTGCCCAAGTAGATGTCCTGGCACCCTCAAATCCAATAGCTGGCCAGTCTATGCCAGGCCTGGACCATCCTTTTAGTGAAGAAATTTTTCCTGATATCCAACCAAACTTCCCCTGACATAACTTGGGTCCATTTCCTCTTGTCCTGTCCCTCGTTACTTGGGAGAAGAGACCATACAGCCTCAGGTCAGGGACTTGTAGAGAATAATAAAGTCCTCCCTGAGCCTCCTTTTCTCCAGGCTGAACCCCCCCAGCTCCCTCAGCCACTCCTGATCCTCCAGACCCTTCCCCAGCTCCATTCCCTTCCCTGGACACGCTCCAGCCCCTCAATTTATTTCTTTTCCTTCACTTTATCGGTGTCACCTTGTGTCCATATTGCTTCCAACCCCAAATCCCTAAAGATGAAACAAATGTGACCTCATGAAGTGAATCCTGATGTTTAAGAAAACCTTAGCTGCGATTCCTTGGTGTGTTCCTCTGGTTTTCCACTTTTGTTTGGGGCTTTTTTGGATTTGTTTGGTTGGGGTTTTTTTGTTGCCAGCTCTTCCTTCTCGTCTCACACGTGCACTGTGGCACTTTGAGAGATGGAACCTCAACACTCTGTGTTTTTACCACCTCCTGGTCCACTCCTGGAATGATTCCATCCTATCCCAACGCTGCAGAACTCCTATCCCAGAGTTCCTGCAGAACACAGTGATCCCAACTTCCCATCCATGTGGATCGCTCAGGTTTGGAGTCCTTCACCCAGAGATCCCAACTGATTGCTGGCACTGGGCTCTGCTCCTCATCACAGGCTGTGGGAATGCAGAGTGCAGGGAATATTTCTCTGCCTGTTTTGAAGAATTTAACACCCCTGAACAATGTTGTCTTCGACCTTTATCTGATGCCTTAGGTTTTAACTTTTATATTTTTCAAATTCTGTACAGCTTAGAGTGTAACTCTGAAGTTCCTGGTAGCCTGTAATTTCTGCTCTCTCGTGCTGGGCAGACACAACAAAGCCTCTCCAGGCTTTGCCTCCAAACACAGCCAGGCTGTTCTAGGCCCAAAATCTGTAAACCAAAGACTCTAAGGGAGGGCAAGCTGAGGGGAATGGATCCATTGAACTGGGGCTTTAATTGGAGAATTAACCCTGATATGCAAATGAACCAAACCTATAAAAGTGTGAAGAACTCATGACCTGGGGTCCATCTTGGGGTCCATTTTTGGAGGCAGCCTCTGGCTCCCCCAGGGTGTACCTTGAAGGCTTTCAAATAAATACCGACCTTTATTCCCTTACTCTTGTCTAGTCTCTGTTTCTAGGTGGCTGGGGAAGGCATCATATCCATGGAGAAAACTCCCTACCATCTGGGAGGAGTTAAAATCTACACAGATGTGAACTAGGTGATAGAATATGATGCAAGGATGTCACAGGGTGAAGAATTTACAAGTTTTAGTGTTGTTAACGTAGGAAATAGATAAATAGTAAAAGTTCCAAAGATGGAGGAGACTTTGTAGTTTTAAACCTCCATCTTTCTTCTTCTAGTCCCCCATATTCTGCAGCAAAAGTAGTTTAGGATGATTGGATGAAAAGTTCTGCAGTTCCGGCCTGCGTGTCAGAGTGATTTACTGAACATTGGAGGAAAAGTAAAATATCTGTCATTTCAAGCCTTTATTGGTTAATTTACCTTTAAAAGAGCTGTGAAATTTTGATAAGCAGCCATTTTCTCACCTTCTCTTGCCATGCTCTGCTCTGCTGTGTCTTTTCTACGCTAATAGCTGATAACACTAAAATAAACAACTATCTGAAGAAGCAATTGCTGCGAGTTTGCCTCGTCCATCTATCCAACTCCTTGCAAGGACTCCGAAACCAGGCCCTCTCTGGGGATGCAAAATTATCCTCTCACAGATGCAGCAAACTCCGTGAGGAGCCAGGAGCACTCCAGGCTAGGAACCTAAAAATGAACGGTCTCATGACTCAAACTCGGTGCTGGGAAAGGAGGAGGGTTGCAGAGAGAATTTTTTTTCTCTGTATTTTAACACACCCAGTTTAGTCAGAGATTTTCTATAAGTTAAATATCATTATTACTAAATGAAGCAAGAGGCTGGAGATTAAGTCTGCCTTTGCACTTAAGGACGATTTTATCATTTGTCTTTCGTGTTATTTTTAGTTCAGGCAGGATGGAAAGTAAAGATAAAAGTCAGTGTGACATGGAGATGACTGAAATTATAAGGGGAAAGTCCTTCCTGCTCTGACCAGATCTTGTGCCTAATCCAACAAACCTTTTTCCACAGCCTTGGGAATACCAAGAGCCCATCTTTGATAACCCCATTGTCAACTTCATCTTCCCTTCCATGAAATCTGGCTTTCCCAGGTTTCCCCTCTGACATCACTTGGTGTTTCTAGAAGGCAGGAGCTGAGCAAAATGTCCCAAAGGTTCCCTCCAAATTATTCTATTATTATTATTATTATTATTATTATTATTACGACTACTACTATTAATTCTTTTTGTGTGCATTTAAATTTATGGAAATATTCAAAGAAAGTTCTGCATAGAATCATGGGATGGTTTATCTCGGATGGAACCTTCAAGATCATCTCATTCCAACCCCCTGCCATGGACAGGGACACCTTCCACTATTCCAGTTTGCTCCAAGCCCCATCCAACCTGGCCTTAAAGATTATTCCTCAGGAATAATGAATAACCAATCCAGTCTGGATGTTTCAGATATTTTTGCCTTTCAAAATAATGCGAAGGAGTAAAAGAAAATGTGCTAAGTGATTTAAAGCTTTTATTTGGTTTAAATGATTGCCATTTGTATCTCCTAGCAGCGCAATAATGTGAAGTAATTCCTGCTGCATCCCGGGAACAGGCAAACACCTCTTTGCTGTGAGTTATTTTAGGTGACATTCCATAAACACTCAGCAATCCATCAGATCCCTGTAATACATTGGTTTCTCAGCAGAGGCTTTTTGTGAAAAAATAATGAAAGAAAGAAGTATTTGGAGTGATTTGAAAAGCCATGAGTGTTTCCTGGCCTTAGAAAAATGGGGATTAAATGTCTTGGAAATTCTTGCTTTACCTGCTGAGATCTGTTCAGAGTTAAAACTCTTGGAATGACCCTGGGGTCTAAATATGAATCCAAAGATGGAATTTCAGGGAAGGTGATGGCATCTCTGTCCCTCATTTCCAGGGATTTCCACCTCAGATGGTGAGGGCACACTCACAGCATCAGCAGCAGGTCTAACTTGCTGCTTTCTCCCAGCCATGAAAATCTCTTCCAGGGTAAGTTGTGAAAACGTGACAGGGAAAGGACTGGGGATCTCATCCACAAGAGCAGGAGGGCCATGAGCCAACTGCAGCTCCTCTCCTGCCCAGGGTTCCAATGCTGGTTCTACAGAGGAGCTGCACCTCTGGCATTTCGGATCTCAAGGTGGGAAAAGCTCCTGATGCTCTGAGGAACACCTTGGGTTTGTAGAGAATCATAAAATCATGGAATGTTTTGGGTTGGAAGGGACTTCAAAATCCCCTCATTCCACCCCTCTGCCATGGGCAGGGACACCTTCTTCTAGACCAGGTCCCTCCAAGCCCTGTCCAACTCAGCCTTGAACACTTCCAGGGATGGAGCAGCCACAATTTCTCTGGACAATTTACAGGCCAAAATTCCACCCCAGCCAGCTCAGCTGGCAGTAGTCACACTGCTAAAATTGAGAAGAGATGGTTCACTATAAAGTGAAAGATGTCACCATCCCCAGAAGTTACTCCCCTAAGTGGCAAGAGGTAAGTCCTGTTCCAGTCAGAATTTTGGGACAAAGACCACTTCTGAAGCAGAAATGTCTTTGTTCCAAGTGTGCTTTCCCTACTCCTCTTCCACAGATCAGCTTTCTCAGCATCATGGAAATGAGAAGGCCTCGAGTCTCTTTTCTTCTTTTCTTCTAAGGGTTTGGATAAAATCTCTTCAGACAGATTTTGCTTATCTCCCTCTCCAGTAATAAGGAAATCCGGGGCTTTGGAGCAGCTAGAGAGATTCCTTAATAGCTGGGGAGCATTAGCAATGCTGGAAGTATCCAAGCAGGATTTTTAGAGTCCTCAGCTTTAACCACTGCTTGTGTTTCCATGCAAATTTCAAATCCTAAACACAGCTCTGCCTTCCTGTGACACTGCCTGACAAATATTTGTATGACAGAGGAAATTTCAGCTGGGATTGAGGTAGGAAAAACTCGTCCCTTGGAATGATTGCAACCTGAACACGGCTGGGAAGTGTGGCTGTCATTGTTTTCCAGATGGGATATGGAGGCAGGGAGGCTGTGGATGTCCTGCAGCAGCCCAGAGACAGCTGGAATGGGAATCAACCCAACTTCAACCATGTCAGGGGCTGCATTAAAGGACATGGGACCAGCAGGGTGAGGGAGGGGATTCTCCCACCCAACCCATTCTGGTCATGCCCCACATGGAACACAGAGTCCAGCCCTGAGGTCTTCAACATCAGAAAGACGTGGAGCTGCTGGAGCAGGTCCAGAGGAGTCTCCGGAGATGCTCCAAGGGCTGAAGCCCCTCTACTCTGAAGCCAGGCTGAGAGAGCTGGGGGTGTTCACCTGGAGAAGAGAAGGCTCCAGGGAGACCTCAGAGATCCTTCCAGTGCCTAAAGGGGCTCCAGGAGAGCTGGAGAGGGACTTTGGACAAGGAATGGAGTGACAGGACACCGGGAATGGCTTCCCACTGCCAGAGGGTGGGGTTAGATGGGATATTGGGAAGAAATTCCTCCCTGTGAGGGTGGGGAGGCCCTGGAATGGAATTCTCAGAGAAGCTGTGGCTGTCCCACCCCTGGAAGTCCCCAAGTCTAGGCTGGATGGGGCTTGGAGCAACCTGGGATAGTGGGAGGTGTCCCTGCCTATGGCAGGAGCTTAGAACAAGATGATCTTTAAGATCCCTTCCAACACAAACTGGTTTGTGACTCTGACTTACTGGGAGCACCACGTTCAGCTGGCCCAGTTTCCACCTCTGTGCAGTTGTTCCATCAGGAACTCTGGTTTTTTTCTCCATGAGGAACCCACGGGACTGTTGGAAAGTTGCTCTGGCTCAGTCTCCAGCTGTTGCCTTGAAATTAATGAGGGACCCAAGACCAACTTTAAATCCAGGACTAACTTCACCTACCAGTGAGGACTGAAGGTGGCCTTCAGCTGGATTTTGCTGTCTGGTGTCAATGGAGATAAGAGATAAGAACTTTTATCATTGTAGACTTGGCCCCTGATGTGTTGATCTGCGGACCTGGACTGCTCTGGGGCAGTGCCCGAGGTCCTTGGAGCAGCCAGAGCAGCTCAGATCTGAGGTATTCCAGGAATGATCCCGAGTGGGAGGACAGAGCGGGCTGAGCATCCCACTGCCAGTGCCACCCTCTCACTGTGCCCTGTCACTGATGAGACCCATCCGTTCCTCTGAGAAGTGGTGCCATTTGCTCCTCTTGGACCAGCTCATGCCTTTTTCCTTCCATCCATCCATCCATCCATCCATCCATCCATCCATCCATCCATCCATCCATCCATCCATCCATCCATCCATCCATCCATCCATCCATCCCATACAAACACAGCTCTTACTTTTTTGCCCAAAGCTTTCACTCTCACTCGGATTTTTCCCTACCTTGTCCAAATTAGGGCTGACTCAGCTCCTGTTCCAGCAGGATTTCGCTGTCTCCCAGCCTTTCCCTCAGCTCTGCCTCCGAGCAGGTGACACAGGCGACTTGTTCCGAAATCACGCCGTCGACAAAATGTTTTATTCAGACAGTGACAGACACAGAAGGGCCGGGAGGGTGTTGTTGGTTGTCAAGTTAAGCAGCCCTTTCACGGCAGCTCTTAACACCTATTGTGGTTGCCAGGCACTGAGCAAGCTCTGGGATGATCCCACATCATGGAGATGCAAAGTGACTTGACAGCTCCAGGGCGGCTCGTTACATCTGTTAGCGGAGCTCTCGGGGAGTTGGTGCTGCTTGCTGAGCCACGGGACTGCGGATCCAGTGAGGAATGACTGCTCCAAAGGCTCTGCATGTCTGGAAAATTGTCCCCACGGTCACATTGTGCTGCTGGAGGAGCAGAGTTTGTTGAATTCTCGCAGGCTGGGACGGTCTGGGATGTTCAGCCTGGAGAAGAGACTTCAGGGAGATCTTAGACCCCCTTCCAGTGCCTAAAAGGGCTCCTAAAAAGCTGGAGAGGGACTTTGGGTAAGGACATTCAGAGACAGGACAAGAGGAATGGCCTTAAGTTGAAGGAGGGCAGGGATATTGGGAAGAAATTCTTCCCTGTGAGGGTGGTGAGGCCCTGGCACAGGTGTCCCAGAGAAGTCCCACCTCTGAAAGTATCCAAGGCCAGGTTTGATGGGTCCTGGAGCAACCTGGTCTCATGGAAGGTGTCCCTGCCCATGGCAGGGGTTGGAACAAGATGTTCTTTAAGATCTCTTCCAACCCAAAAAATTCTTAAAGAACATCCAGTTCCAACTCCCTGCTACAGACAGCGACACCTTGCACTGTCCCAGGTTGCTCCAAGCCCCATCCAACCTGGCCTTGAACATTTCCAATGCAGGGGAACTCAGGAAAAATCAGCCAGGCAAGAAACAACACCAATTTACTCCATTGTCCATGAATAAACACATTCCCAGTGATCCCAGATGTATTCCCAAAGTTGTAACTTCTCTGAAAGAGGATTTTGACAGTCACAAGCTTCTAGCAACAGGAAAGAAAATGGGAATGAGTTCCTTGGGGACTGTGTTAGAACTGTATTAATTAGCATGGGAAAAATTGCACCTCTCTATCCACTGCGAGCTCCTGTTACAAGCAAATATTTTTCTTGTAAAATATTTTTCTTGGTTCTGTTGCAATGACAGAAATTTGCTGTCCTGCAGGCAGGTGTATTCAGAAGGATTTATTTCCAGCAGGGATCCCAAAGATCAGCTTCCTAGAAGTTTCTTAATAAGTTTCTCTGCTCTTTATTAAATGCAATTGATATTTTCCTGCGTTTATACTTTGCTGCCATCATCTGTGCTTTGCTCATACTGCATCCTGCTTCCCACGGCACAAATTCCTCTCCAAACTCTTTTCCCTGCTGCTGGAGAGGACATTATTGATTTATCCCCTTTCTAGGACAGCGCTGTCACAAATCCCACAGGGGATGGAAGCACCGACATCTGCTTTGGGCAGTGCCCACCCCACTGACTGGCAGCACACAGATGGGATTGGAGGTGGGAGGATCCTTCAGAGCAGCCGTGTAAAATCCCCACGGACCAGATTTACCCACTGCCATCTCAATTATCCCACAGCGTGAACGTTTTTCTAGCACAGAATTTCGGGGAATAGCCCAGAGACAGCCAAAGTCAAACTCACTGCAAGGACAAGTCAGGGCAGGGCTCGTAGCTGACAATTAATTGACTTCTGGCTGTTTCATTCATTAGTTCAGCCAGAGGACGTGCAGTGAGTAAGGTCCTGCTGTCTGTAGCACAGAAAAGCATCTCCCACCTCTCCCCTAATGGTTTCCTGAATAAAAGCCAGTGATTCATGCGATCCCAGTGTGGGTTTTATCCATGTCACATCTGGGATGTAACATCAGAGCCAAGAGCAGCTGTCATTCAAGCAGTGGCTCTCTGAAATCAAGGGGAGTCCAGCTCTGAGTTATTAATATCAGACCTGATGCCAAGCAGCACAGAAAAAAATCAAATTTCCACAGGGATCAGCCCAAGAGCCTTTTCTGGGGAGAAAAATGAGAGTCCTCTCAAAAAAAAAATGAGTTCTAAAGAAACACACACTTAAAGGAGCTGCTGAATTCAGTGCAGGACTTCAGAGTTACTCCAGAGTTGTCCAAATAAAATGGAGAACCAGGAAACAGCTGGTTTTCTTTTCCTGCAGCTGTTTCTTCCCAGCCATCAAAACAAAAACCTAAATTCAGCCAAAAATTTAGCAATATAAACCTCTTTGAAACATCTCACTGGACAGCACGGCCGTGGTACAGAATCTGTGAGGAAGCAGCTTTCATCCTTTACCAGTTATTGTCGAGGAAAGTTTAAGATTAATTCTGGATAAATCCTTTATTTCCAGAGAAAACAAGGGAGAAAAATAATCTGTGGTCAATTCCCCTCTAAGCTCCTGCTGGGAGAGGAAATCAAGTAAGGAAAAGAAAGGGAGAGGAACAGGGAAAAGAAAAAAGGAGAAGGAAGAGAAGGAGGAGGGGAAGGGGAAGGGGAGGGGAGGGAAGGGAAGGGAAGGGAAGGGAAGGGAAGGGAAGGGAAGGGAAGGGAAGGGAAGGGAAGGGAAGGGAAGGGAAGGGAAGGGAAGGGAAGGGAAGGGAAGGGAAGGGACGGGAAGGGAAGGGAAGGGAAGGGAAGGGAAGGGAAGGGAAGGGAAGGGAAGGGAAGGGAAGGGAAGGGAAGGGAAGGGAAGGGAAGGGAAGGGGGAAAGGGGAGGGGGAGGTGCAAAGGGAGGGGAAAGGAAAAAGGGAAGGGAGAAGGAGAAGAAGGAGAAGGAGAAGGAGAAGGAGGAGAAGGAGAAGGAGAAGGAGAAGGAGAAGGAGAAGGAGAAGGAGAAGGAGAAGGAGAAGGAGAAGGAGAAGGAGAAGGAGAAGGAGAAGGAGAAGGAGAAGGAGAAGGCTTGGCAAAAGTGACAGGGTTTTGTTTCCTATTGCAACACATCTTGTGAGGGACAAAAGACTTGAGTTCTCTTTCCTCCTCTCCACCAAAGTCCTTCAAAGCCAGGAACATTCCCCTTTCATTCCATTCCCTCAGAGTCTGATCCCAGTCATTGCCAAGGGCAGGTTCTCATCTTTCACCTTTGCTCAGTCCCTGCGAGAAGCTGGACTTTGCAATCACAAATTTTGCCACCTCGTAGAAGTTCCTCACGGGGAGATGGAGCTCACTGATTTCTAGAAAAAGCTTTTAGAAAGGGAAAAAAGAAGTGTCACTATTTAGCAGGGAATAGAGAAGCACTTCCTGATCCTCCTCTTACATTAATTTTCCAAGCTCAAATGCCACCAGTCCAGCATCTTAAAAGTACCCTCAGGACCCACTAATTTCAGTAATGTGTGTCTGTAGTGTGACCTTGCAAGAAGATCAGGACTTAATGTCCCACTGTTGTGGTTGGAGGATGGAACTCCCCAGTTCCTCCTTTTTGCTCCAGAACTGTTTAAATACGAAGCAATTATTAGTTATGAAAATTTGATAATGTTTTAACGCTTAAAAAATAAATCCCATCTGTTTGATTCTCCCCCAGAGGAAAAGATTCATTAATAGCAATACATGGCAATTCTATGGGGAAAAAAAAACTTTATTTATGTAACTAAGGGTAACCACAAGAAATTGAAGATGACAAAAATTCAGCAGAATAACATAAACACCATCCTAGAATTCTATTTATAATTTGAATTGTGCCAGTGGGAACCCTGGGGTTGCAGTTGTTAGAAAGCAGCACAAGAGCACCAGACATCATTTATCCCAGGAAATCAAAGGTACAAGAAAGACATTTGAGTGCCCAGAGATGTGGGCAGTGGAGAGATCAGGGAATCAAGGAATCATGGGATGGTTTGGTTGGAAAGGACCTTAAAGATCATCCCGTTCCAACCCCCTTCCACAATCCCACACTGTGGAAGTTGGGTACTCAGAACAAATTCAGGTTCTTATCTTCACCTCTGGGGAGTTTTACCTCAAGCCCGAACAGATGAGAAACGGCTGCAGATGTTGTTTCAGGTTGTTTATTTCTCCTTATCTCTGCCAGCTCTCAGCTCCGGCCGCACATCTGATGCAGCCGAGTCCGAGCGGGCACTGCCCAGTCCTGGGCTGTCCCGGCCTTTTTGTGCCCTTTCCATGATCCAACCATTCTTCACAACGGATTTATTATTTACTGTTCTATACCGATTCATTTGCACCTATTCTAGACATGGAATTTCTACCTCTTTTTCATTCTACCAATCATTTTGTGCCACCACCACTAGAGAAGATGGAGGAGAAGGAGAAGGAGAAGAACAGGGCAACGCCCAAAATCCTCTATCTTAAACCCTTTGTCCTCATCTTAAAAACCCTAAAATCTACTTTTTACCTTGTAAAATACTAAACCACTACTCATTTTCACACTCTGGTGGCTTGCAATGATTCTGGCAGTGTTGGTAACTTTTCCCATGGGCTGAGGTCAAAGCCGGTGCCATTCTGGGCTCTTGCCAGGGTCTGGGACCCCCTTGCTGGGGCTCCTGACCCCCCAGGGCAGCCAGAGGTGTGCCTTGGGTTCCAACGCCACATTGCTCCAAGCCCTGCCCAATCTGGCTTTGGACACTTCCAGGGATCCAGGGGCAGCCACAGCTTCTCTGGGAAACCTGTGCCAGGGCTTCACCACCCTCACAGGGAGGAATTTTTTCCCAATATCCCATCTAACCCTGCCCTCTGGCAGTGGGAAGCCATTCCATGTTTTCCTGCCACTCCATCCCTTATCCAAAGTCCCTCTCCAGCTCTCTTGTAGCCTCTTTCTGACTGGAATGGTTCTAATGTCTCCCTGGAGCTTTCTCTTCTCCAGGTGAACACCCCCAGTTCCCCCAGCCTGACCCCCACAGGCTTCAGCCCCTTGAGAATCTTCATTTTTCCAAATTTACATCAGGCTGATTCTTTGTCCTCATCTGCTCAGAGTTCTCCTGTGGGACCCAAACCCTGGAGATCACACCTGAAATTAAACCCTTTTTTGTTGAGTTTCCAAGTCAGTGCCTTGCCAGACTTTGGGTTCTGGCTCACCCACGGTCTGCAGCAATTTTGTCACAAGAAAAAATGAAAATCTTCAGATTTTCCATGAAATTAATCAGCTGATTATTTGTCTCTGCCACGGGTCCTGAATCTTTAAACTGGGTAGAAAAAAAAAGCCAAATTAAAATCCAAGAATCCTAAATCATTCATGGGATAGAAAGGCGGCATTATGGGTTTGGGAGTGAAAAATCTCCCAATCTAATCAGCTTCGGCTTTCCTGCCATCGGCAACCGTGGCAGCCACGACCTTCAGAACCAGGCAGTGACCTTGCTAAAGAGGATTTGGGGACTTTCCCCCTTCCTAAGGGTCAGTGACTCTCCCAGGGAAATCCAGGATTTCTTCTTGGGAAAGAAGGAAAAACCTTTCCGCCTATTTTGCACACAAAAGAATTAATTTTGTTATTTACTGGCACACTTAAACAGGGGGTTTTGCTCCTTTTGAAGGAGATTCCTCTCTTGGACTTCATTTCCTTGGATCCCTTGGCAAAATAACATTTCCTGGGTTTTGACTATTCCTGTGCTGGATTTAACCAGCCGGTGTGAATCCATTTGTCAGCCTCTCCTGTCTCCACTGCAATGTCTGAATGCAAATGAATAAATTATTCCAGTTCATTTCTCATGAAAGTAGCAGGCACCTCTCAGAGAACATCGTGTACAAGAGTTAATCAAGAGAGGCCAGAACAGAAAAAAAAAAGAGAATGATTTTTCTTGGGGTCTGGGCTCAGGGAGGTGACGAGAGTTCAAGAGAGAAAGAATTCTGGATTGGTTTGGGTTGGAAGGGACCTAAAAATCATCCAATTTCCAGCCCCTGCCAGGGGCAGGGACACCTTCCACTATCCCAGGTTGCTCCAAGCCCCATCCAACCTGGCCTTGGACACTTCCAGGGATGGGGCAGCCACAGCTTCTCTGGGAAAACCTCACAGGGAAGAATTTCTTCCCAATTTCCCGTCTAAGTTTTTCCTAATTCCTTTTAAAACCATTCCTCTTGTCCTGTCACTGTCTGCCCATGTAAAATATCACTCTCCCTCTTTTTTTTATAATCCCCCTTTAATTAATCCCAAGGAAAACCTGTTCAGAAGAAATAATCCATGATGTGGATGGGAATAAAAGTGGCAGCTGGGAAGTGACCAGACTTTCTGATTACTGGGAAATTCCAGAACGTACTGGGTTTTTCCATTTTGAAATTGAACAGCCCCTGAAATTCTGAAAACTTTGAACAAAGGCACCAGAACAGAAATAAAAGTTGAAATAAAAGGTTTGTTTCAGTAACATCAGAACACAGTGTTTTTGCTTTTTGAGGTTTATTTCTGTGTTGGTTTTTTTTTTTTTTTTCCCCCAATTCTTAAAATAAATTTTTCAGATAAAGGAACGGGATAAATTCCAAACAGGCAATCTCAGATGAACGACTGAAACATTCTGTCCTTTTCAACACTGTAAAGAAATTTTTGAATACCTGACATTTCTTGCTGAAAACGGTGTTCTTTCTGTTGTTTGACTTTGACTGGAGCAGAATCTCACTTCTCCCTGAAGTCTGCTGAAGATTTTCTGCACCACACTAAAAAGATGATCTCACTCTAACCTCCCACCTCTTTCCTTTGCTTTCTTACACTTGACAACTCCAAACTTTTGGAAAACATTTGATGATCCAGGCTCGATGGGACTCTGAGCAACGTGGTCTAGTAGAAGCTGTCTCTGCCCATGGCTGAGGGTTGGGACAAGATGATCTTTAAGGTGCCTTCCATCTTAAACCAGTCTATGATTTCATGATTGATCCTGAAAAAACATTTTATTCATTAATGGTCTTTATCTGCCACTTCCCATCGTGTCTGTGTACCTTTACACACTCCCTGATCTGCGTCATCTTAAGGCATTGCTAAAAAAATCAAATTAAATTAAACCAGAAAATTCCTTACCAGAAAGATAAAAAAAAAATAAAATGTGTAGCACTTAAAACCAGGAGCCTTTGTGTTGAGAAGAGAAAGCATCAAGGCTAAAATTCCTGTGATGGGGAGAGGATGCAGATTTAAAGAGGTGGTAAATATGGAAATGTTGGATTTTCCTTAGGGGATACTCAGCTGTGGATGGAGATCCATAAATCTTCCTTCAGCACCAGCACTGGAGAGAGGCTGGAATTTCCAAGAGCAGAGCAGAGCTCAGGACATTTGCAAGAAAGTCTTGCCTTGTTCAGGGTCGTGTTTAGAGTTATTGCCCACCCAGAGCCTCACCCCACCCCGTGTGCTGCCCACGAGGGCTGCAGAGATTCATGGAGGTCCCCTGGGCTTCAGGAATTTGTGTGGAGAGGGATTTTACACCAATCTGAGCTGTGGCAGCAGAGCTCAGCCTGGGTTTAGGCAGCCTGGCTTTGGCCCAAATCCCTGGGGGTTATTTTGCTGCCATGGGGACGATCATAAATCCATCAAAAGATGAAGCATCCTGGGAAATTTGCTTGAAAGAGGGGAGGTTTAGATGGGATATTTGGAGGAAATTCTTCCCTGGGAGGGTGTTGAGGCCCTGGCACAGATTGCCCAGAGAAGCTGTGGCTGCCCCTGGATCCCTGGATGTGTCCAAAGGCCAGGTTGGATTGGGTTTGGAGCAACCTGGGATAGTGGAAGTTGTCCCTGCCCATGGCAGGGGGTTGGAATTGGATAATCTTGAAAGTCCCTTCCAACCCAGACCATCCCATGATTCTCTGATACCAAAGGCAGGAATCTCGTTTGGGGTGAGATTCACCAAGCCCTGACCACCACTGACCACTGGATTCCTCTTCACTGACTGTACTCAAATGAAAACATCCAAATTAAATCACTCTGATTATCACTCCTCTCTCTCCCAACATCCAAGGTGCTCACGGGGGTACAAGGATCAAAATCTGGCTCTGAATTCCAGAATCAGAGGCTGACAAAGTGAATTGCCTTCATAGGATCAGGTTCTTGAAAAGTTGTATCAGGCCTTGCATAATTCACCAGATCTTCATGGGAATTGCAAGCTCAGATGACTCCGGGTGGCAAATCACAGAATCCCAGAATGGTTTGGGTTGGAAGAGACCTTTAAAGACCATCTCCAACCTCATGCCATGGGCAGGGCCACCTTCCACTAGACCAGGTTGCTCAGAGCCCTGTGGGTTTTCTTTGCTTTTCTTCTTTTGTTTTGTTTTTCTTTTCCACCCTTCGAATTTCCAAGGGGTCTGCTCCAGAGAAGGGAAGAGGAAAAAATTCCTCAGAGGCCTGGGACAGGGTGGTGACAGTGACAACAGCACTGGCACCCACGTCCTGCACTGAAACACCACATCCTAAAAAAACTGATAAAGGAGAACACAAATCCAGCATTGAATTTTGAGTCTCTTTAATGCAAACCTTGTCTCTGTGGTGGGATTCTTGGGGCGTCCTGTGGAGGGCCAGGAGTGGGACTTCAATGATCCTTGTAGGTCCCTTCCAGCTCAGGATATTCCATGATTCTATGATTCCATCAGCTGCTGGGAATGCAGAAAAACTCTCTGAAGTGATATTGTGCAGTAATTGTTCATCTGGTTTAACCCTGCCAATTTCTCATGACCTGCAGTTAAATATTCCAGCACCTCAAGTTCATTACAGCTTTCCTACTAATTATATCTCCTTGCAGGCCTCCTACCAGCCAAATCTCAGGAGCTGGAAGCACTCAAACTTGTAATTTTTTTTCCATCCTGCCTTTCTTTGGATTTCCTCTGATATTTTCTTTCTGCTTCTCTGCACAAGCCCTTAAAGTCATTCCCACGCTCCGAAGTCCGACTCCCACTTGCTGCCTCAACCCAGATTCAAAGTTTTCTCCTGTTGCTTTCTCCAGCAAATTCTTGTTTAACTCAGTGCTCAGATCAGTTTGTGACAGGCCTTGACAATTGTGAGGGAGAAGGGAAAGAAAGAGCAAGAAGAGGAGAAGAGAGGGGGGAAAAGAAACTAAGAAGTCTTGTAAAGATTAGTTTCTCGAGGGGGAACTAAAAACAAAAACCCCTCAGTCTGCAGGGAAAGTTTAATTAAAAAGAGCAGAGTTTTTAATTACCAGGGAAATCTACTTGAATGATTCATTTGCATAATCCCGACGGCAGTGGGAGAACAGGCAGGAACAAGATAAGCTTTCTTTAGAATCCTTCTCTTGCTTCTCCCTATCTCTCCAAAAACGACTCTGATCCTTCACTCCTCCCCTCTCCCCTTCCCAGCTGCCTTGTTCTTACATCTGATGGCACATTTTGGCCTCAGGCTACTCCTGCTTCTTTGGCTCTTCCTTT
Organism: Monarcha castaneiventris obscurior; assembly: GCA_026261815.1. NCBI lineage: Eukaryota > Metazoa > Chordata > Aves > Passeriformes > Monarchidae > Monarcha > Monarcha castaneiventris. The sequence continues at coordinate 855,089 of JAMPIT010000885.1, read as the reverse complement.
GTTTTGGGATGATCCATTTTTGCTACAAATCCTGCATCTTTCCTCTCTTGGGCTTGTCCAGGGGAGGTGAACCCGTTCCTGCCTCCTCCTGTGGTATCCAGACTCTGCTGAGCACTTGGTGACATTCAGAGGGAGAACAGAGAGAAACTTGGCAGCAGAGGAGGTGGCCAGGAGGTCAAATCACCTCGAGCCAGCTTTGGAGGTCAGCAAAGAAAGGACGATTAACCCAGCACAGGCAAGGCCACCACTAAACCGTGTCCCCAAGGGTCACACCTACACATCTTTGAAACCCCTCCAGGGATGGTGACGCAGCCACTTCTCTGGGCAGCCTCTTCCAGGGCTTGACAACCATTCTGGGGAAGAAATTTTCCCAAATCATGGCACCATTTAGATTGGAAAAGCCCTCTGAGATCATTGAGCCCAACCGTTCCCTCAGCGCAGCCGAGCCCACCACTCAATCACGTCCTCAAGTGTCACATCTACACATCTTTGAAATCCCTGGGCAGCCCGTTCCAATGCCTGACAACCCTTTTGGGGAAGAAGTTTTTTCCTGACAAACCTTTTGGGGAAGAAGTTTTCCCTTATAACCAATCCAAACTTCCCCTTGGGCAACCTGAGACCATTTCCTCTTGTCCCATCACCTGTTCCTTGGGAGAAGGCACAGACACTTGGTCAGTGGTCACCTGATAGCCCTGTCCTGTACAATCGTCTCCTGGAAGATGAAAAGGAGGCTTGAAATGAGCTTTTATCTCCAAGTGTGATGACTCACATGCTTTTTATCCATATTATCTACTTGCTACCCATTGAAAGGCTCATTCCTTTGTACCATGCTGGAATTGAGGGACAAAAGCCTCACACTCTGCCCTGCCACTGATAAAATGTCACTTTGTCCCTTCCCACACACCCTGGCTTGCACCCCTCTGATTTCAGGAGGTTGTGGTCCAGCAAATCAGTAGATGGGAAAAGCCACTTTATATCCCAAGCAAGGAGGGAGTGTCCTGTGGATGGAGCAATGTCTCGCTCATCCCCAAGGCAGACAAGGAGTCCTGGATATTTTTACCTGCCTGTAGAGAGCCAATTCCATCAAAAGAGTGACATCTGAGCTCTCCCCACCTGGCCATGGTCACGTTCACTGCAGCCCAGGGCTTGGGGGAGTGGAGAGCCCCACGCTGCCCTCAGAGCTCCTCCAGACAAGCCTGGATTTGAGCACGAGCACAGAAATCAATATCCAGCCAGGAGAGGTGTTCAGCTCTCCTGGATCACAGCACTTCACCCCTGGATGACCCTTTTATCCCCTCAGCACCTGCTGAGCTGCCCTCCCTCCCCTGCTCTGGAAGCTTTGCAGTTTTTTCTTACAGCAGCACTAAAAAAGGTCTTTTGTAGGTGCTGCTTTTGAGCCTCAGAAGCGAGAAAATTGATGGGAACAGCGCCGTTGTCAGACCTTTCCACACTTCCTGACATCCTTGATATTAACATGTGCTCGGGATGCTGGGGACCAGCAAGGGTCAGATGACAACAACCCGTGTCTGGACCTGAAATGAGAGAGAGCAAAAAACAGCCAGTTCAAGAAACACAGAGAGGAGCAAATATAAATCCCAAAATAAAGGATATTGTAAAGATCCAGAGAAGAGAGGGGAATTTTGTTCAGCTGGATGCAGGGAGACCTCGTGTGCCCAAATCAGGATCACCACGGAGCAATTTATCCCCCCAGCCCTCCCTGACCCACAGGATGGAGGCGTGGGGAGCCCCTGCTCGGTCACTGTGTCTTTAGGCTGATGGATGGGATGTGGAGCACGGATTTTTCATGTTTAATTAAGCTGAAGGAGTGACAGGCACCACAGGAAACCTCCAGAAAACTGATTTTTCCTCACATATCCGCCCACACAGGAACTGTTGTGTGCAGATGCCTGGCGAGTGTATTTTGGGGGATCTGCCTGTGTTTTCTTTGTCTGCAGCACCAAAAACCAGGCAAGGTTTGTGGCAATACCTAATGCTGCTTCAAAAATTAATGTAGTAGCTATATTTAAATCATATTTTGGGTCTATTTTAGGTATTCCAGGGATGCTCCATCTCTCAAAGTGTTCAAGGCCATGAGGGCTTGGAGCAACTTGGCCCATGGCAGGGGGTGGAACAAAATGAAGTTTCAGGTCTCTTCCAACCCGAATCATTCTGTGATTCTATGATTTCATCATAAATTTTATATTAAATATGAAGATTTACACTCATCCAAAGAAAACAGAGTGCTCAAAGACCTCCATCGGTGGCGTGCAAGTCCAGAATGAGCGGCTTTAAGGAAAAGTGTGGCTATTTTGAGGAAATTTGGATATTTCAGTGTGTAAGAAGCTCTGAGCTTGCTCTAAGCACGGAATGTGTGTAACTGTGGTGTGTAACTGGGGGATGAACTTTTCCAGGCTATGAGGGGGAGGCCCAAGCCTCTGACATCTCCATTTCTTCTGTGAGCAGCACATTTGTGAAACTATAAATGGTGATTTTGTGCAGAAAACAGGGATTTATCCATGCCTGGATATGCTGCAGGTGTGCAAAGAGCCAGCACAGGCCGTTTGTGCACGAATTTGTGTGTGATGGATGCAGCAGAGGGGAGCGAGGGAGTTTCCTGACTTCTCCTCCCTCTTGAGACCATTCCTAATAACCAATCCCAGTTTGACCAGCATGCACTGCTGGAAAAGGCAAAAATGGGGGAAACAAGGGGAATTTCACCTGCCTGGAAAATATCAGCTGCCAGAACTGCATTTCAGGAAAATTGATGTAGGGACATCAGATCCTGCACCCAAAAGCAGATGCTGGAAGTGAACTGGTGTTAATGACTGGAAAATCAGGCATGAGAATCCTGAGGGGCGTGGGGCAAGTTGTGAATGATGCACTGAGGGTCACTGCCCATCCTCCCAAACCCCCAGAGCTCCAGCTCAGGTACCAGAGCTCAGGTTTTTAGCTCTCCAAGGCCATTCCATAATTCCCCCAGTCCAGTATGATCCAAAATTTGCCCAAATCTATTTCCCTGTGACTTTCTCTGCCTTGCCAGTTCTTTCTTTTTCTTTCTTTCTTTCTTTCTTTCTTTCTTTCTTTCTTTCTTTCTTTCTTTCTTTCTTTCTTTCTTTCTTTCTTTCTTTCTTTCTTTCTTTCTTTCTTTCTTCCTGCCTTCCTTTCTTTCTTCCTTTCTTTCCTCCTTTCTTTCCTCTTTTTCTTTTTCTTCTTCTCCTTCCTTCCTTCCTTCCTTCCTTCCTTCCTTCCTTCCTTCCTTCCTTCCTTCCTTCCTTCCTTCCTTCCTTCCTTCCTTCCTTCCTTCCTTCCTTCCTTCCTTCCTTCCTCTATTCCCTTCACCTCCATCCCATGGCTTCCTGCTCTGCCTCCCTGCAATGCTGACAAGAGCTCTCCTCTCTCAGAGAGGTTTCACCAAATAATCACACATTAAAGGCTTCAAACTCCTTTTCACAAAACCCCAGAATGGTTTAGGTTGGAAAGGATGTTAAAAATCAACTCATTCCACCCCTCTGCCATGGGCAGGGACAACTTCCACTATCCCAGGTTGTTCCAAGCCCCATCCAACCTGGCCTGGAACATTTCCAGGGATGGGGCAGCCACAATTTCTTTGGCCAACAAATTCCATTGCCTGATTCGGGTCAGTGAAGAGGGAACAGGTACAAGGGATGAGACAAAGAGCTCCCAAGGTGTATCCCATGAATTCCATTTCCCTGGGAAACCTGGGAATGCAGCCAGCCATGAGCGATGCTTTGTAGTGAATTGAGCGAGTGGTTAAACGTATAAATCAAAATAAAACAAGTTCAAATAAACCCCCAGCAAGCTGCTTATTGCAGGCTCAGCACTCAGGACTGCAGATTTCTGGAATTACTGATCTCTGGGCAGCTCACTCTTACAGGGTTCTGCCACTTCGGAAATCAAAACTCATCTCCAGTGCCCGGGAGATAAAAAACTCCCTCCTGCTGAATTAAAATTAGGAGATAATTCATTAGGCATGTCCTGGGGTGGCCCTTTCCCAGTCACGGGCCAGCTGTGCTGTTAACGAGCCCCTGCAGAAATTCCAGCAGCTGATCTGTGCTCTGTCACATCCTCCTGCACTCCACCGATGTTAAACTGCTGCAGTTTAGCAGAGAAACATGGAATGGGCTGGAAATGACCTTCAACATCATCAAAAACTCTCATCCATCCTCCACTGGGCAAAGCACAGCTGCAGTCACCTCCAAGAGTGTCCACAACCAGGTTTTTGTGAACTCCTACCAGTTCAGGACAGTCAAATTCAAATATCCCAGCTTTATCCTAGGAGAATAATGCAGGGAAGCCCAAAGGAAAGATCCTTTTTGTGTATAAACAACAATAAAAACTTAATTTAGGCTAAATATCACCTTTCATGGAATAAAGGGGAATTTCTAGGTAGGAGCTCAGCACTCCCTGCTCTTCACTCAGGATTTGGCTTTCCAGCAGCCCTTTCCTCACGGAGAGAGGGAGCAGAGGAAGGGCCACACCTCACAGTGATCATTCAGTTGCTAAATCGTGGGAATATGGAATGGGCTGGGTTGGGAGGGACCTTAACGATAATTTAGTTCCATAACCTATTAAATAAATAAATAAAGCTCTTCAGAGTGCCACAGTTGAGGCAAGAAGATCCATAAAAGTCCCAAACTGATGTCACGTGGGACAGGAGGAATGAGGTGGGAATTATCAGCTGCTGATAGCAATTATCAGCTGCTGATGGCAATTATCAGTTTCTAAGCCTGAGCATCAATTCTACACAAAATAGGGGGGGGCAAAAAAAGCTAAATGATGCAATCAATAAAGAACCAGAGGGTCAGAACACAATTAATGACAATTAAGGTGTTTTATGGGAGGGGGCATTGTCAAGCCAGCCTGCTTACATTTCTGAGGAGATAACAAGGTTGGTGATACTGGGAACAGCCTCAGTGTGAGACTTTTTCTAAAGGGTTTGATTCATTTCCGACAGTCACATTGAAAGGGAAAAAATAAAAGAGGAACATAAATATCAAATCAATTAAAAGCTGGTCAAATAACAGATCTCAGGAAGTGCTTGTCAATGGAAAATGATCGCTGATGCAGGTTCTGCAAGAAGTTTTCAGCATCGTTATCAGTGATTTTGGAAGACAAAATCACTGCTGACAGCATTTCTAAAAGGTGATGATTGCCTCTGAGGAGGGCAGAGGGATTCTACAGAGATTGGAATTTTAGGGGAAACTGGACCAAGATGAGTCAAGTGAGTCCATCTCCATGCAAATTTTTACAATCAGAACCAAGAAACGAGGCTCAACTTAGCCAAATTCCTTCCAGTACCTGAAGGGAGCTGACAAGAAAGACAAGGAGAGACCATTGGATTGACAGGACAAGGGGGAACGGCTTCAACTGAGAGAGAGCAGGTTTAGGTTGGACATCAGGAAGAAATTCTTCCCTGTGAGGGTGGGGAGGCCCTGGGGTTGCCCAGAGAAGTTGTGGCTGCCCCATCCCTGGAAGTGTCCAAGGCCAGGTTGGACAGGGCTTGGAGCAACCTGGGATAGCAGAAAGTGTCCCTGCCCATGGCAGGGGGTGGAATGAAATGATCTTGAAGATCCCTTCCAACCCAAACCATTCCATGATTCTCCCAAAACCAAAGCGAATTAGGGAAGTTTTCATGAAGATAAGGCAGTAAAAAGCAGAATCTAAATATTACCTGAGGATTTTTTTAGGAAAACTCTGCTTCCTCTGCTCCTTTCTCCTCCTGGCACAAAACTCACATTTAAACTTGTAAGGGACCAACCTCAACTCCCCAACGCCACTTCACTTCCAAATCTTTGCCATCACCTTCCTTCCTACTTTTTATCCCAAAGGCAGATGCTCAGGACATTTTCCTGTGTGGATTTTTCTCATTTCAGGACACTTTCCTGTGTGGATTTTTCTCATTTCAGGACACTTTCCTGTGTGGATTTTTTTCATTTCAGGACACTTTCCTGCGTGGGTTCCCCCATTTCATCACAAACAGAAGTTGTAACTTCGCACGAGGTCCACGTGTGACTTATCTTCAAAAGTTCAGGGTGAAGAAATGAACTGCAAAGGGCTTCTTTGTGCTCTATTTAACTTCCAGTGAAGGGATGATGATGCCTCAAAGCTGCCTCCTGACAGAGTTCCGCAGTCCCTGAGCCAAATGCCAGCCAGGAACAGAAATCTCCAGGAAAGGAGCAGACAAACATTGTCTTTTATAGCTTGGAAACAGCTGTTCCTGCCTTTGGGCTGCACACTCAGGACTCACTGACCTGGTTTACCCAGCCCTTGGTTTCTTCTTTATATCCCTGTGTCTGCTGATAATTGATGCATTTCTAATTGTTATTTAAACTCAGTTAAAGCGAATATTGGTAATTAATTATCTCTTGCTTTGCTCCAACGGTTGTGCTGCCAGTAGAAATATCGAAAGTGGAGGCAAATTATGCAAATTCTTCAGTGAGAGTGATTAGGTGGGGGGGTTGCTTTATTCTTATTTTGTTCTAGGAAGCTTTTTGGGGTTTTTTTTTTGAGCTTGTTGCTTTTTTGTTCCCGGCACTGAACTTGCTGAACCTCGAAAACACCAACCTGGCATCTTTTCTTCAAACAGCTTTGCAAAGAGGATAAAGATGGAAATAAAGAGACATATGGTGCACACGAGCCTAATTCATGCAAAGTTGCTCATCCTGGGCAGATGGAAATGGATGTTTGAGTGCCTTGGCTGCAAAGTTGCCTTAAAACTCACCTTCTTTTTATTTTCCCTTTGTCATCAGCCTGGTTAATGAGCAGCTCCAAGGCAACTTTTCTTGCTGCTCAGACTCTTGTGCAAATTAATTTCGCAGCCGTCTGTCTTCCTTGCCCCTCTTCTCCTGACTTTGGATGATGGATTGATTTCTTGAATGGCAGCAAATGCAAAGCACACCCAAATATTCCCAGTGTTAATTAGGAAGGGGTTAATCTGATCTGGGAGACAAAGGGAAAAGGGAAGGAGAGGCATCGATATGTTTGGGACTTCCCCACCACCCAGTGGGATCTTCAAAACTCACTCACGCTTCTCGTTTTCCTCCTCTCATGTCTTAAAATCCTGTCTGAAAATATGAGCCTGCCCTAGGCACAGCTCGTGTCAAATTATTGACTGCCTGGAGCTTGGGGGAATTTGTAAGAGATTCATCACTTCTCTCTCTTCTTTTTCCTTTTTTTTAAATCTGTTCTCCTCTTTTCCTTTCATCCTTCTTCCATTGCATCACTGATCCATCAGACACCGATCTTCACATAAAGGTGCAAAGTGGGTGGACAGACTCCTGCCACATTTTATTAAGCAGCTTTTCACTGGGAATCAAAAGACATTGGATAAAAGACAGTGTTGCCAATGTCCTGGAATAACGTCCCCCAAAACCCTCCTCTGCAAATGTCAGCAAGACTCTGGATTTTAAGACCCCAAAGTAGTTAAAAACTTGAGAAGGATCAGGTGGTGCCTGGTTGTAGAAATCCCTGATAGCTTTAAACTGAAAGGGAACAGGTTTAGATTGGATATGAGGAAGGAATTTTTCCCTGGGAGGGTGGTGAGGTCCTGGCACAGGTTGCCCAGAGAAGCTGTGGCTGCTCCAAACTGGAAGTGTCCAAGGCCAGGCTGGATGGAGCTCTGAGCAACCTGGGATGGTGGAAGGTGTCCCTGCCCAGGGCAGGGGGTTGGAATTGGATGATCTTGAAGGTCCTTTCAAACCCAAACCATGATTCCATGATCTTTAACCACAGTTAAAGAATGGCATCAGAAATCTGGATAGGATTTTGAGGAACCAAATCCCTCAAGGAGGAAAAATTCTTCCACGTTTTACCTATAGCTCATCATTTTATGTATTTTCCTCTGTTTAGAGGCCTAAAAGTATTTGGTCATCAGCTTGTGTGAAGAGGATTTCATGGAATCATAGTTGGAAGGGACCCACAAGGATCATCAAGTCCAACTCCTGGCCCTGCATAGACAAGCCCAAGAATCCCAACTTGTGGCTGAAGTGTTGCCCAAACACTTCTTCCAAACTCACTTTCCCAAAAAGTCAAATTATTAATAAATCAATAAACGTGTTTTTTTTGGAATGCAAGATATTCAATGGAATATTAAACCATTCAAATACTAAACCCTGATCAGTTCAGTGGAAAAGTCCCAACATTCTCCACAAATCCCAGCACTGTTTTTATGGTTTATCCTGCTCAGCAGATGTCCTTATTCCAAAGCTGCTTGGATTTTTCAGGGATGGGATTATGGGGCTCATTCTTCTCCCGTTGGCCTTTTTGCCATCCTTTTGAAATTCAGAGGAAAAGCATTTCCTAAATGCAAGCACAGCTGGAATTTCCACTACAAGGTGAGAAAAACAAAGGAACTTATAGAGAGGGGTTTGTGCACAAGGGACATCCTCTGGGACTGAGTTGGAGGCAGTGAATTCTTCACCACTAATGTCCTAATTTTCCCAAAATATCAAACCAATGCAAGTCCCTGTCCACTCCTGGCAGCACTGGAGTTTGGAAAATGTGGAACACAGCAGCAGCTCCTTGAACGTCCTTCAGGACGTGGCTTTGTTGCAACTGCAGTTGTCATCTGCACTTGAGGGAGAAGATGATGGATTTGTTCATCAGCTTCATAATTCTGATGTTATTGAAATTATACCTGCAAAGGGAAAAGAGAGCTGGGCTACGACTTCATGCCTTTGATCCATTCACAAGGTCCTTGAGCTGACACAGTTCTGCTGAATTTCCTCCCATCTGTGGAATTTTGCATGGATTTGTTTGTGTCACATAGAAAAAGCTGGAAAAGGTGGCCTCAAGTGCCATATCCACACAATTTTTGAACTCTTCCAGGGATGGCGAGTCCACCACTTCCCTGGGCATCTTGTTCCAATGCTTCACAACCCTTTCCATAAAGAACTTTTTCTTAATATCCAGTCTAAACCTCCCCTGAAGAAAATGTCCTTTCCACAGGGCACACCACACGTGAATTTTTGAAGTGGCTGTACCAGCTTCTCCCACAGGAGAAGGAGAAGGATGTAGATTTTTTTTCCTCACAGGAATTTGTTTTTTGGCCCTGCACCTCGGTGCCTCAAATGACTGGTGTGTCAAATCTGAGAAAGGAGATTTCTTCCTGCTGACCAAGGATGCAAAGGCAGAGTAAATTATTCCTGGATAAAGTGTAAGAATGAGAAGCACTCTTTAGGAAAATGACAGGAGAGAGGGAAAAAGCCTCTCAGATGATGGGAGAATTTCTATACAGCTCTTTAAAGACCTCTGCCGTCCTCCTTAGAGCTGTCTCCTCTTCAGAGTGGTTATTCCAGCATGGAATCATGGAATTATTACAGTTGGAAAAGACCTCTGGGATCATTGAGTCCAATCAATCTCCACCTTGTCAACCAGACCAGAGCACTGGGTGCCACATCCAGTCATTTCTCAAACATCTCCACGGATGGGGACTCCACCACCCCCCTGGGCAGCCCCTTCCAACTCCTGACCACCCTTTCTATGAAGAAATTCCTCCTGAGAATTGCATCCTCAATTGCAGCCACAGGTCTAAAGCACCGTCAAATATTTGTGGGTACGAAGAGATCCAGCAACAAAAAATATTTTTGAAGTTGACAAAAAATGCCGAAGTTGGGCTTTAAACAGATCAGGACAAGTTGGAAGGGCAACCAAAACTTTGAAAAGACCAAATGGAATGGAGACAGGAGGAAAACTTAAGGCACTGGAATTACCCACATGGCTTGGGAACGTTCAGTTTGTTCCGTTGCGTTTCCTAGGGAAACAAATATTTTCTTCCTGGGTTTTTATGGGTTTAAATAAATGCTGGGACTAACTTGGACTCACATGGAGTCATTTAGGGAATCAGCATCGTGCCTTTGCTCTGGGCTGAGGGGTTGCTCTGCAGCAAGGGCTGGTGCGGGATAACTCCAGCCTGTGCTTGAGCTTTGATCCTTAGGAATGTGAGATTTTCCCATGAAGATGTTACGTGTGCAATTGTCCCTGGAGTTCGAGCAGATCAAACCATTTCAAACCCTCTTTATTCCCAACTCCAAAGCCTTTGGTTTCTCTCTGGTCTGCCTTTGTTTTCAGCAAATATACAAGTTTTGTCCTTGGACTTGGAAATATTCCCTCCCTTCCCAGTCATTTGGTAGGAACTGGTACCCAAGGTTATTTTGAGTTTTTCCTTTTTGATGATAAATCAGAGAAAGCTGTTGCTGGAGAAACCTCTTTGTCCAGGTACAATAAAGGAAGGAACTCTTGGCTGCCATTTGCCCTCTGGCATTTTTCAGTGGTGGAAAACAAGGAAGAGAAATGAGCACAGCCTTTGGATTGGAGCAAATCCTCATCTTCCAGTGGAAGCTGCTTCCTGTTGCTCAACTTTTCAACTTTTGCCAGGGGCTGAATGTAGCAGCTTGTTCCTTTTTTTTCCCCCATCTGAGACTTCCCTGGAGAACAGTTCATGGCTGCTCCTTGGAGCTCCTGGTTAAAAATAAATGCAGTTTGCTGAGGGAATTTGGATTCTGGCAGCCCTGCTGCAGGGAGGGCTCCGTGCCCTCTCCATGTCTCCAGCTAGTTTTGCCTCTTGGAACATTACACACACCACAAGTGGGATAATCCCACACCGTGCCAGGGCTACTCCAGCTCGTAATCATGGGGATGCAGGATGTGAAAAGCCAGTGCTCCCCTCTTTGGAGTCGTGCTGAGAAATAATTGCAGTCATTCTCCATCCCAGGCAAGGTTAATTAGTGTTGCATCCCCTTCCATACCTCTAATTTTCTTCGTCAGCGTCAGGAAAACAAACTGATTCTTACTGGAATTAAAGGTATTTTGATCCCCAGTGGAGCAGTTTCATACTCCTGCTTTGAATTGGTGGGATTATTCCTTGGAGAGAGACTTTTCAGGCTCAGTCCTAGACCTGAGCAGAAAAAGCAGCCTTTGGAAGTCCCACGGTGTTGTACTTCCCATGAAAATTCCCAGACCTGGAAGTCGATTTGGAACATGAATGATGAGGAGCAGCTGAGGGAGTTGGGGATGTTCAGCCTGGAAAAACCGAGGATCATGGGGGCTTTATCAATCTCTAAAACTCTGCGACAGCAGAATGCAGACAGGTGGAAGTTGGACTCCTCTCACAGGGAACAAGAGACAGGAGAAGGGGAAGGAGCCTCAGGCTGGGCCAGGGAAGGTTCAGGTTGGATATTAGGGAGCATTTCTTCACTGGAAGAGTGGGAAAGCATTGGAACAGGACCCCCAGGGCAGTGGTGGAGTCACCATCCATGGAAGTGCTCAGAAAACAAGTAGACCTGGCACTTTGCCACATGGTTTATTGGACATGGTGGCATTCGGTGGAAGGTTGGGTTTGGTGAACTTGGATGTCTTTTCCAGCTTTAGCAGTTCCATCATTTCCCCTGTCCCACAGCACCAATACCAATTTCTCATTAAAAATGGCACTGCATTACTCCCCCTCGCAGTTCCTCTCAGTGTTAACCTTTTTTGTCATTCAAACCCATGAAATAGTTTGAGTTTGTCTTGTATTTCCTTTTTATTCCCATTTTTTTTTTTTCAATTTTACCTTCCATGTCTCTGCCTAGAAGAACAATTTGCAACCCCAACAGAAGAGAAGGGTGGGGAGTCAGGGAACTCTCTGAGCTCTTTGCTGAAGTGTTTATTATCCCCAAACCCAGTCTTGCTCCTAATGAATTCCTGGGGCACACATCCGAATGTCAGCCGTGCTTCCAGGGAATCAGGCTGCCATCCATCACTGCTTAATCTGTCCTTAATGGGCAGCACGTGAGGAGCAGCCACCAGGAGAAAAAGGGACATTAATGGGACAGCAGAGATAAAATGGGGGAGGGAAGTTGAAAAGCCTCATTAGGTGCATGGGCAGCCCAAGGAGAGTTTTCTTTAATATCTCTGCTTTCTGTCAAGGCTGGGTTATCTCTCACAGTGAAGTTTCAAGTCACCCACATATGCTCGGATTTTGTGAGAAAAGTCTTTTTTTTTTTTTTTTTTTGATAGCTGAGGAATATTTGTGCAGCCATAAAAGAAAGGAATATTTTATAGCCTTTATTAAAAAAGGGCTGTACTTGAGATAAAAGACAGGACAGCAGATGATGCCAAATGGCTTGGCAAGCCCTGAAGCTGTTCCAAGTCTGGTCACTGCAAAGCTTTGCTAAATCGAGCACGGAAAAGTTTCAAATCTGGAGATTTTCCTGCTGCAGGCAAAGATTTATTGGATGTTAAATATCTGCTCAGTGCTGGGGCTCACTTTGGCCCGAAGCCATCCATGCTTTCAGAGGCCAAAGGAGGGAAAAGGATGGTTCTACCTCACTTTTCACTGGTTTTCTAGTTCCATCTTCTCATTCCAACCCCCTGCCATGGGCAGGGCACCTCCCACTATCCCAGGTTGTTCCAAACCCCATCCAACCTGGCCTTGGACACTTCCAGGGATGGGGCAGCCACAGCTTCTCTGGGCAACCAGAGCCTCTCCACCCTCACAGGGAAGAATTTCTTCCTAATATCCAATCTACCTCCTCTTTTAGTCTAAACCTGTTTCTTTCTCAACCTTTTATCCAAGAAAAACCACAGAGACTGAGGAAAAAACAAGGTTGTAGGATGACATCTCTGCATCATGGCCCATTGATTAAAGTCTGACCTTCCCATTTTTCCCATTCCTCAGGTATTTTTCCCTTCCTGGAAGCAGAATTGCACAAACTCTTTTCAACTGGATTTAGGTGGTGCAAACTGTGCCTTGGGTGGGTTTATTCAGGTCCAAGCCTTCCTTTTGGGAGTCTGTGGCCAAGAGTAAATTGAGTGGGCATTTTCCATAAGCTAAATATTTTTATGGGGGGTTTTGTGTGTTTTGTTGAGGTTTTTAACATTTTTATGGTTTGGATTTGGATTTTTTTTTTTTTGATTGATGTAATTTTTGCCGTGTGAGATATAAATCAAAGCATACATGAGAAGAAAAATAAAATCAAAAGGTAAAACTGGTTCTGTTGGAGTCATTACCAGGCAATAACTTCAATTCCACTGATGGTCCCAGTGCTCCCAAGTGTTTAATTCTGATCCCTTATGAGTTCATCTCTCTGATGAGAGGGAACATCTTTCAGGCCCTCCAATTCCTGTGCTTATTTTGAATCCCCACCTTTGGCTCTTCCTTCACAATTCCTGGCTCTCCAGTGAGACATAAATTCTCCATTTTCTCCCCTTCCTGATATTTGACTTCTGTTTCCTTTTGATTTATCCCCACCAAACAAATTCAATATCCAGGATCCAGGCCAGTGAATCACATTCTGAAGCCATTTTCTTCCCTTCTTGATATTTTTACTTCCTGTATTATCCAAGGCATTTCAGAATACTGTCTCACTTCCTTTTTTTTTCCTTTTATTTATTTTGAGGTAATCTGATTAGTAAAGTATTTTTCTCTCTTTTTTTTTAATGGGTAAGGATCTTAAACATCCTGTTTGGAACCACAAGCAGGGTCAAGGAGAGAAGGCAAAGACATTTAATTGTATCTCGCTGGCCAAACTAAAGGATCAACCTCCTGAAAAAAAACCAAGATTAAACCCATAAACAAAACCATTTGTCCATAGAAAGAGCAAATATTAAAGGAAAATTAATGTAATGGTGTTAATAAAGGGAATGCTGCAATGTGTTGGCTGCTATTTTGGGGAATTTTTTCCACCCACGGGGTCCATGGGGTTTTAGCAGTTGGGTGATTTCTCTTTGGAAGATTTGTGCAAGAGATTGGCCTGCATTTGTGCTTTTGAGTCCCCACACACACACACAAAAAAAAAAACCAAATTAAAAGGACTTCATTGCTTTGTCCCAAAACTTTTCATCCAGAATTAACCACAAGATTCCTGGGATATCACTGGGCTAACACAAACCCCACCACTAAATACATTTTGTAGCATTTTTAAATGAAAAGGGAAAATAAGCAGATTAAGGAAGCTCTTTTAAACCCTTTATAATAAAACCTTGTGTGTGTCTGTGATATTAAATTGCTCAAAATTCTTGAAGATGTGGTTCAAGAGAGGTTAAAAGTGCTGCTGGAGCAGCATGAAAGGCCAGGTTTGGAGTGATCAAAGCTTCAGGACATAATTGCCTGCGTAGGAATGGTTCTGGGAGGATGGGGGTTGCCAGGGCATCACTTGAACTCTGAAAATTGACCCCTCAAGAAGGGACAAGAAGTGACATCAGAGCAAACTCCTGTGGCTGGACATCTGCAGACCTGAAGGCTCTTCCTGGCCGTTTACCCTCCTTGACGGAAAGAAAAGGTCTCAGTTGGGAGTTGTCACTTCTTATTAAAGCAACTTTCTTCCGCTTCTCTGAGCGCCAGAGAGGGAAACAACAACAAAAAAAATCAGGGAATTGTCTGAACATCCCTCGGGGTCATTGGTAAGAACCTTTTATTAACCAGGGCCAGCTGGCTGCCAAATAAACCCTTCTCACTGCCAAGTGGAGGAAGGAGCAGGGTCACTTGGCACAGCTCTTTCCAGTACGGTGGCTCCTTGTGTAAGGGGCTGGAAGGTGTTGGATAAATGTGGTTTGGATGCAGCCTCCTTGTGGATTTCCAAGAGATCCTTTTCTTGCCCAACTCCTGGCAGTTTGACATCTGGATTAAATTCCTGCTGTGCTGTGCAGGGACAGCTGTGTCACAGGACTGTGCTGGTGGCCATGGAGAAAGGAAAAGCTCTCGGCCACGTGTGTGAGGCTGAAATAATCCACAGACCCTCAGGTGAAGTTGGCCTCATCCATATTCAGACAGAACAGGAGGGGATGTTCCTGACAGAACAGGAGGGGATGTTCCTGCAGTGCCAGGGTTGGAGTGTTTCAGAGTATTTCCAAAATGTTGTTACGGCTGGGCCTCACTGGGGAGTCAATGAAAAGCTTCTCCAAATTTGATTTCTGGCTGTACACTCAGACCCACATGCAATGGGGCTGAATTTTAAATGAATTTCTGTCACTTAGGTTTTTGTTTTGTTTTGGTTTGGTTTGGTTTGGTTTGGTTTGGTTTGGTTTTTTTTGCCCAGTCCTGCACCTTCCACCCTAAATTGGAGGTGGAATTCAATCATGGAATCATGGAATGGTTTGGGTTGGGAGGGACCTTCAAGATCATCCAATTCCAACCCCCTGCCATGGGTAGGGACACTTCCCACTATCCCAGGTTGCTCTAAGCCCCATCCAACCTGGCCTGGAACACTTCCAGGGATGGGACAACAACAATTTCTCAGTCTGAGGGGTCTAAGACAAAGTGATGCCTTCCAGCCCAAACCATTTCAGCTTTCTGACTCACTGGGAAATAAACACTGACTGAACTTATCTGGGGGATCTTCTTTGTCTAGAAATGCCTCAAAATCACAGGTAAACCTCTCCCCTTCTTTCCTCTGCTTTTTTCTCCCAGCTTTTTCCATTTTTACCTGGATTTTCCAGTCCCTGGAACATGGAGCAGGTTGCCTCTGGACCTCAGCCATGGATTTCTGTTTAGATCACAGCCTCAGCAGCACGTTAATGAAATTCCAACATTAAATGACAACCGTTAGGCCTGGGCATAAGGAGCAGGCTGCAAATAAAAGCAAGGTTTTATTGTGCAGAGCAGTTTCACCATGCAGAGCGAGTTATTTAATTAATATTTAAAAAACACCTCAAGATTCCATCAATTAACAGAACGAGGATGTACAAATTACCCATAATTATTATTGCCTCCATAATCAGGGAACAGATTTTCCCTCTCTTTCCGAGACATTTGGGTAAGGAGCTAATGAGGGGATTCCACTTCAGGTGTGCTGAGCTTTAGCACTTAATTTTGCCGGGTGAGTGATAAACGGCTCTGAATTATTCCTCACTCTCCTGGCCATAAACCTTTTAACAGCTTCAATTTTTTACAAACCATAGACCCTGCATTACAGCCACCACTCCACTCAGCTCAGCTCCTAGTGCTGCTTAATATCCTATAAAACGGCCCTCCTAAAGAACATTTCCATGGAAACAGTCCATTAAAAATGAATTTTATAGCTTATGTTTTCTATAAATGGACAGCTCATTTAATGGCCTTTTACTATTACACTTTGCCAGACTGGCTTCAAATTTAGCTGTATTTAATTATTTTATCATTTGAAACAGCACCTTTTTTTATTATTATTTTATTTTATTGCCATTGCAAAATTTCAACCTGGTTCAATGGGCTCTGGGGTATTTTGGAGCACAAAGGAGGTGAAAATTCAGAATTGCATCCCACACACAAACTATAATAAAGCAAGGTCTCCTGACTGATTTAAGAGTTTCAGGATGTCGAAGTTCTGTGAATTTTATCCCAAAATCAGTTTTCCTTTCACCTAAAAGTGCAAAAAAATGCTGTTCTGTAGAACAAGAGGACAGATCAGCCTGAAAATATTCTTTTTCATGTCAAGATGACTTCCCAAAGTAAAGTTTGGGATTGTCTTTATCTCAATCTCCTGAAACCCTCCTAAAATAAAGAGGAGAGATATTTGCAGTGAAACCCACAATGTGAAAGAAAAAAACTAAATTGTGTCAGCATTTTGCTCTTATCTGGACTCCTCAGGAACTAAATTATTTCGTGGTGGATTGTACAATTTATCAGTGCTCTCCTAAGGGAATTCTTGGCCAGGGCTTTGGCTGTGGCTCAGTTTCCAGAGATTTCAGCAGCCTGAGGAAGTCACTGAGTTGTCACAGGCTCTTACTCATCAACAAACATTAACATCAACATTCCTCAACTGACATCATCATCTCCTTAAGAGAACTTGAGTTGGCTTTAGCTGAGCTTTATCCATCGAAGTCTCCTGGAATTTGTCGCCTTTTTGCAAAAGGAAGCCGTTTTTTTCTTGAGCTCAACTCGAAGACATTGCATTTGTGTTGAGAAGTCCACAATGTCCATATGGAAACCTTTGGTGTGTCCATTTACTTGGGCCCTCACACTTTTCTGACACTGGTAGTGCCATAAATCAGCCTCTCTTGATGGGAGAGGCCCTTAAGAGTCTTTTAGAGTCCTTGCAAGGAACTTGATAGATGGACGAGGCAAACTCGCAGCAATTGGTTCTTCAGGTAGTTGTTTATTTTGGTGTTATCAGCTATTAGCATAGAAAAGACACAGCAGAGCAGAGCATGGCAAGAGAAGGCGAGAAAATGGCTGCTTATCAAAATTTCACAGCCTTTTTATAGGTAAATTATCCAATAAAGACTTGAAATGACAGATATTTTTACTTTTCCTCCAATGTTCAGTAAATCACCCTGACACGCAGGCCGGAACTGGGGAATTTTTCATCCAATCATCCTAAACTACTTTTGCTGCAAAATATGGGGGATGAGAAGAAGAAAGATGGAGGTTTAAAACTACGAAGTCTCCTCCATCTTGGAACTTTTACTATTTATCTATTTACTGCATTAACAAACCTGAAACTTCTAAATTCTTCACCCTGTGACATCCTTACATCACATTCTATCACCTAGTTCACATCTGTGTAGATTTTAACTCCTCCCAGATAGTAGGGAGTTTTCTCCATGGATAAAGGTCAAAGACAACATTGTTCAGGGGGGTTAGATTCTTCAAAACAGGCAGAGAAATATTCCCTGCACTCTGGATTCCCACACTTTTCTTTATGCCCAGTCTTGGTGATGCCTTCCAGAAGAGCAAGGCTGAGGGTCTGGGGACACCCTGGAAACCACAGACACAACTCTGGTCCCGTGGAATTTCTCTCCAGAAGAATCATGGAATAATATAATGGTTTGTGTTGGAAGGGACCTCAAAGATCATCTCATTCCAACCCCCTGCCATGGGGACACCTTCCTAGACCAGGTTGCTCCAAGTCCCACTCAACCTGGCCTTGGAGGGATGGGGCAGCCACAACTTCTCTGGGAAACCTGTGCCAGGGCCTCACAGAGAAGAATTCCTTTCCAATATTCCATCTAACCCTGCCCTCTGGCAGTGGGAAGACATTCCCTGTGATCTCTCCCTCCATGTTGTCATCCAAAATCCCTCTCCAGCTCTCCTGGAGCCCCTTCAGGCCCTGGAAGAGGTTCTAAGGTCTCCCTGAAACCTTCTCTTCTCCAGGTTGGACATTCCCAGCTCTCCCAGCCTGGGTCCAGAGCAGAGGGGTTCCAACCCTCAGAGCTTTATGGCCTCCTCTGGACTCATTCCAACAGGTCCATTCCTTGATCCCTTTCCTTGATCCCTTCCTTCCTCCAGCTCCCTGAGCAGCTTGATGGCTCCAATGGGACTTTTTCTCATCTGCCAATGGATTTCTCCTCCCCGAGCAAAAAAATTAATCTTCCAGAGAAGGAAAACTGTCAGATCCCTGAGAGCTCCCCAGTGCACACAGCTGCTGAATAGTCTGCCATGTGCTCCTGTCTCCTTTCCTGTGTCCTTTCACCAGCATGGCTGGGATTTCTATTGGAAAACCCTGTCATAAAGCTGGATATGGCTTTATCCCCAGCTGGGCAGCTCCAGTCTCCTGTTGTCTGCAGTAATTCTCTGAGGGACAGTGAAGAATGGGCTGCCACTGATCCAAATTCACAAAAAAAATCCCTGGGAGTCAGGACCAGGCATTACTTATTATTCTTTCTTATTGTTTTATTTACATTTTTTATTTTCTTTTATTTTTTTCTCAAATGAGTCAGCACAGGCCCTGATCCCACACTCAGAGTAAAGGATACCAGGAGGGAAGCAAGAAAATCTCTTCCTTTCCCAGTGAGATTTTCCACAAAATAAAAAGCTGGGATCCTGCTGAACGTGCCTGGATGAACAACTGCTGGAATTAAAAAGCTCTCAGAGATTTAACAGCTGACCAGTGTTAAATTTTGCTTCCTTTTAACCATGAAAACAGCAACAGAGCCTGACTAACAAGGGACAATTAACTGGAAAACAATCGGAGTTAGAAAAGATGCTGTGAGCAGCTATAGAAATATTCTCCATAATACCTTAAAATAATATTCATCCATGCTTAATAAATGCCTAAACATTCCCCTCTGGACCTCAGAGGGGAGATCAAGGGATCATTATTGTCACCAACTAATATTAAAGTGTTATTACAAACTCTGTATGATTCTGTGAGGATTAGAACACCTGGAAGTTTGAATAGCAAAGTTTGACACCTTCCAAAATTTCATATGCATAACTCTTCACCTCTGAGAATTTCAGTCTTGGTTCTAGAAGGTCTCCCCAGTTTCCATGTCTGGTGTCCTGCTAAACCAAGCCTATCTCTCAAATATATCATTTGTTCCATTCCTGGAAGTGTTCAAGGCTGGGTTGGATGGGGCTTGGAGTAACCTGACCTAGTGGAAGAGGTCCCTGCCTGTGGTAGGGGGGTTGGAATAAGATGATCTTCAACTCTATTCCAACCCCAACCATCCAGAGATTCTGAGATTCCTCAAGGAAACTCTTCGCCCCATGACCAGCAGCATTTACTCGCTGGCTGCAAAATGAGCTTTTGTATTTCAGCTTCTCCAGCTCCTCAGGAAATCCACCCTTGCTGCCAAATAAACATCAGGTTTCCCTGACATCCCGAATTCTCTTCCAGTCTAACAGCCTAGCTCTTTTCACCATGAGCAGGGGGTAATTCTGAGGGAATATCAACCTTCTGATAATTGCACTGTCTCAGTCCTCAGGGCCTCAGCTGCCTCAGGAATTGCAGATAATTTCCATGAAGTTCTGCTACCCTGTCAATATTTCCAAGTTGGCACTGGAATGTTGATGTGGTTTGGTTACCAATTTCAAGGCCTTGTTTTGGAGCATGGATTTTTTTGCAACAAGATTGGGAATTAGAAAGAATTTCTTCATGGAAAGGGCTCTTAGGCATTGAAAGGGGCTGCTCAGGGAGGTGGTGGAGTCCCCATCCCTGGAGGTGTTCAAGGATGTGGCACTCAGTGCTCTGCGCTGGTGACAAGGTAGAGATGAGTGACAGATTGGACTCAATGATCTTCTAGGTCTTTTCCAACCTAAATGATTCTGGGATACTGAAGGGAAATGTAAGAGGAATTTGCTGTTGTGAGGAAGCTCATGAAGGACCTGCTGCCACCCTTTATCTCCCACTGAATTCTGGTCTGAGATCATGCAGAAAGATTTGCTTTTGAGTGGTTCACACTGAAGTAATCAGGAAATTTGGATATTTCAACTTGGTCAAGTGGAAGGTGTCCCTGCCCTTGGCAGGGGCATGGAAATAGATTATTTTTAGGGTCCCTTCCAACCCAAACCCTTCTGTGACTTTATGAATCTCTGATAGAGCGTTATTGGTTATCAAGCTCATCTTCCTGCATAAATCTTGTTTCAACAAACATTTTCTGTCTCATCTCTGGAAGAATAGACAAGAACAAAAGCTGCACTTTTAAAAACCTGTTCTTTTTTGAGGCATTTCAAAGCTGAAATTTCCCTCCCTCTCGTGGCAGATGTGTCAGTTAATTATATTATTTGTAAAAAATTTCCACTTTGTTTTTGCTCTTATTCACACTTTCAGCCACTGTTTCTTGAATCTCTTGCAAAAATTACCTCCTTCACATCAGTCTCGAACACCTTTTGCTTGGAGGGAAATTTGGTTGCCTGACATGGGTCTTCTAGACCTCAGGATGTCCTTCAAACCTTCCTCTGTTGGTGCAGATGTGGAGGTCACCACTATCCAACCCTCCCTTGGATAATCATGGCTAAATTGTCATGAAAACAAACTTCTGGACACAGCTAATGCAGGGAATGTGAATTTGAGTTCAAATCCAACCAGCCTCAAGGCTGTTGGTGCCATGTTTAGTTGAGACAGATTCTGCAGCTGATCCCAAAGACTCATCCCAGAGTTCACTGGGATATTTTGTTCAACAAAGGTTGGCACAGCTCAGGGTGGGCACTCAAAATCCAGGGTTTTTTATGGTTTAGGCAATCCAGCAGCATTTTGAAGAGCTAATGCTGAAGAAGCAGGAGGAAGAATGAAATAATCTTAATTTGGAGATGAAAAATTCTCAAGGCTACAGGGCTGTATCATCCCATCTCCTCAAGGTTCTCTCATCCACACCTCCAACTATTTTCCTTATCACTATAGTGACCAAGTAGTTCCCAAAGCAATTAGACTTTCAGGGTAACATTATTTGTGAGATCTGAATTTGTTCAGTCATATAAAAAAAAATGAAATCCAGGTAAAAAAATAAGATATTTTAATATTTGGAGATATTCAAAACATGTCTGTTCCTTCCTCTCATGTTTTATCCCCTCAAATTGTGTCTGGTGAGGCTTCAGTGCCACCAATCCCTATTGTTGCAGCCTTCCAAATCGTTTTATTTAAGGAAATAAAACGTGGAGGGTGATTTGAATGCTAATGATGTGAGATAGGAGTTTTTATGTATCAAATACATCTCTGCTTAATGATCTAAGTCACTGCAGGCTCCAGGTTAAGGTAGATAACGTGGCCCTCTCAGAATACCACAGGAGTAAGTGGTACCTCAATTAACAGTTCCCTCAAGTCTGAGTGGTGATGAGTAACAGAGGATCTGCGAATTAGAGAGAGATCAGAAGAGTTTAGGGCACCTCAACCTTCTTCATTTTAATCCTGCTCCTCATGGAAAAGCTTCCCTTGATGGCAGTGAAGTAACATGGATCTCATCATCTGAGGGCTGGATGAATCCTTAAGAAGTCTGGGCTTGCTCCTCCACTTTCACAGAATCACAGAATCACAGAATCACAGAATCACAGAATCACAGAATCACCAGGTTGGAAGAGACCTTCAAGATCATCGAGTCCAACCCATGTCCGAACACCTCAACTAAACTAAACCATGGCACCGAGTGCCACATCCAATCCCTTTTGAACACGTCCAGGGATGGTGATTCCACCACCTCCCCGGGTAAACCATTCCAATATTTTATCACTTTGGGAGGAGGGAAACAATCAGATCTGTCCCCAGCTCCCCATCTCTGTTTGGATGTGGATTCTGTATTTTCTCCTGGCCTGTAGTGATGAACAGTGGCTGTGATTCACAGCTTGCAGTGTCCATTGCTGTGAGAAGCAAAGCAGAATATTCATAACTGTGGTGGAAGTTTGAAAGTGCAAAACAAGGCCAAAATATGGAGACAATACATCAGGAGTGAAACAGAGCAAGCCCAGCTGTCCTCTCTGGTCTGCGTGGACTACTATGGCCTGGAATTGGTTTGTTTTATGGGGTTAAATGGGATAGATGTGGGAATCCAGAGTGCAGGGAATATTTCTCTGCCTGTTTTGAAGAATCTAACCCCCCTGAACAATGTTGTTTTTGACCTTTATCCATGGAGAAAACTGCCTACTCCCTGGGAAGAATTAAAATCTACACAGATGTGAACTAGGTGATAGAATATGATGTAAGGATGTCACAGGGTGAAGAATTTAGAAGTTTTAGGTTTGTTAATGTAGTAAAAAAATAGTAAAAGTTCCAAGATGGAGGAGACTTCGTAATTTTTAACCTCTGTCTTTCTTCTTCTTGTCCCCCACATTCTGCAGCAAAAGTAGTTTAGGATGATTGGATGAAAAGTTCTGCAGTCCCGGCCTGTGTGTCAGAGTGATTTACTGAACACTGGAGGAAAAGTAAAAATATCTGCCCTTTCAAGCCTTTATTGGTTAATTTACCTTTAAAAGAGCTGTGAAATTTTGATACGGGGGCATTCTCTCGCCATGTTCTGCTCTGCTGTGTTTTCTCTACGCTGGTAGCTGATAACACTAAAATAAACAATTCTCTGAAGAAGCAATTGCTGCGAGTTTGCCTCGTCCATCTACTGAACTCCTTGCAAGGACTCTAAAATCCTCTCTCATCAGGAGAGGCTGATTTATGGTATGGCCTGTGTCAGATATTGGGAAAAAATTTTTCCCTGTAAGGGTGGCGAGGCCCTGGCACAGGCTGCCCAGAGAAGCTGTGGCTGCCCCATCCCTGGCAGTGTCCAAGGCCAGGTTGGATGGAACTTGGAGCAATCTGGATTAGTGGACGGTGTCCCATGGCAGGGGGTGGAATGAGATGATCTTGAAGGTCCCTTCCAACCCAAACCATTCCATGATTCCATGGAAAAAGAGTTGAGTGGAACATTTCCCTTTAAGTTTCCTTTGACTCGGCACCGTGCAATCCAGACCCACGTTCCCTCCAGTTCACAGCCAGAACAATGCACATCTGCTTCCAAAGTAAAAACTACAGAATCATGGACTTATTAAGGTTGGAAAAGACCTCCAGGATCATCTTGTCTGACCTTTGTCTGAACACCACCATGGGCTCTAAATGATGAAGCAAATTGCCACATCTACTCATTTTTAGAGCACTTCCAGAAATGGTGACTCCAGCGTTTCCCTGGGCAGCCTGTTCCAGCACTTAAACACTCTTTCGGTGAAAAAAAATTTCAGGATATCCAACCTGAACTGCCCCTGGAGAAACCTGAGGTCATTCCCCCTTGCCCAAATAAATTGTGTGCATAGGGATTATTGCGTTTGCCTCCTATCCATTGTTACTGCAGATTTTACACTACGTTTATGTACAAAGAGAAACTGTGCCATGAGCAGCTCCACAGATACCAGCAGAGGAGCAATAGAATAAGTCCCAAAAAACCCCAGTGAATTGGCATTAACGCAGGGAAAAAAAAGAAAAAAATGAGCTTAAGCATTTTTGCTCTTCAGAATTGTTGGACCGAAACGAATCAGGTCCATTTAACAGCTGAATTCCTCAGCAGAAAAGAAGGATTTCTCTAGGGGTGAGGTCCTTTTTCTTTCCTCACAGCCAATATTTAATTTAGAAATTTAGCCCCAAACAACAGACCATTAAGAGGCAAAAAGCTTTTGATGCTGGTTGAGTAACTGTTCCGCTCAACTCGAGCTGAAAGTTTATTTCAACAAAAGGAGTTGATTGTTTTGGGTTCATTTAACCCAAGAGAGTTTTTATCCTGCCTTCATTACTCCACTTCATCACCTGAACAAGAGCAAAGAACGAGGCTAAAAACAATTGATGCACCTCTTACATACAACCTGAATTTGTAATACAAGCTGGAAACCCCTGAAGTCTGAGCTCTTACTGCCCTAGGTCTCACCTGCAATCAGCAGTAGGGTTTTGGAAAGATTTGTGACTGCTCCTGGTTTTGTTTGGGATGACTTCAGCAGGGGCCAGCACTCTCTGTTTTGTTAAATCCAAGGAGAGCCCAATCCCCTGGCAAAGTGTTCCTATTTCCCTCCCCACCTTGCTCAGTCACCTCGATGGCACAGCCATAAAAATGCACAGCCACTAATGACCTGCTTGGCCCCAGCTTTATTATCTAATTTGGAAGTCATCTCTTTTATTTTATTTTTATTTTATTTTTATTTTATTTTTATTTTTATTTATTTTTACTTTTTAAAGTGTGCAAAGAGGGGTGGTTGGAGGCAAAGCTGCACACCCATAAAACTGGGCTTTATTGGAGAAATTATTAATCTGATTTTATCTCAACCCATGAGTTTTGTCACTTTTATCCTTTCAATTCCCTCCTTCATTCACTGGGGGGATGACTGAGCATCTCTGGGGTTAAAGCACAGCAGTTTTACAAAATTACATGCTAATTTACAAACACGCAAACTTTAGCAGCCACATCTTTTTCAGGATGATGGGGGAGAAGGGGAATGAATCCACACTCCCTTCAATCCATAAGTTCTGTGAGGGAGCTGAAGTGTTCACACCCAGCTCAATGCATGCACTGAGAACCTCTCAGCAATAATTAAAGAAGGGTGTTTGGAAATCTTCAAGTGTTTCTTGACATTTTTGTATCTCATATTGCAACTTATCTGTTGTGTTGCTGGTATCCGTCTTGAATGCGAGGTTCACCCACTGCCACTTAATTAACAGTTGTTAACAAACTAATCATAGAATGCTTTGGGTTCGAAGGGACCTTTTACAAGGATGTGCAGTGACAGGACAAGGGGGAATGGCTCTAAACCTGAAACAAAGTAGATTTAGGCTGGATATTGGGAAGAATTTTTTCCCTGTGAGGTTGGAGAGGCCCTGGCACAGGTTGCCCAGAGAAGCTGTGGCTGCCCCATCCCTGGAAGTGTCCAAGGCCAGGTTGGACAGGGCTTGGAGCAACCTGGGATAGTGGAAGGTCCATGGCAGGGGCTGGAATTCAATGATCTTGAAGGTCTTTTCCAACCCAAACCATTCCATGATTCCATGAACAGGGCAGCTGTAGCAGCAATAATTACAAGACCCTGGTTTAAAGTACTCCTAACCCTGAGGTCAGCACATCTCAACATAAATGTAGGAAAATCCAAATTCAATATATTTTTTGACAGGTGCTTCATCACCATTCATGGATTTGTCCATCCATGGGATTTATCCATGGCCTGGGATGGAATGGGTGATTTCCCATGAATTAATGGATTAAGGCTTGGAAGTTCTTAAGCAGGTGGCTTCAGTGTTTTCAGAGGGTTGAGAAGTTCTGACAGAGCAGCAGAAACAGGATCAAGGAATCAGGACCATGTCAAGACATCCCTTCCCAGCAAAAACTTCGGGTGCAAGAGATTCTGGTCCAGTTTCAAAGCTGCTCTCTAGAGCTCCTCCCTTTTCCAGCTTCCTCTGTTTTCCACCTTTTCCCCTCCAGCAGCACCAACAGCATCCAAAGGTAAGGATTTGCTGAGATGTCATTTTCCTATTTTGGTTTCTCCATCAGCCTCTTGGCACTGAGGGTCTGCAGGGTGAGAATTGTCACCCCTGCTAGTCTGGTAGGAACCATTTTCTTGCCTCGGTGTAGCCATAAAACTTGGGATTGACACTGAGTGTGGCAATTAAAAGTGGCATAAGAAAAGCCTGTGGGGTCTTGAAGTCTCCTGACTTTTCAGGAGCTGCCTCCAGTGTTCATCCAGAAGGAAAAATGATAAAAAACAAAGGAGATATACAGAAGGGAAAAATCCCTGTGCAGACAGAGCCAAGCTCCTCAGATCCATTGCACCTCCCTTCTTTGGGCATCCATGGGGAACATTTGTATCCTTTTTAACGTCACCATTGACATTTCACTGTCACAAACCTCCCAAATGCCTCTTTCTTTCGGGGAAACATTAATGGAGGCTGAGAGATTATTTACATCTCTGGAGTTTTCAGACTGGGAAAGAGGCTTTGGGGCAAATTTGATGTGGTTTTTCTCCACCACTCCCTCCAACCTTTGGAGGGATGTTTTCTTCTCATGGCAGCTAAAAGTTGCCTCATAAGTGATCAGTTAGAATCTACTTAGACTAAATCTAGAATTTTGCAGACACCAATGTTTGGAATCAAATTACATTTTCCCTCAGAGTTGCTTTTCCTAACCTATTTCTGCAACGAAGAGCGAGCCCTCTGTGCTGATCCAGGACACTGAGATTCATTTAAGAGTTATCCCTTTTTCCACATTCCTAAGAGGAATGCACTGGGCAACATGCAAACAGAAATAAAAATTAAATTCTTAGACTCCCACGGGCTTTCCTGACACTTTGTGGTCCCTTTATTTTCCAGCCTGGACATTTGTCATCTTTGCATCACATTTCATATAAGGATCTCTTGCCCTTGATAAGACATCTCCAGTTATTCAGTTGGATTGGTGGCAGTTAAAAGCAGTTCTACATCTCACAGCATCTTTAATCTCCTTTTGGATAGATTTTTATTTTAAAAAAACCCGTAATTTTCAAGTGAATGAAGTAAAATGCAATTCTACAAAGAGGAACTAAGAGAAAAGAGAAAGTTTTAGTCTCCATGAGAGAGAGAAATCTCTTTCTCTTGGACTTCACAAAGACGTTTGTAGACATCTGCCAAGAGAAAAAGCTCTTTAGGACAGAGAGAAGTTTGACTGCAACTGAGACAAGTCTCGTTCAGTTACAGCTGCCCACATCTTAATTCAGAAGTTTGGAAACTCTGTGTCCTTTCCTTGTCTTTTAGTTTTGATCCGTTTGAGCACAGGGAGGTCACTTAGGGAAAACCATCCTGGAAATTCTGTGAGGTTTTTATGAAAATATGAAAGCAGTGGCACCTTCCACTTGATCAGGTTTCTCAGAGCTCCCTCCAGCCTGGCAGTGGGAGGCTCAATGGGTCAGCCTAGGCTGAACCTGAGCTTTAAATCCCTTGAGTTTGTCATAAATTGACTTTCCACACTCATTGGTACCTGAGGGTGCCACCCTAAATTCCAGATTGCAGCTGAAAGCAGAAAGAGGTGCTTAAATCAGTTGTCTTTCCTACATCTCCCATCTCAGGCAAAAGAAATTCAGCCCTTGTGGGGAAGTAGCCCCCAGAACATTTCACCACATTTGCCTCAGATGATCCTTTATCATTATTTTTTCCCCTTCATTAAGGTTCTGTCTGAAATAAAGGGATTCCCTTTAAGGCACCCTTATAGCTTCACTTTTCCACTGAGGAAAGGAGGGAAAGAGAACTCCAAACCCCATCCAACCTGGCCTTGAACACTTCCAGGGATGGGGCAGCCACAGCTTCTCTGGGCAGCCTGTGCCAGGGCCTCACCACCCTCACAGAGAAAAATGTTCTCCTAATATCCAATCTAAATCTCTTGTAGTTGAAAACTGTTCTCCCTTGTCCTATCACAACAAAAATCACAAAGTGATATCATAAAACCCAGATTTATTGACTTTCGCCCACTGAGGATCCAGAGCCCAAAATATCTAAGACAGAGGCAACTTGAGCAGTTTTCCAAGGAATGGAGAGCAACCTCTTTGGATGGGCTGCTGTCACCCACCTTTGATGTCACAAAGCCAAGAGAAAGGAGATCTGAGTGGGAATCTTCTTCAGGAAGGAGGAGAAACAAAAAATGATCCATCACCCAGATTGTGGGAGGTGCAAGTTCTTCCTCCTTGGACCAATTAATCCAACAAAACCCTAATGCTTGAGGAAAAGTTTTTTAGGAGCCACTGTGGAGACTGGATTTGCTCGTGGTAATCCACACTCGTCAAAGGGGAAAGAAGGAAAGGGCTCAAACTTATAATAATGCCCCAAAATCCAGATCAGCAAATCCAACCCTAAATCCTGGATGTTTAATCTGGGGCAGCCTCCCACTCCTGAGAAAAACAGAGAAGAAAAACCACTCAATAATTCCACAAACTTCTGAAACAGGGAAGCGTTTTCATTTGTTCATTAATTGCTGCCATTAACTTTCGAAAAGAGCAACAGCTCTTTTATTAATAAGAAAATAAATGGATAAATAGGTTTATCTTTATTTTCAGCTCTAAAAATTGAGACTGAAAACCATCACATTGCTCTATGCAAGGAAATTAAACCCAGCAAAGTGCTGTGGGGACAATGTCCTGGGATGGAGGTTAAAATATCCATCTTTTCCCACAAAATATTCTTACTCTGTGGTTAAAGATCTGCAGGTTGTGAAACAGATTCTCCCAGCCCATAATTTCATGGCTACACCATTAGTGAGATCCATAGAAAGTGGTTTTATTCCAGTTTGGCTCTTTCCAAAATTATGCTGCAGTGAAGCTGAAAAACCAGAGTGTGGTTTGGTTCCTGCCACAGCATCCTGCAAAATAAATTTCCATGGATACATGGAAAGCCCTGATAGAAAGGTGTTAATTTCCAGCTTCAAGAAAGAACGATTTCCTTAGGAAAATTAATGGAGTTGTATAATAATTGTGAACAATTCCTGCAGCACTGGAAATGTCAGCTATTATGTATTCCTGTTATTCCCACAGGCATTTCCTTTGACTGATGTTCCCATGGCTGAATAAAATGTTCCAACCCATTATCCAGGGGATTTTACCAAAGTATTTTTCCCAAACAATCCCCTCTAACCTTTGTGAACAAGCGACTTCTTGCACTCATGTTGTGACTAATGACTAATAAAATGGATTAAAACCCACCTAAACCACAGATTTCAGGTAGCTGCCCATGGATAATGGAAATTAATGGAAAAGGCAAAAAATATCCCAGCAGGTTGTGCAGGGATTGCTCCCGAACCTGAGGTTATTTTCTGCAGGTTGCTCAAGGCAAATATGAATTTATTGATGGAAAAACCATGTGAATGATGCAAAGATTGAGCAGGAAATTGAGGCCTGGTATGGGAGAGGTGTTGGGGGACCTGATTGGCATCGGGACAGCTAAAGGAAAAAATGTGGGCCTATGGAAGCAAAAGATCATGGAATTATGGAGTAATTAAGGTTGGAAAAGACCTCTAAGGTTATCAAGTCCAACAACTGCCAAGGCCACCACTAAACCGTGTCCCTAAATGCCACATTTCCATGGTTTTTGAACATTTCCAGGGATGGTGACTTT
This sequence comes from Monarcha castaneiventris obscurior, assembly GCA_026261815.1. Lineage (NCBI taxonomy): Eukaryota > Metazoa > Chordata > Aves > Passeriformes > Monarchidae > Monarcha > Monarcha castaneiventris. The sequence goes on along the minus strand of JAMPIT010000885.1, from coordinate 825,876 downwards.
ATCCTTTTAGTGAAGAACTTTTTATTCATATCCAACTAAGCATCCCCTGGTGCAACTTGAGGTGATTTCCTCTCACCCTGTCCCTTGTTCCCTGGGAGCAGAACCTGACCCCCACCTGGCTGCCCCCTCCTGTCAGGGAGTTGTGGAGAGCCAGGAGGTCCCTCCCGAGCCTCCTTTTCTCCAGGCTGAACCCTCCCAGCTCTCTCAGCTGCTCCTGGTGCTCCAGAGATGAATTGGTGACAATTCCTGGGTGCAGGAGTTAATGAGATTGTTTTGTCCTTACTTAGAACTTAGGGATGTGGTTTAGGGATGTGCTGGGTTAACAGCTGGATTCAACAATCTTAGAGATCTTTTCCAACCTAAACGATCCTAAATGATCCTAAATGATCCTAAATGAGCCTAAATGAGTTTGTAAAAAAATGAAGGCAAACGAAAGGGTTTGTTTCAGGCCCAGGGCAGTGAAGTGAGAACCTCTGCCGGCTCCAAACTTTTGCAAAATCCTGCCTGCAGTGGGAATTCCAGATGTTTCTTGGCCCCAGAGTGGAATTACATCAGCTCTGACTTAGCACCAAGAAGACCTGGCTTTCTTCTCCCCTCCATTGGAGCTGCCTAATTCAGGTTGGCAGGGGGAGAAAAACTCCCAAGGAGATGTCATTGGAAAAAGTTTAGGATCCCAAGAGGGGAAAGTGAGGAAGAGATGCAGGGGAGAAGGATCAGACACCATTCAATTCCCTGTGTTCACAGCTGATCCATGTCCTGCTTTCTTGCACGTGCTTTCATGGAAGTATAAAAATAAAAATAAAAATAAAAATAAAAATAAAAATAAAAATAAAATAAAAATAAAATAAAAATAAAAATAATAATAACGAAAGCCTAAGCAAAACAAAGACAACAATAAAAACCCCAACACAAAACAAATTAAACGAAAAGAAATTACAAAGCTGTCAAGGAGAAAATCTTGCCTTCAGACTGGGAAAAATGCTTTTCCCTTCTCCTCTCTTGGAAACAAGCCAGCTGCACCATTTATTCATGAAATCTGAATGCTGGCCTTGGTTCGTGGCACAGAATGTGGGACTTGGGCAGGAAATGTTGCTGGACCATGGCTGATAAGGAGTTGTGAAAAGGAACAGGTCTCTGGGTACCAGAGGAATCAGTACTGGAAAAATCTTGGAGAGGATGGGATTCCAGGGCACTAAAGCCCTTGGGGTTTGGTCTGCTGTTTACCAGCTTGGCTAAACAAGAGGAGAATTAACTTCTCCTCTGAATTTCCAAGGAACTAAAACCCAAATTAAAACTCTTTCCAGCACTTTTATTGAAAGTTGCACAAACTCATTGATGAAAGTAGCCAGGAAACAAACAATTCCTCCTCCCAATTTGCTTTTTGAGACCAGGTGATCCTGGAATTTGGTGTATCAACAGCAGAAACAAGGAGAGCTGAGAAAAGTGGATTTTTCTAACAACCCTCATGGTATTCAATCTAAACCTTCCCTTCTGCAACCTGAGGCCATTTCCTCTCATCCTGTCACTTGTCACCAGGGAAAAGAGACTGATCCTCACCTTGTGGGCATCATCATAATTTCTTCAAATCCTTTTTTTTTATGGGACCGAGATGTTCCTCATGGGTGGAGAGGAACAGTTGGATGTGAATCAACGAGAAGAAAAAAGGAATTCAGTTAATCAGGATCTTACCCTTATTGGTGGGACTGAGAACATGTCAGGACTCAGGAAAATTATAGGAAGAGAGGAGAAATATGAAGAACTTCAGGAGTGGAGAGAAGTCACTCCTTTCCCGGAAGGATAAAAAAAAATTATACATCTCCTCCTTCCCAGAATCACAGATTCAAAAGGAAAAGTATTAAAATTACATGCACGAAGTCACTATTTCCCAGCACCCAGAGCAATTCCAATTCCCCTACTCAACATCCTACAAAATACAAGAGAGATTCTATGCAGCCACCAAGAGCTGAAAAAATAGCAAAAGATCATTTTAAATTCTTAAAATGTGGTATTGGAATTCTCTTCCAGAAATTTTAAGGTGTTTTGTTGGATCCCAGGATTGTGAGCTTGGAGTTTTGTGTTTTATTTGATCCAAAACCAGATCACCATAAATCCATGGGCTGAAGCAGGATGGTCACAGGTACAACCTGACCACTGCTGGCATGAGAGGTTGGCAGGAGATGGTTTTGTTGAACCCTGAAATCCTCTAATTTGAATCCGGATATTTTGATGGCAACAGCTGAAAATCAGGGTGGGAAGCTTCACACAGAATTAAATGGAGATTACGTGGGCATTTTCTTAGATCTCCCTTTCCACCCTTTCTAAAGGAGGTGACTGCTACCAGACAGGGATTTTGTTAGAAGTCCTAATTCCTCTCCCAGAGATTTCAGGTGCTGACACAAACCAAGGTCACACCCAGTGCTACCTCTCAGCTCCAGAAATCGTGGAATCCAGAGAGGTTTGGGTTGGAAGGAACCTTAAAAATCATCTCATTCCAACCCCCTGCCATGGGCAGGGACACCTTCTACCACCCCAGGTTGCTCCAAGCCCCATCCAACGTGGACTTCAACACTTCCAGGGATGGGAACTCCACAACCTCTCTGGGCAACCTTTGCCAGGGCCTCACTGCCCTCACACATAAGAATTCTTCTCAATACCCCATAAAAACCTTCTCTCTTTCATCTTAAAGCCATTCCCTGAGTCCTGTCCCTCCATCCCTTGTCCCAAGTCTTTCTCCAGCTCTCCTGGAGCCCCTTCAGGCACTGGAAGAGGCTCTAAGGCCTCCCTGGAGCCTTCCCTTCTCCAGGTGAACACCCCCAGCTCTCCCAGCCTGGCTCCAGAGCAGAGGGACTCCAGGAGGGTTTAGCTCCATTTGCTAAACCCATTAATCAATTGATTACAGGCCAAATTAATTTTTATGCATTTTTCATCTCACCCAGGGAAGCACAAAGCAGATGTTTCAGTGAGAAAGGAGGCAACTCCCATTATTATCCTAAAATGTGAAAGGGAAATGTGAGGAGATGGCAGCGTTTCACTGGGTGTTTTTATTGAGGTGAGAAAATCATTACTGAAAATCTCACAACAACTCCCTTCCCTTTAAACCCAAACTTTGTAAAATTTAAATTATATATGGGGAAGAAAAGCAGGAGTTAAACACGATAACGATATTGTTTCTGACTTGTCACTCTTTATCAGGCAATTAAGTGCAATGTGACACTTTCCTGACAAAGTAGCTGTGTACAGCTGTGTCTTCCTCCAGACAAAACATCAAGCAAATTAGAATGTGTGCATCCATAAATCTCCATGGCTGCAGCTGTAGCAGGGGTGGGAAGAGGGGGAGGAGGGAATGTTGATGCACGGAGTTCTTTCCTGGAGATCAGTATCACCTCCATCTTCATTTTCCTTTTGCTTTGTTTTTTTTTGATTGTTACCCTTGATTTAAAAATTCGGAGCGTTGTGTTGCCCCCTAATAGTCTTTTTTGGTTTTGGTTTAGGATTTCAGCCCATGCAAGTTTCTAGGAATCTCAGAATTCCCTGGACTTGGGACAGCCCCAGTTCCTTGAAGTGAAACTGATGGGCAAACTGAGACCCTCGGGAACGAAAAAGTTTGCTTAAAATCAGAATTGTGGCACCAAAACCCTCATGGTGACACCTCAAGTCCATCCTTCAGCTCCAAGGAGAGATGAGCTAAATCTCAATCCCTCTCTAGACACAGCCCAGTCCATCAATCCCAAATCCTTCCTCCCCACCTGCCCCACAGGGATGTGTTGGCTACTTCCCATTCCCCAGCCACGCTCTGGCCCTGGCAAACCCAGACTTTCCTCTCAATTGTGTTTTTCCTGGTACAAGTCTCCAGCCAGAATTGTTTGCAAACCTTCAAGCTGGAAGTGAGGAGATTCCAGGCCTCCCCTGGGTCTGTTTTCCTGGAGCAAAACTGATGAGCCATTTCCCTGCGTAGCTGGCAGAGCCTCTGCCTGCTGTGTTTACATAAATCACAATAAATCTCATTCAGGCAACGAGCCATGTGCAAGAGAAATCACCGCCAGATGCTCCTGCAGATGAGGGCACTGAAGAAACCCTCAGCTCATTCAGCCCCCAGCTCCCACAATCCTGGAATTTTTGTTGGGAAACTCGGGATAATGGAAGCCAGGAGATGTGGGTGACAAGGTTTGGGGATTTGCAGCCACAATTGCAGGGTAGAGAACACTTAGAGCTGGAAGGTTTTGGAAGTGAATAAAAGTGTTCCTCACATCACAGAATTCTGAATTTTATCCTCCCAAGGGTCCCAAACAGACTATTTTTTCCAAGATTTTACCTGTAAAAGGACTTAAAAGCACCTTAAAATTAGGATTAGTAGAGGGTTGTAGAAATGATGAGTTTGAGGGAAGCAAGCCCAGATTCACCAGAGCAGCCTGAAGGATTTTCATGTCTCTCCATTGAGCTGGAATGGGGACTGAAGAGTTGGGGCAGAAATTAATCTTCACTGTGATCCTTTTACTTTAAAAAACCCCAAAAACATCTCTTGTGTCAGGTCCTCTACATCTGTCATTGATCCCAAGAGGTGCTGAGCTCTTCTCATGGGAGCCAGTGACGGGATGGGAAGGGCAGAATAAATAAATACAGGGAAAAAAAACGAGCTTAGTCCAAAGTTTAATAAACATTTTTCAGAAGGTATCCCAGCGATTTTTGGTTTTGCACAGAAAAATAAAGATTCAGGTTTAATAATCCCAAAACTTCAGGTTTTATAGCAATTTTGTAGCCATTGCTGAGCTTATTTCATCTCTAAGTCACATCTCTGCACGGCCAATTTAATTCCACTGCTTTCAGCAATGCACTTTCCCTCAGTTTAAAGCAGTGTCAGGGAAGGAGAAACATGCTCTGAATTAATCTGGGGAATAAATTGATGGCAGGTTGAGAGAGAGAGGAGGGTGGTCCCAGAGGATAAAGGACTAAATTTCTCCAGATGTAGCTCTAAATAATTAATATCTTGTTCCAGGTCCCTGCTAATCCAGCCCTGCTGCAGGACTCGTGCTTTCTATTGCTGTGAAATGTGTTACAAATGCTCTGCCTGAGTAAGCCTGGCTCACCAAGGGCCTGATCTAAGCTCAGCTCATCTCCTGGCTGAGATTGCATCCTCATTATGAGTCAAAGAAAGGCACCCTCTCGTTTTCTGTCAGCTTTAGGAGAAAATCCAGAAAATTACACTGGTTTTGCTATTTATTTTTGAAAAAATCTGTTATTTCCAGCGCAGAAAATCAGTGTAAAATACAGGTGTTGCTTTCTAGTGCCAATCCAAATTAATAGGACACAGCAAACTTCATGGGGTTCAGGCAGTGGGACATGGAAATCAAGAATTAACTCAAAATAAAGAAAATAAATTGAAGGAGTGACAAAGGTCAGAGTGAGTGCCAGAGGCCAGGTGTGCTGAAAACAGGAATTAACAGTAATTGGAGTTCTCAGCATGGATGTTGCCTTGTCTCCACTTGATTTTGTCAAATAGGTGCCAAAATAGGATGTTTAAAAATCATGGAATATCCTGAGTTGGAAGGGACCCACAAGGATCATTGAGTCCAACTCCTGGTCCTGCACAGGGAACCCCAAAGATCCCACCATGAACCCTTTGTGCTGCTAACCGAGTCCATAAATTGTGCAGTTTAATTTGATTTAATTTAATTTATTTTAGTTTTTATTTTATTTTATTTTATTTTATTTTATTTTATTTTATTTTATTTTATTTTACTTTATTTTATTTTATTGATTTCATTTTTCTTTCTGCCTCTTGGATATAAACAGAAGCCTCAAGCACAGCATCAAACACCAGGCTGTCCATGGCTGCTCCAAGGAATCCTGGCCACTTGGGCTGGGAGTTCAGCAACGATCCCAGTGCTCTTCCCATTCCATAATTTCAGTCCTTTTTGGGTTTGAACCAAGTTTAGTTAAAAGGGATTTTTCTCCCAGCTCCAGCTCCTTGGAATGTGGCATTCTTTTGAGAATTCCTTATGAGAATCCATCATTCTCATAGTGGCCTGTGACAATTGAGGTGGGAAATGTGATTTTTGGATCTCCCTGGTCTGAATTTCATTGCAGAGAACATTGCAGTTACAAATGATGTGGATTTTATAACAATAAATGGCTTTTTTTTGCTGTGTAGAACAAAGAGAAGCGAAGATAATGCAAACCCTGAGGAGCTACAAGGGACAGAAGAACTTTCTGCTCAGCTCAAGAAGTGATTTTTGGGTTTGTCCTGTGCAGGGCCAGGAGTTTGACTCAATGATCCTTGTGGTCCCCTCCCAACTCAGGATATTCCACAATTCTATGATTTTATTTAGAGCTGTCTGTGGTATCCTAGGAGGCTTCCCAAAACCCAAAGGGGTTTGGGTTTCCCTGTCCACCTCAGACACCCTCAGGGACCCTTGAGACACCTTCACCTGAGGGAGAATCCCTCTTATCCAGTATCTGGACGCTACAAATCCTAATCCTTCAGCAGAGACGAACACAGCTATGAAACAAAAGATAAGACACTCTTATCTCTGTGTTTTCCTTCCCCTCACAAACCAGAGAGATCTCGATGCTTTCCCATAATCCCTCCTTTGCCTCCTTCCCTGAAATCCAGCAGGGCTTTATGGAGAATACAGAATTTCTCCACAGGAGCTCAGAGTTCTTTAATCTCTTCCGAACATTTTAATCTTTAATTTTTCATAGATGGCAACTGATCCCTTTGAGGATTCAATTTTCTCTTTTTTATTAAAGAGGAGGAAATGCTGAAATTCAAGTTATTTCTCACTTGTAGATGAGAAGTGGATGGTTCTCAGTGCAGAAAAGGCCCTGAGAACCACCAGACCCCACAGACCAGGTCACAGCAGTGAACCTGTTCCTTCATGCCTCCATTTCCCTCTTCAGGATCATATCCATGTATTTATTCCAAGAGCCTGGAATGACAGGGCAAGGGGGAATGGCTCAAATTGAAAGAGACTAAGTTTAGATGGGATATTAGGAAGAAATTCTTCTCTGTGAGGGTGGGGAGTCCCTGGCACAAATTACCCAGAGGAGCTGTGGCTGTTGCTTCCCTCAAAATATTTAAGGCCAGGTTGGACGGGGCTTGGAGCAACCTGGGATAGTGGAAGGTGTCCCTGGGGTTGGAACAGGATGATCTTTAAGGTCTCTTTCCACACAAACCATTTAATTATTCTATCAATTACAACATTCCTGGACTCTTTTCCTAGAGAAGTTTTTGCCAGGGATAACTGAAGGTGTCTGATGCCCTCGTCCTGCCTGGTGATGACACGAGGAGTGACGGAAATGATCCACAGGATGGGGATTTCTTTCCACTAAGCCCATCCAAAGTAAGATTATGGTGCTATAGTGGAAATATTCCCTCACAAACAGAGAGAATTCCATCTCATTTCTCATTTCTGGAGTTCCAGCAGCAGCAGCCAGCAGCTGCTCAGTGACAAAGCACAGCTGATTTTGTCCATTACTCTCCAATCTTACGTTGTCTCAACTCTAAATTTCATGGTTAAAAACATCTGTTAAACCTGCTAATGAGGCACAAGTTTGAAAATCCTCCAGAAGGATTTCTACAGAGCGGTTTTAAATTAAAAGAGGGGAAATTTAGATTAGATACAAGGAAGAAATTCTTCCCGGGGAGGGTGGGGAGGCCCTGGCACAGGTTTTCCAGGGAAGCTGTGGCTGCCCCATCCCTGGAAGTGTCCAAGGCCAGGTTGGATGGGGCTTGGAACAACCTGGGCTAGTGAAAGTTGTTCCTGTCCAGGCAAGGTGTTGGAACTCGATGATCTTTAAGGTCTTTTCCAACCCAAACCACTCCATATTTCCACGATATTCAAGGTCTATAAATCTCTGTCTTCTCAGATATGATCAACAGTGCCTGAAGCAAGGATTTCACCCCAAAAATAACTAAAGTTCAGCTCACCTGAGTGAAAATCTTCTCTCCCTCTTGCCTCCAGTTTGTCCACACTCCTATAAACATTCCCAGTGCACTTCCAAAGTGCAAAGCACTAGAGCTCTCCCACATGTCAATACTCCATAAATCAATTTTCCTCGCTCTTCAATCATTTTTGTTTCAGATGCATCTTTGTCCAGTTTGACATCGGCATCAATGTAGATATAAAAGTGATAAATCATCTGCTTTGTTGGAAATGACAACTTCAGCACAGGGATCAGCCCAGCCGAGGAAAACTTGGAAAAAAGAGGTACAGAGAGGAAATATTTGCAGTCATGGGGGCAGAACTGGCATTACTTTACACTTTACAAGTTCTTTTCACATGTTAATGATATCAGAGAGTGACTTTTACACAGCACCTTCTGTGCTGCCTTTCCATCATTTATTTGAAGGGATAAAAAGAAAAAAAAAAAGGAAAAGAAAATGACTTTCATGTGACCCTGCAGTGATAAATTGGAATGCATAAAGCTTGAGGAAGAGAAAACAAGCAAACAAACAAACCACTCTTGAACTTACACAAAAATGTGGTTTATTTTCCATGGATGGATTTTATGGAAAAACAAAAACAACAAATGTCAAGTTTTTGAAATTTCTGTTGAAAACAAGACAAACTGGGGTTTACCGGGTGACTTAATTATAAACAACAGGAGGAAAAAATAAAAAAATGAACAATGAAAATGAATAAAAATCAAAGACAGACTTTAGGTGTTTTTAAAAATAGAAATTTTGAATTCAGGGCTGCTTTTTCCTCAGCAACACATTTCCAAAACCACACAGAGGGAAATCCCAAACTCCACAATTATTTCTGGAACGTGATGCAAACATTTATCATATTGAGGACAATGAGCACACACTGAGGGCTCCACTCAGTTGCTCCCAAAAGATGTTTTATGGCATTTGGGATGCTCTGGGATATTAAACACATCAACATAGGACTGGAAACTTGGATTTACTCACATCCTTCCAGAGCTAGAGATGTGTTTGGAAATATCAGAATATCTGAAAGGTCTTAGATGTAAATAGAAGAAAAGGGAGATAAATAACAATAAGGGGTAATGGAGATAGTGGGATTTAAACCCCATCCAATGCATTTAAACCCCAATAAATGCACATCTACTGTGGGATAAGATATTTGGAACATCATCATCCCTCTCCCCTGGTGGGTCAGAGCCCCAGCTCCTATGGGAAGGTGCCCAGCAGGACTTGAGGTAGCCACATCCCTGTGGAGTGAATTCTGGGCTTGACTCTTCCCCACACTTTGGGATTTTGTGGTCTAAGGACCTCACCTGTGTCCTTCTAGATCCACGGCTAGAAGCCATCTGGGATTCCCCAAAGCATCTCCAAAGATCCCAAATGGATTTGTGAGGGTGTAAACTCCACCTATTTATTCCTATCAACCCCTCCTAGCTTGGTAGCTTTGTTTGACTGGAATTTGACTGGAAGTTTTTCCTTCAGACAGCTAAACCCGGGTGAGCTGAATCCTAATTATCCTGGCCTTGTTCCTCCCTTAATTTTAACATCTCCATCATTATGTAATAACAACCTTTTCAGAGTGCTTTTGGTGATGGGAAATATTCTCCAGCCCGACTGTTACAGTTTCATTTTGGGAACAGTTCCCTTCACGTTCAATCAGCTGCTGCATTTTTTTTAATGCGAAAATATTCATCGCTTCAGCACTTGTATGAAAAAGAATTGGAGTTATCTAAGTACGGGAGATTTCAGTTTTTCAGAGCTGGTGGCATCAAATAAAAACAGGAAAGTTTGTCCAGCCACAATCTGTGTGAAGTGAGAACATTTCACTGTTATCAAACAGGTTGTTAAATGACCTTTAAGTTCTCCTTTTTTCCCTTTTCCCCAGCAAAGCACTTTTAACTTTGCATAGGCTCCCAAATCAAAATCTCTCCAATAATTACATTTTCCAGCTCCTGTGCACTTGTCCCCAGATGACTCCTAAGTAAAGCCTCCTAACTGCAAGGAACTTGGGTGGTTTGAGCCACTTAGACTTGGAGAAAAGATTACTCAGGGAGTGAGGAATGACCTGAAGGCCTTGGCTCTGCACAGAGCAGGCGACACGAGTTGACTTTTTCCACAATAAAATTATTGTCCTTTCCTCTTTGGCTCCAGCTCTTGCTGTTCCCAGAAACCAAACCTTTTCCCTCATTTTCCATGACAATAACTTCCAAATCTATACGGGGTTGCTCCAGTTGAGTAACTCAGTGAAGTTTCCTAGTCCCTTTTCCAAGATCAAGCTGCCTCTGTAAGACATAAAATAGTTCCTAAAAGTCCTAAAGTTGGTGTGAGGAGCAATTTCCCAGCATTTCTCAGCTCCATCCCTCACGACACCTGGGGTTACCACTTCCAACAGCTTCATGACATCCGTGGAATAAACTGAAATTTAAAGTTTATTCCCTTCATTCACTGTGGCTTCTGCTCTCGTTGCCATTTTCTCTTGATCAACTCATCCCAAGCATCAATGGACTCATCCTAAGAGGGTTTTGTGAGGAGGGAAATGACACGACAGGGGATTATGAGGTCAAGGAATATTTCAATACCCAAGAGGAGCTGGATCTCCTATTTCTACAAGACATGAGACATTAACCCTTCATCAGCATCAGCACAAAGGCTTCAGGAAGGTCAGGGGACTGAAAACAGATTGAGAATAATCAGCTCAAAGAGAACATCCTGAGCTGGTTATCCCTCAGGAGAACAACAAAACCGTCACCCCAAATGGGGAAATCCAGTGATTTGTAGACTAAAAGGGCATAAATGCTACAGCACTCATTATGGGATGCAGAAAGAAGAGATTTGGGGACTTTGTAAACTTGTTCTGAGGTGGTTTTAATGGCAGTGTGAGAATACATCAGGGTTGTTGAGAAAATGGGGTTGGGCCTCTTCACCCAGGCAACAACAGGACAAGGGGAAATGGCCTCAAGTTGTGCCAGGGGAGGTTTAATTGGATATTAGGAAAATATTCTTCCCCCAGAGGGTGGTTGGGCACTGGAACAGCTCCACAGGGAATGGTCAGAGGCTGCCAGAGCTCAAGAAGTGTTTGGACAAAGCTCTCAGGGCCAAGGTGGGATTTTTGGGGTGTCCTGTGTGGGGTGAGGAGTTGGACTCGATGATCCTTGTGGGTCCCTCCCAACACGGGATATTTTATGATTCTTTGAAGCATCAGGGTTCAAAAGTTCAGGTGGCAGCAACAGGGAAGTTGTGAGGGTTTGAGGGCCAGCTCCTGCACAGTCCATCCAAGCCTAATCCCTGGAGAAATCCATGGAATGTGCGTGAGTATTCCTGGAGCAACTTCAGTTCTGGTCAGCTCAGAGGAGGAACAGGATCAGTCCATCAGAGCTTTGCACATTTCTGGGAGTGCTGTGAATTTAAATGGATGTTATTTACATGGATGGCATTGGTTTGTGTTTCCTGTCTCCACTGATCTGTGTGACTGGCCATGGATATGCAGATATATGGACAGAGAAATATAAAATAAAATATAATGCAGACTCCCAGCTGGAAAATGTGCTCGTTTTTCCTGCTGGCTGCACCCGGGGACATGGAATTACAGCAGCCTCTCATATATTGGGTTATTGGATTTAACAACCTCTAACAGATCATAACAGACACCAGGGACAGTGAAAGTGCTTGTACAAAGCTGGAGAGAAAAAGCAAAATAAACCAACAACAAAAAAAAACCCAGTTATGGTACAAGCAGAAAATGCTTGTTCAATAGTCAAGCAATCCCTCATGACCTGCTCTTGTTTCTTCTCATAGATTTGGTTCCCTTGGCTCCAGCTGGGAGATGGTTCCATGATCTTCCTGTTCTTATTATTTCTTAAATTTATTCCTCATTCTTTTTAATTTTTTTTAATTTATTTTTTCATATTTTTTTTTTTTTCTGTCATTTCCCCTACACCAACACTTTCTGTCTGGCACAGGATGGGATTTTTGGGCTTGTCCTGAGCAGGGAGAGGAATTGGACTCCATGATCTTTGTGGGTCCCTTCCAACTCAGGATATTTAATATTTTTATGTTACATAGATGCTCTGCCTTCTTTTCCTTGGGATTCCACAGGTGCTGCCTAGAAAATAAAGATGAAAAATGGTGCTACAAGGGGTTTGGAAGATGTTTTAAAGCTGTATTAAAGAAATTTCCTCTTAGCCTACAATTTTCTAAACCGCCCAAGGTCTCTTCTCATAAAAGAGGTTCCCTTCATGGTTTTTCTCTGCTCACTGGAGCGCCGAGCTTGTCTTCCAGGTGGGATCTTATCAGCACAAAAGCAGGAATGTCTCTTGATTTCTTCTGGAAACACCTCCCCAAACCCTCTCCAGGCCTGTGCTCAGATCTCATTTCCTCTGACTGTTCCAGTGACTGAGCCCTGGTATCAGAAACTGAGTTATTTTTATTATTTTCCCAAATGCCCTGGTTCCCTCCCAGCTCTGTTCCCTCCCAGCTCCTGTTGATGGCTGTATTTTGCAAAGTGGCACAACCCTTTTGCTGTGATATTTTCATCCTCTCCAAACTGACACTTCCCAGCTTCAGCACAGAAGCCTGGCTCTGGTACCAGCAGGTTGTTGAATCCCTCTGTTCCTTATCTCACAAAATGAGGAGCCTAATGAGGCTGGAGCTGCTCTCACACTAAACTGTCAGGTGTTCAAAGCAAAACCCATTTTTCCCCCGGGGGAATATTCCCTGCCTTGATTGAATGGATGCCTTTGCATGGTGTTTTCATCCCAATTTAGCTACACCAGAGGAGACATTAGACAACATTCCTGCTTCAGGAAGGGATTCCAAGGGGTTTTCAGGGAAAACAGGAGGTTGGGAGCTCTGTCAATTCAACTCCCACGCAAAAGGCATGGACACCATGCTAAAGTCCATAAAGAAGTTGCATTCAAACAGGGTGGAAACTTCATCCAGGATCTAGATTTAGATTGGATATTAGGAAAAAATTCTTCCCTGAGAGGGCACAGATTGCCCAGAGAAGCTGTGGCTGCCCCATCCCTGGAAGTGTCCAGGGCCAGGTTGGACAGGGCTTGGAGCAACCTGGGATAGTGGGAGGTGTGCCTGGCAGGTTTGGCTGGAATGAGATGACCTTTAAAGGTCTTTTCCAACTCAAACCATTCCACAATTCCATGATCTTTGGGCCAAATATAAAGTGAGGACCACGGGCAGCACAAAGACTAAGATCTGACATGTTCTGTTATATCCCAAAAATCCCTTCCCACTGCTTTTCTTGTGCTGCTCCCCACATCCCAGGCCACTTCCACATCCATTTTTCCTGCAGCACTGGATCAGTTCCCACCTTGGTGCTGCCCATCCCACCCCTCCTTCTGCTCCCCACAGCTCCCAGGGACATTTGACAGTGCAGCCACTGCTCGAAGCTGTTTTATCCAGCCAGAGCTGATATGTAAAGCACGGACCCCCTCTCCTGGCTACTAAGCTGCGTCAAAAAATCCTGGATATCCATAATTATGAGGTTGTTTCCAAATAAGCAGCCAAGCATGAGGTGATCAGGGCAAAGCAGCTCTCAAGGACACAGCACAATATCCCGAGAATTCAGGTGAGGTGCTGGCACAACAGAAATTCCCAAATGCAGCAAGGAAATCATCGAGTCACAAAGGCAGTTTATACTTCTGATTTTTCACTTTTATTTCTTTATTTATTTTTTTATTACCGCCTTGAAGAGAAAAAGAATGAGGAAGAGGGAAACCAGTAATGAAGGCATTCCATAAAAAGGTAACGGATCACAACAGGCTGATCCATCCAGGATGACAAATGACAGGATGACAGCAATGTGGAGACAAGGAAATCTGAGTTGAGCATTTTTGATCATAACAGAAAGACATCACCCTGTTAATGAGACATCTAAAGTGAAACTGAGACTCAGAATTAAATTCTACATTCAGAGCAAAGCAAACAAAACTCTGATTTCAGGTGCAGTCCTGGGAAGTTTCATTATTTGAAGTGAATCATAGAATCATGGAATGGTTTGGTTTGGAAGGGACTTTCAAGACCATTGAATTCCAGCCCCCTGCCATGGGCAAGGGCACCTTCCACTGGGCCAAGTTGCTCAGAGCCTCCTCCTTCTGGTCTTAATATGCAAATTATATATTGAATATCTGGTAACAAATTAAATATTTCTGATGGTCCTTGTGGATCCCTTCCAACTCAGGGTTTTCTGTGATTCCATGATACTCATTACTATATTCTTCCCATTTCCAGTGATCTCTGTGTGAAGAGATCCTAAACCAGGGGCCTTGTCTTTGAAGTATAAAAATCGAAATTATTTCCTTCCATGGACCTGCCCCATTGCTTTGCAAACTTTGCAGCCAAGACCTCCACAGCTTCATAAGGCTTTGGGAAGAACCAAACTCTTTTTGTTCTAAATTTGCCACCTTTGAGCCCACAAGTTTTGAACTCAGTAACAATTTTTCCTCATCTGCTTTCTGCAGGCAAATAAAGTTTGAAAATGTCTTTATTAAACTTTCTTAGTTGTGTTTGTTCTGGGCTGAAAAATCCTGAGCTGAAGCCCCCTGCCCTGAGAGGAGTCCTTTGCCCAATGCCTCTGCTTAAAAAAAATATGTTAATTTTTAATTTTTTCCTTGCTGGCAATGGCAGGTGATGAAGACAGCTGCCTCCACTGCTGAAAAGGTGGTGGGAAGCAAAAAAGCCAATTTTCAGCTATGAAAAATTTAGTAACCGTGTTCGTTCTTCCCTGTAAAAATCAGCAAGCAAAGCACATCTCCATCTCCTGCTTTTCTGCATTAGCAGTGAACATTCCCACTGGTCCCAGCAAACAGGCTGGAACTGGGAGGGCACATAGTTCTCACACATGGTTTAGGTGACCTAAAATAGGTCCCAGCTTCTCACTGTGGCTGCTTGGGATAAAATTTGGCTTGATGGGATCCTGGCAGGGGGAATTTTTTGGATTTGCCTTCAGTGCACAAAACATTCATCCCAAACAACACAAAGCAGAGCTTCAGTGCTGTTTTAGCAAGAAAATGACTGTGAGAGACCTCCCTTTTCACAGAACCGTCCAGACTGAGAGATGCTGGGTTTGGTGGTGGTAAGAATTGCACAAAAAGTCAGGAAATTCCTGCTCTGAGCCTTGCTTTGCACAGCATGAGGCACTGGAGCCATTTCTGCAACGTCATGACAATCTCTGATCTAAAATTAAACAAGAGACAGCAGCAGACGTTATCTTTCCTCTTCTCTGGCTGTGTATCTGTAAAATCTGTCCAAGTGATGAAAGAGTTCAGGGTTTGCCTGGCCGGCGCCTTCTCATGCTTGTAATTCCTCTGTCCCCTCACTCCCCTCATGACCTTCTCTCCATGGCCTTTAGACCGAGCTTTTCACGTCAGATTTTTAACTTCAATCACAACGGTGCCACACACTCGTCTGAAACCAAGCCTGGGTTTTCATCTCTGTGTTCTTCTGCTCAAACCTTTCATCATCTGCTCCCCAGTTCCATCATCCTCTCTGGGGTCTTTGGCTCTGATGAGGGAGTTCAAATAATCATAGAATAGTTTTGGTTGGAATGGATCTTAAAGGTCACCCAGTTCCAATCCCCTGCCATGGAAAGGGACTCCTTCCACTATCCCAGGTTGCTCCAAGGCCCATCCAACCTGGCCTTGGACACTTCCAGGGATGGAGCAGCCACAACTTCTCTGAAAAACCTGTGCCAGGGCCTCCCCACCCTCACAGAGAAGAATTTTTTCCTAATATCCCTTCTGAACTTACCTTTTTTTCAGTTTAAAACCACCCCTTCCCTTTTCCTGCCACCCCAGGTTCTTGTAAAAATCTCTCTCCACCTTTTTTTTCCAGCTCCTTCAGGTCCTGCAAGGCCACAATGAGGTCACCCCAAATTTTCTCTTCTCCAGGCTGAATAATCCCAATTCTCTCAGCCTTTCCTCACAGCAGAGCTGCTCCATCCCTCTGATCATCCTGGTGCCTCCTCTGGACTCTCTCCAACAGCTCTATGCCCTTCCTGTGCTGGAATCCCAGAGCTGGATCCAGGTGGAATGCACAAAATAAGTCAGGTGCTGGTTTCCTCACCAGACCTAAAAGGATTTGGGCTTGACCTCCAGCCTCATCTAATCTCTGAACTCCTATCTCAGCCTCATGTTTTCATCAGCCCAACCCCTACCCTGAAATTATTCCACTCCAAAAAGCAAAAATTCTTCCTAGAAATTCAGCAGTTGCAAACCTGCCCCAACCATCTCAACCCAAGGAGAATGAGCAGCGCACTTGAGCCATCCTGAGGTCTTTAAAAGGAATATCCCTGTGCTCCAGAGGTTTTTGCTCCAGGATTTAGTGCCCTGAGCTGGCACTCAGCCTATGCCAACCTCAGCTGTGCCCGAGTCTCCCACACACCCACCAGGAGCCCGTCACATCCCTCACTGCTATTCCCTAACAAACACGGAGCTGGGATGTGCCATCTCCCCCTGCCTGGCACAGAGCTGCTGCTTTCTCTGTAACATTTTGACACTCTTTTCCTGATTCCCATTATGATAATGATGAGAATTACCTTGGAATAGACAATTCCTCCAGTCTAGGCTGATTCAGATTTTATATTTGAGCCCGGTGATATTCCCTGTGAGGATTCCTGAGGTGGATCACAGCAGGTATTTCACAGGAACCTACAGCTTCAAGAAGCGGTTGAAGGCAAGAAGAGACAACCATTGCCAAAGGCAATTTCAGGAATTCTAACAAAATATTCACACTGGGAAATGTTTTTTAAAACAGGAGCAATTCATCACTGAGGGAAAGATAACACCTTGGAAAAGAAGTGTGATTTGGGATGCATAAATAAAAAATGTGGGCACCTTGGAAACCAGTGAGAAGTGGTTATTGTTGTAAGTGCAGGAGTTACAGGTATGGGTTTTACACACGGTGTGTCCTGCCAGGACATCCAGCTCCTGCTGGCTCCTCACTGCCAAGGAGGGAGAAAAAAAATAAATCAAAGGATCACAGAATGATTAAAAGACCTCCAGGATGATCAAGTCCAAATTTTGACCAAATACAATCATTCCCACTAAATCATATCATGAAATTCCAAGTCCATTCACTTTTTGAACACTTCCAGGGATGATGGGTTCACCCCTTCCCTGGGAAACCTCTTCCAGTGCTTAACCTCTCTTTCAGTGCAGGTATTTTTCCAAAATCAAACCTGAAACTCCCCTGATGCAACCTGAGGTTGATTCCTCTTGTTCTATCACTTGTTGCCTGGGAAAAGAGACCAACACCCACCTTGCCACAACCCCCTTTCAGGGAACTGTGGAAGGCAATAAGGTTTTTCCTGAGCCTCCCTTTTTCCAGATTGAACAACCCGAGTATCCTCAGTCACTCCTTGTAGGATTTATGTTCCAGACCCTTCACCAGCTTTGTTGTCCTTCTCTGAATACAAATTATGATCACTGTGAAGCTTTGAGTTGAATATTCAGGAACATCTTAAAAATAAAAGGCATCAGCTCTCCTGCAGCTGCTCCAGTTTGGAGTCTTCAGGCCTCAAGGACTCTCTAGCAATGGCAGTGACAACCAAGCTAGAAGAATGTATCTCAAGTAGTGACCTAATCAGACACAATCCATTCTTACCTTGGCTGCCCTGTTTTATTTCCTCTTTTGGGGAACTCTCAAGCAAAACACTGGGATTTGCCAAGGTGATGAACGGCTCAGACATTTAAACCTACGTTTGTGTTTGGGATCATAAACCACAGGGAACATGGGAGTCAGGAGCTTGTTCACAGACCAGTGTTTTTCTAAATAATCCAACCAGGCTGAATGGTTGGAGCTCTTCATCAGCAGTAAGTTCTGCATTGATTTCTATTAAAGTGTCACCATATCCACAGCCAGGGTTGAAAATGCATTTACATGTTAATCCCCATCTTGCTTTTCTCAAGGTTAGCAGAGAAAATGAGACAACCCAATCAGTCCTGGTGCTGCCGTTTTCTTTATTAAAATTCATGACCCACCTTATAATTATTTTACCCAAAAAGCTGTGTTAAAACTGACAGTTCTATCAAAGGCAGATAAAATTCAGAGTATGGGAGTTTTAATCTGCATTTCCTTTTTTTCTCCCTACTAAAAGGCATGGACCTTCTTCTCCTCTCATCCCTCATCTTACACTTTTTTATCTTTGTGACAACACCTCAGTGACTTCAGGAGCAGAGGGCCCAGTGCTCTCAACTCCTCTGACCACCTGCCTCACCCAGGACACAGAAATCCACCAGCACCTCCCTGCAAATAAAGAGCCACAGTGGAGAACTAAAGTTTCATTCCAGATGCATTTAAGACCAGGTTGGACGGGGTTTGGAGCAACCTGGTCTAGGAGAAGGTGTCCCTGCCCAAGGGAACGAGATGATCTTGAAAGCCCCTTCCAACCCAGACCATTCCATGATTCTGTGGTTCTGTGTCAGGCTTTTTTCTCACTCCTTTGGGTATTTCAGGTTGCTCCAAGCCCAAACCAACCTGGCCTTGAGCACTTTCAGGGATTGGGAAAACAATTTCTCTGAGTAACCTGTTTCAATGCCTTGCCACCTTCACATAAAAAATTTTTTCCTAATATCCAATCTGCTCTCTGTCAGTTTGAAGCCATTTCCCCTTTTCCTGTCACTCCAAGCCCTTATAAATAGCCTCTCCCCCAACCTTTTTGGCTCCCTTCAGGTACTGGAAGGCCACAGTGAGGTTAACTCCTAAGCTTCTCTTTTCCAGGCTGAACAATCCCAATTTTCCCAGCCTTTCCTCACAGCAAAGCTGCTCCATCCCTCTGATCATCTTGGTGCCTTCTCTGGACTCATTCCAGCAGATCCTTCCTCTGCTGGGGACCCCAGAACTGGAGGCAGCTCTGCAGGTGGGTTCTTCTCAAGTCCACGTCATCATCAGTCACCCCAGAGATCACAGAATTGAAAAGACCTTTGAGGGCGTCAAGTCCAAACTACAACCCAACACCACCTTGTCCACCAGACCATGGCACCACATCCAGTCTTTTCTTAAACACCTCCAGGGACAGAGGTCAAAATGATGGTTACAGACTGGTGAGGGAACTTTAAAAGGAATGATGGGGAGAAAGCCCCAGAATACACCATTTATTTGGTTTATATTCACTCAGGTTCAGGTAGGAACACCCAAGTACCTCCCCTGGGGCGGGGAGTTTCAACTGAATGATGGAATCACAGGACACCTGGATGATGTTGTGGATCATGGAAGACTTCAGGAATTTTTGACACCTTCCAAGATACAGCTGCCCATGACATCAGCCCAGTCGAGCCCATTATGGCCCATCAGCAGAGATGAGCACCTTGAGGCCATTGTGGAGGGCAATAAGGTTTTTCCTGAGCCTCCCTTTTTCCAGATTGAACAACCCGAGTATCCTCAGTCACTCCTTGTAGGATTTATGTTCCAGACCCTTCACCAGCTTTGTTGTCCTTCTCTGAATACAAATTATGATCACTTTAAAGCTTCAAGGTGAATATTCAGGAACATCTTAAAAATAAAAGGCATCAGCTCTCCTGCAGCTGCTCCAATTTGGAGTCTTCAGGCCTCAAGGGCTCTCTAGCAATGGCAGTGACAACCAAACTAGAAGAATATATCTCAAACAGTGACCTAATCAGACACAATCCATTCTTACCTTGGCTGCCCTGTTTTATTTCCTCTTTTGGGGAGCTCTCAAGCAAAACACTGGGATTTGCCAGGATGATGAACGTCCCAGTGCTTCCCAGGCGGGGGATTTATCCCAGCTGAGTGTCCTAATTAGGGACAAAGAGACAGTTCCTTCCTCACAGGATTTGCCTCTTACCTCATTCCACACCCAAGTGTAGCCTGAGCTGGGCTTAGCTCACCCTCTGCTCCTGGGTGGGTATTTTATTTGACCTCTGAATGTTTGAACCATTAACCAGTCCAATCTCTCACATCCTCTCGGGTCAGGGACGTTCCTGTCGAATGCAGAAGGACTCCAGAATTTTTGACACCTTCTAAGATACAGCTGCCCATGACATCAGCCCAGCCGAGCCCATTATGGCCCATCAGCAGAGATGAGCACCTTGAGGCCATGTGGGAATGTCCCAGTGCTTCCCAGACAGAGGATTCATCCCAGCTGAGTGTCCTAATTAGGGACAAAGAGACAGTTCCCTCCTCACAGGATTTGCCTCTTACCTCATTCCACACCCAAATGTAGCCTGAGCTGGGCTTAGCTCACCCTCTGCTCCTGGGTGGGTATTTTATTTGACCCCTGAATGTTTGAACCATTAACCAGTCAAATCTCTCACATCCTCTCGGGTCAGGGACGTTCCTGTCGAATGCAGAAGGACTCCAGAGGTTTCCAGCACATTCCTTGATCTCCAGCCCGTGTCTGCAGTGACTGCACAAGCACCAGCAAGATGTTTCCAGTCCTTATCTCCAGTGGGGAAGCTGCTGCCCCATTCCTGTTGGTTCGTGATTTATTAAGAGCTATTTATGCCTGAGCCAATATTTCCTTCTGTTATCCCATCTATTTGCGATGTCCTCTGCAGCTCCACTACATTGCTTTGATTTATGATTCATGTTATTTTATTTTCTTCAGGGTTCTGCTGTATTTATTTATGCTGCCCTGAAGAGCCGATTTTCAAATGTTCCAGCCCCAGCAACTTCATCGAGGCCCCCCCATCCCTGCCTGCACACAAATCATCTCCTCCTTTTGAATAAGTCATTGCTTTTATAGAGAGGAATAAATTTTCATAAGAATTTTTCGTCCCAGACCCAGTGTGGGGGTCATTAATAAACATTTCTCACCTGTTAATGGGAACGATTTGAGTTTCTGTGGCGTTTCTATTAATAGCTCAAGGTCTAATTAAGACTTGATAAAAAGTAAGTTGTTGTAATTAATGTCCTTTAGTGGGGGAGGGGAATATGTGGTTATGTAATTTTATTAGACTAAAATACATTTATAGACTTTGAAAAAAAAAAAAAGCCTGGTTTCTGTTGTCTCACAGAATATGCAAAAATCCCTGCTATCTGAGCTGGAAAGAAATTCTAGGACACCGAGACCTGAGAGGCAGCAAAGACTCATTCCCTGAAGCCATTTCCAAGTTTATATCTGGACTATTTTGAGTATTCTAAGCCACAGCACCCCTTTCCTTCAGCCTTGGGGGTATTTCCACTCTGACTCCATCTGTCTCCTTTCCTTTTACGCCACTTAAGAGCTGCTCCCCAGTTCCCTCATCCTCTCAAGTGGCTTTGGCTCTGATGAGTAACTCATGGAGTCTTAGAATGGTTTGGGTTGGAAGGAACCTTAAAAATCATCCAGTTCCAGCCTCCTGCTGTGGGCAGGGAGCAATCCTTGTTGTCCTAAACCATCCAAGAAAACCAGAGCATTGAATTCCTGATGGATACAATCACTACTTGTTTTGTATTCCCATGATTCTATCTGGACTTAAAATACGCTCCTGGTACAACACGAAGGAGACAGGACATGGGGGAATGGCTTTTAACTTAGAGACCGGGTTTAGATGGGATATTAGGGAAAAATTCTTCCCTGTGAGGGTGGTGAGGCCCTGGAATGGAATTCCCAGAGAAGCTGTGGCTGCTCCATCCCTGGAAGTGTCCACAGCCAGGTGGGACAGGGCTTGGAGCAACCTGGGATAGGGGAAGGTGTCCCTGACCATGGCAGGGGGTGGAACTGGATGATCTTTGAGGTCCTTTCCAATCCAAACCATTCCATGATTCTACAATCCTGGTCCCACAAATCAGTCCCACACCCGAAGCTGATTTTCCCTTTCTACCAACCACTGTAAACATCCCCTCACTCACTTGGATCACAATTCCTATTTCTTTGCCTCACTTTTCTCATTCCCACCAGCACATAAAAGCTTTATTTCAATATTCTGCCCCACCATTTGCTTTTCTTATGGCTTGGACTGAGTTTGCCTCCTGAGCAGCTCGGCCACGCTCCAATCTCCAGCCATTTTCCTGCAAATCCTTGTTCATTCCCCTCACCTCCACAATGACAAATGATTGTGTCATCCTTCCACTCCAGGATCCTGCTCCGAGTGACAACGAGTTTCTAATCTCACCCCATTGTTCATCTCTTTCTCCCCTTAATCTCCATCAGCTCCGCGTGTCAACAGCACTTGCTCGAAATCACTTATCACACACGAAATTTATTTAGAATTAATCAGAGACAATTTGAGGTGTTTATTAAAGCAGCAACAATCTCAGCTTGACCTTGCGATAGGATTTGTGTTTCAAAGAAACAACTTTTTCCTTTTACTTTTTTTTTTTTTGTTGTTGCTTTACGCTGAGTTGAAAAACTTTCATTAAGGAACTAACGAAGGTGAAAGCGGCTGGCAGAGACAAATTCTGCTTAACAGACTTGACATTTTCTCTGGGATTTTTTGTTGTTTGAGGGGAAAAAAATACAAAAGATGCAGGAATTACCTGCCCTAGCTCTGTCAGAGCTGAGAAAGGGTCTTGTTGTGCTGGTTCCCTCCTCAAACCTCATCTCCTCAGACAGATGGGAGAAGGGGCAAGACCCAGGTGACACAGAAATGCTGCTGTTTCTCCTTTCTTGATAAATCTTCTCAAATGAGAACAAAACATGGCTCTGAAGAGATTCTCTGATACTGAATAGAATCTCTCTGGTAGTAATTAAATTGGGATGGTTTTACCAACAGAGCTCTCCTGGGAGAAGAGACCAAGATTTCCACATCTCCATCTTCAGGTGAATGTTAACCACTCAAATTAAAAAAAAAAAAAAACCAAAATTAAGAGGGATTCCATTGGACAGGTCAGTAATTAGGGAATAGCTCCAGTTGTTGAGAAAGCCTTGCACCCATCTGGAATTAGAGTTGGACCCCTCAACTCAGTAGTCACAGACAGTGGTTTTACTGTTAAAGTTTATTTTTCTCTCTTTTATTTACCTAATCCTAAACAATTCAGAGCTGTTACAGATTTGAATGACCCTCCCCCTATTAATTATGATCAATTCTGATCTAATAACTTGTGGTCTGTTTATGTGAGGCAGATTTTGTACCACGCTCCAGGGAAACCCAAATTGAAAAATTCCTGTTGGGAATGACTGACTGCTCCTTTTCCAAGCTCAACATCTGCACAGACCTGTCATTCCAGGAGCACAGGAAAGCTTCCCAATTGTCTTGGCAGCTCCCTGGCAGCCAGAGAGGATTAAATATCTCCCGTTAACAGCAAGAGCCTCAGAGCAGCCCCTCTCGAAGCAGCAGCTTGGGCAGAGCCACTGACCTCGTCCTTCCAAAGCCATTTCTCCGTTAATCAGCCTTGTCAAAGCCTGGCTCTCCCAGGGAGAAATCTCTCCCTCTCTGCCTCTCCACCTCCTCCATCCAAGGGTTCATTCCTTCCTGTATTCCGAGTCATGTTCATCAATCAAGAGGAGGAGATGGATTCAAGCTCCTGATTACTCGGGAGGCGGAAAATTGAGTCCCACCTAATCACTACCCCAGAGGGTGATAAATTAAATCCTCCAGGAACTCTTTTGACCTCCTAGCAGAGGGTTTTCCAAACTCACTGGTTTCTCCAGAGATATCAGATCCTTGGTTTCACTCAGAGCCTTGTAATAAAATGGAATTCTTCCAAGTAGGGATTTTTTGTTTTGTGTCTGACTGCCTGGCTTAATGCTAAGTCTGTACAGCATCAGCCATGGAGAGCAAAGTTTGGCATTTGTTCCCTTGTTTTAGAAATCTATTCCCAAAATACTCTTTTCTCCAAATTCCCAAGAAGTGTCAGGGTAAATGAGCGTATTTGAGGCAAATAAATAATTTTCTAGGGAAAATTCTTATGGTGATTTTTGGAATTGTCCTATACAGGGTTTGGACTCAATGATCCTTCTGGGACCCTTCGAATTCAGGATATTAAATGATTCTATGGAATAAGTTCCTAACTCTTTCTTTGTGCACGTTCAGCCTTTGCATCCATCTTTTTATTTTAAAGTGGCCAAGAAATTGCATATTAACATTGTGTTCCAGGAGACAAAAAGCTGCATGGTGTAAGGAGATGACAAAGAAGGAGAAAAGAAATTGCCAACACTCACTTAAAAGTTTAAATTTGCTGGAACAAAGAAATCCAGGACAGTTAGTAAAATCCATGAGTACGGTCACCTGTCTCCATAATACCATAAACATCCTAATTAAAGCAGGCAGAATATCAGCAGGGTGACCCTGAAAATGTGTTCCATGCTCCAGCAGCTGTAAAGCGAGCACAGGGATGTGTGGACCAGTGGATTCCTCATGTTCCCCATCCAATGATGTGCCAAAAATTCCTTGGAAGCTCTGGGAGCAGCTGCCTCACAAGCTCCCTGCTCTTTGAAAATTGATTATGCAACAAGAGATTTATAAATTAACCCATGAGCATCTTTTATTTGCCCACAAATAGTCGGCTGGATGGAGCAAATTAAAAGTTTATGAATGTGTAGAGTTATCTCAGTTGGAATTATACTTCAACGATCTCATTTGCATAAGTCAGAGATTGTAATGACTTACTCAACTAAGCATACCCATGCAGTTAATTACTTTTTTCCAAATGAAATGCCAAAATTATTTCCCAGCAGAGAAAGGCAGTTGCTCACCCAAAGCAGCACAGGATGCTGTCGGTTTTAAAACAATTAATATGAAATTAATTTTATCAGGCCACTGAACCATAGTTAGGGAGCGATGCAAAGTAAAACGTGACCAAGTCCAGCAGCTCCATTGGCAAGTCCAGTTTCACTCCGGAATTCTGGAATGAGGAAACCCCATGGAGCACTTCATTCTTTAGGAGGCAGCAATCCTGGGCAGGTTAGAGGGAAAAACAGAGCTCCTGAGAGAAAAAAAGTTACCTCTGGAATCACTTGTCACTACAAGCTTGGAAACCCCCAGATAAGAGGAGATTTTTCCTGTTCCTACCTCGTATTCCCACCACGCAAGAGGAAGTGAGGAAGTTTGCGGGGCTTGGAGAAGACCAGATAAAAAAAATCTGATTAAAAAATCTGATCTGTAATTAATTTACACACAGTTCTCTGTGGAAGGAACAGCTTTGGAACAACCAAAAGATTTATGGTTCTCAACACAGACTTTTACCCTGCTAGAAACCTGGGAAGTCAGGCTGGTTTCTGTCACACTCAAGGAAGGTCCTGGTTGGTCAAGTCCAGCTTGGATGGAGATCTGAGTAACCTGGTCTGGGGGAAGGTGCCCCTGCCCGTGGAGGGGTTGGAATTGGATGATCTTGAAGGTCTCTCCCAACTCAAACCATTCTGCAGTTCTGTGAAGCTGAGATAAAATGTCACAAGCAAAGGGGATGAAGTGACACTGCCAGTCTGGGACTGTGCTGATAAATTTGGGACATGGAGCCACCATTTCTTATCAACTCAGATTTAGCTGAAGTTTGTCCTGAATTGGGATAGCCCAGAATATCCTGCTGCTCCTCCAAGTGGGAACGTGGCAGGAAGATGCTGATGTCTTTGATCTGAGCAAAGGACCGGGAAGATAAAGCAGAATATAGAAATTCACTGGCGCATTCCTGTGGGAGTTGGGTACTCCACACAAATGCAGGTTCTTATCTTCACCTCTGGGAAGTTTTACCTCGAGCCCAAACAGATGAGAAACGGCTGCAGATGTTGTTTCAGGTTGTTTATTTCTCCTTATCTCTGCCAGCTCTCAGCTCCGGCCGCACATCTGATGCAGCCGAGTCCGAGCGGGCACTGCCCAGTCCTGGGCTGTCCCGGCCTTTTTGTGCCCTTTCCATGATCCAACCATTCTTCACAACGGATTTATTAGTTACTATTCTATACCAATTCATTTGCACCTATTCTAGACACGGAATTTCTACCTCTTTTTCATTCTACCAATCATTTTGTGCCACCACCACCAGAGAAGATGGAGGAGGAGAAGAAAAAGAAGAGGAAGAACAGGGCAACGCCCAAAATCCTCCATCTTAAACCCTTCTTCCTTATATTAAAATCCCTAAAATCTACTTTTTTACCTTATAAAATACTAAACCACTCCTCATTTTCACACTCTCGTGGCTTGCAATGATTCTGGCAGTGTTGGTAACTTTTCCCATGGGCTGAGGTCAAAGCCGGTGCCATTCTGGGCTCTTGCCAGGGTCTGGGACCCCCTTGCTGGGGCTCCTGACCCCCCAGGGCAGCCAGAGGTGAGCCTTGGGTTCCAACACATTCCCTCACTGCTGTGCATTCCTTCTGTGTGCCAGCCCTTCCATATCCCAGAGGTTTTGGACAGCCACCCTCAGGAATTACACAATGAGTGGATAGCTTCTACTTTTCCAGCCCAGAGATCATGGGCAACTTGTCAGGACCCTGTGTTTTAAAGTCACTTATAACTTCTGGCAGCAATCCAACAACATTAGGTATTTTCTGTCTTAAGCTGAAATTAAATGAATTTTGAAGCTGGCAAGTCTTTTTGAGCCTGTTGGTTTTTCTCTGCCCTACTCAAGCTCAGTTTGAGAAGCTGAAAGGAGTCCCTGCCCATGGCAGGGGGGTGGAATGAGATAATCCAGAACTTTCCTTCCAACCCAAACCACTCTAAAATTCAATGAACTAATATTTTTTGGAGCTACTGCAGATCCTGTATCATCCCTGCAGCCTCTTGTCGTTGCCTCAACCAGAACACATTTAAACTGAAGAAAATATTAACTTGTGCCTTGCAGGCACGGAGACACTTTGTGAGAGGACTTTAAATGACAAGGCAAGTTTTCTACAGTGAATCCAACTCTGGAAAAAAAGCCTTGAGAGTGTGGGGAATGCACAGAGCACAGTGATCAACATAGGTGGAGAACTACAGCCAGAGCAAACTCCAACCAGGCTGCAAACTCTGTAACAGCAAAAACTGAGGCTGTTCTGATTTCTGTTGGCATAAATTTATATTCCTGAACGTCTCTGTGTGGACAAGGTGGGGGTGAAGCAGCTGATAAAGACTGAGAACAGAGAGTTTTTCTGTGATCTGAAGGTCTTGCAGCTCCACTGCACCAGGGTGTCAAAAACTCCCAGCTTCGAGATGTGGGGCTGTGATTTTCTCTTCACAAAGCGCTTCTCAAGTAGCCTGATTTGCTCTGCTTTTAATGCATGGATTATCAGCTTAATTTCCGTGAGGTTTTTTTAATCTGAAATTTAATTTAGAAGATTTTGTCAAGTGATTGTTGCAATTTGTTCTGCTGGGTGCTCTCAGAACAACTTCTGCCTGCCAAAAATACATCTCCTGGCTTTTATCAGAGAACTCAGAAAGATTCTTGTTACACCCTTCACTTCAGACACCACTGAGCCACAAAGGGCCCTTTCCCCCCTTATTTCTGTGGCAGGAGGACTCCAGTGGAACTGGAAATAGTTTTTCCCAATGAAGATGTGGGAAAGGCATTCAGGCCAAAGTACAAGGCTGGAAAGCACGGGAATGGCTCTGAAAATCATTCCAGCTCTCTGCACAATGGAGAGTGAGACAGACATATTGGAAACATCAAAGGCCCACCTGGTTTTAGGTAGATTTAGATGAGATATTAGGAAGGAATTCTTTACCAAGAGGGTGGTGAGGCACTAGATGAGATTGCCCAAGAGAGGTTGTGAACTCTCCATCCCTGGAAGTGCTTCAAGTCAGGCTGGACGTGGGTCAGAGCAACCTGGTCTGGTGTAAGGTGTCCCTGGTCATGGTGGAGGTCAGAATTAGATGATCTTGAAGATCCCTTCCAACCCAAACCATTCCAGGGTTTTATGATTCCACGATATGTGTCCACATCCCACCCCTGACAGTGATCAGAGGCAGATGCTTGAGGAAGAGTGAAGACCAGACAAGAGAGGAGTGATCCAGTGGTGCCATAGGACACAGAGATCCTTCTTTGGAACTTAAAAGCATGACAACAACCCTAAACCCATCCCAGTAACCTTAATTAATTCACACACAGTTCTCTGTGGAAGGAACAGCTTTGGAACAACCGAAAGATTTATGGTTCTCAACACAGACTTTTACCCTGCTAGAAACCTGGGAAGTCAGGCTGGTTTCTGTCACACTCAAGGAAGAGCCTGGGGTGAGTGGGACGCACTTCTGACACTAACAGCAGCAAAAACTTCTCTTCTCTTCTCTCTTCTCTTCTCTTCTCTTCTCTTCTCTTCTCTTCTCTTCTCTTCTCTTCTCTTCTCTTCTCTTCTCTTCTCTTCTCCCTTCATCCCACAAGTCCTTCCCCACCTCTGCTGTGCTGGGCTCTTCCAGCACCTGCACAAACTTCTTCTGTCCTGGCTTTTCTCTTCCCTTTCCTGTCTCTGGATCAACCCAGCCCCAATGTCCCTCAAGTGAGAAATCCAATTCCCCTCATGCTTTTAGCAAGCTTTTGGCTGTATCTGATTGGTATTAAGATGCTGTTAAAAGCATCTGGGTCTCATCAGCCCAGTGGTGTGACACTCCTGCAAAGCCAAGATCAGAACTGGTGGCTGTGGCTGTGCAGGGATGTTCACAGAATCATGGAATGGTTTGGGAAGGGGCCTGCAAGATCATCTCATTCCAACCCCTGCCCTGGACAGGAACACTTTCCATTAGACCAGGTTGCTCCCATCCCCACCCAACCTGGCCTGGATATTTGATGCATTTAAATTTTCAGGAAGTTGTATTATTCACATTGGATAGCTTGTATTTTTCACTCGCTGTTTATCTGAAAAGAATAAAAAGGCAATCAAAGGCAGTTCGAGTAGCAGGATGTTTCTTTCCCCATTAAACT
Source organism: Monarcha castaneiventris obscurior (assembly GCA_026261815.1). Taxonomy (NCBI): domain Eukaryota; kingdom Metazoa; phylum Chordata; class Aves; order Passeriformes; family Monarchidae; genus Monarcha; species Monarcha castaneiventris. The sequence goes on along the minus strand of JAMPIT010000885.1, from coordinate 797,234 downwards.
GGTAATTGAAATGCACTTAGAACAAGTAACTGCAGGTGCAGAGTTGCAACTTCTCCCACCCGCTCCTCAAGAAATGCACCTGGAGGCACTTCCACGACCACATCAACCTGTCTGGAGTCAGCAGAAATCTCTGGGGGCTGGATGTGCTGCCTTTACCTTTCCTGCAGCAGGATTTATCCTTCTTAAATCTCCCTATACAGGGCATTTGAGGGGCGTGAAGGAATAAGAGCAGCTCTGAGCAACTGATTTACATCAGAATCACTGAATATCCTGAGCTGGAAGGGAGCCACAAGAATCATCCAGTCCAGTTCCTGACCCTGCACAAGACACCTCAGGTCACACCATGAGCCTGAGAGCTTTGTCCAAGCACTCCTTGAGCTCTGTCAGGCTTGGGGCTGTGACCACTGCCCCGAGGAGCCTGTTCAGTGCCCAGCCACTCTCTGGGGGAAGAATCTTCTCCTGATATCCAGCCTGAACTTCCCCTGACACAACTTCAGGCCATTCCTTCTGGCCCTGTCACTGTCACCTCTGCTAGTTTGAGAACAAACCAGTGGGAGGCACCAAGTCAGAATAACAATTTAATAGGGAAATTTTTAAAAAAAAGGCAGAAAACACAGGTTCAAACTGACAGAGTCAGGATACAACCTGACACCCTGCTACTACCCAGAGTCAGGGTGGTGGTAGCAGTCCAATAAAATGGTGGCTGCATCCTCCTGAAGTGGTGGATGTGGTTCTTTCAAGTGGTGATCCTGTAGAAAGGGGCTGCTCTCCCTTCAAAGGTCCAGTGGTGGCCATGTAGCTCTCATCCTCTAGGAAACCAGTGGAAAGGTGTTGCCTGGTGCTTGTTTGGCTGCCCTCAGCCAAGGATGCCAGCTCTTGGAGCCTGAGAGCCTGCAGCAGGTGAGGCTGCTGCTGTCAGGGTGAGGCGTGGGGGGCTCATGCAGAGGTGAGGCAGCTCCAGGTGAGAGGCAGGCAAGGTGCAATGGAAAAAGGCACAGGAGGCAAAGGGCTACAGGAGGGGGTCTCCCCTGTGGTCTCCCAAGGAAATATAGGACAATCCCAAGAATCGCCATAAGAATTTTCCCTAGAAAATCATTTACTTGCCTCAAATAGGCTCATTTACCACTGAGGAGCAAAGCAAAGAAGTCCAGGAACGAGAGCAGCAAAGGGAGAACTCCAAGGATGTGGGGTCGTGCACAGAGTTTTAAGGGAAGCGAGAACTGGGACGGGTCCAGGGTTACAGCCAATGGGGTTGCAGTCAAGGGGAGAGTACAGGGATCCAAAGTCCAATAAAAACATCTGAAGGGAGCGTAAAACAACCAACAGCCAATGGGGGTATCGAACTCAGCAGAATTTTCCAGAAGGGTGGGTAGGTCCTAAACCTCAGTCCCTCCTTTGGGATCCTCCTCCAGGGAGGAGTCGCCCGCCTCTGAGGTGGAGTCTGAGTGACTGAAGGCAGCTATCCTTGAGGATGGACCTCCCATAGAAAGGGTGTCCATGGTGTTTGGAATCTCAGATTATATCCAGGATGGAATGCTTCGTTCTTCCCTCTGGGCGGAGCATCTCACAATGGGATGATGAGTTATGAGGCCAGGCGTGTATGGGCTAATTAACAAAAGATAGTCTGGATCAAGGAGGCAAGGAAACCCTGCCCTGCCTGGTTTCAGCTGCTCCTGAGGATGGTAACAGAATCCACTGCAACCCAGGACATCACCACAGAGCAGAGATCAGTTCCTACCCCCTCTTCCCCTCACGAAATTGTAACTACAGTGAGGTCTCCCCACAGACCAAGCGCCCTCTGCCACTCCTCACACGGCTTCCCCTCAGGCCCTTCACCACCTCTGCAGCCTTTTTTGGACACTCTCTAACAGTTTAATGTCTTTCTTATATTGTGGTGCCAAAAACCTCACACAATATTCCAAGTGAGGCCCTCCCAGCCCAGAGCAGAGCAGGAAAATCCCCTCCCTGGCCTGGCTGGTGATGCTGGGCCTGATCCCCTCAGGACAGGGATGTCCCTCCTGGCTCAGATCCAACTTTCCATCAACCAGGGTTGGAAGGAGACTTTGAAAATCACTTCATTCCAAACCCCTGCCATGGGCAGAGACACCTTCCATTATCTCACGTTGCTCCAAGCCCCTTCCAGCGTGGCCTTGGACACTTCCAGGGATCCAGGTGCAGCCACAGCTTCTTTGGGCAGCCTGTGCCAGGGCCTCACCGCTTTGACAGGAAATAACATTTTCCTCATACCCAATGCCAAGTGTAGTATATGATACAAAATAATTCGTGCTAAAATTTTAAAGATTACAGGATTTTGCTGAGGCTGAGAAAAGCACAAACAGGTGACCGCCAGAATTGTGCTGTTCAAGGGATTTCTGTCTGAATAAGCCCTGGCAAGGTACACTCTAGAGATAAGCATTTTGGGGGATTTCCTCGTCTGGCAGAGCTCCAGGATGTGTGTTTATATACAGAAATATGGTTTCAGGATGTGTGTATAAACAACAATAATAAACTTTCACCAGAAACTGATTCCAACAGCAAAAATCAACTACTGATTTCAGGAACTGTCGTCAGACGTGGTGGAAAAAACAGGAAAACTCTATTGTTGTATTGAAAAGATAAAGCTAACAGAGAAGAAAAAAAAGTATAAAAAGACACCTCAGAGAAGCTGAAATTCGTGAACGAAGCGAGATTCGAACCAATAGAGGTTGGAACTCAGCTCACCCAGCACCGATCGCCTGCCTCGGTGTTGCTTTGCTTTGTGGCTCTTTCCGAATTTCATACTTTGATTATTAATAAATTCTCTTTCATCATAATATTGATTGACTCGTTTATAACGCCAAGTCAGTGTCCAAACCATCGAGAGCTGGATATTCCAAGGCATCATTCCCAGACCCATCAAACAAGGACAGCTGCTTCTACTCCACACTCAGCCCCGGCCAGGATCGTGTTTTACCTGGATTTGGAAATAGGAGAAAACATTTTGGAAATGCTGTAGCATCAAGCTGTGAACTCATGGGGAACATCCCTGATCCAGGTGCCTCTGTGGCCTCAAACTGCTTATTTTCTAGAGAAAAAATTTATATCCTTGGAGTGGAAGTTGTGACAAGTAGCAGCCTCAGAAAAAGATATATTTAAAGTACAGTATATTCAATATACTCTTTATTTAATATACAAAACTTCTGGGAGAAAGAGGGCGCTCAGTTTCTTCAGGATTTACTCTTTTCTTAACCTAAATTGGGTAAAAAATGAAAATAATGATTTTTTTGTGAATCAGTAACCCTCCTGAACTTCGGAAGTGGGTGGGATTGAACTGAATTTTCATTTTAAAACTTCTTTTTCCATCTCAGCTTGTGAGAAAACCTTTTTATTCTTTTTATATGTATTTTTTTCTTCTTTACAAAACAGCCCTGCAAATGGAGTTTTTATGTTTTCCGTGGGCAAGGCTCCACTGGCTGTTGAAGCACATAAAAAATCATCATGCCCAATATTTTTCCGCAGTGAAAAATCTGCCTGACAGATCCACAAGTTTTTCCTCTCTAAATAGGTTTTGCCTGGGGCTACTCCACCCAACCTAAGCCCAGGGCTGCTGGAAGAATTTTCACAGCTCTTTAAGACAAACGCTGCTGAAAGAGAAACTCTTGTGCTGCAACATCCACTCAAGTCGATTTATTTAATTCAGTTTGCCGTGAAAGTTGCGACTTCTGTAGACGATAAACTCTGGGTATTGTGGCAGTTAAGATTTCACTGGAATGAAGTCCATGGAACAGCCTTATCTTTACCTGGAAGAACTGCTGGAAGCATTTATCACCTGCTGAGCAAAGCAGAGATTTCCTTGAGTTCCAGGGCAGCATCTCTCCCTTTGTGAGGAGAAATCCTCTCTCATCCTGTGCATGGATCCAATCATTAAATGCTGCCTTCAATGAGAGGGAGCTGCTTTTAAAAATTAATCCATCCGGCATTTTAATTTGGTGTGCAGACACAAACGAGATTTTAATTGCTCGCCAGCTCAACTGATCATCGAGATACCCATCAAATTGGCTGTACCAGAGAGGTAAAAATGATCACAGAGTTGATCTGTGCCTCGTTTCTGCTAACAGGAGATGAAATATTCTTCAGCAAAGTCATTTCTTGCTCATCAGTCCCCTGCAGGGCTCTGTCTGAGTTCTACTCATTTAGACTCTTCCATATCACTTAACTCTTTTAATTCCCAGTGCACGAAATCACCTGTGCTGGGTTTTCTGGTTGTAGGTGATAACCAGATCCCTGACGTGCCTTTTCTTGGTCATAGAAACATGGAATTCTTTGGGAAGGGACCTGAAATATCATTTAATTCCAACCCCCTGCCATGGGCAGGGACACCTTGCACTATCCCAGGCTGCTCAGAACTCCATCCAACCTGGCCTTGAAAAGCAGGGTCATAAAAGAAGAGACAGATCTTGTTTAGTCCAAGAAATATTCTGGACAGAAAATTCCCTGGGACACCAGTGGGATATGATGTGTGACAGAAAAACGTCCCCAAGGCCAGTGGTGCTCATAGAAGCAGATACCCCTTGACATCTATTTCCAGCTGAAGCTCTTCCAAGTGAGAAATGCCACAGTGAGAGGAGCACAGAGGCAACACGAGGCCAGGAGGGAGCAGCCCAAACCCAATTCCCCATTTATTATCCCCGAGAATTGATGAAATAGTAAAATATCATTGAAATAATAAAGTATTCTTGAAATAATAAAATATCCTTGAAATAATAAAATATCCTTGAAATAATAAAACATCGTTGTGATAACAACTGTACTTTTTGAAGGGCCTCTCCCAGCTGCTGAGTGGGGGTGAAGGGGTGGGAGGTGAAGCTGCTGCACTGAGATAAAAGCCACTGAATTTGGCAATGCCATAAATCGTCAGTGACACCTGCAGCCAGGTAGTTCCTTTCATCAGTTTCCAAAGCAGGTAATGGAGCAGAACAGCAAAGGCAAAGCCCAGGAGGGTGAAATGTTTGGAAGTCACAGCTCAGTCCAGGAGCAGAGGCAGGAGTGGCAGCTCCCTTTTCCATGATGGATATCGCGGATCCATTGCCATTTTTCCACCTTCCCTAATCAAAGCTCTACAAAGCAGCTTAGGGCCAGCTCAGGGCAGCAATGATCCACAAGAATTATTCTGATATTCCTCCAAGGTACAATTCTTGTCTTCATCAAACAGAAGATTCTCTGGTGGATAAACCTCCCAGAAGTTTGGACATTGCTGGAGCAGGTAGGGAATGGTGTTTCCCTTCATTCCCAAGGAAAGTATGCTGGAGCATGTCCGAATGGGAATGGAACTGGGAAGGGTCTGGAGCACCAGGAACAGCTGAGGGAGCTGGGAAAGGGGCTCAGCCTGGAGAAAAGGAGGCTCAGGAGGGACCTTCTCACTCTTCACAAGTCCCTGCCAGGAGGATGCAGCCAGGTGGGGGTCAGGCTCTGCTGCCAGAGAACAGGGACAGGACAAAAGGAAACAGCCTCAAGTTGTGCCAGGGGAGGTTTAAATTGGAAATTAGGAAAAATTTACTCACTGAAAGGCTTGTTGATCACTGGAAGGGGCTGCCCAGGGAAGTGGTGGAATCACCGTTCCTGGAAGTGTTCAAAAAACACATAGATGTGGCACTTGGGGACACAGTTTAGAGCTGGCCTTGGCAGTGCTGGCAGAACTCAATGATCTCAGAGATCTTTTCCAACTTTAATGTTTCTGGTTTAAGATTTTACCAATACTTTCTCTAAATTCCTGAGCAGGGTGTGTTTAATCCCCACCACCAAGGAACATGAGCATTTCTAAAACTGGAAGGGAAAACTGGCCACAGGAAGGTCACTCATCTTTAAAGTCTTCAAGCTGGGAAGTTTTCAAGCAGACTAATCTCCAGAGAAAGAGATAAAATGGAAGTTCTCTGATGTCAGATCCTGGAAAAGCAAATCTGAAAACCTTCCTAAAATCCTGCAGAATCTCCTGGTTCATCATCATTTGGGGTGAAAAGCTGCACCCCTCTGGGATACAATTTTATAAAGTACAAGCACTGAAAACTTGTAATTTGATAAACTTTTGTACCTCTGGTGTCTATTGTGGATCTTTTATGTGTTTTACCTTGAGCTTGGATTTTAAACCCACTAAAGCTCCCTGCTGCTGTTGATGTGTTGTTAAAATCAGTGGAAGGAAAAAAAATTTGGGCGTGACTCAGCCTGGGCCTGACTCAGAGCACCCAGGAACAAATGAGATGCCCTGGAGACACCTCGGGTCCTCCAGGCACCAAACAAAAGCTCCACGACCCTGACTAAACTCAGCTTAACCTGTGCCTCACACACTCCTGGATGCCCAAACTGGGATCAGTAACAGGTTTTCCAACAAACTACTCCATATTCTCACGAGAATTACGGAGTGTGACTGTATTTTATATCTTCAGCCACTAAAGGTGGGAATCCATGGGAAATAAGAATTTTCTGGGGTGTAATTTTAAAAAAAATTCTGGCTGTAGCAGCAATATTTTGTTCTGCCCATAAATTCCTGTAACCTCTGCATGCTGGAGGGTTTTTTTTTTACAGTTTCCTTCACACTCAGGAAATCAGAGAAAGGAAAGGCCATGGAAATGACTGCTGGTGTCTCACAGTGCCTCCACCAAATATTAAATCCCTTTTCTCCCGTGTTCCTATAGAAAAGGGGGTTTCTGACCCATCACAGTCAACCACAGCATTTCCCACGTTGTGTTTCAGAGCAGACAGAAGAACTGGGTATGAAATTTAGGAATAAAAGAATGGTTGGGGCTGCAAAAGGTCTGAGCAGTGGGTGGAAAATGAATCATTATTAAAAGCTGTGTTAAAAAACAGTGATCTGGAGTGGCTGGGAGACAACACTTCTGGCAGGAGTGTGGGTTGAATTTCAAACCTGTAATGGCCTCTTTCACGGTCAAAAAAGAAAAAAAAAAGGATTTCTCGGAATTGTTTGGAAAGAAAATGAAGAAATCAAGTATTTGACAGGTTTGTTTGGCATCTGCTTTTGGGCAATGATATCCATGACAAACTTTCAGGGAAGGAAGGTGCCAGAATCGTTTTCATCTTGCTACAGGACGAATTTTTGTGCTGCACCAAGTGATTTCAGTGCCACCAAAAGAGGCCCCAGAAGCAGATGAGATCCCATTAGAATTAAAGAATCATGGAATGGTTTGGGATGGAAAGGACCTTCAAGATCATCTTATTCCAACCCCCTGCCATGGGCAGGGACACCTTCCACTATTCCAGGTTGCTCCAAGCCCTGTCCAACCTCGTCTTGGACACTTCCAGGGATGGGACAGCCACAGCTTCTCCGGGAATTCCATTCCAGGGCCTCACCACCCTCCCAGGGAAGAATTTCGTAGAATCCCAGAATCATTTGGGTTGGAAAAGACCTCCAGGATCATCAAGTCAAGGTGACTGATCCTCACCCTGTCAACAAGCCCAGAGCACTGAGTGCCACCTCCAGGCATTCCTTGGACACCTCCAGGGATGGGGACTCCACCACCTCCCTGGGCAGCCCCTTCCAATGCTTGACCACCCTTTTAATGAAGAAATTCCCACTGATGTCCAACCTGAATCTTCCCTGGCACAGCTTGAGGACATTTCCTCTTTTCCTGTTCCCTGGGAGCAGAGCCCGACCCCTCCCCAGCTGCATCCTCCTGTTGGGGAGTTGTGGAGAGTGAGAAGATCCCCCTGAGCCTGTGTTTCCTTTTTCTCCATTAGCCTGGAACTGTCCCCATGCTGACACAATTATTTGATTTTTTTTCCAAAATGTGACCAAAGGCAGCTCATGGCCAGCACAGAACCTCAGCTCCCAAAATCAGCACAGATTATCCACCACCTCTCCTGCTCCCGTGATTCTTCTCTAAAGGTGGGAATATTCTCCTCCTTCTCACCCCACGAGAGGGATGATGGCAATAAAAGTGATTCTGTCCCATTTTGCCACAGCTTCCTTGCGTATTTCCTAGCAAAAAATAAAAAAAACACAATTAAAAGATATTTAAAACCCTATTAAGAACAACTTCCCATCTTGCTGGAGGATAAAAAACAACCTTGGCTGTATTTCATGGCCTGTGAAAAACACAGCTCTGTCCAGTGGGCACTTGAGCTCTGCTCCAGCAGCTCCTGCTTGGAATAAATCCCCACCTGGTGCCATAGATAGTTGTGGTTAATTACCCCCTCTTGACATGGAGTAGAGCAGTTGCTGCAATTTTATGAGTCACAAACTGCTAAAATAATGATTCTGCTTCTAAGCCTTCGCTTTATATCTTTATTGGAGAGAATGTTGCTCGACAGGGAAGTGTGGGAGGATGGGGGGGGAGAAAAGATGGGGAGGAAATTGATGTCCATAAAATCTTCCACAAAATTCTTGAGGTCCACAATGCTACAGCAAGAGCTGACATCCTCTGCAAGTCACAAAATTCAAAGTATAACATATCATATGTGGATTTGGGGAAGTAAAAGTGGATCTGGAGGATCCTTTCTCTGCCCCCAAGGATTTAGGTCAGGGCTGTGCTCACCATAAGCTCCTTGTCTACACAGCTGAAAGAACCTAAGGATTTATTCACTCCCCTCAGGTCCAAACCTCTCTCTGGAGCTGTTTAGCTCCTCATGACCTGCAGGAATAATTAAACCTCATTTAAAAGCCCTGGGGAGATGCAAGAAGTTCCACAGGGTGAAACCAGTCTTGAAATTGAGGCACAGATTCCTTTTCATGTGATTGCACAAACGCTTTTCCACCTCTACCATTCTCCTCCTGCTCTGCCCCACCCTGGTGCCTCATCCAGCTCCTCCTCACAAGTGGCACTGGGTGGGCTCAGAGAGGGACAGGATCCAGCACAAAAAGATCCTGTTTCTAATTATTTTTCCACATGTTTCTGTCCCTGATAGTTCGATCTGTGAAGGTTTCTTTGGACAAGGTTGCCTCAGAGATAAGGGAGTGGAGAACGGTTCAATGCAGTGAAAATAAAGGACTTTTTTTTTTTTTTTTTTAAATGTGTGAACTGACATTTGGATTCACAGTGGTGGAAGAGAGAATCAAGGATATCAGGGTTGCATCCCAGCATAACTCACCTGTCCAAACACCTCCTAGCAGTGTGGAAAGCCCTTTTTTCCATGACTGGAAGATCAGGGAATGACAAGATGGAAGATGAAGCACTGAGGGCCCCTTATCAGCCTCTCATCACTTTGCGTGGATATTCCAACCACAGTCCGTGGTTCTTTCATCCTGGATCAGCCTCTAGCACCTTTCCCAATTCTCCTCCCTGAAGATTTTCCTCCTTTAATGATTCCCATCATGCAAATAACAAAGGAGAGGACTTCCCATGCTTTTATCTCTTTTCCCTGTTATCAGACTGACCAAAAGCTGCACTTCTCCCTCCTCAGGAGCAGATGCTCTTCCAGAAGATGCTGCTGCCTTGTCACAGCTTTCCAGTTCAATGGCAGGTTTCCAAAGACAAGTTAGGAATGAGGTCATCATTTTCTTTCTTCAGCTGAAGTGTAGACCATGAAGTTTTGGAAATAAAAGTTATAAGGAGGAGTTACCAGGATTCTTGCACAGCTCCAAGGATAAACCATTATCCTGCTGCTTTGCTCCTCTGCGTGCCAGTGCTGCTCATGGAGACCTTCAGACATCTCCAACCATCCTGATCTAAGCCTTTTTAATATTAAAGTTGATGCAAATAAATGGGTGGAAAGTGAGTAGTAGGAAATTCTAATTTTCTTCAGAAGGAGAAATCATTTTAGAGTGAAAAATAAAATTTTCCAGAGCTGCTGTCAGAAGGGAGAACCAAATCCTACCCCAGCCTCCTGTTCCCCCAGTTTTCCAGCCTAAGTTTTACAACACCCTCAGCCTCTTCCTGAGCTCACTGTCATTCAAGGGACCACATAAATTCCTTGGAAATTAAGGACCATAATCTTCAGCTTCCATTTTCACAGCAGAAATATCCAAAAATTCAATCTCCCCGATGCAATCGAAGGGTAGGACTTTCCTAAGCAGTGAAAAACTTCAATTTTTCCATTTATTACATGACACTTGTAGCTGGGCCTGAGTCCAGTCACTGCCAAGAACTTCCTGTGGGCTGGGTTTTGTTTGAACTTCCCATAAAAATCAATTCACATTAGGGTTGCCTACTGATGTTGTTCAGGCATCTCCAAGGCTGACATTTCCTTTTGGAATGTTTTGGCAACCTGATCATTACAAAACCATTACAGAAGGTTTTCCAGCCATGAATAGGGAACATTAATTCAGGTTTGCAATGACAATGGAAAGGGTTCATAAATGGCCTCATGCAAAGAGCAGCAGAGAAAGTGAAATGACTCGGGCTGACTTTGAATCAAGCCCCGAATCACAGCAGCTAAAATTGAGGATAATCAAATGTAGCTTTTGTTACTGGGCAGGACGTGGAGAAGTTCCAAGAAATTCTGCTTCCAGAATTTAGTAGGAGTTTCCCATGATTCTCCCATTAATATTTCGATTTATTGCCAGACCTGCTGTAGATGCCTCTCCCTCAAGCTAAAGAATTGAAACCTGGGCTCGAGATTTTCAAGAGGAATTCGTGGTGCTGGAATTTGGGGAATTGGATGTTCTTGGTGTTGCTTTGGCTGTACTGTGCACACACATCTTCATTCTGAGCCACATTTGGGACTTTCAATGAGAATTTCAGGCGTGGCTGATGTATTTTCAGGGAAAGTTGTTGAAAAAACTTTCTCCTGTGTTGTTGTAAAGTACATGGAGTTGTTCTAGTGTTCCATGGTGTCAGAAAGGTACCAGAATAAACTGTTAAATTTTATTAAAAAAAAGAGATGGCAAAAGTAAGAGCAGAAAGAGCTGTTGATTGAAATTTTGGGGTTTGTAGTTTGGTTTTTTGTTGTTGTTGTTGTTGTTTTGCAGGTTAAAACAGATCTTGCAGAGGTAGAACTCACCTCTTTCTAAGTGAAATAAGTAGAAAATAAAGGTTTCTGCCAGTCCTGGGTTAATAATTTTAGTCACCAAAAATAAGTAGAAAATAAAGGTTTCTCTCAGTCCTGGGTTAATAATTTTAGTCATCAAAAGTATCACCAAAGGTTCATCTCATTGAACTGAAAATGGATGGAATGGGATTGTACTAAAAAGAGAAATCTGGAGAAGAGGAGAAATGGAGAATCGTCCTTTAAAGGAAGACACAGATCTTCAAAAAACATCATAAGGGTTGGAGAAGGCTTTTAAATCATCAAGTCCAGTGATCAAAGCACCACCATATCCTCAAGTGCCACATCCACGCTTCTTTTAAATCCCCCCAGAGATGGTGACTCCTCCTTTCCAGCCTGTTCCAACACCTGACAACCCTTTCCACAAAGGAATTTTTCCTAATATCCAACATAAACCAGCTCCCTCACAACCCATAACTCTTTTCTATCCTGAACCTTTCCTGATCTTTCACCTCCACGTTCCCTCTGTGCTTCATAGTTTAAGAATGTCTTTGTCAGGCAGGATGATTCATCCTGGAGGAAGGAATCAGCCTGGAAATACAAATATCAGAATGAAGTGGAAGCTGTGGAACCCTGGATGAACAGTGCACGGAACAAGAGTCGAGAGAAAAATCAATAGGTTATTGAAATTGTAATTGGAGGAACTTATTTGTTTGTAATAGTGGGGTTATAAATCAAAAAGCCCAGGCTGAGAGATGGGGATCTGACAGGAGGGAAGGAGGAAAAATCAATTATTGGTGGGATTTGGGTCTCCAGTCACGCATGGCCGAGGTTCACTCATAATCCTTTCCTCATAAATTATTGCTTTTATCACTCCTGGGATGAGCACTGGCCTGGGAGGAGAAGGAGTCACACTCAGGGATGAAGTGGGGATTTATAGACCAAAGTGAGCAATATTGGTTGGGTTTGTTGGACAAGGGGAAAAGCTGCCTCACTTAGAGGATAACGATCCCTTTGGGCCATAAAGGGACATTTACAGATTGCAATGATGCTTCTTCCAGCTCAGGATATTCCATTATTCTCTATCCCATAATATTGGTGGCTCCAACCTGTCTCCAAAATAAGCAAAAGGAAAAGCTTTTTAACCAAGGAACTCCCTCCCCATCTGAGCTCGGCAGCTTTGGAGATGTTTCTTCCCACACTGGATTCCTGGATGTTCCCACACTCAGGGCAGTGACCCCACAGACCCCAAAATCTCCTCTGCACAGGATGTCTCCTCATTTCCAGATGTTGGGGTAGTTTCCATTTGAGATATTTCCTAGAAGATGAAGGAATTGGAGTCTGGCAGCAGTTCTCAGGCACTGGAGGATTAAGGAATGGTCTGAAGGAGGAAGTCTGGTCCAGCAGCCCAGGTTTTTCCCAGTTTCTGTGTTGTTTTCTCTCAGCCATGCTCCCCAAAACTTTCTTGCTCAGGATCAGCTTAAAGACATTTTCTTACTCAGTTGCCAGTTTACAAAGAGGCTCCATGTGATCCTTGGGATTCTGGGGGAGCAAAATCCCTCCCAGAAAGAAAAATTCAGAGATGAGAAGAAAACAAATGAAGGGACTGGGAGCAGCCCTGCCAAGGAGGACTTGGGGTGGATGTTTAAAAAATCGCTGTTTCTTCACACCCTGAAACAGGCACCTGCATTTAATCTGACAAATTGTAGCCCTAAATTCCATTTGAGCACTGCCATGAGGTTGTTTCCACTGCAAACACCAAAATGATGATGTTTCTTTTTCAAATATCTGAGATTTTTGTGGTAGGGGTCTCCAGCTGGGCTGGTTCTCCCAGGGCCTCTTTGCAGTCGGTGGAAAGAAACAGATCCTGGTTTATCTCAGCTGTGCTGGGCTGGCACTTCACCCCCAAAGAAACATCAATAAATCATCCATTTTTAATTCTTTTATTGGTTGTGGATCCAAATTCTTTTCAATGGCAACTTGCCCAGCAATGGGACAAAATCCCATCAGGGCTTAATGCCCTCCTGGATCTGCAGGCAGCAGGGAAATAAAACTGGATAAAACTTGGCACAACTTTTGTTGTGCAGCTCCCTCACCTCTCTGGAATGTCCACCTCTGAAATCCAGGGAATTAGCAAGCCCTCGAAGCTGATTGGGGTTTTTTCACCTGTCTTCAGCCCTGTGAATGTGTAATTCCTCTTTCCCTGCCTTGGTTCCCCCTCCACAGCCCATTAATAAAAGTCTCAGGGTCAAAAAACCAAGGAATGCTTTCCTGTTATCCAGAGAGGTTCAGGGATCATCCCAGCTGTGGGCTCCCATTTCTGGATGCTGGATGATCTCTCACAGCATGGGAAACAACTTCCACAGGGTGATTTTCACCCCCAAATTTGTGCCTTTTGAACTATTTATTAAATAAATTAGAAGAAACAGAAAAGGTAAAAAAGTTCTTTTTTTAATTGCAAAAATTCCATCAAGGTGCTGCTGTGAAGTCCTTTAAAAACAGAAATAAAAGCAAAGGAATTGGGATCAGGTTAAAATGGCACAAGTTGGGCACCAGTTTTCTACAATTTGCTGCTGTTTACAGAATAAGAGGCTTGAAAAAGAGCTACAAGAAGATCTGGCTGCAAAACCAAATCATAAAACACGGTGGAAACCCAGCTGGGAAAACAAAATCCAATATTTGACCATTAAACTGCTTTTTATTCATGTTGCACTTGGGAATGTTTTGTAAAAGCTGCACGTCCCCACTCCGGTTTGAGTCACCTCAAAATGCAACAAAAGAAGAGTTTCCCAAATTGGGATTATTTTAATTGGTGTATTCAGAACATCAGATTCCAGTTGTCGTGGTGCTCTCACTCTTTGTAAAGTACCCATAGGAAGTGGTTCCAGCACCAAATTTGCCAGAGTTCAGGAAGAATTTGGATCATTCAGACATTTGGTGTCATTTTCGGGGTTGTGCTCTGCAGGACCAGGAGTTGGACTTGCTGATCCTTGTGGGACTTTTCCAATTGAGGATATTCTGGAATTCCAAGGATCCTTTGGGCATCGAATCATGCAAAGATGCCCAACACATGAGCACCATGTTCAATAAATTGCTCAGATGTGAATATCAGATGTAACCTGGTCATTTATGGTGACCATATGGTCATTTTTGGTATGGCAGCTCCCAAAATCCAATTTGTCGTCCTAATTCATCGGTGTGAGCTGCAGTGGAATTAATTATCTTCCTGAAATCAGGCAATTAGCAGCCTGTTTGCTTCTGAGTTAATCTCTTAGTCCTCATTTGGGTTTTATGTCTGGTCATCCTTCGACCTAGGTCAGGGTTTGTGTAGGACTCGTTCAATCAAAAAGCTGCTCTGAGGGGAGGGTGATTATTCAAATTTCCAACCAAAAAAAAGCCTTTCAGGAAGGAGAAAAGGGAGGGAATCGGGCCATCAACTGCTCAGAAATTTCTTTCATGGCTTAACACAACTTCCATGGACTAACAGCACAACTTGGAGTATTTTAAATGGGAATGGATCACGGAAATAGTGCAGGGATGAGATGTTTGCTCAGCACAGCCCTCCTGGATTGGGATCTCTGAGCTCTGAATTCCCATGATTTTCCCGAGTGCTACATCCCAGGAACCATCCTTCAAGGATAGAATCAGAGGATCCTGGAATGGTTTGGATTGGAAGGGGATTTAAGGATCATCTCATTCCAACTTCCCTGCCATGTCCTGGGACACCTTTCACTAGACCAGGTTATTCCAAACCCCATCCAACCTTGGAGCAGCAAGGAACACCTAAGAAAATGGGAGATTGTCAATTTCATAATAAAATTCCCTGCTTGGAGTCAGAAAAAAGTGATTCAGTTTCCAGTTTTTTTCCTAATTCCATAAGAACCTTGTCATCTCTTCTGTTTTTTATTGCATTTCATGATCTTATTCTGGGTCTTGCATTATTTATGATTTTTTTCCCTTAAATTTTAACTTCAGAATTTCAGATGAACCTTTGTTAAATACCCACTGTGAGATTTCCCATCTGTGGAAAGCAACTTGAAAATACAAAGCTGGATGAGAGATGAAAATCCCTCCAAGGCTCTTCTGTTGTTGTAGCTTTTATTTATTTGTTTGACACCAGGATTTTCAAGCTTGACCCAGGATTTGTGCTTGTTTTCAGTTTGTGTGACCTGTCTGAGAGCAGGCCATGTTGAAGATTCAAGGATTTGGAGTTGATAAAATCAGGTGGGGACAGTTTACACTCCCCCACATCCTCAGCTGGAAAGGAGAGGTGCTGAAAAATAATAACTCCAGAAAAAAAAATTCATACAGAGGGATGCCAAAGCCGCTATCCAGTGAGGAAAAAAGTCTCACAGCAATTATGGGCAAAGAAAATTCCCGTTTTTGGGTCCTAATAAGATGAAATGTCACATAAAGAGAGTAAAAAAACAAACGTTAAAAACCAAAGGAATTGGAATTGTGGGCTGCAGCTCTCTCAGGACATCCCACTTGTGCCAGGTTTTTGTGGTTATTTCAGGAAAGGGCGAATTCCCAAGGTTGCTGAGGCATTTTTATTGCATTTTTGGGAATTCTTTGGTTTCAAAATATTTCCCTGTCAGGGCAAGGTATTTCCAAAGGACTGGGAGAAGGCAGCAAAACCCAGGAGGAGAGGAATGAGTTAATGATGATGTTGAGCCTTTGGGAAGGGAATTCCTGACTGGACTAGAAAACGTGCCAAAAATCCCAATAGTTTTAACAAAACTATAAATTCCGGCCTGGATTTTAATCATATTACAAGTGTGGGTTTGAATTTTAATACATAAAAGAGTGCACAGAAATGACAGTGGTAAATATAAATATATATATATATAAAAATAAATATTTTTACACGAATATATTGTTAGTGGACTATGCTCCAGTTGTAGGTCAATGCCTCTTAAATAAACACATATTTATACCACTTGTAAAGATAAAAAGTACAACTTTTTCTTTTCTTTTATTATTATTATTATTTTCACGGATTCCCTGAATATTCTCAGCTGGAAGGGACCCACAAGGATCGAGTCCAACTCTTAAGTAAATGGCCTGTACAGGAATTAAACCTACAACCTATTTTAATTTAATTTACTACCCAAAGAATCTCAGGAATCATCCAGGATACCTTAATGCCAATATTCCTAAAAAAAAACCCAAACTGTAGGGAGTTGTGTGGAGGGTCTCTCTACAACCCATCAGGATACAACTCATTTTAAAGCTTTATTTCTATCCCATAGAAAAGAGGAACAAAACCCTCTTGATCTTCAAACAGGGAATGACCCAGCTCTGTTTATCAGGGATCTGCTCTGGAGAGATCTGGATCCTCTCTGAGGTTATTTTGGGGCAGAAATGAAAATCTCATTCCACCGTAGAGGTAAAAAACGGAGCCTAAAAGTGATAAAAGCCAGAAATCCTCAACAGCATTAATGAAACATCTGGAATATCCTCCCAACAAATCAAGGGATCAAAGGCTGCAGGAGATGTTGTTATTTTTGGGTTGTGCTAAAAGAGGGGAAGCATTCCCAGATAATGGCTTTGTTCACCTGAGGCCAAATAATTCACTCAGAGGTGCAGAAAACAGAACCTGTGCTGCAAAATATTTTCCTGGTGTTCCCATTGATGGTATTTTCCATAAATTTCCATGAAGGCACTCAGGTAATGGCAGTAATGACACTCATTGCAGGTGTTTCTACTTAATTACTCATTAACGCTAATTTTGCTGTTCGGATTTAAACAATATTTCCATCCTGCAGGAAATTATTCCAGAGAGAACCTCTGTGGTTTCCAATTTGACCAAGGAGAAACTGGATTTTTCCTGCTCAGGAAATCACTGAGATCTCTGGATCCTGAGTCTTTGTCCTGGGCTAAAAACGCTGCTCCAGAGATGGAGGATCCTGGATGTCTTTAATTCTTTTGCTGCCAGTGGTTCCAGGGAATAAAGCCCATGGGATGTTTGTCCATGGGATCCTGAGGGGAGACGTCCTCACTCTCTGCAGCTCCCTAAAAGAAAGTTGGATTCAGGTGGGAATCAGTTTCTTCTCCCAGATAATGAGTGACAGGATGAGAGGAAACAGCCTCAAGTTGTGTCAGGGGAGGTTTAGATTTGGATGTTTGGGAAAATTTTGTCATGGAATGGGTTGTAAAGCATTGGAACAGCTGCCCAGAGAAGTGGTGGAGTCACCATCCCTGGAAGTGTTCAAAAAGTGTGGATTTGAGGAATTGATTTCGTTTTGAACATGGTTGGACTTGTTGATCTCAAAGGTTTTTTCCAGCTTTAAGGATTCAATGATTCTTCCCTTGGATGAGGTGAGGAACCAATGTCTGACCAGGGAGCAAATCCCAGAAATTAAATTCCCTTTCCTGTTTGTAAAATTTGAGGTGATTTGACCTTGAGGGTGACTCTTCACAGAACCAATATTCCTTTCCCAAACGTGACATTCCCATGGCAACGGGGTTGGAACTGGATGATCTTTAAGGTCCCTTCCAACCTGAACCATTCCATGATTTTGTGGTTTTATATTCAGTCCAAAATATGGTTACTTCTGCTGACTTGATGAGTTGTGAGTGTGCAGAAGAGCTGAACTTTAAGAGTTACGAAGATAAAATTCCTCCATCCACCCTAATATGGATTTTTCTGTCTATTTTCTTACGGTTCTGCTTGTCATACAGAAAATGTTCAAGGTTTAAAGTTCTACAACTCACATGTTTAAAGCAAAATAAATGAAGAGTAAAGTCAGCAGGTTTAATTTAACCTCCTTGGTTACCCTGTGCAGGTGAAAGGGTGGAAAAGGACATAAAAACCCTCCAAAATCTGCTCAGGACTCAGGTGAAGAGTTCTAATGGAGTTGGTGCAAGTGGATTTTGCTGCTGGACGTGGAGCATGTGCTTATTTCAGTCCATCAGGAGCGTTCATGGCAGAAAATACATCCTCAGGATGTTAAAAATAGTATTTCAGGATTTCTCCAGGCTTTTTATATATTTGGGTCCTTTTCCAGGGGCCAAATCCCAGAATAAACAACAACAGGACGACCCCACAACCCTTCCAAATCCAGCACTTTCCCACTCTCGTAGCTCCTGAGGTTTCCCAGCTCCCTCATCCCTGTGGTACAAATTTCCCAGTGCTGGCTAATTGAGATTCCCAGCCACTCCTTTCCCTGCTCATTGCACATTCCTCCAGAGCTGCTTCTTTTCAAAACTCATTAGTGGCATTTATCCTCATTTAAATGAGGAGAAGCCACACAGGTAAGATCTACAGATGGCTCATTGTCTGCGGAGAATCGTTAAAACTCGGAGAAGATAAAAAAAAGGAGAAGAAGAAGAAGATTATGCTGAGAAGATAAAAACTCCCACAGCAAATTATCTGTGGGAGAAAGGAAGACAAAGGTCTGCTGGCTCTTGGGAAGGACTCAGGCAATCTCTGAAGGAGTAGAGGGGAATGTGCAGAGAGAATTTCATCTCTCCAAGTGATAACAAAAGGAAAAAGCAGAACAAAATAATTAAAGAGGAAGGCAAGAGTGAGCTGATTGATGAGCTGGGGAGTAGAAGATCTGTGGGAAAAAAAGTGGTGCTCAAACCTCAAAATTATTTCTGGATGAGGGACTTGCAAGTCTTTCCCAGAGCTCAAATCCTGCAGTTTTGGCCACATCCTGGCTCAAGGTCCGAGCAAGGCTGGGAGGTGTGGGGGAGTTGGGTGCTCTGCACAAATGCAGGTTCTTATCTTCACCTCTGGGGAGTTTTACCTCGAGCCCCAGCAGATGAGAAACGCCTGCAGATGTTGTTTCAGGTTGTTTATTTCTCCTTATCTCTGCCAGCTCTCAGCTCCGGCCGCACATCGGCTGCCAGCCGAGTCCGAGCGGGCACTGCCCAGTCCTGGGCTGTCCCGGCCTTTGTGTGCCCTTTCCATGATCCAACCGTTCTTCACAACGGATTTATTAGTTACTATTCTATACCAATTCATTTGCACCTATTCTAGACACAGCATTTCTACCTCTTTTTCATTCTACCAATCATTTTGTGCCACCACCACCAGAGAAGATGGAGGAGAAGAAGAGGAAGAACAGGGCAACGCCCAAAATCCTCCATCTTAAACCCTTCGTCCTCATGTTAAAAATCCTAAAATCTACTTTTTTACCTTATAAAATACTAAACCACTACTCATTTTCACACTCTGGTGGCTTGCAATGATTCTGGCAGTGTTGGTAACTTTTCCCATGGGCTGAGGTCAAAGCCGGTGCCATTCTGGGCTCTTGCCAGGGCCTGGGACCTCCTTGCTGGGGCTCCTGACCCCCCAGGGCAGCCCGAGGCATTCCCTGACCCCTCTGGGCACCCAGAGGCCTGCCTTGGGTTCCAACAGAGGTGAACAAGAGCGTTTGGACTCTGCCATTCTCCAAGGGATCATGGAATCATGGAATGATTTGGGTTGGAAGGGACGTTCAAGATTATCCAGTTCCAACCCCTGCCATGGACAGGGACACCTTCCCCTATCCCAGGTTGCTCCAAGCTCCAGCAATTTGACCTTGACACTTCCAAAGAGGGGTGTTTTAATTAGATATAAGGAAGAAAATCTTCACTACGAGAGAGGTGAAGGACCAGAAGAGAATTCCCGAAGAAATTGTGGATATCCTTTCCCTGGAATGTTTTAGCAGCCAGATAACAAATCTGTCCCACCACTGGGTGCAGATATTTCCTTTGTTAAGCAGAAATTCTCAGTTTGGCAGCAGAGCTGAGTCTGGGCTCACTGTTTTTTCTTTTCTCAAAGTCTTAAAAATGCACAGAGGCATTAAGAGCATCCTGAAACCAAACATAAAATTCCTATTCAGTTTTATGGGCATGAAATATTAAGAAAAGCATCTTGCAGTTAAAAGGGTTCTGTACAACGAGCTCTTGACCCCAAACCACTGCTGGCATCTACCAGGAACTAATAAATCCCTTCTTCCATCACCTCAGTCACCCTGAGGGGTTGGGGACAAAGGGGTTTGGTGCTTTTTAACTCCACTCTGATCCTCCTTGTGTTTAAAACACATTTTTTTCCTGCAGGTTTTTCATTTACCATCCACAATTTATTCACGGGGGTTTATGTGCTGATAAGTATTCGGCTGATAACTCCCTGTTTATCTCCTAAATGGTTTTCAAACCCACTTTTTAAATAATGTACGGAATAAACAAAGGATCGGCCTGCACTGTAGTGGAACCATTTTAATTGGAGTCGTTCCAGGCTGGATGGGACTCGGAGCAATCTGGGCTCCCTGTCCTTAGATTGGAACCAGGTGATCTTTAAGGTCCCTTCCACCCCAAAGAATTCCATAATTCCACAGTTCTATGATGACACTGGTCAGAAATGTCACCATTCCCAGCAGCTGCCTGGGGAAGTGAGGAAATGGGAATAGAAGCTGCCTTCTTACCCTAATTAAAAAGAAGAAGAAAAAAAAAAGAATATTTCTATATTAATGGACATTGTTTTCATTGTTTTCCTGATGGCAGATGAGCATTTTTAGGAACACTCAGCAGGATCGGCAGGAATTACAGGCTCAAGAACTGATTCTTCCTGGTTATTCGTTGTCCAAGGAACATTGCTAGGCATTTCCCAAATTTCTGCAGTGCCTGTGTGAATTTCTGTTCATTCTCCCACATTTTTAGACGTGTAAAAGAGAAAACCAAGGCAGAGGGAGGTTTTAAAAAGGCTTCAAAAGGGATACATGGAAGAATAAAGGGAAAAAATCTGTTTTTCCCACTCCTTCCAGCTATAGGATAAAGGCTGTTTTCCTCTTTGGTTCTGAGGGTTTACAGATTCCTTGTCCTTTTTGTTCTGACTCTTCCACCAGGTTTTCCAGGTTTTCCAGCTCTGGAATCCTTGATTGTAAGAGCTTCCACCTCAATCCTTTGAAACCCAAGGGACAAACTTCAGACAAAAACACTGAGCAACCTCTTTACCCGATTCTGCTCACTTTGCCTTCACTTTTCCAGCTGTTTTCTCCAGACACGTGGATGAAAAACATCCTTTAAAAATCTCCAACCTGGATTTTTTTGAGTAATTCTACACCTCCAACAAATAGAATTTACAAAAGATCCACAGCGATGCCCTGGGGCTGGAACAAGGAAGTGTAAGCCCCATCTATTCCTGATCAAACAGACATCAAAACACATTTGGTAGCAGGGAAAGGCTGTGTTCTGTCCAAGAAAATCTGGTTAGCAGGGAAATTCCCAGGAAATTGGAAGACCAAACAGAAACATGAAATATTCCCATGGATTATGTTAAGAGGTCATTTTCTGCAGCAGAATTCTGAGAATTCGAGGGATTTTTCCTCTTTTTTATCCAATAATCAGCTAAGCAGCCTCATCATCCTCTGTCATTCCCTCTGCCCTCATCCAGCTGGAGCCATGAGCATCTTCCAGCTGTTTTAGAAGTACAGAAAGATAAAAATCAGTGATAAAGGATCAGGAAAAAAAAAAAAACTGTGGAAGAGATTTTATAGTTAGGGAGGAAAACTGCTCCGTATTAAAAGCAGGATGCACCTTCCAAATATTTTCAGGGTAAAATGTTGTAAAATGATGGAATGTGTGCTGCCACGTAAGAAAACTTCTTTCAAAGCCAGGTCTTTGCAATGAGGGCAGCCACAAACATTCAAAAATCATGAGATGAGATTAAAAATGACAGAAATTTAAAAAAAAAATCACAATTAATGAAATAATGATTTTCTTGGTTGTAGAACTTGCTGTTTTCACACAGTTCTGTGCCTGGAGAACACCAAGGACTGACCAGTTAAAGCAATCCTTCCTTCAGTCCCAAAATATTTGGGGCAGTCATTGATGTGGCAGAAGGTTTGGGCACCTCACATCCCCTGGCAAAATCCTGCAGTCCTGTGATCCCAAAACTTGAAATGAGATCCCATGCATGACCTCAAAGCTAAAATACCTCACAGGAGCCATTTTAATGAAAAGTCTGTAACCAATCCAACTTTTCCAGAGAGTTCGTTGACCTTTTAGAGCACTCAAGGCAACCTAACTCAATATTCCAGTGGGGATTGAGAAGGTGAGGGAATATTTCCCCTCAGAGGTTCACAGATCTCAGAACCTCCATCTTAGTGAGAATTGTATTTATTTTTTGTGATTTAAAGGCTAAAATTAGAATTATAGAATGGTTTAGATTGGAAGGGACCTCAGGGATCATCCAGTCCCAACCCCCTGCCATGGGCAGGGACAATTTCCACTATTCCAGGTTGTCACAGCCCCATCCAGCTCCAACATGGAGCAACGATCGTGTTTCCTGCCTTGCTCTCTGCAGAAACAAAGTGAGTTTAATCAAAGATTGTGGCCACTTTTATTGAAAATTGGTTTGGGCTGTTTCCACTCCATTCCATCTGTAATTAGTGAGATAAGGGAGATGGGATTTGGCAAGGAGGCACAAAGACTCAGTCCAATAATTCTGTCACTCCGGGTAAGGAGCTGCTGTCACCTCCTTGGCTGAGAACAGCATTTTTTGTGAGCCATTTTTAGCATTAAGGATTCCTGAGCTGCTCCAAAGCCACAGGGAGAGGCTGAAAGGCAGAATGTTCATCCCCCATCTCAAACCCTGTGCTGCTCTGAGAGATTTTGATAAAGTTTTCATCAAAAAAAAAAACCAGTCCGGTTTTGCCTTTTCCCATTCCCTGCATCCTGGTGACAAAATTTAACTTACAAACTCTGAGTGAGTGCTGCCAGAATTCCAACAAAACCTTTCCACTGATGCTCAAACTGTGATGGACAAACGCTGTTTCCTCACTCATCGAGGTTTCCCAGATATTTTTGGGGATACAAAAGTAAACTGAGGCACCCACAGGTTGGTCAGGGTAGTTGGAGTTATTAAATGTGGCTGGTGACAAGGTTGGCACTGGAAGCAAAGGGGGTTGATAACCAGAACTGTGTCTTGGGAATTGGGGTTATCCAAGTCCATCTCGCACATCCTGAGAATCTGCCCCGTCCTGACACCCCAAAGGCAGGAATAAAACACAGATGTCACCAATAATTCCTTGTGAGATCCCACCTGGAGCACTGCATCCACCTCTGGGGCCCACAGGATAAGGATTTGGAGCTGCTGGAGCGAGTCCAGAGGAGGCCATGGAGATGGTCCAGGGGCTGGAGCCTCTGCTCTGGATCAGGCTGGGAGAGCTGGGGGTGTTCACCTGGAGAAGAGAAAGTTCCAGGGAGACCTCAGAGCCCCTTCCAGTGCCTAAAGGGGTTCCAGGAGAGCTGGAGAGGGACTTGGGACAAGGGATAGAGGGACAGGACACAGGGAATGGCTTCCCACTGCCAGAGGGCAGGGATAGATGGGATATTGGGAAGGAATTCTTCCCTGGGAGGGTGGTGAGGGGCTGGAATAGAATTCCCAGAGAAGCTGTGGCTGCCCCATCCCTGGAAGTGCTCCAGGCCAGGTTGGACAGGGCTTGGAGCAACCTGGGATAGTGGAAGGTGTCCCTGCCCATGGCAGGGGTGGAACAAGATGATTTTTGAAGTCCCTTCCAACCCAAACCATTTTGTGATTCCCTAATCCCCTGGTGGGGCCCATCCCTGCACACTGCCCCCTACAGAGTAAAAATCATGTTCTTATCAAACCTACAGCACCAGCAAACCTCCACATGGATGGAGATGGAAATAATCCCATCAGGCACGTGGGGTTGAAAGATTCACCCAGGCCTGAAGAGCATTTGGTGGTGGCTGAAATCTGCTGGTGCTGTCTGCAGGCAACAACAAAACCAGAGATGGCGTAGGCCGTGTCCACAGCAAAATAATTTCCACCCTGACAAACTAAAAGCAGTTAGAATTTTGTGTGGGTTTTTCATGCAGTTCTTGAGAAATTCCTGGCCCTGCTCAGCTCCTCTGCCTGTTCTTATCAGCCAGATCAGGGCGTAACCCTTTGATATTTATCCTGTGTTTGCACAAAATCTCAGCAGCACATGAGTCAGAGAATTAACAGAGAAGATTTCTGGAGCACACAACATCTCCCCATCCCTGCTCTGCTCTCCCTGAGCCTTGTCTAAGCTGGAAACTTTGCAATATTGCTGCTGGATTCTCTCATTTTAAGAATATTTGCAGAGGCACTTTCCATCTGAAAATCTTGGCAGAGTTCCTACACCCAGGTTTCCTTGGGAGCCATCAAATTATTGACTAAGCATAGAAGTTGTTAAACCTTTCAGACGCTGTTTGCTTGTTGACTTTCTGTTCTCCCGTGAGTCATTTTTTATGGGCAAATGCACAGACAGCACAAACTCCTTGTGATATTCCCAAGTGGAAAACCAGAAGCAGCCGAGACCATCCTGGAACATTTCATAAAGGGAGTGTGAGGCAGTGGAACATCATTTGCTGGCTGCATAAGTAATTAAATACACAGAAAAGGTCTGACTTTCTCCAACACTGATCACAATTATCCATAATTCTTCTCGGGGTTTAATGAGTGTTTGTACTAAAAGCCTGTTTGAAGTTTTAACTGGAGTGCCGTGATTGACACCTAGATAATGAAATGCAGGGATTTTATATCCTTGAAGTTCCTGTTCCCACAATGATCCCAAAATGCTCTGTGATTTTTAAAACTTGGAATAATGGAATCCAAAAGATTGGGTTTCCCTTTATTCATCTCCCTTTCACAGCTCTGCCTTAGGGAACTGTGGAGCCAAGATCAGACTCGGACAGGAAGGCAAATATTCATTTGTCTCTTGGAAGGATCTGGCTCATGAACCTTTGCCCTCTCAAATCAGACCTTTAATTTCATTTGTTTGTGAGGTCTTGGTGCTTAAAGGAGAGCTGGGAAGGCCTTCAGAGGAGGATTCATCTCTGTTCTTTTTCTGCCAAGTTAATAGGAGATAAATCACCAGCTGAAAGTGTTTGTTTCTGTCTGCCAGCCACAGAAGGAGCCTAAACACTCCTCTGGAATGAATCATCTAATTGATAATTGTTAATTTAACCGAGATAGACTCAGCTCTCAGAGTTTAGGACCGGGTATTTTATGGGGTAAGGGACTCTAACCCCATCCAGCAGCATCAGTCCAGGTTGGGGAGTTTATCACAGAATTCCAGCATGGTTTGGGTTGGAAGGGACCTCGAGGATCATGGAATTCCAGCCCCCTGCCATGGAAAGGGACAGCTTTTGCTAGACCAGGTTGCTCCAAGCCCCATCCAGCCTGGCCCTGGACCCTTCCAGGGCTGAGTTTGACTGAAGGCACCTCCTTTGTTTTAAAAGCATGAAAAAAAATCCTTTAATTCTTCGGAGAATCTTTTCTTTCTACCAACTCAGTCATCTCTCCCTATATTTTAAATGTTTGTCCTGTTTGATATTGGAATTTTTCTAACTTTGTTCCAGCCCTTGGCTGTTGTCACACGTCTCTGCTGGATTAAAGAGCTGCTAACAATTGTGGTGGGGATTTTTTTCTCCTTCTGAAAGGCTTTATTCACCTAATCAAATCACTCTCCCTTATTTTGTGCAGATAAACAGTTGGAACACGCTCCACATAAAATCAGAAATAAGCAGGAAAGGCAACCTGAAAACCAGGAAGATTTTTCCCAGCTTTGGGAGTTCACTTGTAGATAAAATGAACTTTTCTGTTTGTTCTCTGTGAACCCAGTGAATAAATACATGAGTTTTTGGAAGGACCTGAGTAATGGTGGGATGGATTTCTACTTGTTTACCAGAGGGAAGGATTAGATGGGATATTGGGAAGGAATTCTTGCCTGGGAGGGTGGCAGAGGTTACCCAGAGAAGCTGTGGCTGCCCCATCCCTGGAAGTGTCCAAGGCCAATTTGGATGGGGATGAATTTCTATTTGTTTTTTTAGAGGAAGTTATAATCCCTGAAAACTGATTGTAATGAGGAATAAGGAAAAATATCAGCCAAAAAAATTTCCAGTGCAGATTTTCACCTTCCCAGTCTGACCATTCCTGTTGTGCAGTTGAAAATAAACCAGTAACAACCAGTTAGAGAGGCTGGTCCATGTGGGAGGGGGATCGTGGGTGGAGGTGAATCCCAGAGCGAGATTTCCACACTGATAGAATGCAGGAGGAAGAGGAGAACAAACGTCCTCCCACTGATTTGTGCAACTTCCCAAAGACAGTTTAGGAACTGCCTGGTTTCCATGGTCTTTCTTCCCAAATTGCATCTTCATAGCTCCAGCTCCAGCCCCTACAATAACTCTGGATCTTTGGATATTCCTTAAAAGATTTGGTGGAGCTGTTTAGGGAAACAGAATGATTTTTTTGCTTTCAGTTAAAACTTCAACATTGAAAATTTTCTAACCTTTCTCAACGTTCAGAAGGAAATATTTCCTCTTTGAAAACACCACTGGAAAGAAACACATGTTTATTGTATTGGAAAATATAGACAACTCCAAAATAAAACTGAAATTGGAGTTTTCTTTATTCTTAAACACCATTCCATGATTTTTCTACCTTGGCCTTTGCCAAGGTAGAGGAGAAATCCACCACAAGCTCCTAAGAAGGTTTAGAACACATATTAGGAATTTTTTTCCTCTGGAGGGGTTGGAAAACATTGCAACAACCAGAGAAGTGGTGGAATCACCATCCCTGGAAATGCTCAGCAAATGTGGGTGTGGTTTTTGGGGACATGGTTTAATGATCACCGTGGTGACGGCACTAAATTGATGGTTGGACTTGATTATCTTAAAGATCATTTCCAACATTGATGATATTATGATTCTGTGAAAAAAAGGATATTTTTCCAGGCTTTGAAAGCCATCTCCAGCAGCACCACTGCTCAATCCTGATGTTCAGCAGCAGCCCTGAAGCCAACTGGATCATCCCCAACTGTGGGAGAACAGGCTCATAAATGTGACTGCCTGGCAAAAGATGCTGAGAATATGAAAACCATAAGCGAGATTGAAATGAAGACAAACTTTGAGTTACCCAGCTCCAGTTACTGAACAACTGGAAAACAATGGCGTGGCCGGCTGAAGATAATCCCCTTTGATTAAACAATGCCCTCTGCTTGCAGACAGGTCCAAGGGTCAGAGCAGACCCTCCCAGCTTAGCAGAGGGTCCAAAACGTAGTTTTTAGAGTTTAAAATGTAACCCCATATGGTAATACAATGATTCCTATAGGCTGTATGTAAATGTTATAAGATTTGTAGCTTGTCCTAGATTGGTTAATGGAAATTAGAATATTCAGCACAAACGATGATTTATTGTGCTGCAAACGGGAACTCGCTCTCTTGCCCTCTTGCCCTGCCTTCTTGCCCCTGCTCTGTTGCTTTTACCCTCTTACTCTCTTGCTTTTGCCCTTGCCCCTTTCCTTCCTACACCATTTCTGCACCCCTGCACCTCTTCACTGCTTCTCTGACCTGCTTCGAGCTGCGTCTGGCAGCTCCTAGCAGGTCTCTTACACCCACGCCCTCATCAATAAATCTCATGCTCTAAGACCAGCACCAGAGATCTTCTGTCTCCTGTTCGTCCCGACCGTCCGAATGATGCCATGATGATTTTTGCCTTTTCTTTTATACCCCTCTTATACTTTTTTGCAACTTCTGTATTCTTGGTGCTTTTTGCCTACATTCTTGGACTTGTTTGTTAAGCTAAGAGACTCAACATTTTAGAGGCTTCATAGTTAAGGTGCCAGAGTGCCCAAACCCCAAGGTCCTCTCCAGAACACATTTTGTAAACTAAGATAGAACCATCCAGGGGAAGGTTCCTTGGGAGGGGGGGCTCATTTGAGCCTCTCATTGGGGAATATTTGATAGATATGCTAATTAGTAAGACTTAGAATGTAAGACCAGAGCTAGGACAGAGGGACTTTGCAGTGGCAATGGGGGGTGCACAGAAGTGTATTTGACCTGTTCGTGGTGCACCTAAGGATCCTTACAATAAATACCAAGGTAAAACCCTTTTTCCCCTTCTAACTGTGTTCGCCTCTTGATTTTTAAGACTAGGAAAGGCATCACGAAACCCTACACTCCAGAACCCAACACCCAGCTTATGGGCTTGTCCACATGGACTCCTCTCTCATCCTGCCTGATGAATTCTCAGGCAGAAAGACCCAGAAAGGGTTTGGGAGATTTCTGGCACCTGGGACGCCGCCCTGAGCACCCAAATCTGCTCTGCTCAATTCCTGGGAGTGCAGGCCCTTGAGAAAGGAGTCAGAGGTGCCATACTCAGTGGTTTAAGTGTGTCCCTAATTATCCAGGTATATTCCATGGATTATGGGGTCTCAGTCACATATTTGGAAGTTTATTAAGGGAACTGACTGTAATAAGAGCATCTAAATATTTCTGCTACAACAACCTTCACCTTTCTCTCTCTCTCCCTGCAGTATCTCACAACTGCTTTTCCCGGTGTTCCTAAGGAGGCTTAGGCTGCTTGTTACAGCTGGATAACTCCTTCATCAATCTAAGGCTGGCTGTTAGATCTCCCTCTCTCTCTCAATCTTCCCACTTAATTGTTCTCACAAAGTTTCTGGGGTTTTTAACCAGTTTTGAGCTCGAGGTTTACCCATCAGGCCCTGGCAATTCCCAGCAAAGCGCTCACTCCCTGTCCATCATTCTCCCTCAGAGAGCTGTCAGTGAGAATCACAGAATCAGGGAATTTTTCAGGTTGGAAAAGCCCTCCGAGGTCATGGGGTCCAACCATTCCTTCAGCACTGCCAAGGCCACCACTGACCCGTGTCCCCAAGTGCCACATCCACACAGCTTTTAAATTCCTCCAGGGATGGGGACTCCACCCCTGCCCTGGGTGGGCCTGTTCCAGTTCCTGACCACCCTTTTGGGGGAAGAAATTTTTCCCAATATCCAATCTAAACTTCCAGTGGCTCAGCTTGAGGCTGTTTCCTCTTGTCCTGTTGCTTCTTACCTGGGAGAAGAGACCAATGCCCAGCTGGCTCCACCCTCCTATCAGGGAGTTGTAGAGGGTGATAAAGACTTTCCTGAGATTCCTTTTCTCCAGGCTAAGAATTTCCAGCTCTCTCAGCTGCTCCTCATCACATTTGTGCTCCAGACTCTTCATCAACTTCATGGTCCTTCTCTGGACACTCTCCAGCACCTCCATGTCTTGTGGTTTTTATTGTCTTTAATGATGTAGGATCACAGGATATCCTAAAGGATGTTCTGTTGGAAGGGAGGGATCCACAAGGATCACAAGTCCAGCTCCTGGTGCTGCCCAGGACAACCTCAAGAACACCACCATGTGCCTGAGGGCATTGTCCAAACAATCCCTGATCTCTGGCAAACTTGAATCAGTGACAAATTCCATGGAGATCCTGTTCCAGTGCTCGACCTCCAGAGCGAAAAGCTTGTGGTTCATGTGTGGAAATGCAGGAGATTGATGAACCTCCTCAAGAAGTTGAGGGTGGCTCCATTAGCTGAGGACTCCAAGATGGCCTTGGGCATCCCTGCAAGATTTCCCTGCTTTGAATGTTCTTTCTCCTTGGGCTGCCTTCCAGCTGTGACCTGGCCCGTCATGATAAAAGCTGAGCTCCTCCTTGCCAAGCTGCAAATATTGTTGTGTGGAGGGCTGTGAGCCTTAATTCTCTATTTCTCTTCCTCTGATTCTTTTATGAATCATAGAAGCACAGAAATCTTGAGTTGGAGGGGACCAAGGATGACCAGGCCTGACCCTTGGCCCTGCCCAGGAAAACTGCAGGAATTCAGACCCTGCCTCAGTTGTGAAAGGCTCAAGAAAATGGGTTCACACTTTGAATGCAGATGTGGGGTGGGGAGCTTCTTCTGGTGTGGTGGGCAGCTTGGAAGTGTGGAAAGAGCCAGCTGATATTTGCCAGGAAAATTTTCCCTCCTGGGATGACATCCAGGTAAGGGCATCTACAGCTTTGTGATGGTGTCCAGCGTCATAGAAACTGGAGTGAAACATTAAACTAACATATTTAATGTCAAAAGAAGGGTGTTCAGCTCCTGGTTTTCAATTCTGCCCTCCCATTTTATCTCAAATTCCAAGAGAAAAGAAATAGCATGTTTTCTTCAGCCATTCTAGTTTTCTCTTCCTAAAAATCAACCTCTCTTCTCTCTCTTCTTCCCTATGAATTTTCCAGGTTTGACAAACCTCCTGCCATGACACTTAAAGGGTTTCTCTTCCTTCTGTCCCTCTGGACAATCATGGTCTTGGTGGTTAGAGCACAGACTGTTCTTCTTCTTCATCCCTTCATGATCTCGTGGTTTGTTTCATCAAGTTATTCCCACACATGTGCCAAAAAATCATGGCACAGTTTGGATTGGAGAGGACCTTAAAGGTCAACCAATTCCAATCCTCCTGCCATGGGCAGGGACAGCTTCCACTATCCCAGGTTCCTCCCAGTTCCATCCAACCTGGCCTTGGACACTTCCAGGGATGGAGCAGCCACAGCTTCTCTGGCCAACTTGTGCCAGGGCCCCCCCACCCTCAGAGGGAAGAATTCCTTCCCATTATCCAATCTAAATCCACCTTCTTCCAGTTTAAAACCATCATCCCTTGACCTGTCACTCCAGGCTCCTGTAAAAAGTCTCTCTCCATCTTTTTTATAGCTCCTTCAGATCCTGGAAGGCCACAATTAGGTCACCCCAAAGCCTTCTCTTCTCCAGGCTGAACAATCCCAGTTTTCCCAGTCTTTCGCCACAGCATAGCTGCTCCACCCCTCTGATCACCTCGGTATCTCCTCTGGACTCTTTCCAAGAGCTCCATGTCCTTCCTGTGCTGGGATCCCCGAACCACGTGGGGTGTCCATGAGTTGGGAATTTCTCCAGAAATGGGAGGGGTTGTGGAGAACATCAGGACAGACACACAAACATCTGCAGCTTCTCATCGCTGTCCCATACACGACAGAGATTCCATCATGACTGCAAGAAGTATCAGGCAAAAAAAAAATTCACTGGAATTTTTCCACTGCAAATGTTGGATTGACAGGACAGATGCGGAGCAGGAGAGCTTTAAAATAGTGATGCTGAAGGGCTGCAAACAAGCTCCAATTTTGTGGGACACAGAAGGGAGGAGTAGTTTTCTTGCCCGCTTACCTGTCAATTAGTGCAGTCATCTGGAAGGCCTGGAAAAAACCCAAAAACCCCTGTTCACAAAGAGAAAAGAATGAAAATGGTCATTAAGGATCTGTGTAGGTGCTGGGACACGAGGAACCTCACGAGGGTGAGGTTCAAAACAAAGTGGTTCTGATGCTGGTAAAGCATTTGAAGCAAAACATTTGTTTGTGTTCGTGTTTATGCACAAGGAACCTGTGTTTTTGCAAATTAGCATTTTCCAGTTAGCAGCAGGAGAGGCTGGAATATTATTTTGGTGCCAGCAACTCCAGGCTGGTGATTTTGAACAGCTCGATGCTCATTTGGCCGAATCCCTGGTGTTCAGCAACCCAAATGATTGTCCTGGGGGAAGAATCACTGCCCCCATCCCGGTGTTTTCCCAAATCAGTTGTGCTCATTCATCCAGGATATCAATTTTCCTTCAGCCCTTTGCTCCAAGCCCTCCAGGAGGGTTGGGAAACCAGCAGAGTTTGATGGAGTCCTCCTGCAGCCACTCAATGCTGGTTCTGCCATGGCCCCAGCCCTGCCCCAGCCTGGGGAAGAAGCTGTGCTTTTATGGAGTCATCCTTGTTTGGAAAACAATCATCCCATCACATCCTGCCTGGGAGAGGCTTGTTCATGCCATCAACAGCAGCGGGTTCCTCACCCACTTTTTGTCAGGGGCTGACAGGCAGCCCAAAAACCACCAAGAAATTACAGCCCTGTGCTTCAAAAGTTGTCAAAGGATACATCCCTTCCTGGGATGTGGGAATCCAGAGTGCAGGGAATATTTCTCTGCCTGTTTTGAAGAGAAAAACCCCTGAACAATGTGGGTTTTGACCTTTATCCATGGTGAAAACTCCCTACCATCTGGGAAGAATTAAAATCTACACAGATGTGAACTAGGTGATAGAATATGATGTAGGGATGTCACAGGGTGAAGAATTTAGAAGTTTTAGGTTTGTTAATGTAGTAAATAGATAAATAGTAAAAGTTCCAAGATGGAAGAAGGAGACTCCTTCCAAGAAGGAGACCTTGTCGTTTTAAACCTTTGTCTTTCTTCTTCTAGTCCTCCATATTCTGCAGCAAAAGTAGTTTAGGATGATTGGATGAAAAATTCCGCAGTTCCGGCCTGCGTGTCAGAGTGATTTACTGAACATTGGAGGAAAAGTACAAATATCTGTCCTTTCAAGTTTTTATTGGTTAATTTACCTATAAAAAGGCTGTGGAATTTTGATCAGCAGCCATTTTCTTGCCTTCTCTTGCCATGCTCTGCTCTGCTGTGTCTTTTCTACGCTAATAGCTGATAACACCAAAATAAACAACTACCTGAAGAAGCAATTGCTGCGAGTTTGCCTCGTCCGTCTATCAAGTTCCTTGCAAGGACTCTAGAGGATTTAAAGGGCCTCTCCCATCAAGAGAGGCTGATTTATGCCACTACCAGTGTCACTGGGAAGTTTGAATTAACAGGTCTGGAAACAGGGGCAGGACCCAAGATACCTCTCTGTTCTCTCCACAGGGATCTCCACTCCACTTCATAGCCCTGGGTCTATAAAAAGGTGTTTTTTCTCTTTTCCCACAGTAGCTTTAATTTTTTTTTTTAAGGCTGCAAAGCCACCAAAACCCAAACCTTCAAATGTCTGAGTACTTCAACTCTTTAAAACAGAGGTATAAAGGAGAGTGTCAAAATAGAGGCCATTTTTTATCACTTATGCCCCAGTTGGGATGTGGAATATTTCCAACTCAGTGGACTGTGCTATCATACTAACTCTTATCAGGTTAGATTTTGGGAATAAATTCTTCCCTGGGAGGGTGGTGAAGCCCTGGCACAGGGTGCCCAGAGCAGCTGTGGCTGCTCCATCCCTGGAAATGTCCAAGGCCAAGTTGGATGGGGCTTGGAACAACCTGGGCTAGTGGAAGTTGTCCCTGCCCATGGCAGGGGGTTGGAATGAGATGCTCTTGAAAGTCCCTTCCAACCCAAACCATTCCAGGGTTTTATTTCCTGGTAAACTCTTTGATCAGCTCCATCAGAGCTGCTGACAGGTCCCTTATTTTTTACCAACTGCAGCTTTCTAAATGCCAGCCCTTTACCTCAGAGACTCAAGGAACATATTCCAGAGGGTAAATAGGCACTTGCTTGTCACTGCAGTGTAATTTAAACACAGATACATTAATTTATATTGGCAATCTGGATTGTGATTCCCCAAACTTGATTTTTCCTGGCAAGTTTCTGCCAGTATCTCCCCATCCACCGAGCCTTAGGAAAAGATTTCACACAGGAAGCTCAAATTCATTACCAGGCCTGCAGAGTTTACTAAACAAATGATCCCACAGTTTGGAAGTTATTGAGTTTGATGGAGAATCTCATGAGCAGCTTGGAGACAACAGGTGAGGGTTAATTGTTCCATTTCCTCCAGGGTGATGATAAGAGGCCACAGGGAGGAATCAGAAGAAACAAAAGCAGGTGGTTCTTTATTCAAACTGTAGTTAAGCTGTCCCAGGATATGATGGATGCTGAAAGCTTAGTGGAGCTCATGGAATAAATGGATAGCTCCTGGAAGATAAATCCATCAAAGGCTTCTGGGACACAGAGAGTATCTCTGGAAGTCTCAGGGATAAAAATGACTGAACAGTGGAGGGCTGGAGGGAAAAAAATCATCCTGAGCTTTCTCTGTACTTAAGGAAATATTCTTGCCATGCTTACAGTGGGATTTTGGGCACTCGGAGTCAGGAGAGCAGCTGGATGGGCCTTTAGGAGGCAAAGTGCACCTGGTTTTATGGGATTTTTGTGTGTGAGAGAGGTAAATGAAGCTACAGATAAATTATGTGACGGAAGATAACCCAGGTGAAGGGAAGGAGATTGAGAAATGTGAGCAGAGAAATCATCAGAGCAAACACCGTGATCCAGGACGCATCAGGGGTCAGAGAGGTCAGAACTTTTCCAGGATGATCACTGTGGCCTTTTCACCCTGATCCTTCTACATCCAAGGTATTCTGACTGTTGAACTGGATCCAGGTCACCAGCCCTGCTTTGAGCAGGAGATGCTGAGACCATGAACAGCTCATCATTCCCTTCACTCCTGATGCCTCTTGATGTGCCTCCTCCTCTGGATCTGCTGTCTGGGAAGAGGAGGGGAGGGCAGGGAGGGGAGGGAAGGGATCCAGCCCAACTCTGACCAGTTCAGGGCTGGTCACCCTCTTGGTGAAGAAATGCTTCCTGATGTCCAGTCTAAACCTCCCCATGTGTTTTGAATCATTCCCATGAATCCTGTCCCTGGATCCCATGAGGAAAGCTCAGCACCTCCCTTTCCACTTCTCAGGAAAGCAATGAAGTTGCCCCTCAGCCTCCTCCTCTCCAAATTGGACAAGCCCAAAATTCCCAGTCATTCCTCACAGGACAAAACTTCCAGCCCTTCCACCAGCTTTGTTGTTCTGCTCTGGACACATTCAAGGACATTTGCATTCTTCCTAAATTGTGGGGCTCAGAACTGCTCACAGTGTTCAAGGTGAGGTCATTCCAATACCAAATAGAGGCATCATCCTCTCTTTTGGCCAACTCCTTGTGCTCTGTTTGATGCATCCCAGATTCTTGTTTGTCCTCTTGGCTGCCAGGACACAAAAGAACCACGTTTGAAATGTTGAAGATGCTTTAGCTGTTTTTTCACCCTGAAAGTGAAGCGAGAAAAAAAAAAAACAAATAAAGGAAGAAAATTTGCTTTAATTAGAGAATTAAGAAGTTATTTGGATATTACAGTGGAAGATGTGAAAGGAAGAGTTAAAGAACAAAAGTTGAAATGGATCTTGACAGGACCTGCCCTGAAGATCTGAAGGCAGGAAACTGTAACCATTCCAGAGTTTTAAATAACTACACAAGGCAAGAGTCCCTCAGAAGCTGCAGCAGGACACTCTCCCTTTAATATTGCTTTGCTTTCTTTCAGCGGTCTCCAGGTCATCCAGGAATTGTTTGATCCGGTGGATCAAATCCTCTATATTCTTTTATTCTGGGGATCAGAAGAGAAAAGTCTGAAAAATTAATGCCAAGCATCCAGTCCTACACTTCCAGGACACTGAATAAGCTCTCCACAAGAGAAGTTCCATCATATATTTTTTGCTTCCAGTCCAATATCCAGAAGATTTATTGAAGGTAACACTTGTTTGTATTATCACAGAGTTTTAAGAGGCTTTCTGTCTTGATTTAGAAATTGGCAGTGATTAATTATACTCAAAAACCATTACAAAAGTTCTACCTCTTGATTATATTTAACTTTAAAAAGGAACTTGACTCAGATTTCTTCTTTGAGTTTATCCAGCTTCACTTTCCAAGGGATGCTGTTGGACTTTCGTTGGCAGAGCTAAACTGATGTAAATTTTTACAGACTGTGATCAAAGAATTTCTTGACCTTCCCTCTGCTAAGCAGGCTCTGTTCATTCCATTTTAGGACAAATCCAGTGTTTTAATGACTCTACTCTGAACCATCTCAAATTTATCAACTTCTTTCCACTGTAACATGGCCATGATCTCACCAGCGACAGAATTAACACAATTTAGGCCAAATGGAGGATCCGTGTTTATGCCTCAAGGAATCCCATTAGTCCTTCTTGGCTCTTGCATGGAAGTAGGAGCTCATATTTCCCTGATTATCTGCCATGAGCCTTTCCCGGAGTTACTGCTTTGTGTAAGCCCTATAAAAAAATCAATCCACTCTATATGGTAATTTGTAGGATGGAGTCAACCCCTGATGGATGACTGAGCTGCTTTATTTGCTCTGTAGAATTTGGACCTCCTTGAAATATGCACTATTTGTCTGAGCACTGTTTTCTAAATGATCCCTGTGTCACCACACAGACAATCCCATCCTTCTTACTTAGTCCCCCACAAGCTCAGTGACATCTATAAAATTTGATTGTTACATTTTATTCCTGGCATCTGAACGAGGAGGAAAATGCTTGACACTGAAGGGCCAAAATTGATCTTTTCAGAAGTCCATTATAAATAATTATTTTGGACTGGCCTGACAGGGCCTATATTAACTTGGAGGAGATTTGTGCAGGAGATTTGTTATTTCTTGATCTACAGAGGAAGGAAACACCAAGTCTATTTTCTGCTGAGATGTTCCAAGGCAAAGCAAGAGAAGAAGACAACTGTGTTCTCCTTTCAAGCCCAGAGAGGTTTAAATAAAAGCTTCAAATGCACAAAGACATCATTGTCCACCGAGAAGACATCATGACCCAGGACATCTGCTGGCCTTATGTCCCTGGCCTGGTCAGATCTTCTCTTTCTCTGCTCCTTTTGCTCCCAGTTCTGATCCCTAGTGGCTGGACATGGGTGGAAAAGGGGCTTCATAGAACTACGGAATATCCTGGATGGAAGGGACCCACAGGGATCATCGAGTCCAACTCATGGCCCTACACAGGGCACCCCAACAATCCCACCCTGTGCCTTGACACTGGTAGTGGCATAAATCAGCCTCTCTTGATGGGAGAGACCCTTTAAATCTTTTAGAGTCCTTGCAAGGAACTTGATAGATGGACGAGGCAAACTCACAGCAATTGCTTCTTCAGATAGTTGTTTATTTTAGTGTTATCAGCTATTAGCGTAGAAAAGACACAGCGGAGCAGAGCATGGCAAGAGAAGGCGAGAAAATGGCTGCTTATCAAAATTCCAGAGCCTTTTTATAGGTAAATTATCCAACAAAAATTTGAAATGACAGATATTTTTACTTTTCCTCCAATGTTCAGTAAATCACTCTGACACGCAGGCCGGAACTGTGCAATTTTTCATCCAATCATCCTAAACTACTTTTGCTGCAAAATATGGAGGACTAGAAGAAAAAAGACGGAGGTTTAAAACTACAAGGTCTCCTCCATCTTGGAACTTTTACTATTTATCTATTTACTACATTAAGAAACCTAAAACTTGTAAATTCTTCACCCTGTGACATCCTTACATCACATTCTATCACCTAGTTCACATCTGTGTAGACTTTAATTCCTCCCAGAGAGTAGGCAGTTTTCTCCATGGGTAAAGATCAAAGACAACATTGTTCAGGGGTGTTAAGTTCTTCAAAACAGGCAGAGAAATATTCCTTGCACTCTGGATTCCCACATGCCTGAGAGCCTTGGCCAAACACACCTTGAGCTCTGGCAGCCTTGGGGCCGTGACCATTCCATGGGGAGCTGTTCCAGTGTCCAACCACCCTCTGAGTGAAGAACATTCCCCTGAAATCCAACAAAAATCTCCCCTGGCACAGCTTCAGGCCATTCCCTGGATCTGTATCCCGCTACCACTGACACAATCTGGATCCAGTAACGTACAAATGCCTCTCTGATCCTCTAAATGATAAACTTTCCCAAAAATGGGCATCACAAATTCCACATCCAATCAGGGACTAATGAATCAAGGAACAGCAAGTGGAAACCACAGTCCTGAGGTGGGGATCAGTCAGAGGTTGGACTGGATGGTCTTGGAGGTCTTTTCCAACCTCAGTGATTCTGGGATTCTGTGACTCTAACACTCAGTGGCAAACAAATAATAAAATTGGATTTTTTTCCTCAGCGAAATCCAGTTTTCCCTTCTAGATCCAGATTGAAACTGATCAAAAGAATAAAAAACCTCATTAATAACCTAATGCTTTACCCCTCACACAGGGAGCTCCTGTGTGCCAACATTTTCGTCTACCTTGGCAACACATCTGACTTAACTTGGACTCACACACATGTTTTTGCATCATTTAACAGCAGCAGACAAGTGAATCACAGAATTCCAGATTCATTTAGGCTGGAAAAGACCTCCAAGATCATCCAGTCCAGCCTGTGACCGATCCCTACTTTGTCGACCAGACCACAGCACTGAGTGCCACATCCAGTTGTCCCTAGAACACCTCCAGAGATGGTGACTCCACCACCTCCCTGGGCAGCCTCTTCCAATGCTTGACCACCCTTTCCATGGAGAAATTCTTCCTGAACTCAACCTGAACCTCCCCTGACACATCTTGAGGCCGTTTCCTCTTGTCCTGTTCCCTGGGAGAAGATCCTGACCCCCACCAGGCTGCACCCTCCTGTCAGGGAGTTGTGGAGAGCCAGAAGGTGCCCCCTGAGTCTCCTTTTCTCCAGGGAATGATGATGCTCTTGGAAGCAGGAATATCAAACAGAAGCGCCCATTTTATCAACATCTGCAGTTAGATGAGACAAATCCAAGCTCAGGTGGGAGCCAGTCTTCCTTTAAGAGCCATCCGAAGTCTGCAGTGGGTGAAGAACACACCAAGGATGGGAAGGAGCAGGAAATTTTCCCACTTTTCCCAGTTTTCCATAAATTGTGGCATCCTCCAGATGACCTGGGGCTACAGCCCCAAAGTCTCTTGATAGGTTTTATTTATTGCAGTAGAGCTGTGAATCAGTGCCCTCATTTTTCTGGGTGTGTAAATAAGGGTTTATAAATGAGTTTATATGATCAGCTAAAAAAAAATGATAGACCCTGCCTTGAAAAAAATTAGCATCTGCTTTAATTAGAAGTATTATTAATACAGCTGGTCAATATTTAATGGTCTGTGCATAGTGCAGGAAAATATTCATTAATTTTTGGACCACTTGTTCTAATTTTCTCCCTGTTTTTCACACATTATCTGGATTAAGGAATTCTCCAGAGGTAAAACCATATCCACAGGAAAAGTGCTATTCCTTCATCCCAGTGTAGTGACAAGAGGATTTTCAGTGGGGCAGATTTGAGGTAACCCCATTGCTATGGGGTTCTGACAACCTGGTGTGAAATGCATCCTTTTACATCAGGAAACACAGCAAAGTTCATTCCGAGCATTCCGAGTCTGCACATCAAAGTTAATTTATGTAGAATTAGGATGTCAATTTAAAGCACGAAAAACACTGTTAATTAACACTTTTTGGCTGCTGTTGTTGCATGGTAAACAAGGCATATGACAAAGGAGAATCTGAAATGGATTTAAGCTCCCTTGAAACAACTTTTTCTGGAATATGAATATTCAGAGGAGAAATTGATGCAGATAATCAACCTTGCAGCCTTCTAGGGTGGACTGACTGCATCAGTGGATGAGGGAAGTGCAGGTGTCACTTAGAAGGGCTAAGTGACACCCTGAAGGACAAGACCATCCACACAAACCTGGACAAGCTGGAAAAGTGGCCCATGGGAATCTCACGAGGTTTAAGAAGACCAAGTGCTGGTGCTGCACTGGAGTTGGGGTCAATCCCAGTATCAATCCAGGCTGGGGATGAGCAGATGGAGCAGCCCTGGGGAGAAGGACTTGGGGAGTGGTGGGTGAGAGGCTGGACATGGCCCAGCCATGTGTGCTCCAATCCAGAAATCTGATCGTGTCCTGGGCTCATCCCACAGCTTGGGCAGCAGGAAAGGGGGAATTCTGCCCCTCTGCCCCTCTCAGGTGAGACCCCACCTGCAGAGCTGCCTCCAG
This sequence comes from Monarcha castaneiventris obscurior, assembly GCA_026261815.1. Classification (NCBI taxonomy): domain Eukaryota; kingdom Metazoa; phylum Chordata; class Aves; order Passeriformes; family Monarchidae; genus Monarcha; species Monarcha castaneiventris. Next base: position 757,905 of record JAMPIT010000885.1, on the reverse strand, counting down.
ATCTGAGATCCCAGCACAGGAAGGACATGGAGCTGTTGGAGAGAGTCCAGAGGAGGCACCGGGATGATCAGAGGGATGGAGCAGCTCTGCTGTGAGGGAAGGCTGAGAGAATCAGGATAGTTCAGCCTGGAAAAGAAAAATCTCCAGGGTGACCAAACTGTGGCTTTCCAGTATCTGAAGGGGCTGACAAGAAAGATGGGGAGACTATTTGGAATGGCTTCCACCTTACAGAAAGTAGGTTTAGATTGGATATGAGGAAGGAATTCTTCCTTGTGAGGGTGGTGAGGCCCTGGCACAGATTCCCCAAAAAAGCTGTGGCTGCCCCATCCTTGGAAGTGTCCAAGGCCAGGTTGGATGGGGCTTGGAGCAACCTGGGATGGTGGAAGGTGCCCTGCCCATGGCAAGAGTTGAAACAAAATGACCTTTAAAGCTCCTTCCAACCCAAATCATTCCATGATTTTATGATTCAATCTGGATTTGCTTTCCAGAAAAAAAAGCCATTCTAAAGGGAGAAGTATTTAGCTTTTCTAAACTGCCTCTCTTGGCGGACTCGAGGTTAAGGAATATGTCAGACTCACTGGGCACAGTTAAAAGCCCTCTCCATTTTTTTTGGTGTGTCTTTTGGAGTATTTTTTTCCCTCCCCAAACTGGAAATAATTGTCTGTGATATCCAAATTAGTCTGTGCAAATTTTATCAGGAACATTTGTAATTTAAATTGGTTCCACAAAAGGAAGGGGATAAAAAAAATCTGTTCATTTCATGCTCATTATGTATCTCAGCGAGACTGATGACATTTTAATATTAACATTGTTATGGGTTCCATATAAAAAAATTAAGTCTACTTAATATTCCAGATTCTGCTGATTGGAGTAGTTATTCTTCACAATGGAAAATCAATTGCTATTCTAATTAAAAAGAATGGCAGAGAAATAAACAAGACAATAAAGGAATAAATATATTCCATATATTAGGTAGGAGCCTGTGTTTTCTCTTGGAAACTCATCTCCTTTTCAAGTGTTTTTTCTCCATTGCCTGGTTTGAACTTTGAACTTGAGCTGGAAGAGCAAAGGTGTCTCAAAAAGTCAAGGAGCACAAACAAGAATCAGTGCCTGAAGGAATATTAAAAATTCCAAGGAGTGGGCACAAGTGGAAATGGGAGCTGATCTCCCCAGTGCAGATCCCTTGATTTGTTAATCCCACTGGTTTTCCTGAAAAAGTCCTAAAAACGCTTCTTGTTTGAATTGTCTTGTAAAGCAAAGGTCAAACAGAATTCCCTTTTCCCAACTCCAGGTAAAAATAGATTTTCAAGCTCATTTTTTTCTGTTTTTCCCCCTTTATTTTCTTTTTGCATCCTATTAGCTGGGAATGAAATGAAGGGAAAATGGAGGGAAAAGAGAAAGGAAGGGAAAAATTAAAAATATTATTTTAAATACATCACAATAATATATAATACACCAATATATAATATACATTTTATATTTATTTATATCTTTATATCTGAAAAATGTCCCATAGGAAAAAGTGTCAATCAACAGCAGTGGAACATGAGCCAGGGCTGGGTTAGTGGTTGGACTCAATGATCCTTAAAGTCTTTTCCAACCTAAACCATCTGATGATTCCATGATTTTAACTGCAGTGGAAACTGCCTGAATTCTCCAGTGTTTCTCCCCAAACAATTGGAGGTGGTGTAAAAAAAATCCCTGCTAAGAAAAGGAGATCTTCCACTTGGCTCCTCTTTCCCCTATTTTCCTAGGAGATCAAGACTATTCCAAGTAGTGGAAAAGGGATGGAGGAAAGGAAGAATGAAACAAAAAAGGCTGGAAAAGATTTATAAGCAAATTCACCCAGAAATCATTCCTGAGATTAATTTTACTTGATTTTTTCATGAATCATTAAGATGCAAAAAGCAGGGGAGTTTTTAGGTTCATACACAATTTTCCATGGAATTTTCCCAAGGAAGGATGATCCAGTTCTCACAAATGGAGAAACAAATGATCTTGGAGATAAAAACATTGAAAAAGTGGTGAAATTTAAGAATGTGAGCTACAAGAAACATTAGGAAGAGCAAGAGATGGAAGGAGTGGGTCAGCCAGCTAGGAATGATGGAGAAGAAATTTTGAGGATGTGAATCAAACTCTGAGGGGAGAGATCTATCCCATTTAACATTCCCTGTCTGCAGCACAAGTAATCACAAACTAATCACCCCCAAATCACCGTGGAGTCAATAAAGATTGACTTCCTGTATCGACAGAGTCAATCCCATGAATTACCCCCCAGAATTCTGGTGTTTTCATCAGGTTGAGAAGAATAATTAACACCTTAAACGACCCAGAATTATTGACTCACTTGAGTCGGGGGAGTCTGGTGGAACTCCTGCCAAGATGCCTCCACTCCACTTACTCACAATTTGCCACACTCATGTGATTAATGTAGCCCTGCCAAGTGTTCATTGATATTTTGGAAGGAAAGAACAAAGGAATTATGTAATTCAAATTTCAAGTACAACTTTATGGAGAATATCAAGAGCAGCTCGAATCCCAAAGAACAAATCCCACCAGGAACTCGTGCAACAAGTTGATTTCAAGGTTTCAGGGGCAGGAGAACCTCTCTGACCTAAAGAGGTGACTGTGAGAGCTCAGTTTATGCAACTGGACAAAGCAGCTGCTGGCCATGGATTGGCTGTTGTCTATAAATACACCCAGGAGGGAAATGCCAAGGAATGGGGACTGTTTGGACTAAAGGACAACACTGGCAAAAGAACAAACAGATCTAAACCAGCTGTGCATAAATGCAGGAGAGAAAATAGGAGGAGCTGATTGGAACAATCTCCCATTTGAAAAAGCAGAAGCGAAAACTTTCTGTCGTAGAGGACATTTATTTAAAAAAAAGGATTTGGAGCCACAGTAGCCATTGCCAGCACGGCACCAGATGCAATGTGCCAGCTTTATTTCTGGGTTCTCATGTGCTTTCCTGGGACAGCTTTTGTGCCCCAAAAATGATCAGAAATGTCCCCTTTTCCATGGGGACAGGCTGAGAGTTTGGGTTGTTTAGTCTGGAGAAGAGAAGGCTCCAGGGAGACCTTGGAGCCCCTTTAAGGACCTCAAGGGGCTCCAAGAGAGCTGGAGAGGGACTTTGGATAAGGGACAGAGTGACAGGACAAGGGGTGATGGTCTTAAACTGAAAGACCATGAGTTTGGATTGGATATTAGAGAGAAATTCTTCCCTGTGAGGGTGGTGAGGCCCTGGCACAGGTTTTTCAGAGAAGCTGTGGCTGCCTCATCTCTGGAAATCTTCAAGGCTGGATTGGACAGGACTTGGAGCAACCTGGGATAGTGGAAGGTGTCCCTGCCCATGGCAGGGGGTTGGAATGGGATGATCCTTAAGGTCCCTTCCAACCCACACCGTGCCACGATTCTGTGATCCTCCACAAATCCCTTTTCCCTCTCACACTTCTCTTTATGAGTAGTTTCCCAAGCTTTCCACAATCAAGTGGAGAATAAAATTAACTGAACAAACACGGACAGATTTTACCGCCTGACTTCATTGTTCTGCTGAATTTTCTCAAGGTTTTTTGCCCAGCCTTCAGTTTGGCTGCCACTCAACCCAGGGGCCGAAAGAGTTGAAAACCATGAGCTGATGGAAGGATAAATCCCCTCGAACAAAATCAGTGTCTCTTGCTAATTGTTCCTGGCTCATTCTGACCAGCAATTAGTTCTAATATCCTAGCTAATTTAGCTCTGATGATGTGATATCACCATCAATCATTTTAATGACCCATCTGGCAATGTATTACCAAGACCAACTCCAGCCCATGTTGTGGCTGTCACCACACAGTTCTGCTGTTATTTCTGAGCTCAAGAGCAGTCGATTCATGTCTGATTTTTATTTTTAACCAAGCAGAAGTTTACATGTATCCTGTCCAAATCTGGGCTTTTACCACCAGCATTTAACTGGGTTGTGCTGAAATTAATAATGAGAAACCTCCAGATGGCAAATCAGGGCACTGAGGAGCTGAATTGTCCCTGGAAGGAGCTCAGCTTTCATGGATGGAAATCCAATAGCCCCAAAATGTAGGGATATTATTCCAGTGCTTAAAACCAGGTGGGTTAAATCTGAGTCCCTGTGCATTGGGAGCATGAGAAGAGCTAAATTCAACACCACACTGTTAGAAAAGTCTGAGTGCTTTAAATGTTTTTTTCCAGCCCCATCACTGAAAAAAACACCACCATTTTTATTTATTAGGATACGTATTTATTTATTGGAATATTTATCCTCATGCTCCAAATTAGAGTCATGGAAGTGTTATCAGACTGGGTTGAAGCATCAAAATTCTGTTTGGTGGGAAGTGTCAATTGTCAAATGTTTTAAAACAAATTTTGTAACAATTAAAACAGAAATGGATATCAAAATATGATTCTACAAAACAGGGTCTCTGAGGAAGACTCGGAATTCTGTTTTTCATTATAAATTCTGCTTGTTGCTGGTGCGTAATGTGGATTTTATTTTGTTTTGTGGGAGCAAGAGAATCATGGAATCACAGCGTGGAAGGGACATCCAAGACCATCTCATTCCTTCCATGGGCAGGGCCACTTTCCACTGGAGCAGGTTTCTCAGAGTCCCATCCAGCCTGGCCTTGATAATTAGTGTGCAGTCTAGATTTTTAATGAGGTTATGCATGTCCATACCTCAAAACTTTTTAAAAGTTGGCACAATTATCCTGTTTTGCAGACAAGGAAAATGAGGAACAGACAAATGATTCAGTAATTCAGAGCTTGGTGATAAATCTTCAAGAATTCTTCTTCTGTTCTGAAGAATTTGTGCTTCTTTTTAATTCTCCTTTTCTACCTTTTTCCACAGGTAATGAGATGATAGTCCCTCTCTCCATTGACAAATATAATAAAAATCATGGATTCATGAAAATTTAGCTTGGAAAAGATCTCTATCATAATCAAGTCCAACCATTTCACCAGCACTGCCAAGGCCACAACCAAACCATGTCCCCAGGTGCCACATCTATACAGCTTTTAAATCCCTTCAGGAATGGTGATTCCACAACTCCCCTGGAAAGTTTGTTCCAATTATTTTTACCACTGCATCAGCTTTGATTGGCATCAAAAACTTAAGAAAATCAGGTCTGGAAATAAAAAATAGGTCTAGGACAGAGAAAAATACCACTGATGAGCTTAAAAATTATCAAATCCCCCTGTAAGGGGCTCCACGTTTGTGGTATGACACAGATCAGAAATAGAGGTGTGGAGGGGAAAATTTATCCCAAGATATTTTATCCCTCAGCTGGGTTCTTTCCACTTTCCTCCAAATCCCTGAGTTAGGCAGACTGGAGGGATTTTCTGCCAAAAAGAATTACTGGTTAAAGAATGGCTTAGAATGAAAAGGATCAAGGAATTAGAGGACCCCTCCCAACTAGCTGCCAGTCAAAGATCCATGGAGCAAACAGGACATTGTTATTATGAGGAAAATGATCAGGAGGAGTGGAGGATTAGAGGTGTTTGAGGTGTTTCAGCAGTGTCAGGAGTTAATGAATTCCCTACAAAAACAGGCAAAAGCCTCTCTGATCCCACTTTATTGATTTCTTCCCATTAAACACGAGCAGGTCATGGCCCAGTCAGGACAAACAGAAATAGGATTGGAGGCAGAGTGGGAGTGTGGAATTCCTGCTGTTCAATTAAAGCTGAGTCTTTGGTAGAGGCAGCAGCAAATGATTCCATTTGGCTCAGCTTTCCCTCAGCAGCTTCATTCAGCCTCATTTCCCAAGTTTTTAAAGGGGAGAGGTTCTCCTTTCTCTCTTCTTCTCATTTCCCACATGCTCACACACTTTGGAGGTTCCTCTCCCAGAATAATGGGGTTAAAACAGAGCAGGAGGAACAAAGAAAACAGAGACAACTCTTGCTCTTTCCTGCAGCTGGTGGGGCACAGACACCCTTCTGCTGTGGGGTCAAAGCCCACCATTAAAAAGGGTTAAACACCAGTCACATATATTTTTATCAATAAATTGAACAGTCCCGTGAGGAGTTTCAGATGCTCATTTCAATGCCATTGTTCTGTTAGAATAACTCATGCTGAAAATCTTGTCCCCCTGTGCTCTTATCAATCACGGCCCAGGAGTGACAGGTCAGAGATCATTCCCAGTAATCAGCATTTTCCTCATTTGGGAAAGCAGGAGAGCTAAATAATGGGAAATTATATCCCTCTGTGCCAGCTGGCACAGGTCCCAGAGGATGCTCCTGAAGCAATTTTTAATTTTCTTGCATGGATTGAGTCCCTCAGGCCAGTGCCCTCCTGGGTCTGGCTGGGAATGATCTGAACCCTCTGCTTTCCCACTCTTGCTCCACAGTGCCTGCGTTCTCCTTATCCATTGAGAAAAAAAATTCTTTTACTGGGTTTTCTGAAAGAATTTTCCTGCCCTAAACTCCGCTGATGGAAAAGGGAGCAGGAGTTCTGGCTGGCTTGACTTGCATGGAGACAGAAACCTGACTTTCAGGCAGGGAAATTTATTAATCCATAATAAATCACTACTCTTAGAGGGTGAGATGCATCTCTTCTCCCTGATTAAGAGAAGCCTGGAATCATGGAATGCTTTGGGTGGGAAGGGACCTTAAATATCCTCAAATTCCAACCCCCAATCCCAATGGCATTCTGTCACCACTGTGTGGCCACAGGACCCGAGCAGGGATTGTCCTGCTGTGCTGGGCACTGGTGAGGTCACACCTCAGGTCTTGTGTCCACTTCTGGGCTTCTCATGACAAGAAAGACATGGAGGGGCTGGAGCATGTCCAGAGAAGGGAACTGAGCTGGGAAAGGGTCTGGAGCACCAGGAGCAGCTGAGAGAGCTGGGAAAGGGGCTCAGCCTGGAGAAAAGGAGGCTCAGGGGGGACCTTCTGGCTCTCCACAACTCCCTGCCAGGAGGGTGCAGCCAGGTGGGGGTCAGGTTCTGATGCCAGGGAACGAGGGACAGGACAAGAGGAAACGGCCTCAAGTTGCACCAGGGGAGGTTCAGGTTGGACATCAGGAAGAATTTCTTCATGGAAAGAGTGGTCAAGTGTTGGAATCCAAGGCACACCTCGGGCTGCCCTGGGGGGTCAGGAGCCCCAGCAAGGGGGTCCCAGACCCTGGCAAGAGCCCAGAATGGCACCGGCTTTGACCTCAGCCCATGGGAAAAGTTACCAACACTGCCAGAATCATTGCAAGCCACGAGAGTGTGAAAATGAGTAGTGGTTTAGTATTTCACAAGGTAAAAAAGTAGATTTTAGGGGTTTTAATATGAGGACGAAGGGTTTAAAATGGAGGATTTTGGGCGTTGCCCTGTTCTTCTTCTTCTCCTTCTCCTCCATCTTCTCTGGTGGTGGTGGCACAAAATGATTGGTAGAATGAAAAAGAGGTAGAAATTCTGTGTCTAGAATAGGCGCAAATGAATTGGTATAAAATAGTAACCAATAAATCCGTTGTGAAGAATGGTTGGATCATGGAAAGGGCACAGAAAGGCCGGGACAGCCCAGGACTGGGCAGTGCCCGCTCGGACTCGGCTGCATCAGATGTGCGGCCGGAGCTGAGAGCTGGCAGAGATAAGGAGAAATAAACAACCTGAAACAACATCTGCAGGCATTTCTCATCTGTTCAGGCTCAAGGTAAAACTCCCCAGAAGTGAAGATAAGAACCAGCATTTGTATGGAGTCCCCAACTCCCACAGTCAAGCATTGGAAGAGGCTTCCCAGGGAAGTAGTGGAGTCCCCATCCCTGGAAGAGTCCAAGGAACAACTGGAGGTGGCACTCAGAGCTCTGTTGGGGATCCTGGAGGTCTTTTCCAACCTCAATCATTCTGTGATCTCCTGGGTGGCTCTGAAATAGCATCTGAAGGTTTTACATGAGTTCAGTCTATTTACCAGGGAGAAAATCCACTCTCTCCTCTTGAGCTTTATATAGCAAAGGTGATGAGGAGCCAAATTCCAGACGCAATGGAATATGCTGCCAGCACAGATCCTCTCCTTTGAGGTATTTCAAATCCCATTTGTCATCCTGGTATCTGAGCTGAGTATCTGGAGCTGGCTGCAAAGCCCCAGCCAAGCATTAATTCCAAGCTTGAATTCATTTTCCATGGAGCTGAAACATTAAAATGAGTTTGAAACATTTTTTTCTGAGCTGATGCAATTTTTGGGTGCTCTGATCAGAGAAGAATTTGATCTTTTTAGGGATGTTCTTACTGCCTAAAATGCATCTGCTTTGGCTGAAAGTCAGTGTGTGTTGAGTCATTTTTTAAACAGAATCATTAAAAGCCAGGAATTTTCGTATTAATCCAAAGAAACTTCCCATTCCAATGGATTTGGCTCTTCATTTCTATAGATTTCCTTATTGTGGGCCCATTTGAGATAACAGAAATATGGGATGGCTTGGGTTGGACGGGTAGAGCCCAGGGTGAGGCAGCTGTGCCCCTGCAGCCCATGGAGGTCCATGGGGGAAAAGAGATCCTCCTGTAACCTGGGAGGATCCCACACCAGAGCAGGGGGATGCCCAAAGGAGGCTGTGATCCCATGGGAAGCCAGAGCTGGAGCAGGGTCCTGGCAGGAGCTGTGTCCCTATGGAGAGAGAAGCCCAAACTGGAGCAGCTTTGCTGGCAGTGACCCCATGGGGAACCCACACTGAAGAAGCTGGAGCAGCCTGTTCCTGATGGACTGATCCCATGGGAGGGATCCCCATTGAAGTATCCCATTCCTGAAGGACTGATCCCATGGAGGGGATCCACACTGGAGCAGCCTGCTCCTGATGGATTGACCCCATGGAGCAGATCCACACTGGAGCAACCTGTTCCTGAAGGACTGACCCCATGGGAGGGATCCACACTGGAGCAGCCTGTTCCTGAAGGGCTGATCCCATGGAGAAAATCCACACTGGAGTATCCTGTTCCTGAAGGACTGATCCCATGAGAGGGATCCACACTGGAGCATCCTGTTCCTGATGGACTGATCCCACAGAAGGGATCCATATTGGAGCAATTTGTTCCTGAAGGACTGACCCCACAGAAGGGATCCACACTGGAGCATCCTGTTCCTGGAGGACTGACCCCACGGAAGGGATCCACACTGGACCAGACTGTTCCTGATGGACTGATTCCATGGAGCAGATCCACACTGGAGCAGCCTGTTCCTGAAGGAGTGATCCCATGAAAGGGATCCACACTGGAGCAATTTGTTCCTGGAGGACTGATCCCACAGAGGGGATCCACACTGGAGCATCCTGTTCCTGAAGGACTGATCCCATGGGAGGGACCCAAATTGGAGCAGCCTGGTCCTGATGGATGGATCCCATGGGAGGGATCCACACTGGAGCAGCCTGTTCCCGATGGACTGATCCCATGGAGCAAATCCACACTGGAGCAATTTGTTCCTGAAGGACTGATCCCACGGAAGGGATCCACACTGGAGCATCCTGTTCCTGAAGGGCTGACCCCATGGAGAAAATCCACACTGGAGCATCCTGTTCCTGAAGGAGTGATCCCATGGAGCAGATCCACACTGAAGTATCCCGTTCCTGAAGGAGTGATCCCATGGAGAGAGATCCACACTGGAGCAATTTGTTCCTGAAGGACTGAACCCATGGGAGGGACCCAAATTGGAGCAGAGTTTTTTGAAGGAGTGAAGCCGTGGAAGGGATCCACGCTGGATCAGTTTGTGAAGAATTGTGGGAAAGAACCACATTGGACACATTTGTAGAGGACTTTCTCCTGTGGGAAAGATCCCATGATGGAGCAGGGGAAGAGTGGGAGGAGTCCAAGCCCTGAGGGGGAAGGAGAAGCGGAGACACCATGTGATGAATTGACCACAATTCCCATTCCTTGTCCCCTTGCAACACTCATAGGTCAAAAAACCGGGAGTGAAATTGAGCCCAGGACAAAGAGAGGGCTGGGGGAAAGGCCCTTTAGGATTTGATTTTTTTGCTCATGACTCTACTCTGATTTTCACAGAATTACAGAACATCCTGAGTTAGGAGGGATCCACAAGGATCATCGAAGTCCAACTCCTGGCCCTACACAGGACAGCTCCAAGAATCCCATCATCCCAATGAGAGCATTGTCCCAATGTTTTTGTTTGATAACAGATTAAACGAATTTCCCAGAGTAGAGTCTGGCAGTGACAGGAACTGGTGAGTGATCTCTCGCTGTCCTTATCTCAAGCCACAAGCCTTTCATTATATTTTATATATAATATATTATATTTTCATGCATATTAATTATTGTATTTTATTACATTTTCTCTCCCCTGTCCAGTTGAGGAGAGCATTGATAGAGAACTTTGGTGGGCACCTGGCGTCCATCCAGGGTCAACCCACCACAAACATTTAGAAGATCTAAGTGAGAAATGAAAGGCTGAAAGTCGGAAAAAAATCTGGTTTTGAGGTTTTTTTTCAGGCCTTTTCCACTCTCCAGGCTGCTCTGAAGTGGGAAAGATTTTTCTCCATAGCAAAGACTTTTCAACCATGAACTTCCACCTACATCAGGAGTTGGACTTCAATGATCCTTGTGGTCGCTTCCAACTCAGGATATTTTATGATTCCATGATATCTGAGGAACTTCCATTTACCACCAATGGAATCAGAGCAGGTTTTATGGACTCTCTGGGACACTTCCTTTCCCAAAATGTCCCAGTATGGGGAAAGATGGCTCTGTTTTGATGACAGTTGGCTACTTTCACTTTCATTACAGTTCAAGAGCTGAGTGTGAGGTTCACAGAATCTTAGAATCATAGAATATTCTCCGCATGGATCATGGAGTCCAACTCCTGGCCCTGCACAGGGCAACCCCAAGAATCCCACTAGGATGAGCATCTGAGTTTATAAAATATCTTGGACCTGAAAAGATCAATGACATCAAAGATCAGTGACAGCAAGTATCACCTGGAGATAAAAACCTAGGCTAAAAACAGGTGTGATTTCTCTCAGAAGGTGTTTTTGGAGCTTCAAATGGAATTCCTCATGGAATGTTCTGCTGGAATGTGCAGATGGACATTTGTCACTGTCTCTGGCAGAGTTGTCACCATATTGTTTAATGTGATTATGTTTAATTCCAAAGGAATCACATCCTAGAACTGCCCAAGCCTTTCTATGATCTCTCTACAAAGAAAGCCTCGAAAAAAAGCTGGGATTCCTCAACTGCTGCCATGATCCCAACTGATCCTCAAATTCTGTGCTGTGACTCTCCTTTAGAACAGTTTGGAACTGCTGGTGACTTTCGTACCAGAGCAAGGAGGAGGTCCTGTATTTCCTGGGCCCCAGGAAATTATCCAAACCACTGGGCTGCTCTTCCCTTGCTTCAGTAAGGAAAGTAAAGGTCATTTCCTGGTGAGTAACCAGGGAAAATCCCCAGCACACAGCACCAAAAAGCAAATTTAACAAAAAAAATAGGGATAATGTGAAGGGTGGCCTGAACTCAGCTGCAGGAGATTGAGATGCATCCCTTCATTCCCGTCTCCCTTCCAAGGAAAGAACAATTAGTGGGAGCCAATGAGGTTCTGAGGCATTTCTGCATCTCTCTGTGATCTGAGTCTCTGTTTCTGTGAATTTTTTGCTGTTCTTCCCAGAAATGGGGATTCTGCCAAGAAAAGAGAAGCACCAGAGAAAGAGAAAATCCTCCCTGTGTTGCCAAGATGATCCAATCACTTTTTGGGATCCTGTTTTGGGAAGGACCTTGAGAACAGTTTCTGGAACAAACCCACTGATACTCACTCCACCAATTTGGGATTTTTTTTGCTGGGAATGGGAGTCCCCATTCCAGTCAGCCCTTGGCTGGATTTCCAATACAAAGAGTGACTGAAAGATTATTTCTGGAATCCCAGTGCATTTCTCCTACTTCAGGTTCTCTTTCTGGCACTTTCTGGACTTGCTGAGTTAATTACTGAGTGTAACTGGGCAATCTGGGAGAACACAGCAAACCCAAGGAGAAGCAGGAAAAGTTCAACATTTACCTTTAATTCCACCAGGTTTCTCATGAATCCAGCCTTGTTTTGTTCCATCAGTCCATTGCTAAATGGAAGGATAAGGCTTTTTATTCCAACTTCATACTTCTCTAACCCCCGGGCAGCTCCAACCCCCTCCTTTTAATTATCACTCCACAAGCAGAGTGCCCACTGTTCCGTGAGTCACAAATTATATCTCCCAGCAGTGCATAATGCTCCTTTTCACACCTACAAAGGATGAGTCACGGCAAAATAGAGAGAAAAACATAAAAAAAAAGGAAATTCAAAATTCCCCCATCCATAGAAGCAGAAGGAAAAAAAAATCAAGGGAGGAATTACTTGTGGACAGAGCATTTGGAAATAGTTGCTGGTTTTGACTGCGATAATGTTCTTCATCATAACTAAGTTTTGGAGTTTTGCTGGAAGTAGTGTTAATAAACATGGATGTTTTAGTTGTTGTCCATGAATTTAGTTATAAACCCACCAAATTTTCTTGCTTTTACCTTTTCCTGATCCCATCAGGGCTGCGCAATGTGTGGAACTGAGCTGCTGATTTGGGTTTCAACCATGACAAATGGACAAAACATGGAATTTTTCTTCAGGTGAGTTTTGTCTCAAAAAGTGTTGGAGCAAAGAAACAGAGGTTGAAGTTCCCATTCCAGCTCTTCCCAGATGTTCTTTAGTTGAGAACAGCTGGAAAAGGGGAAGGGAAGGGAAGGGAAGGGAAGGGAAGGGAAGGGAAGGGAAGGGAAGGGAAGGGAAGGGAAGGGAAGGGAAGGGAAGGGAAGGGAAGGAAGGGGAAGGGAAGGGAAGGGAAGGGAAGGGAAGGGAAGGGAAGGGAAGGGAAGGGAAGGGAAGGGAAGGGAAGGGAAGGGAAGGGAAGGGAAGGGAAGGGAAGGGAAGGGAAGGGAAGGGAAGGGAAGGGAAGGGACATCATGTGTGGAAGAGCTGAAGAACTCTTCTCCCAGGCAGTTGGAAAAGGGGAAAGAGCCTCAAGTTGCACCAGGGAAGGTTCAGGTTGGACAACAGGAAAAATTTCTTCACTGAATGAGTGGTTAAGCATTGGAAAAGGCTGGCCAGGGAAGGATTGGAGTCACCATCCCTGGAAGTGTTCAAAAAAGGAGTATAGATGACACTTGGTGATATGGTTCAGTTGGAGTGGTGGGATTGGGTTGAAGGTTGGACTTGGAATTTTCCAACCTTAATGATTCTATGATTTTTTTATAAATATGGAATCAGCTCCCAGTGCTTGTGAGGAATATTCAGGGAGGGCACAAGATGTATTGGAAACTGGGAATGAATGCAAAGCCAAAATTTCTTCAAACAGAGACTGAAGGCACATGGTATCTCCATTCCATGTAGGAATAGGGTTGGTGGGAGTTCTCTGGTCCAATCTCCTTCTCCAATCAAGGCTGACTTGAAAGGAAAACCAGGTTTTATCCATCTTGATGTAGCTCATTCAGTATATCCAGGAGATATCCAAGGCCAGTTTGGATAAGGCTTGGAGCAACCTGGTCTAGTGGAAAGTGTCCCTGCCCAGCGGAATGAAATGATCTTTGAGGTCCCTTCCAACCCAAACCATTGCATGATTCTGGGATTCTAGGAAAAATGGAAAACCTCCCAAGCTCACAGGAACACACTTCCGAAATATTTCCTTAGGAAAACCATCTCTGGTCATGTCATTGACAGAGAGTTACTTGTCTCCCAAGGATGATTTAGGGAAGTTTATGGAATTAAATTCATTTAGGAATGAATGGTTTTGTTTCAGTTCCTTTTCATTTTGCAGCTCTAATTCATCCAAAAGGGAGATGTTTCCAGGAACACACACAAGGAAGGGAGAGTTCCCTCAGTTAAGGATATTGCCAGATGAATTCCTGCCTGCTGCATTATCCAGTGGTGATTAATGAGATCTCAGGAGTGATGCTTCTAGAGAAGACAAATTTCAGGTAAACAGGTAATCAAATAAATGTTAGAGGAAAAGGTTGTGGGGACGCAGAGGGATCCATCAGCACCTGCCAGCTCAGGAAAACAACTCCCCTCAAGCAGAAAATGCTGAGGAAGCTGCTGGGAAAGCCAAGCCTCAGAAAGTACAAAATTCCTCACATTGCTACATCCTGGAATGAAGAGAGATTGAAGAAAAAGCAGGATATGTGCAGTTGTTCTCTGTCAGTCTTCAAACAGGTCTGGTTTGCCTTAAAATCTCCGAGTTTTTCCTGGTTTTATGTCCTTGTCTTGCTCTGCTTGTTCATCTCATCAATCCCTTCCTTTAGCAAATTTTGAGGCCCTGACACCTGAGATGTTTCCAGTATCAGAAATTCATAAAATCACCTTTTTTTCCTTTTCCTCCTCTCCTTGTGGACCCATTTGAGGATGTCTTGCTCCTCTAGGAGCAAGGAAACAAATATCAAACCCTTCTGGGCTCTGATCTTTCCACATGTAAATACACAAGTTCAAAGTTATGAAGTTATTTGGGTTTAAAATCCTTTATTTTAATATTTCCATTTATTTTCTTTTTAATGTTTGTAAGAACTTAATGTACCTTTAATCTTCAAATTACATTGTCCAATAGGAAGCACCCTAATTGTTCATGAAATCATTTCTTTTATCAGATGAAGAAATCAGTGCCAAAGACATTTAAGGATTTGAACTGACTTTGGAAGAGCATGAGCCTGAAATATGGGAAAAGAGATGGATACAGACAAAAATCATCAACATTTTTACAATTTAGCTGCATAGAAAACATTTCAGTGCTCGAAGATATTGTCTGGTTTATTCATGTGCTAATAGAGGGAAGAAAACCTCTGGAAAACTTTTCTCACATCCCTGGAGGTGTTTCCTCTTGGCATTCAGGGATTTTGGGGTTTCCTGGACTGTTTGACTTCAGGCTGGACTGGAAGGAGCACAAGGCAAAGCCATGAAGCACATTCCATGATTTCTCCTGGCCCAAGAAAATTATTTCCTCCATCATAACATAATTGGAAGAGGAAAAGTGTAAAAATACCCTTTCATTCCATGTTACTGTCCCAGCAATCATATAAACAACGGGGTCTTGGATTTGGGGTCAAAGACCCCTTGGCAAGGGAACAACTTCTGGCCAGATTTCTGTGGGAATTCTGAAACTCAGTTTGTTGGTGGGAATAATAATTTTTGAGAAGAAAAGTTAAAGCAGCACCACAAATGACTTCATGAAAACTGCCCACAATCCTCATTCCTGCTCGGCTCCTGGTTCCTTCTTCATCAACTCTTCCCACCATTCCTGTGGTGCTGAACGGACATGAATTCATCCTGATTTTCCAGGGAAAACAGAAATATCAGTCATTAAATGAAACCCCAAATCCAGTCATTAGTGGTGACAGGATGAAGGGAATGGCTCCAAACCGAAAGGGAACACGTTGAGATGGGACATGGGGAAAGAATTATTTATCATGAGGGTGGTGATGGCCCTGTACAGGTTTCCCAGGAAAGTTGTGGATGTCCCATTTTCCAGGGGGTCGTAGAGCTGTTGGATCTGAGTAGTGCAAAAAGGTGGAAAGAGATGGGACTAATTTAAAAAAAATATATATTTAGAGCTAAAATAAGCCAAGGAAATGTGCTTTGAGAAGCTCTGAGGATCTGTATTTCTTCCTGCCACTGGTTGTCCTTGTCTTAGAAAATCCTAATGCTTTATAAACTTCAGGAAATACAATAAAAATATATTAAATATCCTTGCTAATTAAATAGAACAATGCAGAAATCTCCTTAAGGGATTATCTGTGATTGAGCCTGCGTTGAGGCTCAGAAGGTCTGAGAGAGACCACCAAAGTAAAGTGGTGAGTGTGCAGTCTTCAAAAGAAACGGCATTATTTAATCATGAACTTTTTAATTTGGCAGATTAAGGATGATCAGACATCGATTTGTCCACCAATGACTGGAATTTTGCTGCCAGGAAAAAAAAAAAAGAAAACAGGATTAGTCACTGATTAGAAAGAATAAAAGCTAAAAATACCATTCTGGTATTTTTCAGGCAATGTGACTCGAGTCCTGTCTTTATTGCAGCTTCCCAAATGGGTCCTTGTTTCCCACAGAAAAGTGGGAATTATAACATTTCCCGTGCCATATCCCAGGAGGATGCACTGCTCTAAGTTGCCTGAGTTTATCTTTGCAAATATAAATATTAAAACACATTAGGAACCATTGTATTTAATACTCCGAAATCCTCCTTTGCATTAAAAACATGGACAAAATCTCCTTTAGTGCTTTGCTTTCTTATCTTGTTCCCCAGGAAAAATCATCTTCCATGGGAAAATAAAAACAACAAACGAACAAGACAAAAAAAAACCCAAAAAAACGAACAACAAAGAAAATTGGAATGGTGATTTGGTTGGATTTTTTTATTTGATATATTTGTTCCTGGGGAAGGAAATCAAATGTACACTCTGTACTTGGAACTGAAAATGTTGGTTAAAGTAATTATGAGGAGAGAAAGGTAAAAAAAAATAGATGTATTATACACATTTAAGGAAAATAAGGAAAACAGAGCATTTTTAGGAGCTAGAAGCAAGGAATTGGATTTAATATCAGACCTAGAGCTTCATCTCAAAACACACTTTGCTTTCTGGGTGATTTTCCTCCGACCTTCTCCTTTCCAGAGGCCAGGGATGAAATGAGATGCCCAGAGCTCCAAAGAAACAATAAGGGAGCCCCTGTGGGAGAAGGATGAGAAGGAGGGAGAATCTGATAAAGGAAGACAGAAAAATTGTCACGTAATTAGCAAACAATGGCAATAACCAAAGGGAAAGTCAATAAATCCAGCATTGATTTTCTGATGTTCTCTGTGTGTGTGAAATGCCTCGAACTTGGAGTTTTTAATCAGTTGAGGCAGTCAGATTGGGGAAGGATTTTCCTGCCTGAAATACCCTGGAGTTGGAATAGCTCAGCATCCGAGCTGTCTGTGCCTGTTATTTTATCTCCCACAAGGTTCAGCTGGAAGAGGAGATCTCAACCTTTACGACACAGAGATTAGCTGGGCAAAAAAATAAAAAAAAAAGAAAAAAAAAAGAAAAAGAAAAAGAAAAAAAAAGGAAAAAAAGGAGAAAAAAAAAGAAAAAAAGAACAAAAAAAGAATGGCTGGAACAATATTCAAAGGATAAATAATTTCCCTCGTGCCCCAAACTCATCAGTTCAGGTTCAATTTATAAAATAACTCAGCTCCTGACTGACAAAAAGCTCGTGGGTCTTTCTTTGGCTCTCCTTTCCCAGCCAAAGGGGAGCTGAAGGGAACAAGGCTGAAAAAAAGTATTTTCTGAGCTTAATGAAATCCTGCAGCAGGATTAACAAGGAATTGAAAAGGGGGAAGCTCCAAACAGGGGCTTTCTGGAAAAGGTTTCTGATTTCCTGTAGGAAATATTGTGATTTTTTTCAGCCAGCCACAGAAACTCAGGAATTACCAATGACCACTGAGCAATTTCCAAAGGTGTAGCCTAAATCTTGTTGACTTATTTACAGCTCTCCATAAAAACAGAGTGGGTTTTCACTCTTTAATACACTGAAAATCCACTTTATAACAACTGTGCTATTTTTTAGGTTCATTTCCAGTTTTTTATGGTGGTTTTTTAAGGAATCACATGGATCAGAAAGCCAGTAAACTGGGATAAACTGGTGTACACTCTCCATGTACCCCATGTGCTGGTGGAACAACACGCTGGGATTATTTTTTCCCTCAAAATTTTGTCTTTCAGATGTGAGGCTCACAATTTGTGACCAATGTGTCACCTTGCAAGCCATTAAAATAAAATATTTTGAGTGGTCTGGTCCCATGATCCTGGCAGTCAGTGGGAAAAAAACCCATTCTTATGAACATCAGTGGATTTCAGAGTTTGTGTTGATGTTTTCCATGAGGAAAAGTACTGATTCCATCTCTTTCCTGGGAATTAGGTTTGCACCAATCAATCTTTTCTATCTTTCCAGTTCATCTCCCCCTCCTATTGTCCATTTAAACCATCCCACACCCTGCAGGAGTGAGGGTTAATTGTGGGGTTTGATCTGTTTCCTAGCACCCCAATATCCAACAAATAATTTACGGAGCTCAGCCTTGGGATACCCTTAAAAATTGGGATCCCTCACCTCATATCACAGGAAGGAACATAAGGAAAAGCAAAAATCAGGGTTGTTACACTGAAGATAACTCAGGAATTCAGGGACCTCAGTGAACATTCGATTTCACCCTCTTGGATTTACACCCCGTGTTATTCCCTTTGCTTTCCTTCAGGAGATGAGGATTTGTTTGCACTTGTATGGAAAATATATAAACATAAATTACCTCTGCCTGTGCAGACAGGGAGTTATGAAGCTGCTGAGCTGCTGCTGAAGAACAAGGAATATTGGAGAGAGATGAGTGCATTTAGATGGGATATTGGAAGAAATTCTTCCCTGTGAGGGTGATGAGGCCCTGGTACAGGTTGCCCAGAGAAGCTGTGGCTGCCTCATCCCTGGAAGTGTCCAAGGCCAGGCTGGATGTGGTTTAGAGTGACCTGGGATAGTGAAAAATGTCCCTGCTCATGGCAGGGGGTTGGGATAAAATCATCTTGGAGGTGCCTTTCAATCCAAGCCATTCTATGATAAGGATTCCTCAAAGTTCTGCTTGTTCCTCTTTCTTAGAATTAGAAATTTAGAATTAGAAATTTAGATTTAGAATTTAAAAATTTGAAAGAAATTAAATTTAGAGATTTCAATTTAAATTTAAATTAAAAAGAAATTTAATTTACAATTACAAAAGTCAAGCAGCAAATTTCCCCTGCATATACAAAATAGAGGCAGCAAACTGAGGCAGCCAGGCTGTGTCTTTTTTTCAGGATTAGCGGCTTCCTTGGCTTTAATCCCTTTGCTGATGGCAGCTGCTGCTCCTTCTCCGTCTCTCAATCATCACTTCCATCATCCCAAGTGATCCATCTCTCCTGAAAGAGCCTCCAGAAGTCAGAGGGGGAAAAAAAAACACACAGAGAATCAGGAAGAAATCAATACCTGTGTACAAATTTTGCCCAGTGCCTCTCAAACCCTGAAAGGAACCAGCACCTCTGACTGGAGAGTAAAACCTCCTGAAAAGTTATCCCAAAAATCCAGGCACCAGCCAGGAGAGGAGAAGTTGCTTCTTTGCTGATTTCCTTTATGCAAAGTCTGTGGGAGGATTACTCAGAGCCACTTCCAGGTGCCAGATCCCAGAAGGATTTGGTCCCACTTGCAGGGACCATGATGAGCCAGAGCCTTGGAACCAGGAACATCTGTGTTTTTTTAAAGCTAAATATCATTTATTTCTCATTGATGTCTGTTATGGCCCCAAGTCACCTCGTGCAAGTCCTGTGTAGAAGGGAGAAGAGGGAGAAAGAATTTCCAAAGAATTTCCGAATACTCCAAAGAATTTCCAAGGAATTCCAAAGAATTTCCAAGGAATTCCAAAGAATTTCCAAGGATTTCCAAATAAATTCTTCCCTGTGAGGGTGGTGAGGCCCTGGCACAGGTTGCACAGAGAAGTTTTGGCTGCCCCATCCCTGGAAGTGTTCAAGGCCAGGTTGGAGCAACCTGGTCTAGTGGGAGGAATTAAATGATCTTGAAGGTCTCTTCCAAACAATTCCATGATTTCCTGATCCTCAGAATGCAAAGCTTGCACTCAAACCTCTTCTCTACTGAGAAAGGAATTTTGCTTCATCATCAAAAATGTTTGAAGGAACTTTTCCTGTCCCCCCTACCCAACAGGTCAAATAAACTCAAAGTTTTGAGTTTTGTGCATTTGAAAAATGCATAATTTTGTCTGATCCGAGGGAAAACGTTTTCCTGGAGGATGTTTGCTTGAAACAGGCAACAAAACAAAACAGGAAAAGAAATAATGAGAGTGATGACTGAGTTTGTTCAGTTCCCTGTCATGGTTCAAAATTCCTCCTCAGAATTGCAGCAGACACTGGATTTTCTTTCAGGTCTTTGCACTGCTGGCAGCGTGCCCAGCCCATGCTGGAGTTGAGCTCTTCCTGGTCTTATCACTGAACTTGTTCCTTTTTTTTTCCAATCTATTTACAGCAAGTGGAGATGGAGATGGGATTTTGCAGGTGTGAGAAGTACCCAGCACGTCATGAAGACAATTCATCCCCATCTTCACTCCAGTGAATATTCCTACATTTCCATGCACAGGGCAACAGCATCAACAGGCAGAAACCTCAGTGTGCTCTGCCTGGAATATTTTTCTTCTGAAGAAATGGATTTGCTTTATCCAGAGAAAGGAGTTGAATCCACTCCATGGTTCACTGAGCAGTTGTTGGCCCTGAGGGTAATTGCAGAGGTTTTATTGAGAGTTAAAAATAGTGATTAAACATAACTGCATTAAAATATTCAGCTGACAACATTAGAGAAACAGGTAATGAATTTATTCCTGTGGCAACCTGGGGAGATTCTGTACCATGGACAGCTGGAAGGAAAAATTCAAGCAGCCTTTTTTTTTTCCTTCCTCAAATAGATGGGAAGGAAGTAAAAACCTTCAAAGCTTTAAAAGGTGGCTTTTGTTCCTTTTTTGGCCATGTCACAGCTGAGCTGAGCACTCTGTGCAAGGAGAATTTGCCAGACACCCCAGAATGGCACAGGGAATTTTTATCTGTGCCTGGAAAGCAGCAGAACTCCTTTCTCGACTTGAAAGGGCTTTGCAGAAATAATGAATGGTCAGATGGATAAAGAGAACACACGTGAAGGGATGTTTCCATCTGCAGATTAATTGTTTCTGGGTAGAGCCCATCATTATCTTGCAACTCTTTTTTTTCAGCGCATCGTTTAGGCAAAAATGTTTTTGTGGACCTAATGATTGCTTATTCCAGCAGGGAAAAGAGGAGAGCTGCTGTCCTCTCCACTCCCCTGCCATCTCCTCTCTGCTCTCCTGGGTTGTGCCTGTGCTTGACCCAGAGCTCAAACGAACCTGTCAAATCTCAACAGCTCTTGAGGGACAAAACAAGCAGACAAAACCATTTTAATAAGTCTCAATCTTTGGCTGCCAGGGCTGAGCGTTAAAAAAGCCAGATGGAAAAAAATCAGTGCAGGTAAAGAGGGAAAAACCACCCAGTGTTGAGACTGGTTACTGTAGGAACCCAAACTTTTCTAAAATAGAATTGGGGTATGTGAGGTGAAAATCTGCATCCGGAAAAACTGTCTCTCCAAGGGACAATTTGTTGGTGATAGGAACAGTTGTAAACTAAAAGAGGGGAAGTTTAGATGGCACATTGAAAGAAATTCTTTACCTGGAAGGTAGCAAGGCACTGGCACAGAGAAGCTGTGGCTGCCCCATCCCTGGAAGTCCCCAAGGCCAGGTTGGATGGGGCATGGAGCAACCTGGGATAGCAGAAGGTGTCCCTGCCTGTGGTAGGGGTGGAATGAGATGGTCTTTTAGGTCTCTTCCAACCCAAACCATTCCATGATTCCATAATTCCATGATTCCATGGTCTCAGCAACAGCAGCTTCATTACCAGGACATTTCTCATCCTCAACAAGTCTCTTCTTCCCACTTATGGGCTATGAAATGGGGGCACGTTGCATCATCAGGATGATTTGGGAGCTAAAAACACAGGAATAGCCATGAGGAATGTGCAGGAATGTTCAGCTGCATGAGCCTCTGGATAGGCTTACAAAAACCAGATCATTTTCCATATTCAGTGAAACTTCAGTTTCTGACTTAGGTGCAGTTTAAAAAGTTCCACCCTGTCTTTTCTCCCTTTAATCAAAATGCGACTGAACTAAAAAATGATTAATCATTAATAACCTCCGGTTTTAACAAAAATACTTCCATGACAACCTAAGTAAAATGAAAAAAGTTTTAGAATTCGCTCCAAAACATGGGCTGTGATCACAACCCTCCAGGAATTCCCAGTTTGCTGCTTCATCCACAGTTTCCAGACTTTTGAATAACTTCAAATAAAGGGGTCTGCTTCCTCCAAGGCTAAAATGGGAACCACAGAGAACACACCAAGGATGCAACTGCTGAAACCATCCCAGGCAACAAATGGCTGCCAAATGGGAATCCTGACTTCATCCTTCATTTGTACAAATTCCCTGCCTACGAAAATAACTTCAGGCTAAGCAGGCCACCTCTTGTCACGGAATTGTGACTCAGCTCCATGAACACCTTCTAGATCCACAGAAACACCACTCTGGGAAGTGGAACTTTGGAGATTCTTGGACCAGAATCTTTTAGGAGAGGCAAGATATTGAGGGAAAAGCAGCAGTGATGAATCTGTGATGTGCAATGGACATGAGGGGTTGGGTTAAACCCTTGGCACATCTCCAGGTGGATCACAAAATCCTGGAGATGCTGCAAAGGATTGTGTGAGGAGATGGAGAATGGAAGGAGGTGCACAAGGGGTAAAACTGATCAAGTATGATGAGATTTAAATTAAAACAATAAATACATTTCTGCCTCACTGTGTCTCCTTCAATTGTTGCTTCAGGGACGGTGTTGATTTCCTGCATATTTTGGAGGCTCCACAGAGACTTCTGAGACATTCAAAATACTGGAGAAAGAACCTCAGAAGTCCTTGAGGGACGGATATGTCCAAATTTCCATTAACCAGGAAGAAAACTGAAAATTAAAACCTCAGCAGTAGCTTTGTAATCTCCAAGAGTGAATATTTCTGGTTGTTTTCAAACGGGGAAATCAGGGACATTAAAGAAGGAATTTCATCTCCCTGAAGCACCCTCCCAGAGTGGGAAGGTTTCTACATGGGACAAAAGGAAATGCAGGAGGACGAGAGAGAAAAGAACATCTGGTAGAGCTGGGAGGGTGCTGAGGCCATGGAATCCAGAGAAGTTGTGGATGCCCCATCCCTGGAAGTATCCAAGGCCAGGGCTTGGAGCAATCTGGGATAGTGGAAGGTGTCCCTGCCCATGGCAGGGAGTGGAACAAGATGATCTTGAAGATGTCTTCCAACCCAAACCATCCCATAATTCAGTGCTAGAAATCCCATGGGATTAAAAAAAAAAAAAAATCCATTTCCAGCAATTAACAATGTTCCCTGACATTTTTTCATTTACTGTTGCAGACGAAGTGGTGTGGAACAGGTCATGGATTAACATCTTCTAGATCCACAGAAACACCACTCTGGGAAGTGGAACTTTAGTGATTCTTGGACCAGAATCTTTTAGGAGAGGCAAGATATTGAGGGAAAAGCAGCAGTGATGATGAATTCCTTCATTAATGTCCCTGATTCCACCCCTACCACGGGCAGGGACACTGCTCTGTTTATGAAGGAGAGGGGGTATCACTGGCAAACATTAAAGTTCCCATTCTGCCTCACAATCACCTCAAAATGAGGTTTCTCAGCCCTCTTAAAAAAGCTGCTGATTTGCACATTCATTACCTATTTATTTAAGTGCCAGCAGTGCCACGTGAACTATTTAAAAGCATTAAAGGAAACAGTGAAATTCCTTCTTTGCTTTGCTAAACAGCCTGCAAAGGGTCCAATATAGGATCTTCTGTGACTGGAACACCTTCATTAGAGTGGATTTGCACAAATCATCCATGGTAAAGTCAAAACCTTATCCCACCAAGCAAAGTCCCCAGTTCAGACCAGTTCTGAGCATCCTAGAAAACTTCCATAAGTTTGTCTAACACACAAGAAGAAACTGGGATCATCTGAGGGAAGTTATTTGGATATTTTTCCCAGGGCACTGCTGCTGTTCCCTCAGTGAAAGTGCACCGACCCAGATTTTGGAGAGACAAAAGGGAGGAGATTGTGCAAGGCCTTGGATTCAGGGAGGACAGATTAAGAAGCAGATGTGGAATTTGGATGGAGCACAAGGATATTAACAGGACATGAAATATGATGCAGCAAGATGAGGACAGCACAGGAAATGTTCAATTCAGAGGTCTCCATAATCCTCATCATCCAGAAAGGGAGGAACAGAGTGAAAATAGGGATGGGACATGAGAGTTCCAGGCTGTATCTGCCACCAAAGTGGCACAGTTGTGGCTCCTGGCCCAATGTCCAGTTGGACAGGCCCCAGGTTGCCCACCCAAATTGTCCATGGTGCTGTTTGGAGTGTCCATCATGGCAAAGAAACCTCGTGCCCTTCCCTACAACCGACAGACATTAAAATGCTGCAAAATCTGCCAGGACTCAAGAAATGCTCGGAAAACCATTTCAAGCACATGGTGGGATTCTCTGGGTTGTCCTGTGCACAGCCAGGAGTTGGATTCAATGATCCATGTGGGTCCCTTCCAGCTGAGGATATTCTGTGATTCCATGAACCCATCAACAAATCCAGAGTAGGGATGTCAGATTTTGGGTGTGAACTTGTGTCTCCTTCTCGTAAGAAAGCAGGGATAAAATTAGAAATGGCTTGTTTTGGTTCATTAGCTCTGCCTGGGGATGTCTATGGTGGAGAACATCCTTCACTAACGAGTGAGGGGAGGGGCAGAGACACAAGCAGGGCATTTTTTTTCCCCGTATTCTGCCTGCAGCACATTCACCAAAGTGGCACCTGAGTGCCTTGCAAGTACTCATGAGTCTCCTCACGTCTCCTGGCTGTATTTACTGTGCATGACTTATTGAACACAATCCAGGCCATGGGAATCTGAGAGGAATTCAAAGACCCATTTGTACTGTGGCACAGTCACTTCTGTTCCACTCAGTCCTCCTGGGCGCAGTTGGGGACAGGAGAATTACCCAGTTAAGTGCAATAAAATCAAAGCCATGTCAGCTATTACTCGCTATTAAAGCTTTATGCAATGTGCAGGAAGAAAGCAAGCAAGGCTCCTGTTCTCTCCTTTTCCACTCGTATGGAATTCTTCAAGTAGTTCCGAGTGAAAATCCCAAGGAAAGTCGGTCACAAGGAGGCAAAAGGCCTCTTATGCAAGGTGGAATTTCCCACTTGCTCCCTGGTAAACACAGAGTTATTTCCCATCTGGTTGGCACTTGGTGTGGGATGGTTTCAGCTGCATCACCATCCACACCTCAGGCTTTCTGATTTGGAAAGAGCAGAGGGGGGTTTGCAGAAGCTAAAGAAATCCCATTTTCAGGGAATTCAGGGTCTCATCAGGGAACAAGTGGCAGCACGAGATCTCTACAACTCCCTGGAAGAAGGTTGTAGCCAGGTAGGGGTTGGTCTCTTCTTCCAGGGAAGAAGTGATAGAACAAAAGGAAATGGCCTCGAGTTGTGCCAGGGGATGTTTAGATTGGATATGAGGAAAAATTTCTTCACTGAAAGGATTATCAAGGATTGGAACAGCTGCCTGGGCAGAGGCAGAGTCACCATCCCTGGAAGTGTTCAAAAAACCTATGAATGTGATGCTTAAAGACAGGGTTTGGTGGTGAACTTTGAACTGTTGAGTTAAGGACTTAATGATCTTGGAGGTGTTTTACAACCACAACGATTCTGTGATCCTGTGATGAGGTGTGAACCTTTGAAACCTTCTCTCACTCACCCCTGTGGTTGTTCCTGAGGTGGGATTTTAAAGATCATCTCATTCCACTCCCCTGCCATGGCCAGGGACACCTTTCACTATCTCAGGATTCTCCAAGCCACATCCAGCCTGGCCTTGAACACTTCTAGGGATGGGGCAGCCACAGATTCTCTGGACAACCTGTGCCAGGGCCTCCTCACCCTCACAGGAAGAAGAATTTCCTCATAACCTCTCTAATCTAAACCTATCGTCTTTGAGTTTGAAGCCTTTCCCCCTTGTCCTGTCACTCCAGACCCTTGTTAATGGTCTCTCTACAATTTTTTGTCATCTCCTTTAGCTACTGGAAGACCACAGTTTGGTCACCCCAAAGCTTCTCTTCTCCAGGTTGAACAATCCCAGGTCTCCCAAATTTTCCTCATAGCAGAGCTGCTCCATCCCTCTGGTCATCTTGGTGCCTCCTCTGGACTCGCTCCAACAGCTCCATGTCCTTCCTGTGCTGGGACCTCAGAGCTGGATGCGACATTCCAGGCAGGATTTCACCTAAGCAGGGCAGAAGAGTAGAATTCCCCCCTCTCCTGCTGCCAACATTGTGGGATCAGCCCAGAATACGATTGGATTTCTGGGATTGGAGCACACATTTCTGGGCCATGTCCAGGTCTCACCCACCAGCACTTCCAAGTCCTTCTCCCCAGGGCTGCTCCCTCTGCTCATCCCCAGCCTGGATTGACACTGGGGTTGACCCCAGCTCAAGTGCAGCACCAACACTTGGTCCTGCTACACCAGATGGAATTCCCACTTCTCCAGCTTGTCCAGGTCCCTCTGGATGGCCTCGTCTTTCAGGTGTGTCACTGCACCTTCATCTTGGTGTCATCTACAAATTTGCTGAGAGTGACGTTGATCCCTGTCTTGTCCTGTGTGTTTCAACATTTATATAAAACCCGACAACTTCTACCCAAGTGCTTTTTAAAATGAAATAAAAAGTAACTTCGGACTGAAACAAATCGTCATAAACAAAACATTTCCACTTTCAGCCTTATTTTTTTAAAGAATGCAACTTTCCCTGAGCAGTTCAGGAAAATTTTCTCTGAGGATGGAAGAGCTTTTCAAGGCCTTTTTTATATAACTGAGGAGTCCATTGTTGTCCTGCCTCGTGCTGAACTTTCCTCACAATGAAGTTAATTATAAATATATGAACTGTTATAAATAAATCTGTAAGGCTCTGTATTTTTCTAAATCTGCGTATATGTTCCTTACATTATATCCTGGATAAAGCTGGAGTGGTGGCGTAATACATATAATGGGATGAGTTAAATGTCAGCACAGAGTGGGCGAATCTGGTGTTATTCCAAACATTTTCGCAGGGGAGAACATTTCAAGAATTCACTCAGGAATAAAGGCAAAGAGTTTCAAACAATGTTTTCTCCTCTTTAGAAACTTCTGTTTCCAAAGACTTTGATGTTGGAAAGGAAATTCACAGGTAACCTCCACCTCCCAAATCCATTTCTGCCAAGGAATTGCCATTTTTTGAGGTGGTTTTCCCATTCATTTCTGGAGGTTTCTCGGTTGGATTCCATGTCTGCTCTTGCCAAGAAGCATTTCTGCTGGAATATTCCTGTTGAATAAGCCTTGTATTATTTCAGTTCTTCAGTGTCAGAGTAACATCACTGATTCCAACAGAGTTTCAAGGACTTCAAAAGAGAAAAAACCTACAGCAAATCAACCCAGGAATGACAATTTTAGGTCTTCAGTCTTTGCAATCTTTGAGGTTTTATGCCCAAATTTCAGTATCTTTATTTGTCAGAAATTTTTTTTTCCTCCTGCAGTATTAGGTGGTGACTTTGTGGTTTTCAGCTCTTTCTAAGTCACAAAGACCTTTTCAAGAAGAAGAGGAACATTTTTTTTTTTGGCACAGCTCCTGGAATTAAAGGCAGTGAGAGTGTGGCCACAGCTCAAACAACCCTTCCACCAAGAGACATCGCCTCCTTCTGCTCCTGGTAGCAGAGATCAAACTGTGCCGTGACACTCAGGAAAGAGCAGGAAGAAAAGGTCAAGGAGGCTAATTTGTAATTAAAGGGATGCAATTAAAGGGATGAGTCATTCCACAAGTGAGCTGTGAACCTCAGCTCTTCTCTTATCTCTGTGCACACGCCGGTGGCTGCTGGGAGTAGCGGGATGGAGACTGGATTTGTTTGAATGTTAAACATCTGTCAGGGAGTGCTGGAAAAAAACACAGCCCCTTTGGACTTCAGAGCTCAAAAAGAGACCTTCCAGACAGTCCCTGCAAACCAGTTCCACCTCTACACCTTCCCCCTTCCCTGTATAATCCCTTCTTCATGTCACATTTCTTCTGGGAGTCACCCAAAAAATAAAGGAGTTTTCCTGACAAAGATGCATCTGGAGAGGTGGGAGAGGTGCACTGGAAGGTTCTTCACGCACAAAGGAAGTTCCTGTAAAGAGGAGAAAGAAAAAAGTGACAGTGAGGACTTGGGGAGGATCAGAAACCTTGGGATATCCAACCTTCCTGATGGAATTATCATGGAATGGTTTGGGTTGGAAGGGACATTCAAGGTCAGCTGGTTCCAAGCTCTCTGGACCTTCCACTTGACCAGGCTCCTCCAAGCCCTCTCCAACCTGGCCTTGGACACTTCCAGGGATGAGGCAGCCACAGATTTTTTGGACAACCTGTTCCAGCACCTCACCACCTTCACAGGGAAGATTTCCTAATATCCAATCTAAACCTGTTCCCTTTGAGCTGACAGCCCTTGTCCAGTGACTCCATGACCTCTACAGCTTTCAAGGAGACCACCTGCTGATGATTCCAGCAAGGGGAATAAATCCTGGACCTCAGGTGACATCTTTCCCCTCTCAGTCTGTCACTCTCTTGAAGCCCATTCCCAAAGGGAAGTTTTCTGGGTGTCATCATCCCTTGGGCTGTGTTTTCCTAGGCCAGTCCTAGAGCTCGGGAAGAACAAAGGCAGATCCCTGTGGCTGAGGAAGTTCTCCAGAGTTAATACCATCCAACAAAAATTTTGGCTGGCTCATTCAATTAGAAAAAAAAAAGAGATACTTCCACGAATGCCAATACAATGGCTATATATAAACATATAGAAATGTCTGTGAAACGAAGCAGCTCTCATTCCTAATTAACTGCTGGCTCTCCTGGCTGGGCTCCAGCTTCCACTGACAGATGGTGATGAGCCACTCTCCTCTACCCTCCTTTTATTAATGACCTATCCAAGAGAAAATTCCTCCTCCGTGCGATCCCGAGCTGCCCGGAGCCCATGGCCAACCCTTCCTTGGTTTTCATTAAGTCAGGAATATCTGAACTCTGGCTCATTAGTGCCCACGTTGCTGAAGGCCTCTGGCACAATTAAGTCTTCAACTGGCAGCAGATTTCTCTGTAACAGCTAAATCAGGACTGACTCGTCACGGAAGATCACAAAAAGTGGGATAAAAGGACGGCTGCAAAGCCAAGTCTCCAGGGAGAATCTCCACAGCTCCACCCCAAGCTCCCTGAGTAGAGAAAAAGAAGAAAGTTCTTTCTCCCTCTACTGGTTTTCCATCTTAAAATACCAGTGCTGGCATGGAAATTCTCCCCAGTTCATTTCCAGGAGACTTTCTGCAGGAAGTACCTTGAAGATGAGGAAGGCAGGAACTACCCTGAGATAATAGGGACAATTTGTTCCCAAAACAATCTTTTAGGTAAGTTTGGAAGGGTTGGAAAGGCACATTTCAACCATGCAGTGAAGCACTGAGCCAATGCCAGTCAGGGCAACCCCAGAACTGGATCCAGTTTAGCTCTGCCTCTTACCTCCTCCAGAGATGTCAGAGGGAGCAATTATCACCTCCAGAACAGCAACAGATGCTGATGTTTAATGTTTCCCTGCTCACAGACCTGGCAGCATGGTTGGATCTGCCCTCCAGCCTTCGTGTTGGGTTCTGCAGGATTCTGCATTTCCTGCCCATGGCACAGGGGTTGGAAATGGAGGATCTTTAAGCTCCCTTCCAACCCAAACCAGTCCAGGATTCCGTGTCCTCATGAACCCAGGAAGGAAGGTACAGCAGGATCTGTTGTTTAAGGGTGTTGGTCACACAAGGAGATGAGGGCAGAATCCTGAATGTGGAGGGGTGGATTTTGATTTGAGCAACAAAGATTAAAAGGAGCCTCAAGTTCAGATCCTCATCCCAAGCTCAGGAATGTCCAACCACACCAATCACTGTGAGCGTCCCACTCCATAGGCACCAGATCCAAAGACCTGAATTAGGGAACAATATTCCTGCTGCAGCTCCTGGACTCCTTTCCTACAACCCCTGCCAGCAGCTCCTTCTCTCCTCCCTTACTCACACAATTATTGATCTACAATTATTGAGGGAAACCCCAGAATCCATGGATTGAGCTTCCAGACCCCCAGTTTTATTCTCAGCTTTGTCACTGCCAGCGGGGTGACCTTAGGCAACTTTTTACTGCTCTGATCCTCACTTTCCCAAGGAGGGACAATTTCCCAACAAAGGGACTATTAACACTAAATTTGCTTTTCTTGTGCCTCTCTGTCCCACAGGGTAATGACCTTATCACTTACCAGCCCTCCCACCACGCCTGCTCCCTCCTCAAGTGCAAGATGTCTTTCCTCTCAAATTATCTGTCTTTCCTCTCAAATTATCTCCCCAATTAACAGCACGAAGATAACTCGAAGCAATTTTGCTCTCAGCTGTCTTTGTGTTCAAGCCTCCTTCTTCCATTTCACACCTGATTTGGGGTCTCTATGCCTGAGAGCTCAGTGGTGTTTTCCAGCTGCATCTGGTGGTTCCATAAACAATATTCCTTCCCCTTGTGAGCTAAAATCCCAAAAATGCTTTGGGATAAGTTATTGAGGAATTCTAAATCAGAGCAGCTATGATTGCATGGTCCTGTGCAGCTGACCCATAATTTATGTTCCTATCAGGACGTTTTTCAGATGGATCACTTGGGGAGCTGAGGTCACAAAGAGTGAGAGGATCCAAACCCACATAACTTGTCCCTTTAGAATTCTTCCTCCTTTTCTCTCTCTATTGAATATCCTGGCTCTCTTAAAGGTATTCCAGAATTATTCCTGGATATATGTCTCCAGTGGCCCTATTTTCCACTTTTTATTTGTTCTCTCAATCTTTCTCCATTGGGTTTGGGATAATCCCCACCATGTATTTCATTCAAATTCCAGGAGAATTCAAGAATTGCACTTTTAATCGGCCTATCAAATGTGATCTTACTGTACAACGCCAACTAATTCATTCCTTTTGTATATTTGGGAATTCTAGAAGCATTTTATCCCAAGGTGACACAGATTTGCTCTGTTTTGCTTGGACATGAGGCAGATATTGAGCAGGATGAGTTTTCCACCTGTCCATTCTTAGAGGTTAAACAATGAACATAAAATAGCAAAAGCCAGAGCACAAATAATGATGAAAAATCCACCTGGGTAATTTCCAAATATTCCTGTTTTTACACTTTTTGATAAAAGCATCACAGAATGGTTTGGGTTGGGAGGGACCTTAAAGATCCTCTTTCCAACCCCCTGCCATGGGCAGGGACACCTCCCACTATCCCAGGTTGCTCCAAGCCCCTTCCAGCCTGGCCTTGGACATTTTCAGGGATGAGGCATCCACAACTTCTCTGAGGAATCTGTTCCAGGACGTCCCCACCCTCACAGGGAAGAATTCCTTCCTAATATCCCACCTAAACCTTCTCTCAGTTTAAAGCCAATTTTGAACACTTCTATTGAGTGTCTTAATTTTCAGGAGCATTGGCAGGAGCAGCTCTGCTAAAATATTCATAGGGGAGCACTTTCCAACAAGTGAAGTGGCTGGATTTACCCTGGAGACTCCCTAGGATGAGTTATGCTTATCCAGCCTACAAGAAGCAGCAGGCTGGGGTTTTCCAACCCGCTCCAGTATCACTCCACATGGCTACACTCAGTGCCCAGTCTTTCTTCTCTCCAGGGGGAGCTCCTGGGTTTTTTTCCAGGATGATTCCATCAGGGGAAAACGCAATTCTTCATAAAATCATGGAATTGTTAAGGTTGGAAAAGTCTTTTGAGATCATCAAGTCCAACCATCGGCCCAGCATGATGTTCACCATTAACCACGTCCTCAATGCTGCATCCACGTGTTTTTTGAACATTTGCAGGGTTGTGGGTGGGATGAATTCCACAGTGTTGGTGTTAATTTTCTTGCCAGCTTTCCTCCCCTCTTGGACACCACCCAATTCCTGTTTGACCTCTGCAAGTGCATCACAAATACTGCCCTGGACTGGCAATAATTGGAATGCAGAGGGAGGGAGAAGAGGTTAAATCCATACAAAAGGAAAGGGAGAAGGTGGAAATTCCCTTATGTTTAGTCCCAAAATCATAGAATCAAAAATCATTAAGGTTGAAAAAGACCTCAGAGATCATCAAGTCCAACTCAGTGTCCTAGTTCCTACGCAGCTCCTGCCTCTTGTGTTTCCTTGAACCTCTTCCCTGGTGAGATCCCTGCTGCTCCTGCTGACTTCAGGGCCTGGATGAAAATAAAATCAGAGGCCATGTAACCTGGAAAGTGCTTTCAAATGGGTTTTTTTTGTCCCCTTGGAGGGTGAGAAAGCTCCCACCCCCATGGGAGCAATCACTGTGAGCATTCAGAAAAGCCTGTGCTGAGAACAGCAATCCCCAAGGAGATTCCAAGGGATCTGTGGGAGTGCAATCAGCCACTGCAAAGTGCCTTTTCCTGCAAGACTCAGGCAATTCCTATCCATTCCTTGCGTGAAACCAGTGCTGGGGAAAACTTGGGGGACAGGATTTTCCTGCAGGGCCTTTGCAGGAAGAGCTTGGCCTCCTGGTGGGTCTCATCCTCTTGGGACAAAGATGTTCCTTCAGGCTGTCCTGGCACAGCATCCACAGGGTGCCCTGTGTGATGCAGTCAGAAAGTGTCCAAAGGAGGGACACGAAGGTGGTGAAGGGTCTGGAGGGGAAGCCCGACGAGGAGAGGTTGGGCTTCCTTGGTTTGTTCAGCCCAGAAAAGATTCTGAGGGGGAACCTCCTTGGGCTCTGGAGCTTCCACATGAACAGGAGGGCAGGCACCGATCTCTTCTCTCCGGTGACAGTGACAGGATCTGAGGGAATGGCCTCAGGTTGTGTCAGGGGAGCTTTAGGTTGGTTTTTAGGATAAGGTTCTTCCCCCAGAGGGTGGTTGGGCACTGGAAAATGCTCCCCAGGGAATGGTCAGAGCCCCAAGCCTGACAGAGCTCAAGGAGGCTCGGACAATGTTGTCAGGAACAGGGTGGGAGTTTTGGACATCTCCTGGAGATGGAGACTGACCTGGAGCTCACCTGAACAGAGTTTGGGCAAGGCCATGTGCTCCCAAAGGAAGAGGGATAAAAGAAAACCCCTTCCCATCCCTGGATGTGTTCCAGGATGGGTTGGATGGAGCTCTGAGCAACCTGGTCTAGTGAAAGGTGTTGCTGGCCATGGCAGGGCATTGAAATGAGATGATCTTGAAGGTCCCTTCCACCCACAGCAGTTTCTGATTCCATGAAAAAAAATAACAAACCCAAACTTAATTAAAATAAGCCCCACTAGGGATAAAATATAACAAATAAAGGAATATATAAACCAGGAGTTAAGATTTATAATCCTGGAAAAGGAGGTTTAAAGAATCATATTCATTTATAAAAATAATCTATGAATCCAAGTCCCTTTCTTAATTCCTTGCTGAAAATAACAGCGAATTTACCTCGTTTCCATTTTTTTCCACACAAAAGAGGGAAAGCAAAGGCTTCCCAAGCTCTTATGATTAATTGAATGCAGTTAGAGCAGGCAAGGTATTTACAAGTTGTGCTTAATAGAAAGGTTTATCAAAGGCAGGGTAATTACCAGACAGTTTGGGAGCCTGAACACTGAGTGTTATTAAAATAAAAAGATGTAGAGAAAAAGGTAGAGGAGGAAATAAAAGAGAATTCACAGGGAAATATGTAAAAGCAAACTGCTTTAAAGCCAAACTGGTGCCTCGGCTCTCTTTACACAGAGCAAAAAGCAAATTATAACAGCGTGAGCAAGGAAAGCAAGAAATGCCTGGGTTAGTGGGAAAAAAAACAGCAATAAAAGGTCAGGGGGTGTGGAGGATGTCCCTGTCCATTTTTTTGAGGGGATATTTCATCAGGGATGCCGGGTGCAGGTGTGATCATGGAATCTCAGAATGGTTTGGGTTGGAAGGGACCTTAAAAACCATCTCCCAAATTCCCTGCTATGGGCAGGGAATTTCCCACTGTGCCAGGTTGCTCCAAGCCCCATCCAACGTGGCCTTGAGCACTTCCAGGGATGGAAATTGGATGAAATCTTTTAATTTTCCCTGTGAAACCACTAAGGAGCAGTGTCAGAAGAGGCTCATGACCCATATGGACACTTTGATCCAACTGGGAATGGTTGTTGTCCCCTTCCCAAGCAGCAGGAGCCCCACAAGTTCCCCAGGTAGTTCTCTCCAAAGTCTAATCAGTCCGACTGCTAAAAATAACTGCTGCTTATCCACGCTGAAATCATTCCAGTAATTAATAGAAAATTAATTCAAGGCAGGCGGCGATGCCCCTGAGAGCCAACGACCTTGCTTTGTGCAGGGAAGACAAATTAGCCAAAGTCCATCCAACATGAGCCATCAAAATGGGAGGAACAGGATGTTCCCAATCTCCTGACTGTTTTTATCCACACAGGATTTGTGGCTCACGAGGGAGGAAGAGCTGCCATTACCATTCCAACTATTCCCTGGCCAGCAATTATATCATCCTTGATATTTTGTTGGGATCCTTGACATTTATTTTGATTTTTTTTTCTATTTTCTTTCTTTTTTTTCTTCACCTCTGGATGCTGTTCCTACAGTTTAACCCGGTCTATGGAAATATGGTTAATGCAGCTCCATCCCTGTTCATCCCTCTATCCTTCCACCTCTGCCCATGGATCTGACTGGGCATCACCCTGCCCAGGTTCAAGCAAATTAAATGAGGAGAAAGCTCTTAAAGTTCTAGAAATTACCTCATTTTTTTGGTGAAAATTAGTCAAAAAAGGGGAGAAAC
Organism: Monarcha castaneiventris obscurior; assembly: GCA_026261815.1. Taxonomy (NCBI): domain Eukaryota; kingdom Metazoa; phylum Chordata; class Aves; order Passeriformes; family Monarchidae; genus Monarcha; species Monarcha castaneiventris. Next base: position 723,466 of record JAMPIT010000885.1, on the reverse strand, counting down.
CCCAAAATGAGGGGTCCCACAAAAGGATCTAAGCTCCTCAAACACTCTTAGAAGCAGCAGTCTACTGGACAGCAGGAAAATCCATCCCCTGATGATGCCTTTTGCTCAGCAAAAGAGGAAGGAATCCTAGGAAGGAGCCCTAAGGCAGGGAAAAAACCAGAGAACTGGGAGCTTAGAGGATTGAGGGGAGACACGATTGGGAAATTCAGCTTCATTCATTCCCAAAATTTCAGGTCAAGGGAGATGATTCTCTCCCTCTGCTTTGCTCCAGTGAGATCCCACCTGGAGCACTGCATCCAGCTCTGGGGTCCAATATCAGGAGGATGTGGAGCTGCTGGAACGAGTCCAGAGGAGGCCACAGAGATGTCCCAAGGGCTGGAGCCCCTCTGCTCTGGAGCCAGGCTGGGAGAGCTGGGAATGTCCAGCCTGGAGAAGAGAAGGCTCCAGGGAGAGCTTAGAGCCTCTCCCAGTGCCTAAAGGGGCTCCAGGAGAGCTGGAGAGGGACTTTGGAGAAGGCAATGGAGTGCCAGGACACAGGGAATGGCTTCCCACTGCCAGAGGGCAGAGTTAGATGCGATATTGGGAAGGAATTCTTCACTGGGAGAGTGGTGAGGGGTTGGAATAGAAATCCCATCCCTGGAAGTGTTCCAAGCCAAGTTAGATGGGGTTTGAAGCAACCTGGGATAGTGGAAGGTGTCCCAGCCCATGGCAGGGTATGGAAGGAGATGATTTTGAAGTCCCTTCTAACCCAAACCATTCTGAAAATGCACCCCTTGGCTGTGCCCAGGCTGCAGAGTCTGTAAATCCATCTCCTCCATTTCCATCCTATCAGGTCTGTTCAATCCCAGACACATTCCTGGCCGTCCTTTGGCATCCCACTTTTTGCTGGAGAGGCTGACAAGGCAGCTGTTAATGCCATGCTCAGTGCTGGCTGTGCTATCGATCCCAAAACCTCTGGGCTCGGGATCTGTGGCACCTCAGAAAAGGTCACGGCCGAGCAGGATGTGCAATTTGTAAAGGTCAGGCTGGGGAGGGGATCCCTGACTCCTGCCTGGGGAGCTGAGAGGGCTGATTTCATACCAGCGACAAAATCAAAAGTGGAACTGCTGGGAGCAGCTTTGAATCACACAATAGGATTTTGGTTTTCCTTTTAGGTGTCCATTTATTGTTAAGAATCTGACAAAACACAACCATCTGCAAGGTGGTGCCTATTTAGTAGCCAAGCTCCCGTAAATCAGTAAAGATTTAGCCAAAAAATGAGTTGGGAATCCAATTTGTTTAATCAAATTCAGGTTTGGATTTAGGACAAGTTGGGCAATGCCCCAAACTCTTCTGACAAGGCCTCCCCTGGGCATATCACGGAATCATGGAATGGTTTGGGTTGGAAAGGATCTTCAAGATCATCTCATTCCAACCCCTGCCATGGGCATCTTCCACTACCCCAAGCTGATCCAAGCCCCATCCAGCCTGGTCCTGGACATTTCCAGGAATGGGGAAACCACAGCTTCCCTGGGCAAACTGTGCCAGGGCCTCCCCACCCTCTCAGGGAAGAATTCCTTCCCCATATTCAATTTTAAGCTGCCCTTTATCAGGGGGAACCATGAAGCCATTCCTCCTTGCACTGTCAAATTAGCAAATTCCTAAAGACTTCAAGCAACTGAGGGTTGATTTTTCCAATCGATTTTCCGGCTAAACAGTTAAATCAGGAGGAAATGACAGATATTAATCAGAATTCCCATTATCTCTCCTGGTTTGTGCAACTCATCTTCTGCTGACCTAAGCATCAGAGCATTTGATAAAGCAGTCAGGGAAGAAAAAAAAAAAAACAAACAACACTTTTTTAATGAAGTAGTTTTTGTACAAAATTGCCAATTCATCAAAATCAAATTGCTTCACACCACTGCATCTCTCCAGCCCAATTAGTTTGTAATTAGTTAACACAAAGTGGAACAGTTCTAAGCAGAGGGACAGAGACAAGTGCTATCAGAATTCCTGCCTCTGTAAAAAGAGGAGCATCTGCTTCAAAGGAAACCTGACTTTAAAGGACTGATCCTATATCTCCTGTATCTTAATTACATGTCCCAAGTGGAGATTGGTTTAGATGGATCTTGCTCTCCACACCTGGGTTTGACCCCAAAATCCATCCTGGACTTCAAATAATTTTATTATTTCTGCAGAGCACTTCTTTGCCCACAAAATCCTATTTCCCAACATTTTATCAACAAATTCAAAACCAAGCCAAAAAAAAAAGCTGGGACAAGAATGTTCCCTCAAGAAAACATTTTCCCCATGTATAGGTCCATGAGATGAGCTCCTTCTGTGGAGATTTTTCCCAAAATCTCGTTAATGTTGGGAAAGCACCACCACTTATGGGGACTGACCACAAATTAAGGGCATGATGGACAAAAAAGGAGATTTTTATCACCTTTTTATGAGGGGGAGGCAACTTAGGAGGACTTCAGGATGCCATAAGGTTATGAAAGGAAAAAAATTAAAAGGGCCAAAACCTTACAGAGGTGGGGATTCATCTCTTCTCCCAAGGAATAGGACCAGAGGAAACAGCCTGAAGTCATCAGGGGAGGTTTAGATTGGATATTAGGGAAAATTTCTTCACCAGATGGGTTGGACCAGATTTCCTAGGGCTGTGGTGGAGTGCCTGTCCCTGGAAGGATTTAAAGAACGTGTGGATGTGGCACTTGGGGACAGGGGTTTGTGGTGGCCTTGGCAGTGCTGGGAGAATGGTTGGATTCAATGATCTCAGAGGGTTTCTCCAACCTGAAGGACTCCATGATTCCCTGGGAAAGGAGGGACCAAGAGGCCGTGGATTGAGTGCAGCTGTGGCCACATGAGGAGCAATGGTCCCTGCTGGTCATATCCAGCCCCAGATTCACCCTTTTCTACCCTCTGGATTCAAAGCCAGGGTTGGACAGGACTTGGAGCAACCTGATCTGGTGGAAGTTGTCCCTGCCCATGGCGGGGGTTGAAACTGGATGATCTTGAAGGCCCCTTCCACCTAAAATCCTGCCGTGCTTTTGTGTTTCCTCCTGCAGCAGCTGGATTGGAAATCTCAGGTTCTTTCCAGTCCATATTCTGAGGTTTCTGGTGGGGCCAGGAAAATGAATTTTCCTGATGGAAGGAAAAGGACACAGACTGGGAAGCAGCAAGGGTGGTTTGAGATCTGTGGTGTGATCCCAGGAAATTCATGTTTCCTGCCTGTATTTCCAATATTTTGCCACATTTGTGCACAGGAAGCTGCAACGCCTGGTAAGGGAAAGGTCAGAAAGTTTTTTGTGAGGGCAGAACAAGCACAGAACCTCTTTGTGGTCCCAGCCCAGGCTTCTCTCCCCACCCTTCACCCCAGCTCCAAAGCGTGGGTGCAGGAAAATGCTCTTCTTTCTCCCCACAAACAACTCCAGGATGCACCAGGCATCACCAGCAGGAGCTGGCAGGGATCCCACACTCCGAGACTTTTCCAAGCAGAAGAGCTCAGCAATTAGCAAAATAACAAAAAAAAAAAGAAAAAAAAAAAAAAGTCAAATGCATTTTTGGTGCTCTGAAGTTGCTGAGATTTTTAAACAAACAATCTGGGGCTGCTCCCACACACCAGGAGAGGTTTGGGCTCCAGCCATGTGGCAACAGCACCATCGTATGGGAATCTCCAATCCCTGCAGCCCCTGGAATTTTCTCCATCGACTCCTTGCTCTGCAGACAAGATCAGCACTATGGTGGGATTATTTACAGCCATGCATTGATTTCACGGTTGTCAGCAGGAATGCGTGGGATGTGAAGGTGAATTTTTCTCCAGGGCTGGTCAGGATGGCTCCACAAATCGGAAATCCCAAACGGGAATCGCTGGGTGTTTCGCTCTGTGCCAAGACCCTTGGAGAAATACTCAAGGTCAATCAAGCTCCTTGCTCGTTAAACTTTTTCATTGCTCCCTGGTTGTACCTGTGGGCACCCACAGATCCCAAAAACTTCCCTTGGGATGCAGGAATTCCAAGCCCTGTTTGGTGTTGGAGGAAAAATGGGCACAAAGAAAGGAAGGCTCGAGCCAGAGGTCCCTGAGCAGCCCAGTAACAGAGACCCAAACACCTTCCTGCATCCTCTCATGGTCCTACTCTTAACAGCAGCTCCACTCTTTGTTGCTGGACTCTGGAATTCCAGCAGGAATCCCAGCCTTGCATCCATGTGCTCTGAAGCTCATTTGAACAACAAACCTGGATAGAAATCATTGGAGTGGGAGCTGGACCATGACATGGACCAGTGTTAAATAGCTTCAGATGTGGGAGCTGGGGCCTCTCTCTGCTGGTAGCCAAGGGCACCTCTGGAGCAGCTGGAATCATTTTTCCTGCTGCTGGATCTTCATGTCCATCCCAGGACATGGCACAGGAGAGTGGAAAACAGCTGGGAGCTGGGGGAGAAATATTTTAGCCTGAGAAAGGGAACATTCTGTGTCTTTCCATAGAATCATGGAATTGTTTGGGTGGGAAGGGACCTTCAAGGACAACCAGTTCCAACCCCTTGCCATGGGCAGGGACACCTTTCACTATCCCAGGTTGATCCAACCAGGCCTTGGACACTTCCAGGGATGGGGCATCCACAGCTTCTCTGGGCAACCTGTGCCAGGGCCTTACCACCCTCACAGGGAAGAATTTCTTCCCAATATCCAATATAAACCTAGTCTTTCATCCATCCATCCATCCATCCATCCATCCATCCATCCATCCATCCATCCATCCATCCATCCCTCCAATCTCTGGAAACATCTCTATGCCTCCTCCTTTTGAAATCTTTTTCTCACTTTATCAATTCATCTGTTATCCTGCATATCCAATCCCACGCCTCATTTGGGATCCACGCTTCCCTCCTTGAAGAAAAGTCTATAATGGGATTTGTCTCACTCCCACCTGGTGACTCCACCTCGTTTATTCCCCACCCATTCTGATTTGGGACAGCTGAGTATTCCTGAGGCGGTGTTCCCAAGAACAGCCATAAAAAATTCCCACTTGGATGCCTGAAATTGGTCACTCGATTCCCTTCCTCTAACATCCCCAATTCCCACAGCATGAGGAGACTTGCAGGCAGCACCAGCTCCCTGTTAAACATCATCCAGCAGTGGAAAAGCCAATAAAATTCTCTCTGAATCCCATTTTAACTCCACACAGGGACTTCAGAATATCCTGGAAAGGAATTACAGGCACGACCACACTGAGAAAACAACTCAGTGACCTCTCCTCGGGGCCAGGCAGCCTTGGACAGCAGCTCCTTTGTTCCTGCCCTTAATCCTCGCTGGAATTAAGGCATCCAAGAAGATCTTACAAGTCTGAGCTCACAGTCTGGAGAATCCATAGGATCTCCTGGTGATCCAGCTGTTCCAAGGGCTACAGCTCAGCCAGGAGCTGGGATGAGTGTGTGGAACTTCAGCTTCATTTCCTCTTTGATGGGTTCTGCTGGTTTGGGGTTTTTTGCTTCTCTTCTGCTGATGGATTTCAGCTGAAAAAGAGGAGGTTTAGATGGAATATTGGGAGGAAATTTTTCCCTGGGAGGGTGGGAAGGACCTGGCACAGATTCCCCAAAAAAGCTGTGGCTGCCTCATCCCTGGAAGTCCCCAAGGCCAGGTTGGATGGGGCTTGGACCCCATGAAAAGGGGTTGGAATAAGATGGTCTGGAAGACCCCTCCAAGCCAAAAATTCCATGATCCTGTGATTCTAAGATCTCTGTCATCCCACAGGCTTCCCTCCAGACGACCAGGAAATTGGAGAAACTTCCTTTTGATGTCTCTCTGTCCAGATTTCACCTCTTGACCTCTTTTTCCTCAAATATCCAGCTCATGGCCACTCCTTGATATGATTCATGACACCACGGTCTCTACCATGATCCATCACCATTTTCCCAGCCTGACACTGGGCAGAAGCAAATAATCCAGCACCAGGATAGAGCAAATAATCAACTCCTGTTTCCCTTTTTCCCAAACAAAGAGCTCCAGACCTGTCTCTATCAGGAATCTGCAGTGACAGCAAAAATAATATGAAAAAAACCCAAACTCCAAGTGATTTGCAGGCATCATGAGATTCCCAGAGGGAATTGATGGTCTTTTCCATGAAGGCAGATGAATTGGGAATTTTAAAACCTCAGGAAGAGAAAACAACACCACGTACACCCCATCCTATGGATAAGTGTGTGTTAATGCACGTGGAATTATAACGGGACACGTTTGCCATCTTCAGGAGTCGAGCAGGAATTGCACTTCCATTTCCCAAAAAACAATGAGAATCAACAATTTATGTAATGATACAGGAATTCCCGGGATCTCACACGGCCTCAGGCAAGCAGGACTGGGAGATATAGAAGCTCTCAGCTCTCAGATTCTCTCACAGCACCACAAGTTTTGAGTTTTTCTGGCTGATACTAGAAAAAGAATAAAAATAATGATACTGGGGAAAAAAAACCCTCCCTACCAAATCCACTAAGGCCTGGAATTAAATATTTCTTCAAAAAATCGTCGATAAGGAAGAAAAACTCTTTCCATCCGTTTTTCCCCCCTTGGCCCCGTTCTTCCTTACCACAAAAAGCTAAACGCTATAGGGACAATCCTAAGGGATTAAAAAAGAAAAATAGCCTTAAAGAGCTCTGAATGAGGAACTCCAGAGCCTGAAAAGAAAAACTGGGGATTTTTATCCATAAAGGCTGGCTGTGAATGATCTGGTCTGTAAAAATATGATGAGGCAGAAGCCAATAGACACAGAAAGAAGGTGTTGGGATGTTTTTTCAGGTGTGTTTTACACAGAAGAGTCCAAGTGGAAGTGGTTAAGATCCCCATGGAGGAACCAGGATTTGTCAAATCATCTCCTCCACCAGATTCTCCACTGGTATAAATCAGGGCAGGAGTTTTATTCTCTACCTCTCATCCCACAGCCACTGATCAATGATCCACCTGCACACCTTCCTTTCAACTTGGAAAAAATTCCTGCATGGGAATAAATCCCTGAAGGAAAGAAATGCACAGCACCGAGATCCCAGGAAAAAAATAAATAAATTAAACATTGAATTTAGCAAAAAAGCCCTGTTTTCTTTTGCCCTGGCATGTCCTGAGAAGTGGTCACAGGATGTGAGGAATGGGAGAGGACTCTGCTCAACCCACGAGAGCAAACATTCGCACTTGAGGCTGGAATGTGGCTGAAGTCACTCTCTCTGTGAGGGAGAAGTGGCATTTTTTGGACAAGCCTGGGTTGTTGACATGGAATCCACTGTGAGTCAAGTGTCCAAACTCGTACCCAGCCTCTGCCAGACAAGAGGGACACAAAGAGAACCAAGTCACAAACGAAACACCTCAAAATAAATCCATCACAAAATCCCTTGGGTTTCAAACATCAAAAAGAAGAGCTGGCCATTGCTTTTCAAGAGAAAATAAATGCAAATGAGGGCGAATGAACTCCTCAATACCTGGAAAGGCCAATGCACTTTTAATTTGCCCACATACCTCCCTACCACATACCTTGTTATCACGAGTATCGCTCACACAGGCAGATAAATACCCGAAGCTGTTGATTCCAAGAACATTTTGTCCTCGATTGAAACACAATGGCTCCACTCAGGGTGGCACCGGGGGTGGAGAGCCTCGTTCACAGGCTGCCACTGCAGCCTCAGTGGCTCCGAAGAAATGCATAAGGCCGGCCTTGTTCGGAAGAATTCGGGGCTTTTTTCCACTCCTGTGAGCACTTTGCCCAAGGGTAGGAGGGAAGGCGGGGGTGGCAGCGGTGGAGGGGAGCCCAGAGAGCCGGCAGGGAAACGGGAGAGGCATCAAACACAAATATCCCAACACACAAAGCAACCCCTCCCTTGGTCCAGCCGGCAGCTCCCTCAGGTGCCTTCTCAGGGATGACCTTGTGGGCACGCCCGGCCTCGCAGGATATATAACCTGCCCCAGGAGGAAACAACCCAGAGGCAGCCCCAAGAGAGGTTATTCCAAGATGAAGGCTTTCCTTGTGCTCCTGCTGGGAGCACTCCTGTGCGTGGACTCAGGTAAGATCCCGAAAAGGATCTGCCCCGCAGCCCTTCCTGCAGATCTTCGATCTGGAAGAAGGATTTGTGATGGGGGTTGGCAGGGAGGGAAGAGATCTTGGCACGTGGTCATCCCAAGCGTGGGGAAAAGGCACAGTGCCATCCTGGGGATGGTGGAATCCTCCGAGCTTCCAGGAAAGAGAAATCCTGAATCCTGAATTAATCAAAATCCAATTTTTTTTTTAAGCCAGACCATGCAGTTAAGGGAGGAGGGGAGGGGTTAAGTGAGGTGGGAGGATTATTTTCCTTCTTCCCAGGCTATCAAAATTGCAACATTTCTGCGAAGTTTTCCTCCAACATTTTTTTTCCGGCTTTTCCTTTCAAAAGCGGACCCTGACACTATCAAGATTTCCAGAATTGTGTAGGAAAATAAAAATTACAATGCCATGATGTGTTATTTTATAGACTGGATGGGTGGACTTTGGACACTCTCAGGTATTTATAGCTCCCCTGAGAAAAAAAAAAGGGGTTTAAAGCAGATTTTCCCTATTACCAGAGAAGAATCAAATCTGAGCAGTTTTTCAATCAGCAGAGGGTGCCTAAGGAATAAGCTGTGAAGGGTCTTGCACAGTCCTCAGATCTTTCTCTCTGCCAGCTTCATTCAGAGCACTCAAAATTTGACTTTTATGGCATTGTAAGTCAGATCAATGTGAGAACAGAGTGAAGCACTCAGGCAAATTGGGAGTTGGCTCCTCACCTCTGTGACTGCATCGGTCGTTTACACCGGAGTGGCTTGGACAGAGGGACACCAAGTGCCTCAAATGAAATCCTTCAGTCACTAATTTCTAAATCTGGGGTTTTCAGTGTCCTAAAAGAGTATTTTAGGCATTAGGATATTGAATTGGGGGATTCATGATACAAGTTTGGTGATCATGGGTCTCAAGGAAATATATAAATATATATATATGTTAACTGATATTTGCAAGGCTTCAGTGGCACCCTGGGGCACAAGGAGGTGACAGGAACAGGTAATTACACCACAACCTCACTCCTCTGGGGATAATTTGTCACCAGGGCTGGACAGCTGGGAGCTGGCAGCTTTATCCTGCTTTTGCTGGATGCACAGAACAGCCCAGCAGGTGTTGCCAGCAGTGATTTCCATCCCCTATGGAGAGGCATTTCCATGAAGGATTGGGAATGGGGTGGTCAGAGAGGGGTGGAAGTCATGTTTGAACTTTGCTTTCTAAGAGGGGGAGATGGAGAGTGAGAGTCACGAGCTGAGAACTGAGGCAACGGGACGAGACTTTGCAAAATCCTGCTCCATCCCTCAGGTTGGATGGGGCTTGGAGAAACCTGGTCTAGAGGGATGTGTCCCTGATGAGACAATCTTTAAATCCTGTCCAACCCAAATCATTCCATGATTCTCTTCAAGCCCAGCTCCATCTGCTCCCTTTTTGCTCCCTCACTGCACTGACTACATCCAAAATGTCTTCGGCACCTGCTTAACCTGACTCCCACCTCAACCAGGTGTATTATTATCCATTTAAAACATGGAAAAAACTATTTTTTTTCACAAAGCAGAGGAGATGTCTTCCTTTGAGGATCCCCAGGAATGGTCCCATTTCCCAGTGCAAGCCCTTGGTGGAGTTCTCTGGAGAACTTTGGATAGATTGAAGATACATGAGAGGTGTAGAATTGTTCCTCCTTCTGCAGGACTGGGTCCAGTTCTGGGGTCAATATCAGAAGGACATGGAGCTGCTGGAACAAATCCAGGGGAGACCATGGAGATGCTTCAAGGGCTGGAGCCTCCCTTCTCTGGAGCCAGGCTGGGAGAGCTGGGGGTGTTCACCCTGGAGAAGAGAAAACCCTGGGGAGACCTCAGAGCTCCTTTCAGTGACTAAAGAGGCTCCAGGGGAGCTGGGGAGAAAATTTTAGGAGGTCCTGTTGGGATAGGATGAAGGGTAATTTTTAAAAAATAAAAAAGGGTGGATTTAGGTTAACTATAATTAAGACTTTTTTTAATGAAAGTGGTAAAAAAATGGATCAGGCTGCCCAGGGAAGCTGTGGCTGCCCCATCCCTGGAAGTGTCCAAGGCCAGGTAGGATGGGGCTTGGAGCAACCTGGTCAGCTGGAAGTTGTCCCTCCCCACAGAAGAGGGGTGGAACTGGATGATTTTAAAGTCCCTTCCAACCCAAACCATTCCATAATTCCCTGATTTCTCTCCTAACCCCTCTGAGTCTCTTGCAGGTTCATCTTTGCAGTGCTACAGCTGCACATCCCAGCTCAGCAACTCCAAGTGCCTGACGAAGGTGGAGTGTGGCGACAAGAATATGTGCAAGACAGACGTGATCCGTAAGGAAAAGTGGGGGTAGAAAATGTTTTAGTTGGGATGTTGGAGCCAAAAATTCCAGCCTCAGGCGCCCCATCCAGGCTCAGCCAGTTTGGATACACCGGGTGGTTTGGGCCAGCAAACCTTAGTGTGCAAATGTCTTTCACTTGCACAAAATTAGGTTTATTTCTCTTTCACAACACCAAAAAATTCTTTGCTTGCAAAGGCAATGGTTAATTTTTTTTGCAATGTTTGCAAACATGAATTAAAATGGGAGGGACTGAGCCTGGTCCAACCTGGTCGTGAAGTTAGGAGGCGCAGATTTGAGGTGAAATCAATGAAAATGACAGAATTTCATCTCTGCGTCTGCGGGGAAACTTGAAAAATTAGGATTTTATCCTCCCATTCTAGATCTGGTTTGCCCTGTCCAGATCTGTGCTGACAGCTGAGTTTCTCTTAGACCTGGGGCACAAAACCCATCAGTGGCACATTTAACCTTCTCTCTGTCAGCAGCAGACGTGATACCACCAGTAGGAATTATCCTGGTTAGGAATGTGCAAATCCATGACATTCACATGTAGGAGAGACAAGATGTTGAATTCTTTCTTATTATTGCACAGGGCAAAGATTTGGTGCCCAGAATGGATTTTAGATCTCCTGGAGGAGAATGGATCAGATCTCCTGGAGGTCAAAACCTGCTGGTAACCAGCAGCTGCCAAAAGTGGCCAAAAAAAATTTGGCTGTGCCTCTCAGAAACAAATCAAACAATAACTGCCCCCTGAAATGGGAATAGCCGTGTTTCCATAATTTCCCAGGTGTTGAAAGGCTCCGTGCAACAAAGATGTTTGGGATTGGGCTTCACAGTGAGAGAGGGCAGGGTTAGATGGGATATTAAGAAGAAATTCCTCACTTTTAGGGTGGTGAAACCCAAAGAAGCTGTGGCTGCCCCATCCCTGGAAGTGTGCAAAGCCAGGTTGGACAGGGCTTGGAGCAACTTGGTCTAGTGGAAGGTGCCCCTGCCCATGAGATGATCTTGAAGGTCCCTTCCAACCCAAACCATTCCGTGATTCCAATTTTTCTCCCAAGGAACGAGCTCAGATAAGAACAGCATCCCATTATTCAGTTCCATGAGGCTTGGCTTGGACTGAATGCTTCTAATAATGGTCCTGCTTTCCTCCCAGGGGTCGTGGGGCTCTTCAGCATCATCAGCAAGGGATGTGATTCCTCGTGTGAGGCATCCCACCAGGACTTCAACGTGGGCAACAGGAACATCTCCTGCTGCAGCAGTGACCTCTGCAACGTCAACGCCGCGGGCAGTGTGAGGTCCAGCTACGGGCTGGCCGGAGGGATAGCGGCCGGAGTGCTCTGGACCGTCCTCAACAACAAATTGTGAGGAGCAAAGAGGCCTCCCATGACCACAGCAAGCCTTGGAGCACCCCTCTAACAACAGGAATTGTAACCAGGAGCAGTGGGGTGGGCTGGGCACCCAGCACACCCTGGGAGCTGATGGCAGCTCTTTGCCGTATGATGGCTTCTGCTTTAATCTTGCAATGCTCAAGTGCTACCAGATAAGGAAATTCGTGTTCATGTTATCTGCAAAACACCTCGAATAAAGTTATTTCTCCACCAACTGTGAGTGTGTCACGTATCTATCACTCAGTCTCTGCCCACAGCAGAGCTGCAGGTGGGTCTTGTGTGTCCAGGTCACTGCTGTGAAATGTGACCTGAAATCCCTTTTATTACCAGGTAGCCCCTCCAGGGGATGAGGGAAAGGCTGTGGATGTATCTACTTGGAGTTCAGGAAAGCCTTTGATTCTGCTTCCCATGATATTTTCCTGGAAAAGTTGGCAGCACAGGGCTTGGGAATGTGCTCTCTTGTCTGGGTTAAAAACTGTCTGGATTCCACAGAGTGGTGGGGAAATGTGCCACCTCCTGCTGCTGGCTGGTCACCAGTGGTGTCCCCCTGGGACCAGTATTGGGGTCAGTCCAATTTATTTATTGATGATCTTGATACCTTAGGTTTTAACTTTTATATTTTCAAATTCTGTACAGCTTAGAGTGTAACTCTGCAGTTCCTGGTAGCCTGTAATTTCTGCTCTCTCGTGCTGGGCAGACATAACAAAGCCTCTCCAGGCTTTGCCTTCAAGCACAGCCAGGCTCTTCTAGGCCCAAAATGTGTAAACCAAAGCCTCTAAGGGGGGAGCAAGCTGAGGGGAATTATATCATTGAACTGGGGCTTTAATTGGAGAATTAACCGTGGTATGCAAATGAACCAAACCTATAAAAGTGTGAAGAACTCGTGGCCTGTCATCCATCTTGGGGTCCATTTTTTTGGAAGCAGCCTCTGGCTCCCCCAGGGTGTGCCTTGAAGGCCTTCAAATAAATACCGACCTTTATTCCCTTACTCTTGTCTAGTTTCTGTTTCTAGGTGGCTGGAGAAGGCATCAAAGGGATGAGGGGGTCAAGAGCACCCTCAGGAAGTTCACTGATGACACCTAGGTGGGTGGGATGTTGATCTGCTGGAGGCCAGGAAGGCTCTGCAGAGGGATCTGGACAGGCTGGATCAATGTTCCAGAGCCAGTGGTTTGAGGTTCAACACCAGGGAGGTCTGAGTGCAAGCCAGACTCCATAATTTTAACACTTCTCATATACAGTTACAGCCCCTCTTTACAGCTATAGATTCAAAGTTATTCCGATCCCTTCTCCAGCTGATTTATTTTATGGATATAAACTTGGATGTTCCCACCTTGTATTGGGAGATCCTTTGGCAAAGGCAGCAGAAAAAGCGCCGTACAAAGAGGCCTGAGAGAAACTCTCGGGTGGGTTTTCCACGCTACACCCACGTGAAGAGATCTGGTAAAAAACAAGGAAGAAAACATGGAGAGTGAGTCTGGGAGAGCCCTGGGTGGGAGCAATAGGATTTAAGGAGCTGTGAAGTCAGGCCAGCAGTGGGTGGAGGATTAAAAGGGGAGGGCGATTGGCCAAGAGCACCAAATTCCTCTCTTACACCTTAAAAATTACTGGAGCTGACAAGGATGTGCAGCTCCACGGGCTGAAATATCAAGGAATCATTTCCCTGGTGGGGATGAATTGCCTGGAGGATCCATAGCCATGGGACAAGGGTGAAAATCCCATTTGGGATGAAGTCAGTGGGATGTCAGGAGATAATGACACTGTTGTGAAAGAGAAAAGTGCGTAAATCCTTGGGATGCAAGTCATTAACAAGCTGCTAATTGTAGGAAGCTGGGAAGGGGTTTCCCCAGAGGAAATCAAGAATGAGCCACCTTGTTTATAGGAATCCGGTCTGGTTATTGATGAAGGGAGGATATGGGACAAGCAGAGGGATTTGTTCCCACTTTTCCAAACCTCCTGAGTCATATCCATGAAAAGGGGCTCATCCAGCTCTGTATTTCCCACTGTGAATGGGTGACCAACCCCATGAATTCTCCATTCCAGGGAACCCTCTCCTTGCAGTGCAGGGATTTCCCTGACATCTCAATGCCCTGTGCCCACTTTCTGAAACAATTCCCAGGCATGTCCACATCCAGAGGCCATTCCCAACAAGGAATTTGGCTACAACGGTCGTTTCTGGAGACTGGGAATTTAAGTGGCCAAGGCATGGTGGCACCAGAGCCATTGGAGTCCCCAGGGATGTTGGGTGAACCAGAGCCTTTTCCAGCTTCTGGAGAGGTCAAACACATTCATAAAATCACGGAATGGTTTGGGTTGGAAGGGACCTTGAAGACCATCTTGTTCTTACCCCCTGCTCCAGGCAGGGACACCTCCCACGAGACCAAGTTGCTCAGAACCCCATCCAACCTGGCCTTGAACACTTCCAGGGATGGGAATTGTGGGGATTCATCCCAGAAAACAAGATAGGGGAGCACGGATGGAGGCTATTTAGCTCTGTTACAGCACATTGGTCCCATGAAAATGTCATTGATGGAATTGAGGGGTTCAATTCTTGCTGGAATCAAGAGCTGGCTTTCCAAAGCTCTGGAGGTTGAGACCTAATGTCTAATCTCTTAGAGGCTCAAGGGATGATTCTTCCTTCCAATTTTTGCTCTGAAAAAATTCAGGATTCACCAGTAAGTGATTCTCATCTGGATTTACCTAGAGATAAATCCTTTCTGTGGATGTACCTGGAATTTTCATGGGTGGGATGGCATGGAGCACCTCTCCTATAAGGAAAGGCAGAGAGAATTGGGATTGGTCACCCTGGAGAAGGGAAGGTTCTGGGGAGAGCTTTCAGTGGCTAAAGGGGCTCCAGGAGAGCTGGAGAGGGACTTGGGACTAGGGATGGAGAGACAGGACACAGGGAATGGCTTCCCACTGCCAGAGGGCAGGGATAGATGGGATATTGGTAAGGAATTCTTCCCTGTGAGGGTGACGAGGCCCTGGCACAGGTTTTCCAGAGAAGCTGTGGCTGCCCCATCCCTGGAAGTGTCCAAGTCCAGGCTGGACATGGCTTGGATCAACCTGAGATAGTGGAAGGTGCCCCTGTCCATGGTGAGGGGGTTCCAACCCAAGATATTCTGGGATTTTGGGATTTGGTAATAAAAAATTTTAGAGAAGGTGCAGCTGGGAGAGGCCAAGACTGGGACAGACACAGTAAAGAACTGGGCAGGGACCCCTGTGCCTGGTGGAACTAATGGCACCCAGCACAGCACCTGGAATAGCCCCAAACCTCACTCTCCATCCACGTCACCCACAGAGCAGCCTCAAAAACAACCCTCTAAATTCTGGGAAGGGCAAGGAGGTGGTGAACTGGGGCAGATAAATGACTCAGACGCAGATCAGAACCTGGGCTGGGCCAGGGCAGGACCAGGAAGAGAACGGGCTGTTTTCCCAAGGGCTGGGACTGCACGTTGGCAGAAAGTTTGGTTCCCCTCCTGCTTTAAACCCCTTACAAAGCTCAACAGGACTCTGGGTCAGGTCCCTCTGCTCTGCCCTGCACCCTCTGTCACCAACGTGCTCTGTTGGTGCAGCAATCTGTGATAATTTACATTTTGGGTGCTGATAAAACATCCTGAGAGCTGCTGCAGGACACAAAAGCACAACATTCATCTGAAAAATAAGGCTGGGTGTATTTTGCCTGAGGAAGTTTCTTCTTGAAGGGTTTTTTTAGTTCTTCTGTCCTCTCCATACTTCTCAAAAGGCCTAAAATTGAGGACAGGGTCTTGAAACAACTCAAGCGTCTCAGGCCAGGTTGGATGAGACTTGGAGCAATCTGGTCTAGTGGAAGGTGTCCCTGGCACTGGATGATCTTGAAGGTCCCTTCCAACTCAAACCATTTCATGATTCTAAAGCCTCATGATTCTACTTTATTCCTGGTACAATTAACTATTATTCATGGTCCCCCTGGATAAGGATTAGGTCATCCAGTATTTCCTACAGCTCATTAAAATTTATATCCAGTGCCTTTCCCCAGCCTGAAAAATGTCACCAAATTCCTCTGAACTCAACCCAAGTGGCAGCAGCTGATTAAAAACTGGATTTAAATCACTGGAGAAAGTCTGTGGGGCAGAGATGAGCTAGACTTGGGGACCAGCAGTTCCTTGCTGTGCTCTCCATTTCCTTTATGGCCTGGGGCGAGTTCCACAGCATTTCCTCTCCTCTGCCTTGTACAGATGGTATCAGGCCCAACACATGGAGAGATGTTCAGATAGTGACTTTAACGGGCCAGGGGAGAGATTGAGGCTAAAAATAATCTCACAGAGGTAGCTGAGGAAGGCTCACCCACTCCCAACCCACCCTGCACAGCCACATTCCTGCTCTGAATCATGCACACGTTGCTGTGCGATGAAGGTGGCTTTGGGGACAAACAGAACAGAGAGAGCCCAGTTAGCTCTGCTCTGCCTCTTATTAAACCACTAAAACCAACCCAAATCCCTGCCCTTTGCAGAACATCCCTCAGTGAATTGTAGCTGCCACTCAATCAGGACAAGCCAAGTTCATCCCACATCGTTTTGACTAATCCCACTCCCATCCTGCCACTTGACAGCTCTCTGTGGCAGGGATCCCTCGATCCCTCATTTCTGACCTTATCCTGAGCTCTCTTAATGCCTTTCCAAGCTCCTCCTCAGGACCCTTTGCAAAAGAGGTGCAGCTCTGACTCCTCTGATGATGCTCTTGATTCTCAGATTCTCTTGCAAGCCCAACTTCCTCCTTCTATGGCTTCTCTGATTTCTCCTGCTTAATTTTTGGGGACATCACCTTAAAAGCCATCAACTCAATAAAAAAGTTCTTGCAATGTGCCTTTCCCCTTTCCCAGAATTTTTTACAGCAGACAAGTTCACCCCTGACACTGAACTAACCTCTGCGCCTGGAATACTGAAATTTAAAGGCACCTGCTCACCTCTGCCAGAGGCTCCCCACATGAATCACTTAAAGACTCCATGACCCAGCCCTGGAACCTTTCCCAACTCTCCTGGTGTCCCTCCCTTACTGGGGTAGTGTCAGAACCTCCCCTGAAACAGAGGTGACAGGCATGGGGCTGAGTCAGAAAAGGAAAAAAACATTTTGCTCCTTCCTCTCTGCTTATTTTCATTCAGATTCGATCTGGCCTTGAGGGAATCTGTGGAATGAGGACTTCACCCTGGGCAGGGGAGTGAAAGTGGAGTGATGGATTTGTTTTCCTCAGGGGTCACCACACACTGAGTTATTTGCAGGGACAAAGCTGGGTGGTGCCACACAGAGGTGCCAAATGAGTTGTGATGTCTGCTTTTGGATTTACATTTGGCAGCAGCCTTTGAACTTGCAAAAACAACAGATTCGTCTGCTCTCACAGACAAATTTAAGAAAAAATTATGTAATCTCTGTCTGTAAATCCAACATTTCTGCAGTGAAGTGGAAGGTGCTCATCCTGCTTAAAATACTACTTTTTTGACACCTCTTCAACTGTCATAATTAAAAAGAGAGGAAGGTGTGGCTAAGATTTCAAATCATTAATTGAGATGTGATAATTTGAACACACCTGACCAATTCTATTCTTCCTCACGTGAAATGAAAAACAGAAATGTAGAAAACTAAAGGCAGGCTTGTCATCAGAATTCGACTATTGAAAAAAAAATGAGAATATTGAAAAGAAAAAAATTAGCAAAACAACTCTCTCCACTCTTGCTCTTGCAGGGAGGAGGCAGGGAATGGTAACTCCCTGTCATGAATGAGGTGCTCATGTGCAGTCATTGCCTTTGGACTGGCTCCAGTTGCCCTGTGGTAAAATGACAGAGCATTTAGCAACATTCTCACACCCATGGACTATCAAAGACAGCTGTTTCCCTGCCCTTCATAATCCCAACCAATTAATTTACCTTCTTTGATGTTTTTGCAGCAAACGTTCTGTTATCAGGTGCCCTTCAAGCTCTGCCCTGCTTCTCCTCACCCTTCTGATGGGGAAAAGAAATATTTGCCTTTGCCAATCTGTTGGCTCTTTGGGATCTGTTGACTCCCAGTATCCATGGGAATCAGGGATTCATTACCAGCATATCCCTGTCAGAAATTCTTGCAGGGTTTTCATCAGTGTCACCTCCATCCGTAAGAATCGAGAATTCCCTGACACTTGGATTACCAGAAAAAATTAAAATGTGTTCACTATCTGGCTATCCCCAAAATTTATTGTCTCCTTGTGATGCTTTTTTTAGCATTATTGGACATGTTCTGAGGCCCATTTTGGGATAAATCAAGCCTAAGACATCCTGAAACAGATTTTATTCCCTGGAAGGGTCCTGCTTAACGAGCGCCAGAGGTGGGATACACCCACACCCCCCCCCAGAAATTCAGGGTAAATAAAGGGTGAGAAAAAAATTTCCTTAAAAATCATGGAACCCAAAATACAAACAATTTACTACTTTTCTGACCTTCTAGGAATGGGACCAGCAAGTCCCAGGCCCAAAGGTCACAGTTCCAGGCCAGTGGACACCTCTGGGCACTGGAGGTTCCTCATCCCTACTGTCACCAGCATGGGTTGAGGTCAAGGCTCTCCCAAACAACTCCTGGGGGTGGCAGAGGAGTTAAAACTACACAGCGACCATTCCCAGAGGCAGTTTGGATACAATCAGTGGGTTTTGGCAGGAAAAAGAATCACAGACCTTTCTTTTTTAGTCAGCTTCAGTGCCAGAGACTCGTCCTCAGCATCTCCATCCCTACCCATGGCAGGTGGTTGGAACAAGAGGATCTTGGACATCCCTTCCAAAACAAATCATTCCATGATTCCATGGTCTTTAATCTTCTAGATACTCTGCAATATCAGTTTTAACCAACAAATAATATCTATTGCAGTTGAGATGTGCAGCAAAACGGCTGAAGATGTTTGAAGAGACTGAGGGGTTCTGTTTAAAAATGTGACACTGCAATGTGGGATTGCTGGGGCAGGAGAAATCTGAGTAATCTGAAAATGAAGGAAACTCCTCTTCCAAATGGATCCAGGAGTCCTCAGACTGAACCATTCCTTCCCAGACTGGATCTGTCCAGATCCTTTTCAAAGTGCCTTCAGTCATTCACTGCCTTGTGGGAATCCAGAGTGCAGGGAATATTTCTCTGCCTGTTTTGAAGAATCTAACCCCCCTGAACAAAGTGGGTTTTGACCTTTACCCATGAAGAAAACTCCCTACTATCTGGGAGGAGTTAAAATCTACACAGGTGTGAACTAGGTGATAGAATATGATGTAAGGATGTCCCAGGGTGAAGAATTTACAAGTTTTAGGTTTGTTAATGCAGTAAATAGATAAATAGTAAAAATTCCAAGATGGAGGAGACTTTGTAGTTTTAAACCTCTGCCTTTCTTCTTCTAGTCCTCCATATTTTGCAGCAGAAGTAGTTTAGGATGATTGGATGAAAAATGCTGCAGTTCCGGCCTGCGTGTCAGAGTGATTTACTGAACATTGGAGGAAAAGTAAAAATATCTGTCATTTCAAGTTTTTATTGGTTAATTTACCTTTAAAAGAGCTGTGGAATTTTGATAAGCAGCCATTTTCTCTCCTTCTCTTCCCATGTTCTGCTCTGCTGTGTCTTTTCTACGCTAATAGCTGATAACACTAAAATAAACAACTCTCTGAAGAAGCAATTGCTGCGAGTTTGCCTCGTCCGTCTATCAAGTTCCTTGCAAGGACTCTAAAAGACTCTTAAGGGCCTCTCCCATCAAGAGAGGCTGATTTATGGCACTACCAGTGTCACTGCCTCAACCCAGGTCATGTTCTACAAAATTATGTTGCTGGTCCATGGGAAATCCTCACATCAGAACTGCACACCTGTATTCTCCGTGCTCAGCAGGAGCTCTTAATCCAGGCTGGAAATGCTGGTTTTCCTCCAAAGTTTTGTGACTCTGTTCTGGAGAAATGTCTCATTCCCAGCAACCTTTTTGTAAAGCGGAAAAGATGCAAAGAATGGAAACAGAGTCTGGGATGGGAGTTTGTTCCCCAGCTGTGAAACAGAACAGAGTTAATGATTAACGGGATGAAATTTAACAAGCCCAAATGACGGATTCTACACCTAAGATGGAGCAATGCCAGGCACAAGATAAACTGGGAGAGAAGTGACTGGAAACCAGTCCTGCAAAAGGAATCTGACAGGAGTTCCATAGGAGTCATCAGGGTGTCCTGGTAGCCAAGAGGACAAACCACATCCTGGGCTGTGCCCAGGGAGATTATCCCAGTGTGTCCAGCATTGCTGTGGCTTCCCCTAAATGTTCTGTGCAATTCTGGGCCCCACAAATTAGGAATGATGGGAATGTCCTCGAATGTGTCCATGTGAGGGCAACAAAGCTGGAAAGGGCTGGAAGGAAGGTCCTTGAGGACTCTAGTTTTGCCCAGTTTGGAGAAAAGGAGGCTGAGAGGGAACCTCATTGCAGGTTCTTGAGGAGGTGAAGTGGAAAGGGATGTGCTGAGCTCTTTTCCCTGGGATCTAGGGACAGGACATGTGGGAAAGGGTCAAAGCTGTGACAGGGGAGATATAGACTGGACATCAGGAAGTGTTTTTTTACCAAGAGGGTGGTCACACATTGGAGCAGCTTCTTGAGGAGGTGGTCAAGGCTTCAGGTCTATCAGAATCTGGATTTCAGAACGTGCCTTAAATTCTGGTCAGTTCTGAATTGGTCAGGGACTTGGACTGGATGGGCATTTTAGGAACTGAAAATTCTAGTCTAATTTATTCTAATCTAATCTAATCCAACCTATTTAGGACAGCCGGCCCTTCCCCTGCACAGATTTCACCACGCTTTCTGTAAAGAACCCCAAAACACCAAGGGTGGAGCCCAAACAGACCAGGAAGCAAAGCCACAACACCGTGGGGCTATGCCAAGGTAAATGCCCTGCCACCACCACCCCGGTGATTCACCACGAAATAAAAAAACAGGGGACACCTTTGCATCATGGAAATGACAGGGGAAATTTTTGTTGGCTCCGGGATTAAGATGTCGACACAAACAAGCCCAAAGCCTCTTTCCAACTGAAAAGTGGGATAAGGAGCAGGCAGCATCCTGAGGACAGCCAGGGATGTAGGAGGCAAGGAGATAATGCAGACACTTTGTGAAGGTGGTTGGGGAAGGGTGAATGTGCTGCTCTGCTCTGCCCCACAGCATGGGGCTGCCTGTCCAAGAGGAGCCCAAGAGGAGAAGGGTCTCATCTCGTAAGTATCAGGTTCAGAATCATGGAATGGTTTGGATTGGGACAGACTTGAAAAATCATCCAGTTCCAACCCCCTGCCATGGGCAGCAACACCTTCCACTATCCCAGGCTGATCCAAGCCCCACCCAACCTGGCCTTGGACACTTCCAGGGATGGGGCAGCCACAGATCCTCTGGAAAACCTGTGCCAGGGCCTCCCCACCCTCACAGGGAAGAATTTCCTCCAAATATCCCATCTAACCCTGCCCTCTGACAGTGGGAAGTCATTGTCCTGTGTCCTGTCACTCCATCCCTCATCCAAAGTCCCTCTCCAGCCCTTTTGGAGCCCCTTCAGGTACTAGGAGGGGCTCTAAGGTCACTCTGAAGCTTCTCTTCTCCAGACTACAATCCCAACCCTCCAGGCCTTTTGATTTATTTAATAAATTATTAAGGCAAACAGATCCCTCACATCACAACCAAGTGAATGTTCCATTTATGTCACCCTTATTTTCCTTGTCACCTCCCTCCAACCCCATCCAGGCAGAGCAGCCATGAGACTTGGGAGGGCTTTCAGCAGAAATAAGGGGTAAATTTTGCTCTCACGTTGCTCCCAGGTGGAATAATTTTCAAACCTGCCCAGTTCTCCCCCAAACCAGTGGAAATGTTACCTGGGCACTTTTTCCTCCATCATCCACTTCTACCACACCAAATCTTGGAGTTATCCAAACATGGATTGCCAGGGCACTGGCACTGGCAAAATAGTGGAGTGTGGAAGAGTTGGATTCATCTGTTCCCAGAGCTGAGCACTGTCCATGAACTCTTATTTTTAGCTGTGGGGGGTATTTGCAAACCTGGAACCCCAAATAAGGTATTATCGAACATCCTTGGATGACAGGACAATTATCCAGGATGGATAGATGGGCACTGGAGGCTGAGGAGATTAAAGGTTTTCCTGGAATGTTACTGCTGGGAAGGTCATAAACCCTTTCCACTCAAGAGTTTGGCAAAAACACTGCTTACATTCAGTTCAAATTTCTGTGTCTCCATCCCAGTTTCCCAGCCATGGACATGGATTAGTTCTCCAGCCTTGAGAGCTCCCAAGCTGGCACTAAACCTGGAACATTTATACGGAGAAGTGAAGGACCATTTTTCTCTAGTGCCACCATTTTTCTTACCTCAGACAGTTCCTCCCCGCTGTTGAGTGTGTCCATATTTGGGAATCCTTTCTCCTTCCGCTAAGAAATCCCATCTCTTCTGGAATCATGGAAAAGTCTGGATTGGAAGGGACCTTAGAGACCATTTAGTTCCAATCCCATGCCATGGGCAGAGACACCTTCTGCTATCCCAGGCTGCTTCAAGCCCCTTCCAACCCAGCCTGGAACACTTCCAAGGATGGGGGAGCCACAACTTCTCTGGGCAACCTATTCCAGTGTTTCACCTCTCTCACAGAGAAGAATTTCTTCCCAAATTCTAATGTAAATCCTCTTTTACTTTAAAACCATTTACCCTTTTGTCCTATCACCATCTGCCTGTGTGAAAAGCCGCTCTCCCTCTTTATTAAATCTTCCCGTTTCGCTTCACACTCCATCCATTCTCATCTCCCTGTGATCCTTTGGAGGGGAATTCAGGTGCCTCAGGCAAAGGTGGGGAAATGCACCCACAGTGTTGCAAGTGTGGCCTTGTTGGTCCCTTGCACAACATCCCTGCACTGCCCCCTCTGACACAGCCCCAACCACGACACCTTTTCCACGCTCCATCAGGTGCCTGGCAGAGATTCCACCCAGGATCATCCAAGAATTCCCGCGTCTTTCATCTCGCAATCGTTTCCAGGTGACCTCCTCGTTTACCGTGTAACTGACTTATTACGGTGGATGATCCTATTTAATCCATGACTTGCATCCAAGCCACCTGGTTGTTTACGATATCCTGACCCTTCCCGGAATTGCTGAGGCTCCCTGAATTTGTGCCACCAGTAAATTCCATCCTCTTTGGCATCTTTCGAGGTCTTAACAGAAAATATTAAGCAAGAGCACTCCAAAAGTGAGGAACGGCGCTGATGATTTTCCCCAGGCTCATATCCCACTCCCAACACTTTAAATATTTCCAGCTCCTCCACTCCAAGCCTTTAAAAAAATTCTCACTCATCGTAATTCAATTTAATTTCCATCTGTGCCATCTTAATAAATATTCCCGTGTTATTTCTTTGCTGAACTTGTGAAAACCTGACTTTATTAACATGAAAACAACACAGATAACATCGGATTTGAAGTATTTTCCTGGGTTTTTTATTATTTTCCCTCCTTCAAACCCTGCTTTTAATCCTGGCACTCTATCGAGGTCAGACAGTGGCTCTTACCCCTCCTCTTTTTAGTTTAGGTGCTAAATTCTGACCTCATGATTCTGCCTTGATCAATTTATAAACAATATTTGGGAGTGGACCTGGTCCTGTTGTTCTGTATCTCAGTTCTCCAAGAGTTCTGGGATGAAAAACATGTCCTGCTTTGTCCCAGCTTGAATACATTGAATTTTTGTATTCCACGTCAGTTGTTGTTGTTTCTTTTTCTGGACACCTTTTTCCATGCTGTCTTTACCCCCAGAATCAAAAGCATTTTATATATTGAATAAACAAGTGGTTAATTTAATATTCTGTTTTCATCTATCACTACTTTATTTTGCCTCTCAATTTAAAGGCTAAATAATTTTACATAATATTTAAATAACTTTAGATAATTCATTTTAAATAAATGAATAAATAACATTCAATGTCTTTCTCGAGATCTAAATCATTTTGACTATTGCAAATTTTTACTTTATATATTTCCTAACCTCCCTCACACTGTTTTGTCTGCTGCTCCATTTTTCCACCATTCCTTTAGGCTTCCCTCTCATTCCTGGAATTATGTCTGAAATTATTCACCCATTTCAGGCCACGGTTACTCTCTCTAGAAATTTTTTTGCCACTTTTCCTCTTTTTTATGGAAAAAAAACCAAAGAGGTTTCTGAATCTTTGATTTTGGTGAACCACAAGCTTTGTACTTTGCATCCATATCCTTGAACTCCTCCTTTTTCTGGACATCAACAAACACAGCAGAATAACAACATATTTATCTACATATCAACCATATATCAACATTTACCCGTTCAGCTGAAACGGAATCATCCCAAAATTCAGCTGGATGAGGGGACAATATTGTTCCAAGTGTGTTAGACTCCTGATCCCAGAAATCTGGGTGTGCCACCTTGAAAACATCTCAGCAGGGAAGGGAGAGATGGGGGAGGAAGGAAAGACACGATTGGTCTGTGGCGTAGGAGGCTAAAAGGAGCTGGAGTCAGATTAAATCAAAATTAATTGGAAGAGCCAAACTGCTCTGGAATTATGCAGGATACCCAGAAGTAGGACAACAAATGGAGAGAGCATTGGACGTGGTCATTGAAGTTGGACAACAAATGGGGAGAGCATTGGATGTGGTCGTTGAAGTTGGACATGTGGATGGATGGATGGGGAAGGATCTTGGTCCTGCTGGGAAGGATTGGAAAACTTCAAGGAAAGTCCAGAGTTGGAAGGGACCCACAAGGATCATTGAGTCCAGCTCCTGGCCCTGCACAGGACCCTCCAAGAACCCCAGGGTGTGCCTGAGAGTTGTTCTGCCAAGGAAGGGCAGCCCAAAGCCCCCCTGTGTCCTAAGCTGTGTCCCCACAATGTGAGCAGCAGGTGAGGGGGGGATTCTGCCCCCCTGCTCCACTCTGGTGAGATCCTGCTTGGAGCACCACATCCAGCTCTGGAGGCCAACAGGAGAAGGACATGGAGATGCTGGAGCAAGTCCAGAGAAAGCCATGTGTGTGCTCCAAGGGTTGGAAACCCTCTGCTTTGGAGCCAGAGCTCTGGGAGAGCTGGGAATGTCCAGCCTGGAGAAGAGAAGGCTCTGGGGAGATCTCAGAGCCCCTTCCAGTGCTTAAAGGGGCTCCAGGAGAGCTGGAGAGGGACTTGGGACAAGGGATGGAGGGACAGGATAAAGGGGAATGGCTTTAAAATGACAGAGGGAAGGTTTAGATCAGATATTGGAAGAAACTTTTCTTTGTGAGGGTGGTGATGCTCAGCCACACAGGTTGCCCGGAGAAGCTGTGGCTGCCTCATCCCTGGAAGTGTCCAAGGCCAGGCTGGACGGGGCTTGGAGCAACCTGGGATAGTGGAAGGTGTCTCTGCCCATGGCAGGGGTTGGAACAAGATGGTTTTTAAGGTACCTTCCAACACAAACCACTGTATGACTTCACGACAAAACACATATTTACTATGAAGAGGCCTCCAGGTGACCTCATCTCCACCCTTGCAAGGCTCCTTTTAAAGCCAGTGAAGGGAAGCAGGTAATCCCCAGTGCCATCCACCTTTCGATGAGGCTTTTGTGTGATGAAGTTTGGATCTGTCCGCCCGACTGGAAAAAGAAACAGCTCCAGTGAGTCACCCAGGAGCTCCCTGTGGTAGAGAAGAAAGGCTGAACTTAAGTCAGATGACTCCCACTCTGGATTTTTTGTCCTGCTTCAATCTGTTTGTGCCTGCAGATTTTCAAAGGTTATTTTTGCTGCATTTTCTGCTAATTGGTGTTCCTACAACTTTATGCCTTGACCATACAGACCCTGATGATGGGAACCGGCTTCCTTTTCACGCTCTTCCTATTATTGCGCTGGATCCCCATGGCAACATCCACCACGGGCTATTTTTACTACTTAGCAGGGGTTACTTATTTAGATTGGCTCATCCAGATCTGGATCTGGTGGCAGACTTTGCTGCCAACGTGTCAGTCAGAGGCACTGCTGATGATGCTGAAGGTTGACAAAGCAATGTCAGGCACTTCTCAGACACAGACCCAGCGACAGTCCCTGGGTTTGACAAGTGACAAGTTCATCGAGAGGGCTCTGCTTCCTTTCTCTGCACAACCAAAGTTGATAACGAGGGAAAATCTTCCTGATAAAGGGAAGGAAGTAGCTCTGTAACTGGCCAGTCTCTGCATGTCGTCCTTGTACTGCAAAATGTTGATAAGAGATCAACAGTGCCATCAGCTGATTAAAGTGTGGAGAAAGACGCAGGAGACACCCAGCCAACAGCAGCCCCCAGGAATATTCCCAGCATCCTTCAGCCTTGGCTTTTTTAGTGTTTAAGCATTGGAAAAGGGAAGTGGTGGAGTCACCACCCCTGCAAGTGTTGAAAAAACCACGTGGGTTTGGCGCTTGAGGACATGGTTTAATGGTGAACATGGTGGTGGTTGGACTTGGTGGTCTCAGAGGTCTTTTCCAACTTCTAACAATCCCATTAT
Source organism: Monarcha castaneiventris obscurior (assembly GCA_026261815.1). Taxonomy (NCBI): domain Eukaryota; kingdom Metazoa; phylum Chordata; class Aves; order Passeriformes; family Monarchidae; genus Monarcha; species Monarcha castaneiventris. Next base: position 697,227 of record JAMPIT010000885.1, on the reverse strand, counting down.
TCTAAATCATCCAAATTTCAGATAGAAAAATCACATGGCCACAGGTGCCTTCCATGATGGAGCGTGGATTTATGGGTCACATGGGTTTTCATATAGGGTTGGCAGCAGCTGTCCCTGGGATGGAAAAGGGAATCACAGGGGAACGATGGACACAAGGTTTTCATCTGAGCACACATCCAGGTTGTGTCAATGCTGGTCTTTAAAAGAGAGCAGGATCCATTCTCTGATCCTGACCACGACTGTCACAGCTTGTGCCTGAATTTCTCATCCTTTCAACCGGAGCAACCTTTCTGGAAACATCCTTGGTCCTTGCTATGCCTCAGCGTGTGCCTGGACATTCCCTGGAACAGATCCAGGGGGTTCAGGCCATAACACCCCACGTTACACTTCTGAGACAGCTCTCAAGTCCCTGGTAGTGATGCCTTCTCCAGCCACCTAGAAACAGAGACTAGACAAGAGTAAGGGAATAAAGATAGGTATTTATTTGAAGGGCCCTCAAGGTACACCCTGGGGAGCCAGAGGCTGCTTCCAAAAAAATGGACCCCAAGATGGACGACAGGCCACGAGTTCTTCACACTTTTATAGGTTTGGTTCATTTGCATACCACGGTTAATTCTCCAATTAAAGCCCCAGTTTAATGATATAACTCCCCTCAGCTTGCTCCCCCCTTACAGCCCTTGGTTTACACATTTTGGGCCTAGAACAGCCTGGCTGTCCTTGGAGGCAAAGCCTGGAGAGGCTTTGTTATGTCTGCACAAGAGAGCAGAAATTACAGGCTACAAGGAACTTCAGAGTTACACTCCAAGCAGTACAGAATTTGAAAAATATAAAAGTTAAAACCTAAGGCATCAGTAGGACGGATACATCTTAAAGGAAGCCTGAAATACCTGAATTGTGGATATTCATCCCTCTGGGGTCCAACCCAGAATCACATCCTGGACATTTTTGCTGTTTTCAGAAAATGCTTGAGGGACCTACATTCCCAGGGTGGACCAAACACAGCTGGGTAGGTGATGCCTGAAGGAATTGTCCTCAGTCCTGCAGCTGGAAGAAGAGGAACCTGAGCAACCTGGTCTAGGGGAAGGTGTCCCTGCCCATGGCAGTGAGATTGGATGAGATGAGATGAGATGAGATGAGATGAGATGAGATGAGATGAGATGAGATGAGATGAGATGAGATGAGATGAGATGAGATATGAGATGAGATGAGATGAGATGAGATGAGATGAGATGAGATGAGATGAGATGAGATGAGATGAGATGAGATGAGATGAGATGAGATGAGATGAGATGAGATTCAGGGACCCTTCCAACCCAAACCATTCCACGATTCAGTGATTCCAACTTCCAGATGATCACATCCCTGGACTCCCCTTTTTTCTCTCAGAGCACTGAACACAACTCATGTCTTTTCATGAAAATCCAGCAAGTCTGGAAGGTTTCCTCCCATCCTGAGGAGCACCTGCTTTTTAGCCTTGGGATTAGTGAGCTTAAGCCAGAATTTGGGAGATGCGAGTACAGTTCCCTTCTCTGCTTGGAGAGGTTCAACTTCTCACCTCGTATCTTCAGACAGGGTGTGGAAAGCAGCAAAATGAAGTTCAGACACAGAAAAAAAAAGGGTAAGAGCTCTTTAGAGATTGAATCAGAGCTGCGAATCTGGATTTTTTTTTTGGATACTCCCCATGGAGGTGAAACATTTAATTTCAAACAGCCCCTGGAAGACAGACCTAAAGAGCTCCTCGGAGGAGGGTGCTCACACTTTCACCCTTCTCCATCCCAACGAAACCTGATCTCCTTCCTGCCCAGTGGCAGAGTTTCATCAGGAGGGTGGAGACCAACTCCACCCCAACGAGCCCAAAGTCTTGTTGTTGACACACACCCGTGAGAGGTGGAACTTCCATCGGATCATCAAACATTGCTGCAGCCATGGGCAAAGAGGTTCCCCGCTACTGAGTCACGCATGAAGATGGTGGAGCCATCCAAAAAGTCCCCTGGCAAAAATTCTACCCCCCTTGGAATCACAGGAGCTGAACTCAAGGTGACTCAGTGTGATGATCAACAGTATCTGTTATTTTCCTAGAAACCAGTTGTCACCAGGATTCTTGGAAATCGGATATCTGGAAAATGGAGGAGACTCCATCCTGCAAATCAGCTCCCAGGAAAGACATTGATGTCAGGTAGATTGATGCCATGGTTGCCATGACATGACCATGGTGTCCAATAGGGTTGGTTGGTGTTTGTATCATGGCAGATGGATCCATTCTGTTTATTCCTGGGATTGCAGAGGAGAAGGCTCTGGAGGGATCTTATTGTGAGCTCTCAGTAGCTGAAGCAGGGGTCCAAGAGAGCTGGAGAGGGATTTTGGACAAGGGTCTGGAGTGGCAGGACAAGGGGGAATGGCTTCAAACTGAAAGAGAGAGGGTTTTATGGGATATTGGGAAAAAATTCTTCCCTGGGAGGGTAGTGAGGCACTGGCACAGGGTGCCCAGAGAAGCTGGGGCTGTCCCATCCCTTGGAAGTGCCCAAGGCCAGGTTGGATGGAGCTTGGATCAACCTGGGAGAGTGGGAGGTGTCCTGCCCATGACAGGGAATTGAAATTAGATTATCTTGAAGTTCCCTATCAACCAAAACCATTCTACAATTCTATGGAATGGCCCAAGAAAATGTCCAGTTCTGAGCTGGACAATGTAAGAGGGCAGGTGGTGAAGCAGAGGGAGTTCAGAGAAGGACAATCAGAAGGATTAAAGCCTTGGAGAACCAATTTTCCAGAGGAGTCAAAGAGCCCACCAAAATCTACCCAAGGGATATCCCAGACAAAATGCATTTCTACGGAGAAGAGGAAAATTGCAACAGTGCGAAATTAAATTTAGTAGAGGGGTGTAACGAGAGCCACTGGCTGTAGGGACTCCAAAAATCAGAGTAGAAATATTTCACACAGGACTAATTTCACATGTGGCTGATAACCAACAACTGGAACAGCTTTGCAAAGCTTGGTGTTCACTCCCTGCCACAGAACATCCCATAAAAATTTGGGGTTTTATCATTCAAACAAGAATTTACTGTAAGGGAAGTTAGAGGAGGTGAAGCACTTCACCTTCTTACCTGTAAACACCGAATTTCTGTCATCTGCCTTGCCTGGTATTTGTGATAAGCAGAGAGGGATTTTATCTTCCTCTATCACCTTATAAATTAGAACAGTCTCCCAGGGACAGGCTGGGAGAGAATTTGGATTGATCCCACTGAGAATTTCTGAAGGCTTTTGGCACACAAACCTTTCTCCCTACGCACCACGCCTCGTTGATATTCTCAGCTCTCCAGACCTGAAGTGACATTTCAACCCAAGTCCCTTCTGGCTCCTGTCAGTCAGAGCTCAAAACCTTTCCCAGGGCTTATTCCACCCCTGACAGAGACAGAAGGGAATTTTTAGGGCCTCCTGAGTCCTGAAAGCTGTCTGAGCCTTACCTAACTGCTCTGTCAAACCCTGGCTTTCACATATTTATCAGGCTTAAAGCAGGTCAGGTTTCTTCCCTGCATTTGCTTACAGAAATAATCCCATTTTTTCTAGCATTTAAGATCCAACCTCAAATTCCAGTCTCATTTAAATCATTAGGCTTGTCTTAACTCTGCCAAGCTAAAAGGGGCCGATGTTTTCCAGCATCATCTTTTGGAGTGAATCCTGTTGTCTCAGTCTCCCCATTAATTGCTGTCTATTAGGGTTTTTTTCCATTAGGATCCCATTTTTTCCTTGACAGTGGCAGTGGAATTCCACCTGGGAAGCCAGGAGGGTGCTGCCACTTCCGAAATCAACCTCCCTCCCACCTCAACACACACCTGGACACCACTCATGGTTGTTTATGTTGGGTTTTGGGTTTGTTTCCAGGGCTACATCTCCCCATAGGCTCCTGATTTATCTTTAATCAACAAATACCTTAAAGGTAACAGACCTTAAAGGTCTTTCCTTTCCTCCACAGTTTTACTGGAACACTCCCAAATTCTCTTTCCCTGAAGTCTGGCACTGCTGCACACTCAGCCCCTCTGCTGGAGCTCTGCTGTTTTCCCAGTGTTCTGCTTTATGGAAAGATCTCCGACCTTTCCAAGCCTTTAAGACAGAGTTAAGACAGTGGTTAAGAATTTTTATCCCTATTCCTTCAACCACATTGATTTATCCCAAAAAAATCCTCCACGTGGAATGATTTGCAGGTAGGAGAGGACGTCCCCACGGACATTTCCACTCCGCAATCCACCAAGCAGCTTTACTGTGCCAATCCCACTGTGCTTTCCCATTGGGGCACAACCACCTGGAATGCTGAAAGCCCTGGAGCTTTTCCAGTTTCACGGCTGTTAATTAGGATATTGCTCAAATGTGCCTTGAGCTGCCCAGTTCCGAGCAAGGATCTGGATGTAACCAGGTCTGGTAGCTGTCACTGAGTGAATTTTTTTCCTATGTGCCCAGAAAGTTATGTTTGATTCAGGTTTTTTTTCTGCATCTCCGACAGCACAGGAGGATAAAATAAAGGATAATTTTCACTCTCCTAGAGGAGGATTAGGGTGTAGGTCTTTCTCTCTCTTTCCCATAGCTCTGTCAGCTTTGTGTCATCTGTGGCTGTGGAAATTTTCATTAGCAACGTTTCTCAGGTTACTGGGAACCATCCTCCAGCTGGGAAGAAGGAGAGGCTGCCGGGAATGGCAGCAATTCCCACGTGCGTTGTCGTAACAAGTCTGTGACAGGCAAAGCACCTCATTAAAACACCTTCCACTCACCTCATCTCCATCCCTAAAATCTCCAAGTGCTCCAGTGATTCACAAAATTTGCCTCTTTGGCTTGTTCAGCCGTTTTATGGGAAATTGCACAACGCTGGGGTTTACCAATTTGGATCACAACAAACCCAACGAAAAGTCTATCAGCTTTTCCTGTGAAATATAAAATACCAGTGGCTCAATCCAAAGGGAGAAGCAAATCATTTCTCCCCAGCTCCAAGCATTTGAAGCTGTCTCCCCAAATATTGGATAAGATGCAAAATAAATTAGGATGTTTGAAAGGGTTGCCTTGATGTGGATAAAGTGAAATTCGCTATCAGGAAGGTGCCGGAGTGGGAAAATTGATTCATTGCTCCATGTTGGGTTTATTTCCCAGCTTCAGGATAAAATTTGGTGAATAATTGAAAGCTTTCCAAAGGAAGGCTGAGCATCCTGCTTTGCCAGCATGACCCAGGACCTGAAACCACGTGATTTATCCCAATTCCAGACTTGGAAGCACCATATCCCACTGGCCTCCAAGTGACTCCCATGCCCAGCAGCTCAATTAATAACCAAGGGATCCAGAAATCAACCTTGATTAGGAGCTGGATTTGGGAAAACACTCATCTTTGGGCAACCCCAGCCATGCCAGCCCATGGAATCATTTTCCAAAGCACGTGGAAGCCCGGCCTGCTGTCACTTGCCCCTTGACCGTGGTTGGCCAGCGCAACCGGTGTGACACAAGGCAGCTCTGGGCTCGTGGAGCCGGGCTGGAAGGAGCAAACACACCTTGTCACATTCCCCATCCAAGCCCTGGCATGGGGCCACACCTTGCAGTGCCAGCCGTGTTTTTCCTTTTCCATGGGACCAGCCCCGGGACATGAACCTGGGGAAGAGGCGAGGTATGGCAGGAGTCTGCTCATTGGGGTGATGTCACCTCGTCGGGGAACTTGTTCCTCTGCAAATCCCAATCCAGACTGGAGCTGGGCTCTCCCCCGATCACCCCGAGGGAATCCGCCCACAGGATCAACAGCAGGTGGTGGAGGGTGGGAAAACATATAAAGCTCCTCGGGAGCAGCTCCTTGGAACTGTCCTGGCTGCCTGGATCTGCTCTCAGCATGAAGAGACTCTTGCTTGGATTCCTGCTGGGCCTGGCATTCGTGGAGTTAGGTAAGAGCTCCTCATTCCCAACCCTCCAGGGACCCCCGGGAAATTCCTGGGAGGGGAGGGAGGGGAAAGAGCTGGTAACTCCTGGGGAGGGGAAGTGATGCCTTTTTAATTGAAGAAAGTCAGAGGGTGAAATGGGAAAGGGGAGATGCATTCCTGGTGGGAAGAGCTGTGATGCCTGGCTGGGAGTGATGCTCATCCTTTGGATACCTGTCACCCATACCCAGGGATGGAGGGGACAACCACAAGGCACAGGGCAGGACCAGCCTGGGAAAGAGCCTGAAGCTGCCACCCTCTCCCTTCAGGAATGGGATGGGATATGTTCATCCCAAACTCCTGCCATCCCTAAAACCTCCCAGCTGGCTGCTGGAAATGCTGCAAGCCAGAAGGTGAAAAATACAGATGAGGGTGAGGGTATGAGGAATAACTCCAAGGACATTGGAAAGGTTTATTAAACCCCCAGCTGCAGGATTTTCCCTTATTTCAGGGGGTAGGTGGGAATGGGAAATTCCCCTGGGTCTGAGATGGGTCTGGATCTTGGGCAAGCTGGCAGCAGGGTTTGGTCATTGCTGTGTCCTTCCTCCATCTGGATGTGACCGACTGCAGCTACAGCCCTGCCTGGAGCAGCCATTCCAGGGATGGCACCAGCCCAGAGGGGTTTAACCTGCATCCCATGGGCCCCAGAGAGCCTCAGGCTGCTTCCATGGGACCCTGGAAGACCTCAAAGGGTAGGCAGCCTGGGCAGGGATCAAACATCTCCATCTGGAGCCCTGTCTTGGATTTAAGAGAAATTCTGAGAAGCCACCCAGAGTCTCAAAGAATTTTATTTTTTTGCTTTATAGTCAAAATCAGGCAGAAGTAAAATTTTTGGGATGATCCAAAGGGAAGCAGCTGGTCTAGGCACCCCTCTTGCAGCTGAGGGATGTGTCTGTGACCATTCATATTCCCGAGGTTTGATATGAAGGGATGGAAAGTCCTGTTGGACACTGATGAGCATGGAATTATTGGCTCAGATCAGGACATGGAGCTGTCCCTGTTCAGTTCTTCTGTCCTGGTTCTTATGGATTTGGGCTTTCCTCTTCCATGCAACCTTCCCACAAAACCTTTGTCCTCTAAATGCCCCACCCAGAGTCAGTGGAAGATGAGGGGGTTGAGGTTTTCCTTCCTTAAACCCGCTTTTAACTGGGATTAATTCCCCCAAAGCACTTCCCTGCTCATCCATGAAAATTCTGAGGTTTGGAAATGGGAAACCGCCTCCCCCAAGGGTTTCAGGGCAGTTTCTCAAGTGCCTTAAGCCAGAACTGCTCCCTCCATCCCTCCATCCCTCCATCCCTCCATCCATCCATCCCTCCATCCATCCATCCATCCATCCATCCTACACATCCACAGACATCCAAATGATTGTTGATAATGTGTTGCCTCTGTTAAAATATAAAACAACCTCTCACGGATTATTGGGAAGGGATCTAGTGAGGTCCTGAGCTGGGATAAACAGGGATGGTTCCACCACTCTGTTTACAGGGAGTACAGCCACAAGAACATTGAAATATTCCCATGGAAAAATCGTTTTTACTTCTGCAAAGAGACAAAGAAAAGTTTTGCGCCCTTTAGGCTCTGCCCCACAGCTGAATTTTCCAGGGGAGCTGCCGCGAGGAGCAGATGCCTTAAAAATTCCTTCTGAAGTCAGGTGTTCAAACAAATGCCTTCAAAAATATTTATCCTTATCGCAAAGTCCCAGAGGTTCCTCTCTGACAGCAGAACGGGAACAAAAATACAGCGTCGGTGTGAATTTTTACCAATAGATGGCACTGGGCGCTTTCCGGATGCTTTTCAGCCGGTGGAAGGAAGGAGGGCAGGATGGAAAATCTCAGACCGGGCTGGTTTTTGTCACCAAGCCACACCAGCAGGAATTTGGAAAATCCACACTCTCAGTTTCTGCTGGTTGTGGATGCACAGGGCTCACACTGAGATTTTTGAGGGCTGCTGTGACCAAGATTTGTGTATTTTGAGGTGTCCCTCCCTCAGGTGGCAGCCAGCAAGGGTCTGTACACCACTTTAAAAAGCAGCAGTAGCCCGTGATGAGAGTGAGTTTGAGGCCACACTCAGCCCTCAGGATCTCTGATACAGCTCTGAAATTTAAATCCTGCTCTCAGTTCCTGATTCCTGCAGAATTTCCCTTAAACGAGCAGGAAGGAGCTGTTGCTGTGAGGGGAGGGATGGGGGAGCTGCCGCTGTCACAGCTTGGGAATGCTGCTGGCAGCAGAAGGAGCTGGTTTTTAGTCATGGAATATCCTGATTTGGAAGGGACCCACAAGGATCATCAAAGTCCAACTCCTGGCCCCACACAGGACATCCCAACAATCCCACCCTGTGCCTGAGAGCGTTGTCCTGAGCTCCTGATGCCGTGCTGGGAAGCTCATTCCTGTCCCTGACCACCCTCTGGGGGAAGAACCTTTCCCTGATATCCAACCTAAACCTCCCATGACACAGTTTCAGGCCATTCCCTTGGATCCTGTCACTGCTCACAGGGAGGGAGATCAGTGCTGCCCCTCCACTTCCCCTCATGAGGAAGTTGTAACTCCCAAAAAGTCTCCCCTCAGCCTCCTCTTCTCCAGGCTGAATTCCTACAGAAGATGCTCAGACCTACCAAAACTCCTCAGGGAACAGATCCCTCTAAATCCCTGCTCTTTTTTGGGCTGCTGAGCCCCCAAAGTCGTGCTCAGGCCCAGCTCCTGCAACACCACCCTTGTCCTCCCAGTGCTGGGATTTGGTTTTTACCCCCTCCAGCATATCCAAGCTTTGCCACTGCCTCCGGCTGTGCTTAATTTTGGACACTGCTGCATTTCGGGTGGGGAAGCTGCAGATTTGGGTCTGTTTTCCCGGCTGTGTCACCTCAGAGCCCTCCTGTCCCCTCTGCAGCCCAGTCCCTACGATGTTACACGTGCAAGGAGCCCACAGACATTTCCAAGTGCAGGACAGCCACTGTGTGTCCCCCGAAATCCACCGTGTGCACCACCACGCTGCACTCCGTGGACACAGGTGAGTCCCAACGCTCTCCCTGAGGGGTCCCAGGGAGAAATCCCAGAATTCCATGATTGGAAGGGAGCTTAAAGATCATTGAATTCCAAACTCCCACATTCCACTAAGCCAGGCTGCTACAAACCCCATCCAGCCTGGCCTTGGATATTTCCAGGGTTGAGGCAGCCACAGCTTCTCCGGGCAACCTTTGCCAGGGCCTCGCCACCCTCCCAGCCAAGAATTCCTCCCCAGTATCCCATCAAACTTTACCCTATTCCAGTTTAAGGCCATTCCCTTTGTCCTGTCCCTCCATCCCTTTGTCCCAAGTCCCTCTCCAGCTCTCCTGGAGCCCCTTTAGGCACTGGAAAGGGCTCTGAGGTGTCCCTGGAGCCTTCCCTTCTCCAGGCTGGACATTCCCAGCTCTCCCAGCCTGGCTCCAGAGCAGAGGGGCTCCAGCCCTTGGAGCATCCCCATGGCCTTCTCTGGACCTGTTCCAACAGGTCCATGACTTTCTTCCTCTCAGGACCTCAGAGCTGGAGGCAGCTCTGCAGGTGGGATCTCACCTGAGCAGCATGGAGGAGGAGAATCACCTCCCTCAACCTGCTGGCCACATTTCCCTCTCCCCATCCCAGTCCCAGCTTGGATTATCCTTTAAGGTGTCTATAAAAATCCGGGCAAAATTATCCCAGTTTAAAGAGGGAAGGAGAGAAAACCATCGGATTTGGAGCCTCGCAGTGAAGCATCAGAGCTCACTGCACTTATTCCCTCTGTGTTGCATTTCCTACCCTGATATCTCTATGGACTCTGAATTTATAGATGGTGCAAACATCTACAGGGACTCGTGTCCCTTGTCCATGCTGGAATGATTTTGGAAGGAGCAGGAGGGTGAGAGAGAGTCAGCAGTGAGAACTGGCAGAGCTGTTCCCACAAAAAACAGCCTGGATTAGAGGCCCCCATGGATCAGGGATGTCCAACACCTCTTCTGTCAGCGTTCCTCCATCCCATTTCCTTTTCCCATTTCTCCCCCTCTCCAATCCTCCTCTCCCAGGTTATCCCTTTTTTGGCAACATCACCGTGACCAGGGACTGTGAGGAGGAATGTCTCTCCTATGATGGGATTGGGGCATCCAAGCCCAAATCCTGCTGCTACACCGACCTGTGCACGGATGACACCAGGAGCAGCAGTGGGGTGAGGAGCAGCTCTGCAGCGCTGGGCCTGGTGGCCATGGTGGCCACCACGGTCCTCCAGTGCTCCCTGTGAGGCCGCAAGCGTCCCAGCTCCAGCCAGAAGCCCTCTGCTCTCCCTGCCAAGCTGCCTCATGAACTTTTAGATGCTTTGGGAATGTCCTTCTTCGCTGACGTGTGGCTTCAGCCCATCTCCAACGCTGGGTTCAAGCCAAGAGTTTGGGCACCTGGATTTAAACCCCTCAAATCTCCAGTTTCCAGCTGTTTGAGCAGATGTTCCTCACTTTCAGCTGCTTCTGGTCCTCAGGACCCACAGAGAATGGGTTGGGTTGGAAGGAACCTTCAAGATCATCCAGTCCCAACCCCCTGCCATGGGCAGGGACACCTCCCACTACCCCAGGTTGCTCCAAACCCCATCCAACCTGGCCTGGAGCAATTCCAGGGATGGGGCAGCCACAGCTTCAGCTTCTCTGGGCAACCTGTGCCATGTCCTGAGGGAGAGGAGCAGAAGGATCTGGGCCCAGTTGCTTCCTGCCCATCAGGATGTGGGTGGCAGCTGCAGAGAGCTGGCCCTTGATTCCAAGGAGAAGCTAAGGAATGAGTTCAGAAGGGCTCAGCTTCCATGTGGGAATGGGATGGATTTCTGGAAAGCTCAGAACATTCCCTGGACTGACATTCTGGGGTAGGTCAGACCTGCAAACCCAAATTTCCAAGTTTGGCCAGACAAACACTCCCCCCACCCTCAGCCTCTGCCTGAGCTCAGGTTGGAGTCGGAGCTCCCAGATTTCCCTTTCCAGACGTTTTAAAAACTATTCCAAGCAAATTCTTCTGCTGCTCTGCCCTCCCTCCGTCCCTCCTGAGCAGAAACTGCAAGATAGGAAAAGGAATGGTTATCCCAGACCCTCAGCTCTGGGAAAAATCTGTTAAAAGTGCTGGGATCCCAGCTGGGATTTGCTTGGAGTAGCTTAGGATTGATTCTAATGTAAAAGCAGCTGGAGTGGAAGCAGATATGAATGAGCCAGGTGTGCCCAGCTCACAGAGATCCAGGGAATTTGCCATTCCCTCTGTTCCAATTGCCAGGGACCATCCAGAGGATCAGGAAGCAAAAGCAGAATGGAGCATGGGCACACCTCATGCACGAACCTTGTGTGTTCACGGCACCCCTGCAACCTCCTCTGTGGCAAAGTCTATTTTTCCTCTATTTTTTTCCCTTTTCCCACTTTGTTTCTGTAAAAAAACAAAGCAGGGGGGCTCTTTTTCCTCCTTGCACTGAGGGAATTGTTTCTCAAGGTCTGTCTCAGTACCATTGAGAAGAAGACCCCTGACAATTTTGCATTCCTTGGCAGAGGTCCCTGTGAGCTCAGGAGGAGGGATGAGCCCTTTTTCCTGGAGGTGAAACCCTCAGAGCTCCACCAAAACACTGACAAATTCCCTGAAACCCCCAGGGTTTCAATGAATGCTGAGATCTACAGGGCAAAAATGCCATGGAGAGGATAATAATTGGAAGTTACTCCAATGCCAGTGTTCCACCCACCCTCACAGACACTGAGCTGCAGCTCCTGCTTCCCACTCGTCTGTTCTGTTTTTCCCTGCTTTCAAAACCAGTCAGATGTGTCAGGCCAGAAGCAAAGCTCCATCCCTGCCATCCTCAGATCACATTCTTTTTTTTTTATCCTGACTTCCAGCTCTGTCTCCAGCAGCTTTTCCATGTTTTCTGCAGGACCCTGGGCTCTGCTTTCCACGTGTGGATGGGGCAGGGTCTGGATACAGAGGGACTGGGAGGGTGAGGGTTCCCTTCTGGGTGAGAATTTCGTAAATAAAATTGAATTCTCTGGTTTTCAGCCTGCAGCATCTTTCTTTCATGCTCGATATTCCCATGGGAAAGGAGTGGGGGGCAGCACAGGGGCAGGGAGGGAGTTTCTGGCTGGTTTTTCAGCTCCCAAACTGTCCTGTGCCAGACAGGGGGAAAACTACACACAGGGACAAGCACGGGAGTGGAAAAATCCTCCTTGGAGGAGTCAGATTTAAGGTTATCCCTGCTGGAAAAAGAGGGGGAGAAAGGTAAAACACAGTCCAGTGGGACAGGAGGCTCTTTTGGGATATAAACTGGGGGGTTTCAAAGATCAAGAAAGTGCCTGAGCTCAGCATCGAGGCCGACAGGAGGCTGGGAGTGACAATTCCGTGCTGCAAAGATGCTCCATGTGGGGACTGTGCCCTTGTGGCACCAGAGCTGGAGCTGTGAGCATCCGGCCCCTCAAGGCCTCCTGTCACCCAGGACTTACCTGCCAACGTGGCCACGAGTCTCTACTGGAGCCCAAACAGAACCAAAAGCAGATTTTTATCTTCAAAGCACCTCTGATACATTTATTGATTAGGAGAGGTGACAAACCCTTCACACAGCGGTACAAAATGGCATTTTTTGCCTTACAAGTCCCCCGTTCACACTACAGCAGCCAAAAGGCTGAACAGGCCTCACTGGGAGCACTTAAAAAAAATCGAATTTGCTGTTTCTTTGGTTGTTGCTGTTATTTATCCCTCCCTTTGCTCCTTAGGAGTTAAACCCAGAGAGTGCCACGGCCCCAGGAAATGCAGGAGATTCAAAGGCCTGGCTGGACTTTTGCGTCAAGGGGTCGAGTGGACACAGGGAGGGAGAAGTTTAAATATAGGCTGGAGAAAATAGAACAGAGGAAAATGTGTCTCCAAAGGGCCAGAAAAAGACCTGCAACCTCTCGGCCCTGCCGGGTGAGGCTTCGCAGCAGGCGGAATCCAGCGCTGACGTTGCTCTGCTGAAGGATTTTTTCTCGTCCGTCTGAGGGTTTCTTCTTCCCAGCACATCCAGAGATTTTATCTCTGGATTTGAGGGCATTCCTCGGTGCCTTATGCTTTATCTGGCCCAAAAAAATTGCGTTTTCCATCATCTTCCAGCCCATCTGCAAATGTGGGGCAGCCCCAGAGATGTGCAGAGCCCGGGAATGGTTTGGGTAGGAAGGAACTTAAAGATCATCGAATTCCAACCCCTTGCCATGGGCAGGGACAGCTTCCACTATCCCAGGGTTATCCAATACCTGTCCAACTTGGCCTTGAACACTTCCAGGGATGGGGCAGCCACAAATTCTCTGGGCAACCTCTGCCAGGGCCTCCGCACCTTCACAGGGAGGAATTTTTTTCCTGATCTGCACCTCCTGCTTCCAGTTACAAAACCTCAAGTGCTTTTTTCCACCCAGAAATTAGAGAGTAAAGAACAACAGAGGCTCATCTGTGAGGATATTCCAGCTGGGATACCCTGTTGAGTCCCACCTCCACCAGGAATTTGTGTCTGCCTTGAGCAGCCTTTCCTTGTGGGCTCCACAACTCTTGGAGGTGGGGTGGGCATTCCAAAAAATAATTCCTCATTGGAAACACACAACACTCACCTTGGATTTGAACTGAAGGAGGACCCAGGTTCAATCCTGGTTTTCCCTGGGCAGGATTCCCACAGATGCATCAAGGGAACAGCAGGATTAATATTTAAAGGACTGGGTTTTCCAGCAGGGATCATTTCCAGTTGCTTTCCACAGCAGGACACTGGTCAGACCATGAGTGCTGGTTGTTATCCCAGCATGCCCCTATTGCAGAGGTGGGAAACACCAGAGGCTGTTCGGCTGCTTCATTCTTTAAAATTTTTATGTATTTTATCATCTTTGGGAGTGAGAGAGAGTGAAAAAAAACCCCCACACAGCCCTGTTGGAACACACATTAAACGTGAAAGAAAGAGAGATGAGACAAGGGCAGAAATTATCGCAACATTCCAGGAGCAGGAAAAAGAAGGGAATATTTTTTGCAGTCAGGACATTGCATGTAAAACAGAGCTCTGATGTCATCAAATACAGAGAGGACTTGTAGTTCTTGCTAAAAATACTTATCTGGAGTATAAATATACATTAGAGTGTAGCTGTGAGGCTTCTGGAGAGCTCTGCCACAGCCTTGTATTTACAGAGAGGGATTTAAATGTTTAATTCTGCACCCTCAAAGGAAAGTCACTCCATCTGAAGGAGTTATTAATTATGGAATGCGCCTGGCAGCACTGAAGTACAGCAGCAGTGATATAATTTTCAATATCACTCCCAAATTATTTCTCATCTCAAACCTATCATGTGCACTTTTTTCCGGTCTTAAAATAGAGCTATTTTTCCATATTAGGGGTTTGGAGGGCTTGGAGCATCTGCCTCTGACACGGCAGCACATCCTCTCTTGGATATCTTCATTTTTCTCCTGCGTGGCTCTTGCATCCCTAATTCCAGAGGAACACAGAAGCCTCTTTCCCTCTTGATTCTGTACAGCCCCAGGCCTGAAAACAAAGCCTAAAAATGAGGTGAAAAGAACCTTTCGGTGTCAGCAGCAGATGTGCTGAGGGGGAAGGAAGTCGAGCACAGCGTCGTGGTCGGGATCTTAATTTAGAAAAGTCATTTTGGGTCACTTGGATGGGAGAGAAATGCTCAGAGGGTTGTAAAAGGCTGGGGCAGATGGTCTGGGTGGGCTCCACCTCCGGCACAGACCTGGGACCGCACTCTGCACGTTGCCATCAGGTTTGGAAATGCACAGGATGTGTTTTAATCCTGGGTCTGGGTCCTGATCCCCTTTCCCCCCTCAGCACCCATTGGACAGATGGGAATTGTCACACGTTGGTAGCTCCAGGCACAGTGCAACCACACATCTTTAGGAATGAGCTTTAAATTTCTGAATATCCTCAGCAAATGTGGGTGAGGAGTTTGTGCCTTGGGGGGAAACAATTTTTCACCGGTCTCTGGTTGGGCAGATTGCTGAAATCCGTGAGATCCAACATATTATAGGGAACTGAAAGCCAAAATATATTAAATCCATGGATCAGAGTCCCAAAAACCTGATCCAGAATCTGAACATAAATTCCACAGGCTGCCTTTGGCCAGCAGGTCTCTCCATGGAATCATGGAATGGTTTGGGTTGGATGAGTCTGTAAAAATCATCAAATTCCAACCTCTCTGCCATGGGACACCTTCCACTATCCCAGTTTGCTCCAAGCCCTGTCCAATGCTGCCTTGAACACTTCCAAGGATGGGGCAGCCACAGCTTCTCTGGGCAGCCTGTGCCAGGGCCTCCCCACCTTCCCAGCCAAGAATTTCTCCCCAATATCCCATTTATCCCTGCCCTCTGTCAGTGGGAAGCCATTCCCTGTGTCCTGACAATCCAGGCCTGTGTAAGACAAGGGGTGAATAAGTTTTCCATGTCTTCAGGTCTTTCCTGCCCATCCCAAGGACAATTTGATGTGTCCTCAGTCACGCCAGCAGTGAGAGCCCTGTACTGAGGCACAGCTCCAATCTTGTTTTGATGCACAGCCTTGCCCTGGGCTCATCATCCAGGAGCAGTAGAGTTATCCCTGTCTTGTTGGGACTTGGGCATCCATCCCTTCACATCCTTGAAATAGAAACTGCTTTCACTCAAGAATCAGGGAAGGAGATAGAAAAGATTTCCTGGAAGAGCAGGTTGAGTGATGTCAAGGAGCTCCAGTGTCAGTACCTTTCCATTTAGAATCATGGAATCACAGAATATCCTAAATTGCAAGGGACCCACGAGGATCATCAAGTCCAGCTCCTGGCCTAGCACAGGACACCTCCAAAAATCCCACCAGACGAGCAGAGTGAGGAGCTTGGGATGCTTGGGAGAAATTCTGCCCCTTCTTTGAGCCCTGCTGCTCCACACATTCTTTGGCTGCTCCCGGGGTGCCCCAGACGAGGCACAAACATGGGCTGGGGCTCAAGGCTTTGCCTCGGTGAAATCCCGGGGGTGGGTGGAATTCTGCCAGTCGAAACTGTGCCCTGGGCAGTGGCAGGATTCCAGAGGGTGGCTGGGAGCCAGCAGGGATGGGAGATGCTTGCAGAGGGATGGGCCAGTGCTCCCAGTGAGGAACATCGATCCAAAGTGGGATTCCTGGGAACAGGCTCACCATGAGCTGATTATCAGCTTGCTTTGATGTAATTCTTCATCACAGACCTTCTGAATCCTTAAAAAAAGTGTCTTCATTCCCAGTGGAAGCTTCAACAGAACCTTTTCCTCCCAAAAATCTCTTTCCTGAAATCCACAAAGTCCTGCCATGCAGCGAATCCAAAGCAGCAGCTCTGTGTTGTTACCTGCTCATGCACAAAGCCAGGATCAGATGAGCCGTGTCCTTACAAAGCCAGGCTGAAAACAAACCAGACTTTTTGTTCCTAATCTTTCCTGGCTGCTGCCAATCTCCAGGGAGAGAAGCCACGGGGGAAGAGGCGTTTTTAGCATCGAGACAGCTGTCACCGTGTTGGGAGATGCCACCCAAATCTGGAAGAGAAACAAACACCCAGGAGATGGTGACAGACTTTGACACACTTACAGAAGAGCAGGAAAGTCATCCTGGGAAGGAGGGGAGAGGGGATAGCAAAATGTCTGGGTTTTTTCCCCACAAAATGAGGGGTTTTAAATAAAATGCCATCATCCACCATCCATGGGCAGCTTGAGAACTTTGGGGAATGCAACTAGGAAGGGTTTTTTTTCCTGCTGGTGCCCATGGATCACAAAAGGGGTCTCTGAAATCTTATTTTTGCTGTGCCAGCTCTGTGCAAAGATGTCACAGCCTGGTTGGGTTTCCTCAAGCACAGAGAGCCAGCCTTGGTATCTCAAGGGGCTTTTACTACTCAAGGACCACGTGCCAAGGTTCTCCTGAGCTTCTAGAAGTCAACTCCCACCCTTATTTCTTCTCTCATTTCTTTTGAAGAAGAAAACTCATCTGAAATCTGTGCATCTTTGTGGCTCATATCCCAGACCTTCACTGCTGTGATGGTCAAAAACCACATGGAGAATAAATTCCTGTCCTTCTTCTCTCTGCTCTTGGATGGTGTTTCCGTGGGGTTCTGCCTGTTCTAATCTGCTCTTGGAAGATCAGCACTCCAAACACAATAATTATCATTATTTGTGACTGTCACCTTGAGAAATCCAAGCTCTGTGCAAGACGTAAAGAAGAAGATCACAAAAAGGGTCCTTGGAGGATCTGCTGTTTTCCATCTCCTGGGTTGGATAAAGGAGCTGAGATGTTTTATTCAGATAATCTCTGAGCTACAATATTGCCCCTATATAAGGTAATTCATGAATCCTTACTCCACAGAAAAACACAGCTGAGAGTCCCACTGGTGTCCCCTCTTTTTTTTTTTTTGAATAAAAAATTTCAAAAAATTCCTGCAATTCCTGGCAGGAGGCTGCTTTGAAAAGCCACAAGGTCACTGGGAAAGAAATATCAGGTGTGTGGAGTCAAGCACTCGCTTTGTGCTCAGGGGACGATCACTTGGTCACACAAGTGCATCTAAAACCTATAGAAAATTCTGTGTCTCGTGAAAAATGGCAGCAAAATAAAAATGGATCTTCATGCATGGAATTTCCTTTTTATCTGGAAATGCCTTTGAGGGAGGAAGGGAAGGGAAGGGAAGGGAAGGGAAGGGAAGGGAAGGGAAGGGAAGGGAAGGGAAGGGAAGGGAGAAGAGAAGAGAAGAGAAGAGAAGAGAAGAGAAGAGAAGAGAAGAGAAGAGAAGAGAAGAGAAGAGAAGAGAAGAGAAGAGAAGAGAAGAGAGAAGATTTCATTTCTCTTAGAAGGGACCTACAATGACCATCCAATCCAACTGCCTGACCACTTATGGACTGATCAAAAGTTAAACCTCATTATAAAGGGCATTTTCCAAATGTTTCTTAAGCACTGACAGGTTTGGGGCACCAATCACCTCTCTGGGAAGCCTGTCCCAATGTTTGACCCCCTTTTCTGTGAAGAAATCCCTCCTAATTTCTAGTCTAAGATGAGATGTTCAGCTCCTCCTTTTTTTTTCCATCCAGGTCTTTTATTCAGTGTCATTTCTGCACTTTCCATGATTCCATGGATTTTTCCAAGCTTTAGAGCTCAACCATCCTCCACCTCACCCTGAGCTGCTCAGGGAAGCTCTGTTCAAGCTGGGAATTCCCAGGGACCTCAGCCAGAGTGACGGAATCCATCCTGATCCGTGTCCCAATCTCTGAACCGTGGTGCCAGCAGTGTTTGGATTAGGAGCCCTGGGGAGTGGCTGATTTTTATGTTTTGGGAAGACCAGGACAGCAGGAGCATGTGCACATGGAGGGATGGATGGATGGAGGGAGGGATGGATGGATGGATGGATGGATGGATGGATGGATGGATGGATGGATGGATGGATGATGGATGGATGATGGATGGATGGATGGATGGATGGATGGATGGATGGATGGATGGATGATGGATGGATGATGGATGGAGGGATGGAGGGATGGAGGGATGGAGGGATGGATGGAGGGATGGAGGGATGGAGGGATGGATGGATGGAGGGATGGAGGGATGGAGGGATGGATGGAGGGATGGATGGATGGATGGATGGATGGATGGATGGATGGATGGATGGAGCCGTGTTCTTGTTCCTCCCTCATTGCTCAATTACCTCGTTTATTTTGGCAGCCTCTTGCCACCCCTGGAGGACGTGGAAGACTTAATGGGTTTTACGGAATCCTGTAATCATCCAAACTCCAGGACAACATGTGCTAGCATAATTGCTTCATTAAGGATTAGGTGCACCTGAGCTTAATGAGGCTTTTAGGAGTTTGTAGGAGCTGACTACAAGCCCCCAGATGTTTGCAGCTGGATTGGCTCCAAGATCCTCATGCTTTGTTTTTGGGGACAAGGAGTGACAAAGTCGCCTCCTCCCAGCACTCAGGTAGAAATAACCCCAGGAAACTGTTGGAATCCAAGGCACGCCTCTGGCTGCTTTGGGAGGTCAGGAGCCCCAGCATGGGGGTCCCAGACCCTGGCAAGAATGGGACTGGCTTTGATCTCAGCCCATGGGAAAAGTTACCAACACTGCCAGAATCATTGCAAGCCATGAGAGTGTGAAAATGAGTAGTGGTTTAGTATTTTACAAGGTAAAAAAGTAGATTTTAGGGTTTTTAATATGAGGATGAAGGGTTTAAGATGGAGGATTTTGGGCGTTGCCCTGTTCTTCTTTCTTCTCCTTCTCCTCCATCTTTTCTGGTGGTGGTGGCACAAAATGATTGGTAGAATGAAAAAGGGGTAGAAATTCCGTGTCTAGAATAGGTGCAAATTAATTGGTATAGAAGGTTATATAATAAATCCGTTGTGAAGAATGGTTGGATCATGGAAAGGGCACAAAAAGGCCGGGACAGCCCAGGACTGGGCAGTGCCCGCTCGGACTCGGCTGCATCAGATGTGCGGCCGGAGCTGAGAGCTGGCAGAGATAAGGAGAAATAAACAACCTGAAACAACATCTGCAGGCGTTTCTCATCTGTTCGGGCTCGAGGTAAAACTTCCCAGAGGTGAAGATAAGAACCTGGATTTGTGCAGAGCACCCAACTCCCACAGGAAACGTCCCTGCCGTGTCCTGGGTGCACCCAATCCCAAGGGAATGAGCATTCCCTGGGGCTGGGTGGCAGCAGGTTCCTCTCTGCAGCCCCGGCAGGTCCAGCCCAGAGTGGGATCATCTTTTTCCTGATCACAGGAGTAGAAATGAGGCTGAGCCATTGCTGTTCCTCTTTTTATAGCATTGCTTCTCTCCTGGAAACTCGATGTTCAATCCCTGGGCTGTATCCTGCCATCCTAAAGGTCTGGAAAGATGCATGGAATTAGTCAGCACTGGAGTAAACAGCTTTTTAAGGAAAGCAATCTCATGACACACCTGAGCTGTTGAAATGCAGCGCTGTTATTTCCAGTGTTTTTTCAGTTCCTCATGAGGTTTTATCCCGCTCTATTTTTGGGATCCGGATGCAGGTTTTCCTTATAAATAGCTGCATATTCTAATTCTGGCTGATAACTGGGACAAGGATGCACTGGGCATCCAGACCTTGATTTTAGGGGGTGGAGAATGCAACATTTCCATCCAAGCTTTCTGTGAGATCCTTCTCTCAGGAAAACTTTGCACCTGGAAAGTGTCCTGTATCCCCTGGATACAATCAAATGGGAGCACTGGGAAGGATTCATTGCCAAGTTAACAAATTATTGGAACAAGGCTTTGAAGCTCTACAGCAACTTTTCCTCTGAGGAGCTCCGAGCCTGAATTTAGACACAAAAATTTCAGCATCAAAGCTGGCTGATAAACATTCCTCCCATTTTAGAGTCAAGGAAGCCGTGCCATAAACCTGGGAATTGTCGTGTGGGACAGTGAACCAAAGCCCTTTGCTAAAATTCATAAAATAAAAAACTCCATGTGGTTTGTGAAGAGATTTAAATGATTCATTACTCTGAAAAATCAGGTTGTAAACATGTCCCAGCATTTACAGCAATTCTGTTTCAAAGAAAGAATAGATTTAGATTGGATTTTGGGAAGAAATTCTTCCCTGGGAGGGTTGTGAGGCCCTGGCACAGGTTGTCCAGAGAAGCTGTGGCTGCCCCATCCCTGGAAGTGTCCAAGGCCAGGTTGGACAGGGCTTGGATCAACCTGGGATAGTGGAAAAATCCCTGCCCACAGCTGAGAGTTGGAACTGGATGATCTTTCAGGTCCCTTCCAACTCAAACCATCTAATTATTCCATGAAATATCGTTCATCCCTGAATAAGAGAACTGTGGAGGATGGCTCAGTTCCCACCCCAAATTTATCTTATTGTAGCCTAAGAAAAGTCCACAAAACTCCATAATTCCAAAAATGGGCTTTGGAACAGCACTTCCATCCACATGTTGGGAAGAGCAGCTGAATTGTCTCCCAAACCAGCCCAGGCAGTTGGACCACAGGCTCCAGAGCTGCCTTCCAACCTCACGTGTAATTCCAGATCTGGATCCATACTGGGAGGCCACTCCTTTTATTTCTGCTTTACCCCAAAACACCTCTCATTAGCCCTCAGTTGCTGTCATATCCAACTGGAGATCTTTCCAAACATCAGGCAGAGTTTCCATCCTCCCTTGGATACCTGTGCTGGGTCCAAGTCGCTCCCAGTTTGTTTGCAAAGGGGATGGTGGGGTTGCCATAGGGAGCAGGGATTTGCAAATCCATAACCACGGCCTGGTGACACAGCCCTGCCCTTGAGGGCCTGAGTCACATTGACACAGCCTTGAAGTCAAAGATAATCTCCTTATATAACCACGGGGATCCTCCTCAGAGTGAAGGAAGTCATCCAGATCTGTTTTTAAAAACAATTTTGAAAAGAACTTGCTGGATTTTACAGGTGCACGTTTCTGCTTCCTGCTCTAGGAAACTGGGATGCTCACTCTGGGTACAACCATCCAGGGGTTGTTTTTTTTCCAGGAAAGTAAAGGTGGCACTGCATGGACGGGCTGGGAGAGCTGGGGGTGTTCACCTGGGCAGGAGAAGG
This sequence comes from Monarcha castaneiventris obscurior, assembly GCA_026261815.1. NCBI lineage: Eukaryota > Metazoa > Chordata > Aves > Passeriformes > Monarchidae > Monarcha > Monarcha castaneiventris. Next base: position 675,773 of record JAMPIT010000885.1, on the reverse strand, counting down.
CTCCAGGGAGACATTCGAGCTCCTAAAGGAGCTTCAAGAGAGCTGGAGATGGATTTTGGACAAGGGATGGAGTGCCAAGACACAGGGAATGGCTTCCCACTGCCAGAGGGAAGGGTGAGATTGTTAGCACAAAAACACATAATCACTGGATGATTATATGCAAATGCTTTTATTGAAGAGCTCTGGGAATCAGGGGTACAAACCTAAATCTGACTTCGACATGGATTTGAGATGGATACATTTTATACCCTTTCCTTACGTAACTGTTGTATAATCATATGTTAATCATCAACTTGATATTGGTCTATTGTGTATTTTGTTTCCACCCAAGCATGGGTTTAAGCCCCCTCCCCACAACGTTCCTCATGATTGTTGTCCCTTCCCCATGATTCTTGTTGTAATTAAATAATTATTTTTAAATATATTTACTAAGCAATCATCGCATTTAACTTCATCCTCTACCACACAGGTGGGTACACAGGTACAGGTGAACAAGATTTTAGCAAAGACAGTGCCCACTCCCATTCCCAAGACCTATCTTAACTACCATGATTTTTAGAAACATTTTAACCCTATATTATCAAGATGGGATATTGGAAAGGAATTCTTCCCTGGGAGGGTGGCCCAGGTTTCATAGAGAAGCTGTGGCTGCCCCATCCCTGGAAGTGTCCAAGGCCAGGTCGGACAGGGCAGGAACAACTCAGTCTAGTGGGAGATGTCCCTGCCCCAGGGAATGAGAGGGATGCACTTCCAGAGGGAACAACTCAAGCACTGTTGAAATTCAGACTTCACATTTTCAGCAGCAGCAGCAAAGGGCTTTTTTTATGTAGGGACATAAAAGAAAACCTCGGTGCCTCCTGCTCAGGATGTCACGGAAGGGTTCTGCAATCCCAGCAGGAAATCACAACTGAAACACTTTCTCCAAGGAAGAATTAACAAACACAATGGGCTGATCCTATTCTGCCAGGATTGGAAGCACGACACAGATCCCTATTTTTCAGAGGCAGCAGGGAATCGTTCTGGCAGGGCTGTTTGCTGATTCCCAGATTCCTGTGCTATATCCTGCAGTCACCAAGCTGGATTTTACCTGGAGGGATTCCAAGAGGGAATTCACCTGCCTCTGCCTCTGGGGGCAGGGAGAAAACAAAATATATTCAGAGAAATATTGTAGGGAGCTGTGCTCTGTGCACAGGGAGGTTGTGTTTATCCAGAGTCCTGCCTGATTCCTACTGCTCCTGAGGGAATCTGTTTAGACAGCTCCAGGCCCATGGGAAGGGCTCCCAGGCTGGGAGCTGAAGCAACAAATCAGAGCCAGGTTGTTCTACGAAAATTCATGCCTGAGCCGAGCTAGGAGGAAAACACAGATCACTTTATTAATTTGCATTAACAAAAAATTAGGTGGCAACTCATTCCAGCTCCATGCAAGTATCAGGAAGGTGTGGGATGGGTGTCTGCTCCAAAGTCCTGCCTGACTTCCTCAGACAGCTTTTGGGCAAGTTCTCCATCTCTCCTTGAAGTTCTCCATTTCTCCCTGAAGTTCTCCATCTCTCCCTGAAGTTCTCCTTGCCTTTTGTCTCAAACATGAACCGTTGTCATCTCCCAGTGTTTCAAAGAAGATCTAGGAACGACTGAGCCAAACTCTTCCAAAGATTCAACGTGACAGGACAAGAGGCAAACCCAAGGAATAGGGAGAGCTTGGGAGGAAAAAAAAAAGGAGCAAAAGGCTCATTCTTAAATAAATGCAGGGAAACCTCCAGGGAGAGCCTCAAACAGCCCCCAGGAGTGAGTAGGATCAGAAAAAACAGATGGACCTGGAGGTCAATTGCGTGAGGAGCAAATTAAATTTCAGCAAAAATGAACCAAAAAAAAGTCCTTCTGTGGCTATTGGGGGGAAAAAAATAGTCAAGAGAAATTTCCAGAAGCAAGAAGTTGGGGACGGCTTCACACCAGGTAGAACAGAGCTAATACATTAATTAATATATTAATTTTATATCAGAAAAGATGCAAACCACAGAGAGGTTTGGGTGGATGTTTAACCACGAAGCATCACCCTGTGCTTGGAGAGCTCGGCTTCACACCAGGGGAGCATCTTCAGAGCCTCACCCACCCAGATTTTCTGCCTTTCAGACCAGATCTGCCCCCAGAGCTGTGATGCCTGTAGGGAGCAGCCGGAATGCGGGAAAAACGTTGCCAAACTGGCCAGAGATCAAAGGGGTGGAGCATCCGTGGCCAATGGAGGGAGGGGAGAAGCAGTTCCTCCGCACGCGGCTCCTCAAAGCGATGACGGCTCCAGTTCAGCCATGCAGAGGTGGCTGCAATCAGCCGTGTCTGATGATTTTTGGAGGGTGTGGACCTCAAAAAAGATCCTTGGTTCAAGAAAGTCCTAAATGGGAGGGTTGAAGGACACAGTGAGCAGTTTATCTGCTTATCCTGGGAGAAATCGTGGGACAGTGTTGGGACTTCCTGATTTTCTCCCAGGTGGCAACTCTTGGGTCAACCCACTTGGCTCCAGGACCTGTGACTTTGGCAGAGCTGGAGAAATCCCCAGCAAGGAGCTTTCGGAGTTTCATGGAATCATGGAATGGTTTGGGTTGAAAGGGACCTTCAAGATTTTCTCGTTCCAACCCCTACCATAGGCAGAGACTCCTTCCACTATCCCAGGTTGCTCCAAGCCCCATCCAACCTGGACTTGGACACTTCCAGGGATGGAGCAGCCACAGCTTCTCTGGGAAACCTGGGCCAGAGCTTCATCACCCTCCCAGGGAAGAAAGTCTTCCTAGAGAATGTTCCTTGGAGAATGCCTGGTGTTTGTGTTCCAGAGATCCCAGTGGAAGCATCTTGATTTACAGGGAGCTCAGGCTGGAAAAGCAACCTCAGAATGTTCCTAATCCAAGTTCCTGATCCAAGCTCCCAATTCTGAGGTCAGCCCAAGGTTTCTCAGGACTTCATCCATCTAGGCCATGAAAACTTCCCAAGGATGGGAATTGTACCACCTCCCTTGGAAACCACATGTGCCACAGGAAAGACTTTATATCTTTTTGATTGATTGATTATTTTGATTGATTATTCCAAATATCAGGAGCAGGGTGATAATTGGAGGAGGATATTTTTCCTGGACCTTGGAAAGGGGATTATAGGAAAATGCAGAACCAGAGCAGGATGGACCAAAATGTAGGAGAGAGAGCAACACACACAAGGAATTGCAGACGATGCTCTGAAGGATTAAAGAAGGTAGAAATTAATTTTGCTGATCTCCAAATCCAAGGAAAAGCCATTACTCGGTATTCCCAGTAAAGGCAGATTTGTACAAGGGGAGTTGATGGAAGAAACGTTGATGGAAGGTCACTTGCAGTGAGGGATAATGGGAAATGTCTCATCCATCTGCTGTGAGACCGACCCCAAAACCCAACTCCGTATAAACAATACTGGAAGATGGAGTTTGGGAATAAAAAAAGGAAAACTAAATGTGATTTACAACCACAACAATTACAATTTAACCCAAGATTCTTTTTATTCTGCTCAAAAGGGTACAGAGAACACGAGATTTTCACCTCCCTGGATCAGATCATTGGCATGGGAAGTTCAGTCTCCTGCCTCATATTTCAGACACAGAAATGTCTCCTTAATTTTTTGGGTACAGAGAAGGAGGTCTAGGAAGAACAGCAGAAAATGATGGGGTGGAGAGGACCTGCTCTAAGGAGGTAGGGAAAACTCTTCTCAAGGTTTTTTGCCTTAAATATACTTCACACAATTGAATTTTTTACTTCAAACCCAACCACACCAGCACAGCAAAGAAACTCCACAATTAATTTTGTAGGAGTTGTTGAAAAATCAATTAAAAAATTTGAGTCGGGGCCTTCCTGAGTTTTGCTTCTCTCTTGGTTGTGGGAAAAGTGTGGATACTTAAAAAAACCCCAATTTTTGGAGCTGTTGAGGGTTATTCTTGATGAATCCACATGGAAAGCTGGGCTGGTGGGGGGTTATTTTCTTCACGGAATTTTCAGAATCATCCCCTCACAGTCTAGTCCAGACAAAGGCGCAGAGGGAACTTGCCAGGATCCCAGCTGGCACAACTCTGATCCCCAAATTTCCTGGGCTATCGAAGTTGCACAGGTCAGAGTAACAGCAGGTGACAGGACGTGTCATCCCGATGCCATCCACGTCCGAGGGGATGCAGGTGGAGGAGCACATCTTGGTGACAGTCGAGACTCCCGTGAAGGGATAAACTACAGCAAAGAAAGAAAGCAGGAACAGTTAGGACTGGGAAAAACAGAGGAGAGCATCACCATTCTCTTTTGTCTTGATGACCAGGAGTTGGTGTCATAGAATTATAAATGGTTTGGGTTGGAAAGGACCTTCAAGATCATCTCATTCCAACTCCCTGCCATCCCATAACTCCCGGATTGCTCCAAGCCCTGTTCAACCTGGCCTTGGACACTTCCAGGGATGGAACAGCCACAGCTTCTCTGGGCACCCTGTGCCAGGGCCTCACCATTCTCACAGGGGCAAATTCCTTCTTAATATTCAATCTGAACTTACCCTTGTTAGGTTTAAAGCCACTCCCTGTTTTCCTATCACCACACGGCCTCGTAAAGAATTTTAAATCTTATTTCTGAGCATTAACCAGGAGCTTGCATTCGCCAAATATTCCTTCACACAAACACTGCTTCCCACAACAGCAGGAGAGCTGGAGCTCCCACGGGAGATCTCTTCCTCATTTAAGTGGAAAGAGGACCTGGCCTCCACACCAGCACTGTCGAAACACTGATTCCTGTTAAAAGTATGGATAAAGAGGGAATTGTCCTTACCATCCTCCAGGGAATACATCGTAGTCTTGCACATGATCTCAGTCTCTGTGCAGTTTTCAATTGTCTGGCATTTCTCAACTGGGGTCAAATCCTTGCAGGTGTAACACTGCAAGAAGTGTCCTGTGAGGAGGGAAAACAGGAGGATGGAAAATATGAGGATGGCCTCCGTGTGGATTCTGTCTGTGCCACTCCAGGCATCTCTCGGCAGGGATTTTCCAAAATAATCACGCTGAGAACAGGAATGGAATCATAGAACATGTTTGGGACGATGGGAATGAGAAACACAAAGGTCTGGTGGTCAAAGCACAGCTGCAGGTCAGGTTCAGACCCCTTGTGATGAGTCAAACAAGACAGAGCCACACACACAGGAGACCCTGTGACACAGGAAAGAACTTGGGCTGCTCTGTTTCTCCGCTTTCTGGATCTACGTCTTTCCTCGACTTTAGTAGAGCATCAGAAAGAGATCCCAGAGTCCCAAACTCCCAGAATCACAGAATGGAGGAGGTTGGGAGGTTGGAAGGTTGGAAGGCTGGAAGGTTGGCAGGTTGGAAGGTTGGAAGGTTGGCAGGTTGGAAGGTTGGAAGGTTGGAAGGGGAATCTGGAGTTCCACCAGTCCAATCCCACCTCTCAAGCAGGACCAGCTAAAGCCTTTTGTTCAGGACTGTTTCCAGATGGGGTTTTAATATCTCCAAGGATGGAGATTCCACAACTTCCCTGGGAAGCCTCTGCCAGTGCTCAGTCAACCTCAGAGTCAAATCCATCCTGATCCAGCTCCTCCTGCCTTGTCCCTCACCAGTTCAGAGATGTCCCTCATCCCTTTTAAGCTGTAAAGCCCTCAAGAGCTGATGGTGCCTCTCAGCTCCTACAACCACAGAATAACCTCAGCCCAAATCTTTCAAAGTCTTCTGAGATGAAGAAACTTTGGAGAAAACCACTGAAGAGCCCAGATTGTTGTGACACGGAGAACTCCAAGCTTTCAAATCAAAACAGTGTCTGGTGCTTCCTAGCACCAAAAAAAAAATCAATTTTTCCACAAGTTTTTCTGGGCGTTTTGCTCTCTGAAGGTTTTTTCTGAGGAACCCAACACTTGATCTGGGTCTTCTACTGTGAGTCCCCTCTCCCACCCCCAGCAGACACCTCAAAGTGTGTGTTACAACCACAGTGATGTATTTTGGTGTCAGCACACCCCAGCAGCCCCTCTTTGGTCTGGGGAGCCTTTGTCACCCTGTCCGCGTGACATTCCGCTGAAATTCCTTTAAACCTCCCTGAAAAAGGAGAAATGATTCAGCTCCTCCCAGCACAGCTCCAGTGGGATGTCAGCAGGCTCAGGCAAACAAGTCACCTTATGAAAATAGACACCATCCTAATTAATGAGCCAGAAAAAGCCCTTTTTTAAACAAACACAACAATTTACCTGCTTTTATTCAAAGCAAACTTTATTATCTTGCTTTGCGCATTGTGACCTGATGCTTTGTTTGCATTAATTCCACGTCTGACAGTTGTGAAATTCACCTTTAGGAGGAAGCGTCGTTTTTAGTCTCACATTTCATGATGCTGGACAAATCCAACCCACAGGATTTGTGTTCCTCTCTGAGAAGAAAACCAAACAAGCCACCACCTCTTCCTCCCCTGCAGAATCTGCTCGGCAAGGAGGGAGGAAGGAAAATGTCCTTGCATAAGAAGGAAATAAATAGGAATTAAAAAATCCTAACATAATTCCATAGATAGGCACAGATAAAATCAGACCAGGCACTGTCCGGGTCTGAGAATATCCCAATGAGCGGCCACAGGTCCTGGATTGATCCTGTTCAGGAATTACCTTGGACATCCAGGAGAACACCAACAAAGCTTGGGATCATCATTTTTTGTCCAAGGAATTGGTGTGGTGGTAGAAACAAGGGACAGAAAGGATGGAGGAAGGATCATGGAACCATGGAATGGAATCACAGAATAGTTTGGGTTGGAAGGGACCTTTATGATCACGGAATTCAACCCCCTGCCATGGGCAGCAACACCTTTCACTGGACCAGGTTGCTCCAAGCCCTGCCCAGCCTGGCCTTGGACGCTTCCAGGGATGGGCATCCACAACTTTTTGGGGTAACCTGTTCCAGTGCCTCACTTTGGATGATCTTTAAGGTCCCTCCCAACCCAAACCATTCCATGATTCCATGATAAACATCAACCCTGCAGCACCTGGGCCACCAGCAGTGTCCCAACCCCTCTTTCCCACTTGTGGTGGCTAAAACTGGATAAATCACACATGTAACATTTTTGGAGAGATCCCACACACGCTGCATGGAACTGACTTCTGGGGGTAAGTGTCAAAAAAGGTACAGAAAGTTAAAAATAACATTAAAAAAAAAAAACAAAACGTGGGATTGAGCAGGAACATGGAAAAAGTGAGAGTGGGAATTTGCATTAAAGGAACGACACGGTTTAATCACACTCTGCCTTGTGACACTTCCTAAAGGACCTGACCTGACAATCCCAATGACACCATCACCATCCCAAATATAAGGAAATATTCCAAACACAGATTTTTTTTTTTTTTTTCTGAAAACTGCCTAAAGTGGGAGTCGTGGCTTTCAGAGGGAAACAAGCCACATCCTATCCCATCACGCTGCATCTCCTGAAGGAGTCTGGATAAATCTAAGCAGGAACTCACCCAAATCCATGCAAGTGACAGCAGCCAACAGAAGAGACAGAAACACCTTCATCTTGCACAGCCCTCGTTGTCTGGTCACTGGGTTGTCACCACTCTTCACCAATGTCCCACGTCCTGGTGCTTTGCCATACACCGAATCCGTCCCCAGATCCAAATCTACTGGAAAAACGAGCCTCATTGAACTATAAATGAATTGAAGGAGCTTCAGAGCAGGCCCCACCTCTCGCTACTCCGTCATCTCTTTTCATGTTCCTTCGAGAAGAAAATTTGGCTTCGCAGGGTGGACAATGGCTGGGATTGTTTAAGCCAGGTGTTTTGTGTGCAAGCAGGATGTGGAAGGCCAGGGGTGTTAAATGATCCTGGTGTCCAGGTCTTGTCTTGCAGCTCGGGGATATTTCCTCTCCTTTTTGGAGTGGCCTCAAGAAATCCCGGGAAAAAAAAGCATTGGTTGTGTGAACATCAAGGAGTTGAACCTCATGGATTTTTCTCTTCTGTGTTTTTACCTTCAGTGGGGTCCAGAGTTTATCGGGAGGAGGAGAATCATGGAATGGTTTGGATTGGAAGGGATCATCTCATTCCAAACTCTTTCCATGGGCAGAGAGATCTTCCATTAGACCAGGCTGCTCCAAGGCTCATCCAGCCTGGTCTAGAAGTGGAAATGTGACTTTCAATCCCTCTCTCACTGGAAAAAGCATGGAACTCTGGGAAAAAAAAAACCAAGACCAGGACCTGAAAGTTTGGGCCAAGGGAACCTCTCAGGCTCATTATCCTGAGGAAGGATGGAATGGAGAATCCCCTCTGCTCTGAGCCAGCCCTCTCCAAGTGTCGTTGCAAGCTCAGGACTTTTTTGCTTCCCAAACACTCTTCCCATTCCCAACCCCGCTGCCTCAGGCATCTGCCGGATTTTCCTGCACCTCAGGCCAGTTCTGTGGTAGGAAATCCTCCTCCAACATGGGATGAGCAAGCCTGAGTGTGGAATGGCAAAGACTGGGAAGGAAGAGTCCTTTGGTGGCTATGCCGGGCGCCCTCCCAACAGAATTTTACTAAGGAATGGGGAAAAGCTGAATCCAAGATGGTTTTGGGGATATTCCCACCACCTTTGCTATTCCAGCATCGAAGGAACTTTATTCAGGGTTGTTCACTTGAACTCTTGGAATCATTAAGGTTGGGAAAGATGTCAGGATCATCCCATTCAAAACAGCACCACTAAATCCTGTCCTCAAGCGCCACATCCATGGGTTTTTGAGCACTCCCAGGGATGTGACTCCATCGCTACCCTGGAGCCTGTTCCAATGCCTGACAACCCTTTCTGTGAAGCATTTTTTTCCTAATTTCCAATCTCAACATTCCGTGGTGCAACTTGAGGCCAATTTGTCTTGTCCTGCCTTGGAATGCTAAAAGTTTTTCTAGGAATGCTGGATAAAAAACCCAATCATCATCTCTCCAAATCTAAAGCTCCAGAATCATGGAATGGCTTGGATTGGAAGGGATCTTCAAGATCATGCAGTCCCAACCCCCTGTCATGGGCAGGGACAACTCCCCCTATCCCAGGTTGCTCCAAACCCTGAGCTTGGACAGTTCCAGGGACAGGGAACAGAGGAAGCCACAGCTTCTCTGGGAATCCCATTCCAGCGCTTCCCCACCCTCACAGGGAAGAATTTTTCCCTAATATCCAGTCTAAAGGTGGTCTCGGCATTTCAGCAATCCCTGCTGCTTTGCCAAACACCACTTCTGAGTGACTTCCATCCTCAGGAATTCCTACGGATTGTTTTCACAGCTGCCTCTCTAATGTTGTAATTATGTGGATTATGAGAGCTAAGCAGTTATTTCCAGCCCCAAAAAATTACCTAGGGAAAGGCATTTAGGTATATTCCAGGTTTGGCATTCGTCGTGTTCAGCAGAAAATGTTCTAATCCTATTAAAAGGGCGAAATCCTCTGACGGCGTTTGCGTTGTTCGTAGGAAAAAAAAAAAAAAAGAAAAGAAAAGACATGGATGGGGTGTGGCTTCTGGTTTCTGGTATTAAGTGGCCTCAAACAATGTGTGTTAAATGACTGGTTTCACCTGCACAGCTGAAATGTGATCTCCCTCGCCTCACAAAATCTTGGATGGAAGAATCTCCGCCACCACCCTGCTCTAAATCCTGTTCCCTCCTTTGCTCCGGAGGGTGGTTTTGGGGGGGTGTCAACACACCTTGTTTATGGTTTCAGTTGATCTTATCTGAGCCCTGAAATGTTTCCTCTTTTATGCACACCCTGTGCTGCTGCTGTGCAGGGCTGGCGACTCCCCAAAAAAAATAACAAGAAATAATGAGAACATTCAAATATTGTTTTGTTGAATTCCTTTTATTATTTTGTAGCAAACTGCAACCTGTTCTGTTGGGGGGGCTCCCACCAATTACAGAAAAAAAAACCATTTAAAGACACAATCTGCATAAATCTGCCTCATCACGAGATGGATTTAAAAAATAATAGACAATTTTTAGAGTATCTGTTCAAAGGGAAATTAATACAACAATTCTCTGCATTTCAGATGAGTTTGGTGTCATAAACAAAAGGAAAAGTTCAGCCAAATGTTTACTTCCCATCCTGGGAATCCTGTCCCAAAATCTTTTTCCTGTCCCACCTCTCCAGCTGAGGCAGTCTCAGGATGGAGGCATCTTCACCAGACCTGCCTCAGTTGCATCCAGCCTGGAAATCTCCAAATCCCACAACTTCCCAGGTCTTATTCCAAGTCCTAAAATTTCTCATCCACCTCCAGGGCAGAGTTTCAGGGACCGAGGGCTGCGGGCACTGACAGCCTTCTTGACTTAATTATTTTGAACTTTCCATATTCATTATTCTAATCAGCTCTTGATGTATCTCCTATGAATCCCAAATTTCCAGAGCAGGCAGATGCAGGAGCAAAAGATGGGGTTGGATTTAAGGGTGGAGGGGTGCTGACATGGCAGTGTCGTATCCTAGTGCTAAACTTTTGGGGGAAGAGGACTTAAAAATCATCCCATTCCATCCCCTGCCACGGGCAGACACCCCTCCCACTATCCCAGGCTGCTCCAGACCCCTCCCAACCTGGCCTTGGACAATTCCAGGGATGGGGCAGCCACAGCTTCTCTGGGAATTCCACTCCAGGGCCTCACCACCCTCACAAGGAAGGATTTCTTCCCAATATCCCATCTAACCCTGCCCTCTGGCAGTGGTGATGCCTTCTCCAGCCACCTAGAAACAGAGACTAGACAAGAGTAAGGGAATAAAGGTCAGTATTTATTTGAAGGCCTTCAAGGCACACCCTGGGGGAGCCAGAGGCTGCTTCCAAAAAAACGGACCCCAAGATGGACAACAGGTCATGAGTTCTTCACACTTTTATAGGTTTGGTTCATTTGCATACCACGGTTAATTCTCTAATTAAAGCCCCAGTTTAATGATGTAATTCCCCTCAGCTTGCTCCCCCCTTAGAGGCTTTGGTTTACACATTTTGGGCCTAGAAGAGCCTGGCTGTGCTTGAAGGCAAAGCCTGGAGAGGCTTTGTTGTGTCTGCCCAGCACGAGAGAGCAGAAATTACAGGCTACAAGGAACTGCAGAGTTACACTCCAAGCAGTACAGAATTTGAAAAATATAGAAGTTAAAACCTAAGGCATCAGTGGGAAGCCATTCCCTGTGTCCTGTCCCTCCATCCCTTTTCCAAAGTCCCTCTCCAGCCCTCCTGGAGCCCCTTCAGGCACTGGAAGGGGCTCTGAGGTCTCCCTGGAGCCTTCCCTTCTCCAGGCTGGACATTCCCAGCTCTCCCAGCCTGGCTCCAGAGCTGAGGGGCTCCAGCCCTTGGAGCATCTCTGTGGTCTCTGGACTCGCTCCAGCAGCTCCAAGGGTCAGGAATGAAAGGCACTCACAGAAGAAGCAAGGATGGGTTACTCTGAGCACTGAGCTGCTGCTGGGCAGATGCCAGGGATTAAATCACCGTGAATTTCACCTCTGGGACATCATGGCCCCTACCTGTCCCTCACAGAAAGCAAAATTCTCCAGAAATTAGATTCTTGCAGCAGAAAGAGAGGAATTAAGCAGGTATCCCTACCTTTCTCCATCTCCTCCATTGATGAGGAGCATCTTTAAAAGTTAAAGAGAAAGCTGGAAAAGCAAAGTAAAAAATAAAGAACGCCAAGCCTGACTCTGGCCTATCCCTGTGAGTAACAAGTCAGGAATCCAACCCTGCAGCTCTTTTAGAGCCATTTTCACTAAGGCACCACTCATTAGCTCATTAGTCACAGCAGCCTTATTCCTCCTAATTGATTTTACTACAATTCCTTACAATGTATGGCCGGGATCCAACATGTCTCTGCCTGGCTCAAAAACCATTACACTGACACAGCTTTGGAGAAAACTCATCCCTCTCCCAGGCCTCTGGAGCGTGTGAAGGTCGGGTGATTCCCATAACTGAGCTTCTGGAAGGTGCCCTCAGGGGAAGGACGTGTGTGCCCTCGGTGGGACAAGCCATGGGCTCAAAGGACCCAGCTGAGCAGAGATTTGTGGCTTTCACACCTAGGAGCAGGTGGCCCTGACACAGGTTGGAGCTGCAGATGGATGCAGGAAGTTTGGCAGCTCCCTTCACACTGGTTTCCACCTTGGCACTGAAATGGGACAAGGAATCATGGAATGGTTTGTGTTGGATCCCTTCAAGATCATCTCATTCCAACCCCTCTGCCATGGGCAGGGGCACCTTCCACTATCCCAGGTTGCTCCAGACCCCGTCCAACCTGGCCTTGAAGGCATGGGGCAGCCACAGCTTCCCCATTCCAGGGTCTCATCATCCTCCAAGGGAAGAATTTCTTCCCAATATCCCATCCATTCCTGCCCTCTGGCAGTGGGAAGCCATTCCCTGTGTCCTGTCCCTCCATCCCTTGGCCCAAGTCCCTCTCCAGCTCTCCTGGACCCCTTTAGGCACTGGAAGGGGCTCTGAGGTCTCCCTGGAGCCTTCTCTTCTCCAAGCTGGACATTCCCAACTCTCCCAGCCTGATCCAGAGCAGAGGAGCTCCAGCCCTTGGAGCATCTCCGCAGCCTCCCCTGGACCTGCTCCAGCAGCTCCACATCCTTGTGCTGAGGCCCTCAGAGCTGGACACAGAACTCAGGTGGGATCTACAGGGAGTGGAGCAGAAGGAGGGAATTCCCCTCCCTGGACCTGCTGGTCACACTCCTTTTAATGCATCCCAGGGTTCTGTTGTCTCCTGGATCTAGCAGAGACCTGAGGGAATGTGATTAAAGCCAGACCTGGGGCAGACAGGTCAGAGCACCCCACAAAGGGTTCCTAAACTCTGCTCCTCATCCCAGATTCCCACCAGACCTCCCAGTATCCCCCTCTCTGCCCCAGCCATGTGCTGTGAGCTGCACCTGAGGCTCAGTGATGCTCTGGATGTTCCCCAGGACGAGAAGGCAGGAACAAGATGATTTATTTTTATAAGGACTCCTGTTCCCTCCTGGTAATCATTCACCCACCTTTTTATTTTTTTTCCCAACCTGTTTTTCTCCCTCTCTGAATTCCACGCAGGTACCTCTTATCTCCAGGTTATGATTTAGATTAACCTCTGTGTAGTTCTTAACTCCTTCCAGGTGAGACCTTCACGTTCATCGCTTCCCTGGCCAGTGGCCAGCACATGGATGCAGTGATCCCATGGGGGAATCTTGGAGGAGATAACAATTCCTAAAGTGTGTTAGAAAGGATTGATCATATATTTATAACTAGTGGGAATTTTAATTCCTTCCCTATCAATTCTTTTCTAGCTCCCTTTTGCTCTTTTTGCTTCCAAGCTGGAGAAATTCTCCCTTCCCATCCACTCTGACCGAGGCAGCAATCACTAATTTGGAGGTGATTTGCTCCATCCAGCCTTTCCAAGGCATTGTTAATGATGCAGGAATGTAAATCACTCGCTCTGTGTAGCTGTCACCTGCCTTAATTATCCCCTGCCTTTGTTCCAGCCTCAATCCAAGGAACAGGAGATACTTTCCTACTTGAGTCACTTCTCGCTGACCCAGAAGGGAAGAACAAGGACAACACATGTAAAACACTAAATAACCCGACTGAAAAGTACCAGCTTTGCCTCCAGGCCCTTTTCATCTCCCTCTAATCCTGCAGAGCTTGGCATTGGAGCTGGAAATATCCACGTTTTCGGCTGCTGGGAGCTGCCCAAACCAGCAGTAGAAAACCTAAATGAAGATTCCACTGCCCAAGTGAGAGGCTCAGTGTGTCCTGCACCAAAAAAACAGCCCAGGTTCAGTCTCCAGATGCTTGAAGACTTCAGGAAGATGTTTCTGGTCCCAAAGCTTGTGGCTCCTAGAGCATTTCTCCCTGGGAAAAGTGAGGAAAACAACACCTCTCCTGTGAGGAAAGGCTGAATTAGGATTGTTCTGCCTGGAGAAGAGAAAGCTCTGGGGAGACCTTAGAGCCCTTTCCAGTGCCTAAAGGGGCTCCAAAAGAGCTGAAGAGGGACTTTGGATAAGGGATGGAGTGGCAGGACACAGGGAATGGCTTCCCAATTAAAAAAAAAGGCCGCTGGGAATGTGAAGCTTGTTCCAGATGTCTGGAAAAGGCCTTATCTACTTCCATCTTGATACAGGCCGAACACGGGGCACCATCTGACACTGGTAGTGCCATAAATCAGCCTCTCTTGATGGGAGAGGCCCTTAAGAGTCTTTTAGAGTCCTTGCAAGGAACTTGATAGACGGACGAGGCAAACTCGCAGTAATTGCTTCTTCAGGTAGTTGTTTATTTCAGTGTTATCAGCTATTAGCGTAGAGAAGACACAGCAGAGCAGAGCATGGCAAGAGAAATCGAGAAAATGGCTGCTTATCAAAATTTCACAGCTCTTTTAAATTGGTAAATTAACCAATAAGAACTTGAAAGGACAGATATTTTTACTTTTCCTCCAATGTTCAGTAAATCACTCTGACACGCAGGCCGGAACTGCAGCATTTTTCATCCAATCATCCTAAACTACTTTTGCTGCAGAATATGGGGGACTAGAAGAAGAAAGACGGAGGTTTAAAACTACAAGGTCTCCTCCATCTTGGAACTTTTACTATTTATCTACTTACAACATTAACAAACCTAAAACTTGTAAATTCTTCACCTTGTGACATCCTTACATCATATTCCATCACCTAGTTCACATCTGGGTAGATTTTAATTCCTCCCAGATAGTAGGGAGTTTTCTCCATGGATAAAGGTCGAAAACCACGCTGTCCAGGGGGGTTTTTCTCTTCAAAACAGGCAGAGAAATATTCCCTGCACTCTGGATTCCCACACATCTGATCAGGCTGGTATCAGATACCCACACCACCACCACCTGCCCTGATCTGCCCCCTCTCCCTGCCCCAACCAGAGCCCAGCCATGGCAGAACTCAATTCTCTGAGCTATCCCACCACATCCCTGCGATCCCAACATTTCCTGTGGTTTGGAAGATGGATTTAACCCCAGGCAAGACGAGGAGTTGTGAGACAGATGGATTTGTTCAGCCTGGAAAACGGGCTGGGAAGGGAGGGCTCAGGGGGCCCCACAGCATCTGCCATGGAAAAGGGTCAAGGAGAGGTCTGGGCTGGATTTATTCCTCATCCACAGGTTCCAAATGAGCTCCTTTCTCCATCATGGCCCTTAGGAGAAGGGGCCTGTGGTCCTGGAATGGCAACGCTCCCATCCCAGTACATCCCAAGGGAACGCACTGGCAGAGCCGGGACCTGCCGCTGCCACCTCCTGACAAAGAGATGAAAATGCAAATCCGTCCTCCCGACCCATTTCCTTCAGGAAGAAAGGAACTTCCAGAATAATTTCAGTATTTTGAAATTCTCACTGTCCCCAAAAATTCGTGGTCTGAGGTCACTTGGTTCCAGCCAGCTTGAGGATGAGAAACCCCCAGGTGAAAATAAAAAAAGGAGAAAAATTCAGTTTATTTAAATCCCCTCGAACAAACCCGGAGCTGAATTCCAACAGGAGCAGCTCCACCTTGCCCTTATAAAGTTGTCGCATACAAAGTGCCACCATCCTTTATCTAGACTGAGCTGAACCTGAATTTTTTTGGCATCTTTCCTTCCATAATTTGGCGCTAAATGGGTGCTGCTGTGGCTGGAACCAGCAGGTTTAACTGGTCTGAGCCCAGGTGCAAAACTCAGCCTCGGGAGCCACAACGGGTGAGTGAATCGCCACAATCCGAGCAATGAGAGCCGGAATCTGAGCCGGGAGCTCCTGGCACCTGTGGAAAACACCTGATTTAGCCCTGGGGGGACAAAATGTGCCAAGAATCTGTGTGAGATTCAATCCACCCAGCTGCTGGTGTTAATCTGCGGAGCAGAGAGCACGGAGCTACTCACAGCTCTCACCTAGGAGTCTGGGGCTACTCACATCTCCCCCAGGAGCCTGGGGCTGCTCACGCCTCTCCCCCAGGAGTTTGGGGCTACTCAAAGCTCTCCTCCAGGAGTTTGGGGCTACTCACACCTCCCTCCCAGGAGTTTGGGGCTATTCACACCTCTCTGCTGATGAGTTTGGGGCTATTCACACCTCTCTGCTGATGAGTTTGGGGCTACTCACACCTCTCTCCCAGGAGTTTGGGGCTACTCACACCTCTCTCCCAGGAGTCTGGGGCTACTCACACCTCTCCCCCAGGAGTTTGGGGCTACTCACACCTCCCTCCCAGGAGTTTGGGGCTACTCACACCTCTCTCCTAGGAGTTTGGGGCTACTCACACCTCTCCCTCGGGAGTTTGGGGCTGCTCACACCTCTCCCCCAATGAGTTTGGGGCTACTCACACCTCTCTGCTGATGAGTTTGGGGCTACTCACACCTCTCTCCCAGGAGTCTGGGCTACTCACACCTCTCCCCGGAGTTTGGGGCTCTCACACCTCCCTCCCGGAGTTTGGGGCTATTCACACCTCTCTGCTGATGAGTTTGGGGCTACTCACACCTCTCTCCCAGGAGTTTGGGGCTACTCACACCTCTCTCCCAGGAGTCTGGGGCTACTCACACCTCTCCCCCAGGAGTTTGGGGCTACTCACACCTCCCTCCCAGGAGTTTGGGGCTACTCACACCTCTCTCCTAGGAGTTTGGGGCTACTCACAGCTCTCCCTCGGGAGTTTGGGGCTGCTCACACCTCTCCCCCAATGAGTTTGGGGCTACTCACACCTCTCTCCTAGGAGTTTGGGGCTACTCACACCTCTCTCCCAGGAGTCTGGGGCTACTCACACCTCTCCCCCAGGAGTCTGGGGTTACTCATATCTCTCTGCTGATGAGTTTGGGGCTACTCACACCTCCCTCCCAGGAGTTTGGGGCTAATCACACCTCTCTCCCAGGAGTTTGGGGCTACTCCCACCCCCGATGAGTTTGGGGCTACTCACACCTCTCTCCCAGGAGTTTGGGGCTACTCCCACCCCCGATGAATTTGGGGCTTCTCACACCTCTTCCCCCAGGAGTTTGGGACTGCTCACGCCTCTCCCCCGATGAGTTTGGGGCTACTCACACCTCTGTCCTGATGAGTTTGGTGCTGTTTGTGTTACATTTCCATGCAACTTTAACTCCTACAATTTATTAACGTCAGCTCGAGTGTTCCCTGTATCCCAGGAAAGGTCAGATCATGGAGACGTCGTGCAACGCCTTAAATCTCTTTTTCTTGGGAGGTGAGAAGCGGGAAGGTTGGAGCACGGAAATCACCTTCCACCTTTCCAGCCTCCTCCCACCCTTCCAGCCTCCTCCCACCTTTCCAGCCTCCTGCAGCCTGGAGGTGCCATTCCCCCTTTTCCCCCCGTGGATCTCTCAAAATCCATGGGATGGAGAGAAATGGAAGCAGGAGGAAAGGAGGTGGAGAGGGTCAGCACCGGCAGGAGGGTGGAGCTCTTGATTCAGGCTTTTTTTGTTATTTTTTGCCTTCCTTTAGCACCACTCTGATTCTAAATTCCGAACTCTCTCCCTGCACACCTTTCCTGACTCCTCCATGTCAAAACTCCCAACTGAATCAGCTTTTTGGAGACTCCTCTTCAGCTCCAGAGATTTCTCATCCTCCAAAACCTGTATTTGCCCTGGATAGAGAGGAGGCCTGTCCAGAGGGACAGCAAAAGGATATAATCCCTCTACTCTGCCCTCATGAGATCCCACCAGGAATATTGCATCCAGCTCGGGAGTCATAAGCACATGGATGACAGGAACCTGCTGGAGCGTGGGGGGGGTGTGGGTGGGTTTGCTCTGGAGCCAGGCTGGGAGAGCTGGGAATGTCCAGCCTGGAGAAGAGAAAGCTCCAGGGAGACTTTAGAGCTCCTTCCAGTGCCTGAAGGGGCTCCAGGAGAGCTGGAGAGGGACTTGGGCCAAGGGATGGAGGGACAGGACACAGGGAATGGCTTCCCACTGCCAGAGGGCAGGGATAGATGGGATATCAGGAAGAAATTCTTCCTTTTGAGGGTGATGAGGGGCTGGAATGGAATTCCCAGAGAAGCTGTGCCTGCCCCATCCCTTCAAGGCCAGGTTGGATGGGACTTGGAGCAACCTGGGATAGTGGAAGTTGTCCCTGCCCATGGCAGAGGGGTTGGAATTCCATGATCTTGAAGGTCCCTTCCAACCCAAACCATTCCAGGATCCTATGATGGGGAGGCTGGAATTCTCCCACTTCAGACCCGTTTGGTGTCTCCCACCCTGGGATGATCAGGACAACCCTGGGATGCCAGTGAGGAACATCTGCAGAGCAAACAGGGGATGTGGGAACCATTTCCAAACAACTGAAATACAGAAAAGCCCATCCTTGGCCTGTGCAAGGACAGGCAGATCCTTAGGAAATAGCAGGAGCTGGGACGTGGGACAGTGTGAAGAGAAATGATGGGAATGCCAGGCAGGAGGGAAGTGCAGGTTTCTTCCATCACCCCCAGCTGTGCAATGTCCCCCAGTCCCCCAAAATACTCCCAATCCCAAAAATCACTTGCGAGTCACCCTGGAAAATCTGGATTGCAAGGAGGGAGGGCAGTGAAAATAACCCTTTCCCAGGAAGGAGATATTCCAGGCTGGGATTTTCCAGAGAAAAGGAAAGATATTTCTGTGTCTTTATTTCAAAGAAACTCCCAAGCTCATCACTGTCATTCCACATTTGTTTTACATTCCCCAGGGAATACAATCCCCTTCTCCCATGGGATCCAAGTGGGATCCCCATAAAATCCTGAAACAAAAATCAGGATGACACAACTCTGCGGAGCTGAATGTTGGGAGAGCAGGGAGGGGTCCCCAGAGCCCCCAGCTCTGTGCCCATGTGTGCATCTGATCCAGGCTCAGATCCCTGGGAGGGCAGGAACAGGAGCAGCTGCCCATGGACACCCCAAAGGGCCCTTTCTGTGCCCAAAATAGGCTCCCTCTCCCACAAGGAACAGCGCAGGCTCCGAGGCCAAATCCCATCTCCATTCCCAGCAAAGTCACCTGTGGGAGTTGGGTGCTCTGCACAAACACAGGTTCTTATCTTCACCTCTGGGAAGTTTTACCTCGAGCCCGAACAGATGAGAAACGGCTGCAGATGTTGTTTCAGGTTGTTTATTTCTCCTTATCTCTGCCAGCTCTCAGCTCCGGCCGCACATCTGATGCAGCCGAGTCCGAGCGGGCACTGCCCAGTCCTGGGCTGTCCCGGCCTTTTTGTGCCCTTTCCATCATCCAACCATTCTTCACAACGGATTTATTAGTTACTGTTCTGTACCAATTCATTTGCACCTGTTCTAGACACGTAATTTCTACCTCTTTTTCATTCTACCAATCATTTTGTGCCACCACCACCAGAGAAGATGGAGGAGAAGGAGAAGAAGACGAAGCAGGGCAATGCCCAAAATCCTCCATCTTAGACCCTTCGTCCTCATATTAAAAACCCTAAAATCTACTTTTTTACCTTGTAAAATACTAAACCACTACTCATTTTCACACTCTCGTGGCTTGCAATGATTCTGGCAGTGTTGGTAACTTTTCCCATGGGCTGAGGTCAAAGCCGGTGCCATTCTGGGCTCTTGCCAGGGTCTGGGACCTCCTTGCTGGGGCTCCTGACCCCCCAGGGCAGCCAGAGCCTTGGATTCCAACAGTCATGGGCAAGTCAAGGGTATTTATGAGCTATTGAAGGCAAAGACAATCCCTGTTCTTTATCCGTCCCCCAGGAAGAGATTCCAATGGCCTTGAGATAAAATGTCAGAATTTAACCCTCCTTTAGTCCCTAAATTCTGTCTGTCCTCGTATCCAGCCCACAACCCACAGCCCTGAGCTTGGGATCCAATCCAGGCACTTTCCTTCCACAAAAAACAGGAATTAATATCTGGAATATCTGCAGAACCACCCCAAAAATGCCCTTCCAAGTGGTTTTTTTTTTTTTATTAATTCCATATAATTTTTTATTAGAGTATAAGAAACAAGATGGAACATACACTTCACTTATACTTAGGTTAATATATTTAAAGGGATGGATGCTTCTTTATCCCATTACAATAAAGATAATACACAGTTACAAATCTCACAGATAGGGGTTAGTAAAATCAACATTTCGGGGAAACCACCTCAGATCATCCAACAAAGCTGAAATAAAACGTGCCAACATTTTTTTTTTTATTCCTGCAACATTTTATTGGCTTCATATATTTTCATTTGATGAACCAGGAGGATTAGGGCTGGGAAGAAGTGTTCCCACGGAAAATGTTGGAGCTGGGAAGGCTCTTAAGCCTTTTATTTCTTAATTTCCACGATCAGGGCAAAGCTGGACAAATTAAAACCTTCCATCTGTCTCTGCTGCTGCTGATTCTCTGCTTTGGGTGCAATTATTTGGTTCAAGGCAGTTCGTCCTCCTTGATTTCAGAGATTTGGGCTTCAAAGCTCCTCCACCAAGTCTGGCAAAAGCCAGTAGGTGGCAGGACCAACCCAGGGCTTCGCTTCCCTGGGCACCATGGGCATTCCCAAAACACAAAATTGGGCATTTCTGTTCCCATTCCCATTCTACAGCCTCACACAGGGGTGGAATAACTCCTCCAGGATCAAGGATCCAGAGCCACCTTCAACCCAAAGAGAGACCCACAGGAGCAGGAGACTTGGGATAGGGCCCTAAACCTCCAGGTGTGCTCCACATCTGCTTTTTCCAGAGGGTCTGGATCCTACAACTCATCCCATGGACACACAGACCCCCACCAGAGCTTCCCACAGGTGTGGTGGGACCACAGCTTCCTTTTTTCGTGGCAAACAAAATCCCTGGGAGACAAATCCCTTCAAAAAAACCCCCAACTCGAGTAAATCAACACCAATCCAGGACATCCTTGGAGCAGCAAAGTGGATCCTTGGAGTAATAATTAAGCAACTGATCGTTTGTTCTGTTGGAGCAAGGAAGTCACGGCAGGTCTGTGGTTTCCAAAAAGAAATTTTGCTCTTAAAAAAACAAAAAAAACAATTCTCAAAACCAGCTGGAAGAACCGTGCTCGTTTTGAAGTCCTTCTCTTAGGCAAACAGCAAACCCCCAGATCCTGGGTGGGAAGGGCTGATGCCACAAAGGATTTTGAGCATTTTTAGGCAATCCACAAAAATTCGAGCCCTTGGTGGGGTAGTGGGAGATGGCAGCAGCTGCTGGTGAAGTACAGCCATTTCCAGGATGGAAGCACTGAGACCATTTTCTTGGGAACACGCTCCAAAGTGGGCAGGAATTTCACTTTTAGCTCTTCATTTCCACTATAAAACTCTTCCAGGATATTTTACGCTTCTAGGGAGCCAAACCTCCTCCCCTCATAACCTCCTGTCTTGTCAGAACAGGTGAATATCTGAGTTTTCTGCTCAGATTTTGATCTCTTAATTCCACAGTCCACAGAAACACCTCCAAAGCACTTCAGGGCTGTCCCACCACAGCCCTCAAATTCCAAATCCAGCATTTGGTTTAACAACCCACCTGTCTGAACACTTCATAAATCCCATGTTTTTCCTACTTATTGTCTTATTATTAATGGCTTGAATTACTTCACCTGCCCATTTTTAGGCCTGGGTTTTACAACAGAAGAGGTTCTCACTGGTTTGTCATTCCAGGGATTTGGGGGCAAAAATAAACCTAGAGTAGGACCAGGAATAGTGAGAGTTGGCACAACTGAGGAGAAAGTGCTTGGGATTCAACTGTGACAAGCTGTCACTCCCTCCCTCTCTCAAACACACGTGGATCTATCCAAGAGATCTTTGCCAGGAAAGGAAAAACTGAAAATATCCCTTTTTTTTCCATATTCCAGATTAGAGCACATGGGGAAGGAAGAGACAAAAAGAGAGCGAGGAGGAGAAAGAGAAACAAATGGCCAAGTGAAATTTATCCAACCAACCCTCAGCTCAGTCCCCTGGCAATTTCACAAATATAATTTGTTATTTATTGGGATAAACCACCTCTGGATGCTCCTCCCACCGGCCTTTGCCCCCTGGAACAACCCAATCCCTGGCACCAGCTGAGGAATACGGAGAGAGGAAGGAGATGGCCCTTGGAGGGGACAACCCAGGCCTTCAGCCCGGGGGTTTGTCCACTGTGGCATCCTCAGCATCCTCATGAAGGCATGGATGGACACCAGGACACAGCTGAAGGCTTTCAAGTTCAGCTCTTTGCTAAAAGCAGCTGAGGCCCAAACCAACCCCAAAACCTTTTCCCAGGTGGCCAGAAAAAGCCAGAGCCCCCCTAAATTCAAGGTAGAGCACTCTGGGTGCCACCTCGGTGTCCCAGCAAGTGCTGAGGGACAAAGGAACCCAAAACCAGAGGTTTTGAACCCTTTTGGGAGGAAGGCTGAGGCACAGGGAAGCTGGGGAATATTCACCTCAAGTTGAGGAAGTTTTTTCCCCAATTTTCCCTGTGCTCCACGTGCATAGCAGAGGTTTGTGGGGCACCTCAGGCCCCGAGGTCCCAGCAGGTCCCAGGAGGATGCATTATCCAAAGGAAGGCACATCCAAGGACCAACACAAGCGATGCATTCTTCCCAAATGAACCACGAAATTGCAGGTCACATCCCGCTGACCCATCCCCTCCTGTTGGAAAAGCCCTCATTAACATGTGTCACTTTAATTAAAAGAGGGGGAGAAGGAGGGAGGGGAGGAAAAAGCCCATCAAACCACTTCTGTTACAAAGATTTCTGTACAACTGCAAGCACCTTTCATTTATCACTCCTTGAAGAGGGGACAGAGGTGGAACTGAAGATTTGTGGAGCTTTTGTTTGGGTTTTGACACAAAAAATAGGAGAAGTGGGTACAAGGCATGGCTAAAACGTGCCAACACCTGGGTTTTGCTGCTAGAAATAGAAAGAAAAAAGGCCAGTGCACCTGTGGTCCATCGGTGGAAGTGACAAAAAGCTTGAACTTGGTGGTTTAAGGCTGAATTTTGGCTTGGTTTGTGTCGAGCAGGTCCACAGGCAAGCAGAGTAGGCAGGATAGACAACAGAGAGGGCAGGAGGACACATCTCCCATGGGACAGCTGAGAACTTCTAGGAGAAGCCAAAACGCCTGGGAAGATCCTGGGACAGCTGAGAACTTCTAGGAAAAGCCAAAACACCTGAAAGGATCCTGGGAGCTGAGGGACAGCAGATGTGGAAGGTTGGGTGGTGAAGTCACCTTCAGCAGTCCATGGGCACCATCAGGCTGGACCTAAAGATCCTGGGTATTGACCTCTTCTCCTCAGACCTCACCAAAGTTTTCAGACCCTGTTGTCCTCGGCCATTCAGGTATCGCCATTGCTGTGGTCACCACGACAAGTCCAAAGTGGGGAAACTGAGGCACCAAGTCTTTGTAAAATGCAGATTTCCCTTTCAAAAGTCCTGCTCACAGGGTGATTGCTCCGTTAGGGGTGACTCAGACCCCAAAAACCTGGCATTTATCACTAAAATGCACCTGGAAAAAGTCATTCCCAAGGGAGGTGGAACGAGCTGGCCCAGAGGTGTTTTTCAGGAATGATGGCAACAGGGAGGAGATGGATTTGCTGCTCACTGGAGATGAAGCACCCAAAAGCTGCTCCAGAGGGTGAGGGACCCTCATGTTGCGTACAACATTGGGATTTTCCATCAAAGAGTTCCTAATCCCTGGAGCAAGGAAACACACACACGTCCCACCTCAGGTAACAACAGGAGCAAGTTTATTCAGGTCTGGCACTTACAGAACTTGGAAGGACAAGGTACATGGCATTGGTTTTCCAGAAAAGTCAGCCCAGGATCAGAAGAAACGAGATTATTTTATAAAAAGAGACTGCAGCTGTGAGGGGGCCGGGAATGCGTCTCCCTTTGGATCCCACATTCCCGCTGCCCGTGCCACCCATGTGCTGGAGCAGACCTGGTGGTGCCTGGGGGTGAATCTGTTCTCAGCCAGTCCAAACCTGGTTTTAACCAACCTTAGAAACGAGGGGAGGCAGGGGGGAGAGGTTATTAATAGGTAGAAAAAGCAGAGACCCTTCCAAAATGATCCACCTTGGCCGAAGAGGAGTGAAGAGTGCAGCAGGAGACATCCACAGGAGGAGGAGAAACAGCTCGGCCAAACCACCCAAGGTCTCCAACGCTTGGAAGAGCAAAAAAAAGTCTGGGAAACAATCACCTTGGAAGCCTGCTGAGAAGTAGAGGATCTCCTTGCAGACAGCAACAGAGAAGATATCGGCTAACGAGACCCGTGGGGGGCGGCTCTTCCTCGGGCAGCCCCATCACTCGCGAGCCCACAGGACGTAGATGAAGCTGACGAGAATTCCCAAGGCCAGGATGGTGGAACTGGCTCGGACGCTGCTGGAGCCGCTGATGTTGCACAGGAAGGAGTCGCAGCAGTAAACGGAGGCGGCCGCGATCCCCAGGTTGATCCCGGCGCTGGGGCAGATGGGAGAGCATCCCTTCGAGATGGACTGGCCGGATTTGCCACCTGGATGGAGGGTTGGGGTGGAGAGGGAGGAAAAGAGAT
Organism: Monarcha castaneiventris obscurior; assembly: GCA_026261815.1. NCBI lineage: Eukaryota > Metazoa > Chordata > Aves > Passeriformes > Monarchidae > Monarcha > Monarcha castaneiventris. The sequence goes on along the minus strand of JAMPIT010000885.1, from coordinate 651,405 downwards.
GGGTTTAGGATGGGTTTTTGGGGTTTCTCATCACCTGCTCTGCGAAGGAATTACGGCATCGAAAAGCCGAAGCAGCGCGGGCGGCACGGAGAGGATGAAGTGGTTCTTGGGAGACAGGAATCCCAGCCAGCCCATCTTATCAAGTATCACCCGTGATAAGCTCCCACAAACACCCCAGAGGCCACAGGGACACCCCCTTTGGATCAGCCAATGCTCAGCCATGACAGCTCCGGTGAGGAATCCCAAAAATCCCTTTTGAGCTTTACTCCGGGGCTACTCAAGGGAGACAGGGAGCACTGGGGAGACACTTGGGAGCCAAGTCTGCGTTTCCAGAGAAGCACAGCCCAGGTTAAGAGGCAGGAAAGAGGAAACCATTAGCACTGGGCTAAGAAGGGAAGTTTATAAAAGCTCCCAGTCTCTGTTTGTGCCCATCTGACCCACCCACGCTGAAGACTCGGGCTTGAAACTCCCCCTCCTCCTGCCAGGGAGAGCCAGAATGAGCTCTGGTTCCTGCAAAGGCACCAGGAGATCTGCCAGAGCATTCTGCTTCCCTCAGAGCAGCAGCTGGGAAGCACAGAACCCCCCCAAATCTTTCCAGGCACTCAGGAAGGAAACCCATGAGCCTCCCTTCCCCGCCTCGTCCACGGAAAGTGGAGCAAAGGTGGCACTCGGGGACGAAGAACCCAAACAGGAGGCAAAAAAAAAAAAAAAAATCAGCAGGAATAGCAACCCTGGAGCTTCCCACACAGGGAGCCTGCAGCATCCTCCACGCTTTCACTTATTCATCAGCAAACTCCCCGCCCCCAGCCTGAAATTCCCCCCGGACTCGTGGGCATCGGTGCAGGCACGTGGGCTTTAACGTGACTCCTCCTGGCAGCGCGTCCCTCGTACCAATTCCCGTGGGATGGTCCGAGGCTCAGTTGCTAAGCAGAACTTTCCCTTTTTTTTTCTCCCCACCCCAGCCAGAGGAAGGCAAAGGCTGGCTGCAGCTCAGCAGGTGACCCAGGAGAGCAGCCAGGAGGGGCAGCAGGAGGTGCTGTCAGCACTCACCGAGTCCCACTCCGACGTACGTCGTCACGCAGTGGTTTTCATTCTCGCCGCACTTGACGGGCTTCAGGCAGGCCCAGTTGGAGGAGGCATCCGAGCAGGAGAAGCAGACGAGCGTGTGGGCTGCAGGAGGAAGGCAAAAGCTCACTTTTAGGGGCTGCTGGGGAGATCTCCTCACTCGGAGGTCCCCACCTCTGTGTCACACGGGATGTCTCGCATCCGGCCACAGCCACACTTTCAGTTTTATCGACCTGCAATAGGGGGATCCTTTCCCCCCAAAAAAATTGGCCAAGCAAAGGGTTCAAGCCTAAGGAATGCACTTCAAGCTCTTGTCAGCTAAAGCTGGCACTTCCTGTCACCCCCGTTTGCACCAAGAACGTGTTCCAGCTGCAGCTGCCAACTGGGAAACCAAACTCCAGAGGTGAATTTTTGAGGTTTGGGCTCGTTCAGCTCAGCCACCATGGACACGGCGTCCCTGCCTTGGGGCAGGGGGGTTGGAACTGGATGATCTTTAGGTCCCTTCCAAGCGAAACCGTTCTGATTTTATGATTCTGTGGCCCTGACAGGAAATGCTCCAGGTGTGACCACAGGTTCAAACTTTCCATGACCTGACTTTGGGCACCAAGATCAGGCCATGCTTGAGCTGGAGCACGTGGTGGAAATGATCTCAGCTCAAGGCCTGCAAGGACTTGCACTGTCCCACTCCTCAGGGAGCCACAGCACTCACTATAAAGGCATCTTATTCACCCCTTTTTTTTTAATTTGGAGCAGGAGCATTAATTTGCATGTTTTCCTCCACGGCAGGTCCCCTAAAATTACAGAATCGTGGAATCATTTCAGTTGGAAAAGAACCTCTAAGATCTTTGACTCCAACCATTAATCCAGCACTGCCAAATTCACCACTACACCAAGTCTTGAAGCAACACAGCTGCACATTTTTTGAACACTTCCAGGGGTGGTGATTCCCACCACTGCTCCAATATTTGACCACCCTCTTCAGTGAAGAAATTTCTCCTCATTTCCAAACTAAACCTCCCCTGGAGCAACTTGAGGCCATTTATGGCTTTTCCTACGCCAGCAGGATGGACTAGCTGGCTCCCATCCCTCATCCCTCACAAAGAGGGATGATTGGAAAACAGCATTTGGGGTGGGAATTGGTTGTGGGGACAGCCTGGATCAGTGACTCAGCAGGGCCACGGGCACTTTGATCTCGGAATTTTACATACAAGAGCATCACATCCACGCTGCAGTTGTTGACCTACATATGCAGACAGATCAGGTCTGTTCCCAATGTTCCGTGGATTCGGGATTTTGGAGCTCCCAGGCAGCCCTTCCACGAGGCTCCACCTTCCCCCTTCTGTGTTTTATGGGGTGAAAAACGGAGCAGGGGCTGATCCAGGGTGGGAAGTGCAAGGTGGGGCCGTCCCTGCTCCCACCTCCTTCAGCCCCACTGCAAATGGAATATCAAAGAATCATGGAGTGGTTTGGGATGGAAGCAACCTTCAGGATCATCCAGTTCCAACCCCCTGCCATGTGCAGGGACACCTTCCATTATCCCAGCTTGCTCCAAGCCCCGTCCAGTCTGGCCTGGAACACTTCCAGGGATGGGGCAGCCACAGCTTCTCTGGGAAATCTGTGCCAGGGCCTCACCACCCTCACAGGGAAGGATTTCTTCCCAATATCCAACCTAAACCTGCTCTCTTTCAGTTTGAAGCCATTCCTACTTGCCCTATCCCGGTAAAAAAAATCCCTCTCCAGCTTTCTTGTAGACCCCCTTGGAATATTTTCCTAAGGAAGCCCTGGGATGGGCTCCTTGAGGCTCAGCAGTTCCTGCCATGGATATTTTGAAGAATTATTTGGACAAATATCACTCAGCATCTGTCCCACTCTGCCACAGGACTGCACGACATCTCGAGCATCTTCTCATTCCTGTTTCTCTCAGGAAAATAAAAGGCTTCTACAAGAAAAATGAGAAAAAAAAATAGCAATTGCTCTCAGAGGAATGACTTTTGAGCAGCCACAGCCGAGGAGGGGAAAGAAAACAAAATATAATCTCAGAGAAACAGATTAAAGTGGGTTAGTGGGAGATCCTGAATGTCACAGCCAAGCAGCCAAACCTCTGCTTGGGAGTGGAAGCCAACACCACAATCCCCCAAGCAGGAATTTCCTGGACTGGCTCACGCCTCCTCCGAGGATCCTCACTCTGGCAACAATCCCGACAACAAACCCAGGTTACCTGAGCACACCAACACAGCCACAACCGACAGCGCCGGGATCACAGGGCCACCAGCTGAGTCAAAACCTCCAGGAGAGATTCCTCAGTGGATCTCTGGATTTGGGAGAGGGGGAGGAGGATGGGACCAGCCACTGAGACATTGCTGAGCCCATCCATGGGGTGGCCACAACTCCATGGGGGACCTCGGAGTGAAGCCCAGCTCTGCTCCCGAGTCTCAGGTGACCCGTCCCAAACCCTCCACACCTCACAACCACCCCCAGGAGGCAAATTGACTCATCCCAGGAATCTCCTGCAATCGGGAATGAAGTGGATTGCAGGCTTCCTGTGGGAATTCTGGCAGGACAAATGTCCCCACACGTATTTGCTCTCTGCGCTGAAGGCACGAGTGGTGCAATGCTGCTCATTAAAGGTTCCAGGAACAAACACGCCAGAAATCTTTGGACATGACAGAAAAGTGCTGTTGGGGATGAAATTCTCTGCCACGTGACCCAATCCATGCTCCTGCCACAGCATCTCCTACCTGTCTCCCCATGTTTTTTTTCTTTGTTGCACCTACCCATTGCCCCTCATCTTAACAGAAAAAATTCCTTCCAGAAGAGGCAGAGTTTAAGAACAGAAATATTCAGTCACTTTCTACCCCCCCTCCCAAAAAAAACACCCACTGCAGAGTTATGAGAGCACAAACAGGCTGAGTGGTTTAGACAAAAGGCACAAGAAGGGTGGCAGAATTAATTTCATGCAGCTGGAGACGGAGCAAAGAGTTGGAGCTCAAGGTTACAAGAAAAGAAACAAAAAAGGAAAAAAGAAAAAATCCCGAGACTGAACAATGCAAAAGAGAAGCCTTGTTTTCACCAGTGGAAGAATTTGTGTTTATTTGTTTGCTGCTCGGCTTCTCGGAGGAACAAAGAGCACCCAAAACAGAGCAGGGCATTTGGGGGAATTCCTTCAGATAAGGGGTTGAACCATTCTTGCAAAGACAGGGAAAAAAAAAAAAATGCCTTTAAAAGCCCACTCTGGAGCTCGGCAGCAGCAGGAAAAATGCTGTTGCTTCAGCAGCTTTTCCACTCAGCCCCGATGCTGCTTTTCCATTCTCTTAGGCAAAATCCTTATCAAGATCCACAGGCAAGATCTTTGAGCAGGGGGTAAAGCTCCGCTGTGAGATCCCCCCTGGATATGCTGGAAGTGTTCGGGGATAAAACCACCCGCAACAACCCCTTTTGCCTGGATAAAAACTTAACTTTTAAAGCCGAAGGGATTGTGGGTTTTGGGTTTTTTTTTTTTTTTTAAGGGGGTGAGGGGGAATGAAACCCTTCACTGCCTCGGCCTGGCCAGCCCATCCCATCCCATCCTCCCAGCTGGAACTGAGCACAAACCAGCTGGGCTCTGCCCGAGACTCCACGCTTCAATTGCCAGTTGCTTCCCGGATCCCACTGGGAAGGGGGAATGGGAAGGGAAGCAAGCAGCCGGTTTCTTCTCAGCGGTGCCCTCAGAAAACAAGAAGAGACCCCTGTCTGCCGAGCAGGGGCTGGGAGAGCTCAGAACTCTCCCGGTTTGCTCTTTGTTTGGCTTCTCCAAGCAGGCGACACGTAGGGGAAACAATCCGTGGTTTTGCACGGCCCCACGGAGTTTGGATAGTCAGGGATGGCAGTCCATGGGGAAGGTGGGGATGGCAGGCCCTGCGCCTTGAGCAACTTGGCAGCTTCACACACAGCAACAGGAACCGCGTTCTCCCGGGATGAGCCCCGCAGGGCATTGTCCCTTAGGGGTCACCGCAGCCGGCCCCGAAGGATGCTCGGAGGGGGCAGCAGGAGCCAGAAATCACGAGCGGCTCTGCCCTGACTTTGCTCCATCAGCCATTGCCGGGGCTGGGCTGCCTCTCCCCTCCACCCTTCCTTCCCCTCGGCTGCATCTCAGCCCATCCCAGCGCCGTTATCCCGGCTCGCCGCGCCGAAAATGGGCAGCGGAGCCGGCCCTGCTCTTTGTTCGAGCTGCAACTGGGAAAAAAAGCTCCAGGATATCCACCCGCACAGCACAGCCGGAGATGCTCACCTATTCACACAGGCGGGGAAGCCCCGAAGTTCCTGCTTCAGGAGGGACACTGCTGCCAGGCAGGTCTTGGAAAGACACCCCCGCATCCCGCTCCGAACCACACCAGCGCCTCAGCGCTGTGCCCCCAACCCCTTAACAACCCCTTACACCCCCTACAATCCTCCAACTTCCCCAGCCCACCCTGCCACACGCATCACTCCCCCACTCCCCACCCCCCCAATTTGTTCTCAAACGCAGGGCTGGCCAGGGACCGGGGGAACCTGGGGTGGGGGAGGCGATGGTGACGGGGGCATCCCTTTCCCTTACCTCTCTCCACGCACAGCACCGCGGCCAGCACAGCGAGCAGGAGCGCCTTCATGGTGCGGACGGTGTGGCCGGAGAGATGCGCAGGGCGGCTGGAGGAGCGCAGGCTGGCGGCAGGGCCGGGCGCCGGGGGTGGAGAAAGGGCGGCGGCTCCGCCCCGCGGGCCGGGCCCGGCCCCCGCGCCGCCTCCCCCCTTCCCCTCCCCGGCCACGCCTGGTTTCGTTTCCCCGCTCGGGGGAACCGGGGCCGGGGAAGGGGATAGGGGGAGGAACGTGTCGGCACGGCAGCGGCTGGCCGAGGGGGAACGGAGCCAGCTTTCCCCTAGCCGTGCTCTAAAAGGCTTTTTCTAGCCCCTTTTTGGGTCCCCTCTGTTTCGCTGAAGGAAGAGACAGGAGCAGGGGGGAGTTGCCTGTGTGCCGGACCCCACTCATCCGAGTGCAGTCCTTCAAACTCAGCTTATTCTGGGATTCTGGGATTCTCTGACTCCCTCTACTCACAGGACCTGCTGATTCCCTGCCTCCCTCCCCTCCGCCGTGCACCTCTCGCAGATCCCCTGAGCGCACACACATCCTCCTCCACACGTTCTCAACCACCCCTGTACGCACACATTCCCCACATCCAGGGCTCCCGGCATGGATCTCTCCTGCAGGCGAGATTCCCCCGAATACAGAACCCGTCCCTGCAAACAACACCCCCTCTTCGTGCCTGACCCATCTGCACGCACAGCCCCCACTGAAGATCCAAGCACGTAAAAAAACAACTCCCCCATCTGTTTACCAGAGCCTAAATTGGATTAGACATACAGGATTGGGAAGCTTGGAGAGCCCAGGCAGCTGGGGTGGCACGGGACAGCCTGGGCCGCTTGGCAAGATGAGTGTTCAGAGTGTAAATAAGTCCCCTAACGTTGGAGTGTCCCAAATTCAGTCGGTCCCATGGAAATAACTAAACCCTCTAGGAAACGAGCTGCAGGAGGGGCAGTGGGAGAGGGCCCCTGCGAAAGCTGGCTGTCAGGAGAGCCCTGGGAATGGAGGAGCTGGCTGGTGAGCCAGCAGGAAACAAGCAGGCTCGACAAACTCCGGGCCACAGATGGGTTTAATTCTGCAGAGTCAGCATTTCTTGGCAAACGCATCTGTCAGAAGAAATTCCGGCTCCTCTCTCGTCGGAGGCATTCAGAGCCCTCTGCCTGGGAAGCAAAACCCTGCCCTGCAAACCCCTGCTTCCCTTTTCTTTCCTGTGGCTCAGTTTTATTTGTCACTGCCAGGTATTCTAGCAGGAACTGACTTCTGAGCAGTTTCTGTGGGCTCGTATCTTCCACTGAAACAGGCTGCTGGGACAAACCAAGTACTAAAAAGATGGGAAGTTTCAGCTTTGTGGTGACCTGAGAAATCATAATTCAGGCACGTTTGCAAAACCTCTGTCTCGTACAGACCAAGGAAGTTGATTTTGGTTGGATATTGCGAAGAAATTCTTCCTTGTGAGGGTGGGGAGGCCTTGGCAGAGGTTTCCCAGAGAAGCTGTGGCTGCCCCATCCCTGGAAGTGTCCAAGGCCAGGTTAGATGAGGCTTGGAACAACCTGGGACAGTGGAAGTTGTCCCTGCCCATGGCACAGGGGTGGAACTGGATGAACTTTCCAACCCAGATTTAGGATTCTGTGATACAGAATCCTCATCCCCGGGAGAAGAGCACAAGGATCTACAGCTTCCTGGTTTTCTCCCACACTGAAATTTAACATTATCGGCCCCATTTTTTTTTTTTGTTGTTCCTGGAGAGGCCTTGCCTGCCGATAAGAAGGAAGAGACAGGACCTAAAGGGTCACAGAGGTCACAACCCAGCGTGGGATCTGGAGTCATCCCGATACTGCTGGAATGGTTGGGCGGGAGCAGCGTTAATGACAGGGTGCTGCAAAAGGAAGAGGTCACCAGAGCCACCAGGAACCAGTTTTCTGTGGTGGAAATTACACCAGGTAAGGAAGGAATCAAAGGCAAAGTCCTCCTTCTGAGGACTCGGCGATCCCTTTGGGTCCCTTCCAACTCAGGCTCTTTTATATTCTACGGCCCTAAGCTCATCTCCCACCTCCTCCCCAAGGTTGGTGTGTGGGACAGAGTGCAGAGCTCAACACAGCAACTCTGCTGGCAGAAATCTCTGTTCTGAGTGCTCCAGCCTCTTCTTGCAACTTCGGAGGTCACTGGAGGACTTTGTTGAACCATTTGGCTTCGTATTGTGAGTGCAAGGCCAAAAAAATATTTCTTCCCGAAAAGAAGGGTGAAGCAAGAGAGGCAGCAGGGGTAGAGTCCAGCAGCAGGAATGTGGCCTAGGGAAAGGTGGAGACAGCTACAAAAACACACTCAGAGGAAAAAGAGATAAGGAAGTGGCTGGATCAGAGGGCAAACTGGTGCTAGGGTAAATATTTTGTGGCTGTGGCATGCTGGGGAGGAATGGGGAATGTTAAAATCAGGAAATGATGAGTGTGACAGATCCTTTCATGGCTCAGGGCAGCAGAGATGGTGCAGAAATTCAACCTAGACTAACTAGGCCTGCAAGGCTTCGGTGTTGAACAGGCACTTGGGGAGTTCCAGCTTGAAATTCAGGGCCAGTAAAAGCTTGCTCAGCTTCCGTGGAGCCAGGTGGGACACAGAGGGGTTCCTTCCCCACCACGCTTCTGTTTCAGGCTTTGTGTGAGACTTCCTGGGCCTGGCTGTGCACGTGAGGCACCTAAACACCAGAGGAATTTGCAAATGAGACGTTTCCCTGGTTAGTGGAGCAGAACTGCTCAAACCACTTTGCTCCGATGACACAGGAAGGGGACAAAGTCCTTTTCTTTTTTTTTTTTTTTTTCCCAGGAATTGCATTGTCCTCTGGAGCTGGGAATCGTTCAGATTTTTCCCAGACAGGGTTGGAACTGCTCTGTGGGAGATTTCTGCCCCACCTGGCAAAATGGCAGAGGACTAGGAGGCCACAAAAGAGCAGCAATCCAGGATCTCCATCCTTGCTGCTTCCTCTCATCCCCAAAATCCTCTTTTTTCCAGAGCACTTTGCTGCAGCACAGTCTTGGCATGAAAGTCCTCCTTGCCCAGGAGCTGGCACAGCCCCTGACACTCCATGGAATGCTGGAGCTGGGATGCACCAGCCCTGAAATTCCTGCTCACCCCGTCCTGCTCCACCTGGCTGAAGGAGAGGCCTGACTCCACATCCCAGCCCTTCCTCATCATCCCACCCTGGATGTTCCTCCTCCTAAAGTCCCTTCTGGTTGTTCTGGATCAGAGATGCCCAGAAGACCCTCAGAGTCACATTTGGAGCCTCCAAGGATGCTCCAGACGTGGATTTTTCCATGGGCAAACCAAGCTGCAGGTTATTCTTTGCTTTGGTGCCAAACAGGACGCTGTCCTCCACCACCTCTGCTGCATCCTCATGGGGAAAGACCTGGGATTGCTCTCAAGCAGCTACTCAGATCCCTGAAAATCCCTGGAAAAAAAAAAAAAAATGTGCCCAACCAGATGCATCTTTGGACAGTGCCATTGATTACATTTTTTATAGATAAAAGAATAAAACCTTCACGTGCTCCCTCCAAGCACAACCCGCCATCAGGATCTGACTGTCAGATGGATGAACTTTCACTTCTGGCTGCCATCCACATTTCCTTTTCCCTTCTCTCCCCGAGCCTAAGGTGAAAGTGGATTGCTGGCTGGTGTTGGAATTCTCACTCTTCCTCCTTCCAAAGTCTGTGTGACTCACCCTCAGCCGTGCTTGTTTTAGGCTTTTGACAGGAAAACAACTGTGACGATTGAAGTAGAGCTCAGTAGCTCAGGCAAAAAACCTTAATTTCCCTGAGCAGTCTCAGCAGGGCCCTGCTCAGACTGTGCCCACGGCTCCAGGAATCCCCTTTAAGCCCAAGCCTAACCCTTTGGGCCCTGTTGGAAGTGGCCCAGTCTCCAGCCACGGCCTGGATGCACCTTCCTGTGCTGTGGTTTCATCCCCATCTGTTTCCGACTTTTAGGCTTGGAATTGCTGATCCTGTTTGTCCCTACCCCAGGATATTCCATGATTCTCTTCTCCAGCACTGCCTGCTGGATGATCCTTAACTATTTAGTGTCTGTCCCTGTCTCCAGGCCTAATTCTGTCTCCTGGGTGAACTCTGGACTTGTTTTGTAGATTTTTTTCCCAGTTCTGGCCTTTTTTGTGCCATCAGAGGTTCTGGACTACCTGCAAAGGTTGCTGTGCCTGGGGGCATCTCCTCTCCTGCAACAGGGGCCTCATCTCTGGGTTTTTCTGGGGGAAGGAAGAGGCTTTTCAGTCCTTTCCCCACCCCTTCCACCAAAAAATGCACCTCTGTGTGAAAAAGGAATTCACCAGACTCCTCTGTGGAGGTGGCACAAAACGTGCTGAAGCTCTAGGCAAAGGTGCTGGAGCTTTATAGTGGAAATCTTAAACTTGGGGTAAAAAAGATAGGAATGGGAATGTTCCAGGGTGTGGAAGAAGCAGAAGAACCAGCAGAGCAAGGGTTAAAAGGAAAGGCATTTGTTGATTGCCGTGGAGCACCCTGCCTTCGGTCATTCAGAAGTAGAGGAAGAACAAGCTGACCTTGGATAAGAAACTTTAGAGGACTAAGAGGAGGGTGGGAGCCATAAATCACCCAGATAACGCGAACAAAAGGGCTGGAATATTCAGGAATTTCTTCCAAAAGGGGAAAAACAACAGAGAAAGCGAGCAAAGAGAACATTTTCTCTCTAAAAGCTGTCAATAACAAGTCCAAAATTGGTTTTTTTCGTGCTCTGCCTTTCACCTTTTACCTTCACCTTGTGCTCAACCTTAAAGGCACGAGGAGAGCTGCACGGCTTTCATCTTTTGGCTGCTGGTGGCACAGAAGTGACACGGGCCAGACGATCTGGGCACACCCACATTGGTGCTTGTGATCCAATTAAATCCACAAGGAAGAGTGTGAGAGGCAAAATCCACTTTTCCCGTCATTTTTGTGCTATCAGATCCCTCTCCTCTCCTCTCCCCGAAGATCTCTCAGGGAGTTTTATTCCTCCAATTTCCTGTGGCTGCAGAAGGGAGTTTCTCATTCCCAGGAGTGGGGTCTGCTCGTTATCTAATTGCTGATTAACATCTAATTCTGCATCCTGGAGCTGCAGGCAGGTCCCGGGTGAGCTGTTGTGAGCCCTGGGCACAGAGCCAGGGCCTGTTCCTGCCTCTCCTGGAGCAAGGAAAATTGGACCCCTGGCACCCCCAATGCTTGGCGTGGAATTTAAGGACTTGCCTGAGTAAGGAATCAGCTGGAAAATGGGAAAACCACCATTCCTACACAGAGCTGTCTCCACTCTCTCTGCCTCAGCGCTGATTTAATGTTGGCTGAAATCCTGGGAACCCCGAACACCCTTTGGAGTGAAAGTTCCTACGTGGAAGTTCTTTCTGCATCACTGGAAGAGCTTTGGGTCACTTTGGCTGTTCTGTTTTAGTCTTGGAGCAGCCTGATCTCGTGGAAGGGGTCCCTGCTCGTTCCTGGAGATCTTTTAGGTCCCTTCCAACCCAAAACATTCCATGATTCTGTGATGAAGCAATGCCAACCCTGAATGCCACAATTCTGCTCTGGTGAAGGGAACCAGCTCCGTGTGGGAATGGCAGAAAGGGCACAGAGAGAAGCAGGAATGGGAATGACCAGGAATGAATTCATTCTCCCATCCCCAGGGAGAGGCTGAGGCCGAGGATTTTCCATGCCTTGATGAATCCCTTGATGATGATGGTGCTAAAGCTGTGGTTTCTGAAGCCAGCTTCCCAGCTCTTTGCCTGGCTTTAGATGCCAGGAATCCCTTGGGATCCATCTCAAATCCTCTTTGCTGCTGTGTGAACCCCAACACAAAAAGTGGGAAGAACAAAGCAGCCCGAGCCTTCCTTTTGGAGGATCTGGAAGGAGCTCATCCCATCCCACACCAGTTTACACATCCCCGTGCAATGTGTAAGATTTTTCCATGCAAAGCTCCAACAAGGCTTTGTTTCACATTTTTTTTTCCCTGAAGTTTGCCACGTGTTCAACTTGTGATCCAGCACAACTTCTTTTCCTGCCAGATCGCTGCGAGGGAGATTCCCTCACCCCGTATTTGCGCCCCATTAAGTGGAGAGCTTTGTGCTTGGCCTCCCTAAATTACACCCCTCTTTTCCCAGCCTACCACTTCCAATTTGCTGGAATCACCCAGAATCCTCCTGTTCGCCGATTCTCTCCGCTTGTCACCCGTGAGCTCAGTGGATTTATTGTCTAATCCGTCATCCAAACCAGCAATTAAAACTTTGCATCATCCCAGAGCCAAGAGGAGCCTTTTCATGGATCGTTCCAGCCTGACAGCGAATCGTTGGCTGCGATTTGCTCGTGATTTCAGCTCGACTGTGTTTTCTTGGTTTTGCTTCTGAGCTCATCACGCTGCCAAAAGCTTTATTAAGGCTGAGCTGCATGACAGGTACCACTTTTACCCTCACAGATTTTATCTTGTCGCAGGTGGGGGTATCACCTACCTGTCCCAAAATTCTTGCTGCTCATCCCCGCCTCCTTGATAGCCCCTACATCATTGTTTGATGATTCATTTCAAAGCTTTTTTCCAAGCCTGGATTGGTCTTTTTCCAGCACTGCCTGTCCCCAGAGTGTCCCCTATGCCCTTTCATGATGGATTATTTCCACATTTCTTCATGGAAAGGCTCTGGACGTGGCACTCGGTGCTCTGGGTTGGTTGGCAAGGTGGGAATGGGTCACAGGTTGGGCTCGATGATCTTGGAGGTCTTTTCCAAGCTAAATGAGTCTGTGATTTGTTGAGATCCAGTCTCCCAAAACACCCAGATTTCCCTGTTGCAGAGAAACAGGAGCAGGAGAGACAAGGCTGGGTTTAGTAGCTGTGATGGATTTCTTTTCCCGATTTTCCTGGACACCACTTTGGGCTGACAACCCTCCCTGATTTGCATATTCACGTTGAAAACACTAATTTTATTCACTTTTGATGTGTTAATTAGTTCATCTCATTAATCTCCGTGGCAGCAAAATGGTTCTCGCCCTCGTGTTTGATGTGGTTGTGTCTCCACACCTGTTTTCCCTCTCACCCCACATGTGGAAGCACAAACTCATCTCCTGACGCTGCAAGTGCAGCTCAAAGTTGTGGGATCAGAAAACAAATCCTACGCTGAAGTGTCAGCTCCAAGAATCACCTGGATTTTTTCTCCCGGGCAGCTCAGCCTGGAGAGCAGCAGCACCCAAACCTCGCACTGGAAAAGGGAAATGGGACTGATTCAATCCATGGGGGAAAAGGAGATTTAGGCTTTGCCTGAAGCTGAGCCACAGAAGCCTGCACCTTCCTCCAGCCCAGGGAGGGGAGGAACTGGTGTGGAAGAGGAGCTGCGACCTCATCATCAGCCCATTCCTCATCTCCAGTCAAGGAGGAGAGTTTTAAATTGTCCTTCTTCCTCCTTTGTTTGAAAGAGTTCCAGCGATTTTCCACTCAGAGGATCAGCAGTGACAAAGTCCATTCGGAATTCCCCACCTCCAGATTTACTTTTCCATGACCTTCAGCTCCCACAGCTGGGAGCTTTCAGTCCAGGAACCAGGTGGGTGGACAAGACAACCTGTAAATCCTGATAAACACAATCCTTTCACCTCCAAAGAATCAGTCAGGATAATCCTGGCTAATTCAGCTGCTTCGGCATCCAGAAATTTCAGGAAAAGAAAGGGTTCCTCTAAATTTGTAGACAATTCTAGGAAGCCCCGCTGTCATTTGATCTTCTGGCAGTACCCAAACTGCTGTGGTGAAAAAATAGGGGGAGGAGCTGGGAATAAAGGTCTGCAAAAGATCTGGATATGGTTTCTTCTCCCTCCTTAACTCTGCTCATCCTGGTTCCCCAAACCCTCGGACTTATCTCAACCCTCCACTTTTTCCTTCCCTTCCAGATGGTCTCTCCCCACCAAGATTTTGCTTTCTTATGTCCAGTGAAACTGGCTGAGATATAAATTGCTCCTTCTACTTCCTCTTTCTCGTGCCAGCATGACAGGTGGTAAAAAACTAATGGCGTTGGCCCGGAGCCCAAATTTGCTGGAGTTTTTCGAAAGCACCCGAGATCCTGCAGGGAAAAAAATGTGCAGGGTATGGAGGACTTGCTCCTGGAGGACTTGCTCCTGGAGGATTTGCTCCTGGAATTGGGATGCAGCACAGCCACCACAGCCCTACCAGTGCTGCCAGTGCCTGCCCTGAGCAGTTGGACATCTCTTCCTTCTTTTGGGTTTAAAAGCTCATTCTTCCCTTTCTCCGTCTGTCAGAGGCTGAAATATTGTAGTTTATGACTTCAGCGTTTTCATGGAGGAGTTTTCAAACTGTATTACAAAAGCTGTGGAGAAAAGCATCCTGAATGGGGCCCTGCCTGAGGCCTTGCACTCTGAATTGGGCCCTGACTGAGGCCTTGCACCCTGAATTGGGCCCTGCCTGAGGCCTTGCACCCTGAATTGGGCCCTGACTGAGGCCTTACACTCTGAATTGGGCCCTGACTGAGGCCTTGCACCCTGAATTGGGCCCTGACTGAGGCCTTACACTCTGAATTGGGCCCTGACTGAGGCCTTGCACCCTGAATTGGGCTCTGACTGAGGCCCATCACCGCTCGCTGATGAAGATAAGATAAATTAACAACTCAGGGCTGGGGACATTCACAAAGCACAAGCTTAACACCTCCAGGGTGGAGACCACAGCCCCAGGGCTATCAACTGCGAGGCTCAAACAGACCCTGGAACCAAAAAGGGTGGAGGAGGAGAGGCTTTGGGTATCTTGGAAGAGCCTCTGGTCAGAGGAGCAGAGACCTTTGTTTTCTTTCTTTCTTTCTTTCTTTCTTTCTTTCTTTCTTTCTTTCTTTCTTTCTTTCTTTCTTTCTTTCTTTCTTTCTTTCTTTCTTTCTTTCTTTCCTTTCTTTTCTTTCTTTTCTTTCTTTCTTTCCTTCCTTCCTTTCTTTCCTTCCTTTCTTTCCTTCCTTCCTTTCTTTCCTTCCTTTCTTTCTTTCTTTCTTTCTTTCTTTCTTTCTTTCTTTCTTTCTTTCTTTCTTTCTTTCTCTTTCTTTCCTTCTTTCCTTCCTTCCTTCCTTCCTTCCTTCCTTCCTTCCTTCCTTCCTTCCTTCCTTCCTTCCTTCCTCCCTTCCTCCCTCCCTCTCTCCCTCTCTTCCTCTCTTTCTTTCTCTCTTTCTTTCTCTCTCTCTCTCTTTCTCTCTTTTTCTCTTTCTCTTTTTCTTTCCTTCTTTCCTTCTTTCCCTCTTTCCCTCTTTCTTTTCTCTTTCCTTCTCTTTGCCTCTCTACTATTAAATAAAATGCATCAATTTTTTGGCGTCAACATCTTAATCTCATTTCGGTTTTAATCTCCTTTCTGGGAATATTTTAAACCTTCCAAGTTCTTTCTGGTTTATGCACAGAGACTTAGCTTTCTTTTCTTTTCTGGGTTTAAACCGGATCATAACACCCTCCTAATTTTCCTTCCCTTTTGAGGCTGTCTTTGGTGAGAGAAAACTAACAGCAGGTTCTGCTGTTAATTTGGTTTTTTGACATCTGTTATCTCCAGGCACAGCTCACCAATCTGCTCCGGGGGATGTCAGTGTCCTCTTGTGCCTGCCCACCACCGTGGTGTCACGTCCTTCATTTCCTTCAATTCCTTTCATTTCCCCTCCATCCATTAAACAAAATGTTAAAAACCAGTCACCAGACCCGGAGCTCACAGCTCAAAACACAAAGTTGATGCAGAATCTTTTATCCTCTTGGAAAACCAGTGGCTCTGAAACCCAGGCACCGTGAAATGCCTCAAAAATCCACATCCCTTCCACATGTGCAACCAAAACCCAGCAGAGCTCCTGGGCAGTGCTTCAGAAAAAGCAAAGATCTTGTTTAACCATCGAACACAACAAAAAAACCCAACACCCTTCAATTGTTTGGAGCAGCTCTGGTTTCTCCCAGGACACAGCTGAGCTCGGGATGCTGCCAGCTTTTTCTTTTCTCTTTTTTTTTTTTTTTTTGAGTGTGTTTTCCAGGAATGGGAGCTTGCAGCCGGGGCTGTGACCCGAGAAGCTCTGAGCTGTTTGTGTGAGTCCCTGGCTGGCTGCCCCTTCTTCTTCTCCTCTGTGCCACCCCCCAGGCCTCCTACAGAGCTTTTCTGTCTCCCCTCAGCTGCGGCTCCCGCGGGGAGAGGAGGGAGCAGAGCACTCAGAGGGCAAAACCGAACAAAGCTCGACACAATCGATGGTTTCTCTGCCAGGAACGTGGGGCTGTGGAGAGCCTCTCACAATCTCTGAACGACAGGGGTTGGCAACAGCTGCGTGAGGTTGTTTTGGCCCTGGAAAAAAAAAGAGGGGAATAGATATGAGGGTGTCTTTTCCAGCTGGATGAGGTCCATGAGGAGGCAGTGTGAGAGCAGCTCCCAGCTCTGCGGGCTGCCCCCATTCCTTCCCTTCTCCCTCCCACCTTCCCACTGCCTTCCCTCTCTCAGCCACCTTTTTCCCTCTCTGCCTTTCCCCCCTTTTCTCCGATAAGGGAAGCTCATTTCAAAATGTGAACCAAGAGAGCAAAGAGGGTGAGGAGACAGAAATTGCTCCCCACCGAGGCTGGAGAAATGTCCACAACACTTCCAGAAATCAGTTTCACTTCCACCTGTTTGTTTATAAACAGATGTTTGATAACCAAACGCACTGTGAACAAATTCACCGCTCATCCCCTGTGCTGACACAACTGTGGAGCCACTCCCTGGGTGTCAGGCAGGGTGGGATGTTATTCCTCACAGAGCTTTGAAAGTAAGAGACAAAACTATGCCTTCAAGGATCTCCTCAGAGCAATAATGATCTGAAGCTTGAACGTGTCAAAAAGGCCATTTTTTTACGTGTTTTCTTAGGTGAGTTAGATATCTGGGGACACAGCAGGCTCAGGAAATCAATGGGAGTTCAGCACTTGGCTTATCCAGGCTCTCTCGAAAATCCCAGGGGGAAGCTCAACCACAAAACACAAATCTCAGAGAGCGGAAATGATCCCAGAACAAAACTTTTATTTCAGCCATCAAGGGGAGCTCTCCCAAACCCATCACAATCCATATGCAAAGATGTAAGTGACGCTGGCCAGGACACCCAGCGACATCAGTCCGTGGCTGCTTTGCCGGCTGTTGACTCCATTCACGTTGCACAAGGGTTTCTCACAGCAGGAAACGTTCCGGGAGCTTTGGGTTTGTTGCTGACCTGTTGCTGGACACGTTGGAGAACACATCTTGGAGATGATGTATTTAGGCTTGTTGGGTTCTAGTGCAGAAAAAAAAAAGGGTGGGGGGGGAAAGAAAAAGGAGGGTGAAAAAGCATTGTTTAAATATTTTTTGTGGCTAAATCTCTTTTGGTGAGTAAAGGAAGGCCAGGCTCAAGGCAAATTTCATGGGATTATTCATAGAATCATGGAATGGTTTGGTGTTGGAACCCAAGGCTGCCCTGGGAAGTCAGGGAGTGCCTCGGGCTGCCCTGGGAGCTCAGGAGCCCCAGCAAGGAGGTCCCAGACCCTGGCAAGAGCCCAGAATGGCACCGGCTTTGACCTCAGCCCATGGGAAAAGTTACCAACACTGCCAGAATCATTGCAAGCCACCAGAGTGTGAAAATGAGTAGTGGTTTAGTATTTTAAAAGGTAAAAAAATAGATTTTAGGGTTTTTAATATGAGGACGAAGGGTTTAAAATGGAGGATTTTGGCATTGCCCTGTTCTTCCTCTTCTTCTCCTTCTCCTCCATCTTCTCTGGTGGTGGTGGCACAAAATGATTGGTAGAATGAAAAAGAGGTAGAAATTCCGTGTCTAGAACAGGTGCAAATGAATTGGTATAGAATAGTAAATAATAAATCCGTTGTGAAGAATGGTTGGATCATGGAAAGGGCACAAAAAGGCCGGGACAGCCCAGGACTGGGCAGTGCCCGCTCGGACTCGGCTGCATCAGATGTGCGGCCGGAGCTGAGAGCTGGCAGAGATAAGGAGAAATAAACAACCTGAAACAACATCTGCAGGCGTTTCTCATCTGTTTGGGCTCGAGGTAAAACTTCCCAGAGGTGAAGATAAGAACCTGTGTTTGTGCAGAGCACCCAACTCCCACAGTTTGGGTTGGAAGGGAGCTTCAAGATCATCCATGGGCAGGGACACCTCCCACCAGATCAGGTTACTCAGCCCCCCGTCCAACCTGGCCTTGGACACTTCCAGGGATGGGGCATCCCCAGTGTCATAGAATCCTAGAACTGGTAAGGTTGGAAAAGGCTTTTAATATCATCAAGTCCAACCAGGACTTCTCTGGGCTCCATGGTTTGTCAGTCCTAAAGTGGAATTAGCACCTGTGTGTGGCTTTCAGTTCCAGCTGCCTGAAGTGATGCTCAGGCTGGATTGTTCCCACCAGGATGGTTTTTCCTACAGAAACTAAACCCAAGGGGAATGTTCTGCATGATCTGAAATTTGGGATGAGAGCACGTGGAGGTCTTTGAGGGCGCAGAGCCCCCAGGACAGACCTGAAGGATTGTGCTTGGCACAGGAAGTCAGCCATGGTGAGGTTTGGCCAAAACCCTTCTCAAAACGACTCTGGGTGTGGAACACGCACAGCTCCAGGTGTGAATCCACTCCCTGGTGCTGCTCTGTGTGTCCTCAGCATTTCCCTAATTCCCAGCAGGAATATCAAGTGTGTCTGGACACTGCAGTAAGGACCCACAAGGTCAATGTCTCCTAAAAGTTCCCGTACTGGGATGAAATCCCATTCCTGGGACTGCTCTCCTACAGAACAAACAAGGTGCTGTTCCCAGACCTACTTGTCCCGACGTCCTTCCGGATGGTCACGCAGTGTTTGTCCTCCTTGGCACACATGGAAATGGTCAAACAGTCCTTGTTGGACTCCTGTTCTTGGCAGGTGTAGCACATGAATGGATAAACTGGGGAAATAAAAAAAAAAAAAAAAAAAAAAAAAAAAGGGAAAAAGCACATTTTAAGGTTTAAAAACCACAAAAGCTCCAGTGCAGAGATCTCCATTTCCCTCGTTACAGTCTGAGGAATGTTTTTGTGGGAATGACCAGTGACTTTCTTTATCCCCTGACCCGTGGCAGCAGCGCTAAATCCCTCTCTGTCTCCTCTGGCTCAGGCTGCGAAGTGTTATCGATCTGTTTGCAATCCCTGGGAGCAGGAGATGTGAGTGGAATTCAAGGATTTGGGGGCTTTTATGATGGAGATTATTGCTGAGCCCTAGCGGCTCCTGTCCTGAGGGCTCGGCCACGGGAATTGCCAATTACTGCTCAGGGTTTCTCCTGGTCAGGGCTTGGCAGGGAGAATTTAAAGATGCCTGGAGCATTTCTAGGAAGTGGACAATGCCCGGTGTCCTAATTCTCTTTCATCTGGCTCAGGGAGTGCTGTCACATCTCTTTTTTTGTGCTTGAGCATCTCTGAACTGGCCTAACCTCAGTTCCAGGAAGTCTGATGAGAGCCCTCAGACGCTCTGTCAAACTTCTGTTTTTAGCATAAAATAGGGAATGAATGGAAAATCTTAACCAAAAGCTTGGTTTAAGTGCTAAAGGCGAACTTGGTGAGATAATTCCTACATCTGCAACAGTGGCAGCTGATTGGCAGCAAGGTCACGCAGTGATGAGTTGTGTTTCCTGCCAAAAATCTCTGTTCCTGCCCTCAAAACCAGAACGTGGTAGGAAAGACCTCTGGAAAGTCGCTTGGAAGTAGTAAAAAGAGGAAGAAGAGCAAAACCACAGCCTGGGTGATAAAACACCCCAAAATATGTGCAGAGCCCCCTCCAGCCAGGCAGATGGAAAGGTTTTGTGGTGGTGGCTGGGTTCTGAGTTTGTGAAATCCCCCGGAGCGAAGTTCCTTTAAAAACACAGTAATTTTTGGAGGGAAACAAACCCAAATGCTGGCTGAGTTCCTGCTAAGTCTGGGGATCGTCTGTCACTTTGGAAAGGGCAGAAACAACTAAAGGACACGTCCCTGTGAGCGCAGCTTTGCCCGATAAGAAGTTGGCAGTGAGAGAGTGGAAGGACGGTGGAGGTCACACCACGAAACGAGAAGTTTCTGAGAGAAGGAAAAGAAAAAGTCATCAACTGTTGATCCCGTGTGGCTTTCTTGCTTCATTCACCTCTGAAAGAAGTTGAATTTTCATGTACAGAGTAGAGGAGATTCAGTGAGGTTTTAAGGAATTTTTGACACAACCTCGAGTGATGTTATTCACGAGTGAGCCCAGGAAACACGAGCTGGTGAAAATGCCAGGGAATGGGTGCAAAGCCAGACACAAAAACATCCTCAGAGGATGATTCCCAAGGATTGTTGGTCAAACCAACTGGAGCAATGGAAGGAATTCTTCCCTGTGAGGGTGGTGAGGCCCTGGCACAGGTTGCCCACAGAAGCTGTGGTTGCCCCATCCCTGGAAGTGTCCAAGTCCAGGCCAGGTTGGACAGGGTTTGGAGCAACCTGGGATAGTGGGAGGTGTCCCTGCCCATGGCAGGAGCTGGAATGAGCTGATCTTTAAGATTCCTTCCAAACCATTCCACGATTCTCTGAATTTAAAGGATTTTGATAGATGGATGCAATAAAAGCGTGAAAACAGAGTGGGTGCGCTCAGTAAAGAGAAATAAATTACACTCGGATAAAACTGAGACACTTAAATGTAGGGTGACAAACTGGATCGGTTGGAATTCACAACCACGGTGGCAACAGCAGGAGTCGGCAGTGTCATATTCCAGCCATGGAAACAGACGTCACCCAAGGGGCCACGGGCAGAAATGTCATGTGCAAGATATGCAAAGTGGCCTTTCCACCCTGGCAAGGCCTCAGCTGGAACCCCGGTGCCCAAATCTCTCCGTGGCACTTCCAAAAGTTATGCAGAGCATTTGGAGAGGGAGGAGAAAAGGTCAGAGGACTTGGAAATGTGATCTTGTAGAAAATGTTGGAAGGGTTTAGTTAGTTTGTTGAAAATGAGAATATGCTGAGGAAAGCCACAGGAATCTTCTTCGTGCAAGAAAAAAGAAGCGGCAGAGAAGAAAGTAATAAAATATTTTATGTGTCCCGTGGTGGGAATATAGGAGAACAAGAAAAAGAGATGCTGAGAGATATTAAAACTAAATTCCTAAAGGGATGAGAGTCTCTGAGCAGTTCCAGGCTGTGGAATCTTCCTTGCTGGAAACTTTCAGGGACACCTTAAACAAACATTTGCCTGATTTTGTCCAACATTGCAGCAAGGACTTCATGATCTTAGAGGTCTCTCCCACCCTTAGTGAATCTGTGATTCTATGAAAAGGATCGAGATCTTTTAGGATTTCTGCTGGACACAAAATATCCGTAACAGTGAGTTCATGGATGGAAAAGGCAAAAGACCCTCTTTGGCTGGCTGAGAGATCAAGAGTTTTGACCAAAATTTGGTCATTAGGGTCCTAGATGGGACTCAGGCTACCTGAGAAGGATCAAATGACAGTTTCCACATTTTCCTTTGTCCCAGTTTTAGGCCAGAAAGCTGCAATCTCTTATTCTTGATCTAGGCTGGGCCACAGAAGGATTCTGTATAAAAGCCTGTCCTTAAATCCACTGGGACTCTGATGCCAATATAAGGTGTCACCAGTAAGGAATCACACCATGAACCTGTGGTCCCGGATCTCTGTGAGCTTTCCACTTCATCCTGGCTCACACTGAGAACGTTGCAGTTTAAAATTCTCCTCTTCTGTCCATGGGTTGCTTCAACCAGGAACGGTGGGCACAAAATCCATTTTTTTTTTTCCAAGATTGAATAGTCCTTTTCCCACCCCAAAATTGGCTGGAGCTCCTGCTCTTCCAGGCACGCTGGAGAACCATTCCAAAGGATGCAGGAGTAGGGGGTTGATACATCAGTGATAATTGATTAATTAGATGCCTCTTTCTCAACCAGATTCGTATCGCGGTTTCTGGGAAACCATCAGGTGTGGGGAAAATTTTGGCACTCTGGTCATCATTCCCACGTGCCAGGAGTGATGGAGCAACACGTGTGCCTCACTCCCAGAAGGAGGACAACACTCAGCATTCCCTTTGGGAGCGGGATGCCTTTAACATGAAAAGTTCTTTCGCCTCTGTTGCAGATTTAATCCACAAAAATTCCCACTGCTGCATTTCCTAGGAAGACGCGTGGCAAACCACAAGGGAGGAAGCAGCAGAGCAGAAAAGCCTCTAAAATATGCAAAAACTGAAATTACTGAAAAAGAAAACATTTTGTTATGCTTTCTATCACTTCCAACTTGCTTCCTTTTGGAAGATCCCGAAGAGCACTGCGTGGATTTAACCTGGCATCCAGCACCACCAGAGCTCTACCACTGGCAAGAAGAATTAATTCATCAGGTTCTTATTTCTGCATCAAATCACTGATTGAGGTGCAAAAGGACCTTGGTGACACCATCACAACCCTGCCAAGTGGGCGAGAGCCCTCTCTAAGGTTTCGCCACGTGGGAAATTGTCACCATCTTCCCTCTAATCCTTGCCTTAAGCAGGAGCAGCAGGAGAGGCTCACCTTGTTCCACACACAGGACAGCGACCAGCAAGGTGACAAGAGGAGTCCTCATCTCCAGCAGATCCTCCCAGCAGCACTGGGAAGTTGTTTGGAGGGCAGGTTTTATACCCCAGCCCAACGGCAGCAGTTTTACAGGTTCCCGATGGCTCTCGCGTGTGGACGTGAAATCAACCCAAGGGTGTGGAATGTTCATGTGGGAGTTTTCCATGCTGGAGCCCTTGGAACGGGGCTGGCACCTTGGGGAAAAGCCCTTTCAGCCACGCATTTCTTGCTCTTCCAGTCATGTGAGTGATGGGAAGTCGGGATCTGCTCTCTGCTCCTCTGAATTTCTTCGTTTCCTTCCTTCCTTCCTTCCTTCCAGAGCTGCTGCTCTGAAGAAAGCAGAGCCTGGAGGCATGGGGAGATAGTCCTAGGAATGAATTTTTCTAATCCCTTTGCACAGACAGCACGTGACGTTCCAGGGTTTGTACCGTTCATTGCCTTTAATTATTCAGCAGCACCAGACTCAGCCTCTGAGCTGGCCTAAGCTGGTTTACCTCAAATAAAATCAGTGTGTTTTACACTAAGTTAAATTAGCTAATGGTTGGTTAAACAGAAGATTTTCCTCAAATTTTCATGTCAGCCTTCATTTCTTTATCAATTTTCCTCCGGTTAATCCCTCTACTTGCTCTTTTCCTGCTTGTAATCCTCAAATACCATGTACAATTTTGATTTAATGAAGTTTTGCTGCTATCCAGGGATTCTTTAGAGGAGCTGCTTTTCTCCACGCCCAACAGTTTCTCGAAATCAGGCCTCTGTTTCCAAGCCCACAAATTGGCACCCTGGAATGGCAACTCTGCTCTGGAAAGAGCCATCCCTCAAAATGTCATTTTTTTCAATCTCTCCTTTTAAATCAATCCTTTTGCTTTTATTCCTCTGTGTTGCTCCTCTCCTCTGAATTCCTTAAAATCTGTTTCTGGCAGTCTGGGATAGAGACCCTCGTTCAAGATGCATCATGGAAGAGCTTGAGCTGCCAAGTCCACAGAGCTTCTTCTAAAACAAGATTAGTCCTGGACAGCAGAAAGAAAATATTGTCAAAACCCGCTTTTTCTGGCAATTATGGAATAACTTTGCAGGCAATTCCCTGGATGTAACCATCAGCAGGGTGTTTTTGTCTGTTTCTAACATGAATCATTCCAACGCTGGATGATTTCCTGATCCATGTGATTGTCTGACACTTTTTTTCCAGGCCCTCCTGATCTGCTCCTGGGATAACGTCATCAGGTGGTGAATTCCAGAGTTGTTCAAGCCCCTGTGTCCAAATAGACATTCCCTGGGTTTGGAGGTCGGTGAGGTCAGCAGGGACGTGGTGATGATCAAATCGAGCCTTGTGCATCACACAGGACAACTTGGTCTTCTGCCAAAGTGTTTTATAAACAGGTTTTTCTTCCTAATTAGTGGGTGTGGCTCCTTGCTGGCATTTTGCAATGAGGGTGAAAGGAAAGAACCATTTTTTTTTTTCCCTTATTTTTGGTCTTATTTATCCCATAGACTTGCTGGGTTTATTCCTTTCCCCTTTCACATCCCTGCTCATGTTGATTTCCAAGGAATCCTAGACTGGGTTGGTTGGAAGGGACCTGAAAAATCACCTTGGCCCATGGGCAGGGACACCTTCCACTATCCCAGGTTGCTCCAAGCCCCATCCAACCTGGATTTGTTGACTTTTCCAACATCCATTTTATTCCCACATGAATCTTCTAGGAATAGGATTACACAAGTTGATTTTGACTTTGACTTTGACTTTGACTTCAAAGGAGCAGTGAAGCTAAAACATTCCCAGCACATCCAACAAATGTGTACTAAGGGGAGAAATTTGGGTTGGAAATGGGATTTTCTGTGTTTTCTGGGAGCTGTCCCCAGGACATGAATGTCTTCTTTAGTTCCCGTGGTTCTAAGGTACCTTGGAATGCTGGAGCATTCCCTCTTCCCGGTGCACGGAGAGCTGGAAAAGAGATTTATTTCCCAACAGGACGGATTACAAAACTCAAAAGCACTCAGAGGCATCGCTCAGGGATCCAGCATGGAGAGGGTGTCTCCTGCTGCCCAGGATTTGCTCTTGGAGGAGGGCCTGGAGCAGCGACACCAAGTGAGGAATAAGATTGAGGAAGACTGGAAAAAAAAAAAAAATCCCCAAGGAAGCTGAGTCACCTCTCTGGAGTAATCTTATCATTATCCATTCGGGAAAATTAAAGTGGATCTCAAATTGAAGCCATGAGTTGGCAATGGACTCAAATTGGAGCCATGATTTGGCTCCGTGACAGGAGAGCAGCACTCAGCTTTGGGAAAAGGGTTGCTTTTGTCCCTTTCCAGGGCTTCCAGAAGATTTTTGGACCCAGTGGGGGCCTTTCTTTGATCTCTTGCATCCATCCTGTGTCTTGCTTTGGCATTGAGGCACTGTGTTGGATCTGGGCAAATAAACAGGGAAAAGGGAGAGAAATTTCATGTCATGAAGGAAGAGGGAGGGGAATTATTCAAGGAGAACTAAAGGCAGCACAGATCCTTCAAAACCAATGGTGGGAAAGCCCTGAGAGAGGGAAAAGAAAGGCCAAAGTTAAAGCACCTCCTTCAGATGCCTCATGTAGGCAGGGAAAGGCCTCCTTGGCTGATCCAGGTTCTGGTGCAGTGACTCAGAGCTCTGAAAAATGAGTTTTATATAATCCCCAGGGAGAGAGAGGCAGTTACCTCCCAGCAGCAATCCCAGCTATTGGAATGAGCCTCCCATCTCCTTCCCAAAAGCCCTTGAGGCATCGCCGATGTCTCTCTGCTCATGGGGCAGCTCAACAATCCCATGTGAGGAGTGTGCAGCCATGGGAGGCACCAGAAACCCGAGGTGATGGAAGGATTTGGAATTAGGGAGCAGCACCTGCGTGGGAGGTGTCAGTCAGGATTTCTCGGGAAGGTTGGCAGAGTCTCCTCTTACACAACATTCCGAGGGGAGGGATCACTATGGGCGCTCTCGTGTTTTTAGGACCTCCTGTGCTCTCAGGGGAGTTGCTGCTCCCGCCTCCAGATAACGACTTTGGGATGTGGGTCAGCTTTGGAGCATATGGATGCGTTTTGTTGGGCATTAGGGAAAAGCCTATGGGATCAGGGGGAAAACCAGGCAAGAAGGAGGCAGCCAGGATGGAGCTGCTCCCTTTGGGATGACGCTTCTGGATTCCCAGAGCTGTTTATAACTTTTCCATGCAACGGCCATAACCAGGGCATGAAACCCTCCAGGGGTGTCCCACGTGCTCCCATCCGCTTTGCCATGCCAGGATCCTTCCCATCCCAAAACAGAGGCACCTGCCAAGTTCAGGCAGCTCAAGACATGACCTTATTTTAAACCTGGCTGCCAAGGGCAGGTCTGGACTCCCAAGCTCAGCAGAGCAAGACCTGAGGCCGTACCAGCCCCATCTTGGCCTTTCCCTGTGCCAGCCATTGTCCCCAAGGAATCCTAGACCTGTGGATAGCACAGGATGAAGTTTATTCCAAGTAGTTCAGTTGTAACCCCATTATGATCAGGGTGTGGGGCGAAATGTGGCCAGCCAAGGTCACAGAATTGGCTTGTTCGGGGTTTTTGGATCTGTGTCACTTGAATATCCCTAAATTTGTCAAGAAGGGATGCAGGGTGAGGAGAATAAATTGGGCAGATGGGATAGGCAGCTCAATTGGGATAGGCAATAAAATCCATGGGAAGAATGGAGAGACTCGTGGCCAAAATTGAAGTATCCTTGGCCAACCTTGCATTTACACCGAGGAGGGAACAATGAGCTGAGGCAAGGAAATAGAGTTTGGATGGAAAAAGACTTCCTCCGGAGTAAGAGTGGAGGAAGAAGCTAACGAGGAACTCTGGGAGAGAAAAAAGCCAGGGAATGCAGAGCTGGGGTTGGATGTGGATGGGAGGAAGGTGGGCAGGAAGGGGTAAGAGCAGGTTGGGATGAGCTGGAGCCATGAGCCCACGTTTCCTCTGCAAAGCTGTTGTAAAGAATAAAGAGATGTGGCTGTTCCCAAGCCTTGTTTTTCTTCTGCTCCTGGAAAAATACCTGTGGGAATGAGCAGAGCACGGAGCTGTGCAAGGAGTCTACAGAGGGAAAACCAGCTGGGTGAGCTGCACCCAACTCATTACCCTGGGAGGTCTTCCTTGGGATGATCCCTGTGGAGAGCTCTTTCATCCCAGGAGAAAGCACTTTAGCCTTCCTGGCAGAGTCAGAGTGAGCAAACCTCTCATTCCTAAGATTATCCTCAAGGAGGGTCAGAGCAGGGTAATGAGTCCCTTCCATTTTAACTCGATGAGCTAACATAAAAGATTTATTTGCAGTGTTAATATTTCTTCATAGATGAGTCTGAAAAATTCCAGGTTTCTTCCCAGAAACCATCTGTCTTCTCCTACGATTTTCCTTTAAGCACCATGTAAAATACTTTTCTCCCTTTTCTAAATAATCCTAATGCTTCTAATGGAATTTCCACTGGAAGATCTTAAACCGGTTTAGAGAAAATTCTCAAGATCCTTTCCCGTCAGGCCCTGCCTTGCTCCCTCTCTTTCCTGGAGAGCTCAAGAGCCATTTCCTTCCAGGCAGCTGCCCCAGGAGAGGAATTGAAAGGAAGTTAAATAGAATTCAGTTTATTCCGAAATGGAGTCGGAAAAAATGCCATTTCTGCCAGTGCAGAAAAATAAAATCTGGGGAGAGGCTTGCTGAAGTGAATGCAAAGTAATTTTAATATGTTTCAGCATTATTCCCATTCAACTTGCAGGCGAACGCCTCCGCTTTTGTCCCATAGCATGGATACATCCAGCAGCTACGCCCAACGTGCCACACCACACAGCCACACAATAGAATAAAATAACACTTTATTGTGCCCAGTTTCTGTTTAACAACTGGAATATTAAAGGCTTTCTCGGAGCAAAATGATACAAGGGCGGAAAATGGGTACAAAAGGCCACAAGAGAATGGCGGGGATAAAATGAAAGGCAAAAAAATGCACGGAGTTATAAATGCCAAGAGTAGGAGAGATGGTGAACACACGGGGCCATTCTGCGTGTGCAGGGCTCCATTCTATCCCTTTCTCTCCCAAACATCATTTGGAGCTGTCGTCAGAGCGTGGAAACAGCAAAAATATCTCTTGATGGGATGTGACCTTCCAGGTAGGAGGCACAGGGCAGCATTCCCACCTTAGGGACCGCAGCTTGAACCGTGCCATGCAAAGCCAAGCAGCTCATTCCCCCCAAAAAACACCTCAAAAACCCATCCTGAGGATGCAGGCGAGACTGGCCAGGACCCCCAGGGTGAGGATGGTGGAACTGGTTTTCACGCTGCTGGCCCCACTGATGTTGCACAAGGAGGTCTCGCAGCAGCTGGTGGCGACTCCGGCTATGCCGATGTTCAGGTCGATTGTTGGGCAAAATGCAGAACATTTCTTGGTGATTCGCTGGCTCCGGTCATTGCCTGGAGTGGGAGGGAGAGAAAACAACAGGAAAAGTCCAGTTTTGCATCTTGGATTTTTTTTTTTTTTTCCCCCCAGGTTTCAGTCATAGCCTGGCTGTGCAATCCCGTGGGGAATTTGTTATTCTGCACTTGATGCCGTTGGGTTTTCCCTGGGGTTTCATCACGCTCCATCATTATATGTGTATGTGTGACCTACAGACACCACCTCCAGGCCTTACAAATCCTCTGCTAGTTTCAGGGCCAGCTGAGGGCAAGAATTTGGGACTTATTTGTACAATGTGAGATTGCAAAACATCAGCACCGTGCCTTGGGATTGCTCCTTCCACAGCACCCGGCCCTTTCCATTTCCACCACCTCGTGGGCATGAACTTGAGCTTGGAGTTGAGACAAGGAGTTTGTGCAGAGATAATGAAAATAATGATTTTTATTCCAACATCTCCCTGTCCTGAGAGTGTTTAACCATCAGAATTTAATTTCAATTGAGTTTAAGCAGTATTTTTGTGATATGTTGCAACAGACCCAGGCTATGCCGAGTTCCCACCTTCCCAAGATTTGTTCTCTGCCTGCTAAAATCCTCATTAATTCCTCCACCGCACCTCCTGGTGGGAGGAGGCTCCGCTGTCAGCCCCACCTGAGCTCCACCTCGTCCTCAGAGCCTCAGGAAAGCTCCACACTCACCGGTTCCTGTGGTGGAATAGGTTGTCAGGCAATACTTCTCGTTCTCCGAGCATTTGGTGGTGCTGAGACAATGGATGTTGGAAGTTGCATCTTGGCACGAGAAGCAGGTCAGGGAGAAAGCTGCGAAAGAAGCACAAAAACATCCATCAGTCACCTCTGGGAATATCCCTAGGAGCACAAAACGGAGGTGGATGGAGGATCTGTCAAGCCCAGCGGCCCCAGGCAAAAAGTTCCTGCATGGGTTAAACTTGGCCCCGAGGACTCCAAAGGAGCCAGATCAAGCTCAAATTGCTGCCACAGCTGTGATTTGCTCATTAAGGAACATTCAGGGATCTTCCTTATGGGTATTTGGTCAACTCTGCCTCAAATCCATTAAAACATCTGGCATCTCCACTGTGGTTTTGGGAAGAGCAGCCCAGTCTCGCACCATTTGTAGTGTGAAGCTTTTGGGTTTTCTTTCCAACCTGGCTCCTCCAAGCCGCAGGTTCTGGCCACTGGTTGTTGTATGGAGACACTGGACCAGGGAATCTGTGGCTGTTCCATCCCTGGAAGTGTTCAAGGCCAGGTCGGATGGAGCTTGGAGCAACCTGGGATAGTGGAAGGTGTCCTTGCCCATGGGGGTGTTGGAACGAATTGGTTTTTAAGATCCCTTCCAACCCAAACCTTTTTATGATTTGGGCTGATTTTTCAGAGCTCTCCCGTGCCAGGAGGAAAATCTTGGATCTGCAGAAGGCCGGGCTCAGCAAATCCCTGCCTGGGCTGCAGCAGATCCCTTTTTCCAGCCATTCCTGGGTTAACGACTTCCTCTTGCCACAAAACGTGCACAGCTGGAACACTTCTGCATCTGCAAAGTGCTTTGCTAAAATCAGTGAATGACAACAGCTGGCCCTCGAGGAGGCTGAAGCATCATTGAGAGCAAAGAGATCCTTGGGGAAGGGTTCTTTGCATGATAAGGGGAATTTCCTCGTCATCTGTTTATCTGGCTGCAATGTCACCCTCCAGGGATTAAAACTCATCCTCATTTCCAGACTATCCCTGGCTACGGGCAGTTAATGCCCAGCTAATTCTTGCAGCAGCTTTGTGCTTTAGTTTTGCCTTCCTTGCTCTTCATCTTCCTCACTCCTCTCCCTTGCCCAGGCTCCTTTGTCAGCAGTGTCCCATCCTCGCCACTGCCCTTTGTTTGACCTTGGACAAGCCCTTCTGGCCCAAGCAGGCTCCTTAAGTGTCCTGCTAGCCCAGATCTGGCTCCAGCTCAGTCCAGGACTGCAGTTTTCCTTTTAGTTCTCTCTTGTTCCTCTGCCTGCGTGGAAATTCTGCCTTCTTTTCCCACTCCAGCCCCTTCTTTTCCATGGCCTTTCCTCTTGTGGTCCATTGGCCTTCACATTTCCTACTCTTCCTCTATTATCCCTCACTGACTGGCACTGAGCAGAGGCCACCAGACAACTCAGATCCCATCTCCCACCATTCCCATGGTCATTCCAAAAGCCTCAGACTTGGCACCCAGCTCTCTTTGACTTCCTATCCACACTTCCTATCACAGTCATTCCCACCTCCAGAATCTCCCATTTGTCCTATCTGGCTCTTGCCTTCAATATTCTTCTGACCTTTCAGGCCCAAATTTATTTTTTCAAGTCTCCTTTAGGTTGCCCCTGTCCCAAGTGTTTGGCTTCATTCTCTTTTCCCGTGCAAATTCTACACAGGAATATTTCAGCTCCACCCCACCGGGAGCCACCTTTTCCTCCCAGAAACACTGAGCCTCCAAACTGGATTTTCCAGACACAGAGCTCACTTTAATCCTCAATAAACGCAGCATCTTTAATCCAAACCCATTCCCAGAAAAACTTCCTGAATCAGTGCAGGAAACAGTGGAGCTGATTATGTGCCCAATTCCTGTTTCATCCCAACCTCCCAGAGCTCCTGATTTCAGAGCCCAGTTGCCCTGGGAACCTTCTTGGCAGGAGAAGAGGGAAGCACCATCCAAGGGTAAATTTTCCAGCCTCTCTCTGTGCTCCGGAGGCTTCTGACTCACCATTTAATCCAGGACTCTGGGATTGGCTCTTAAACTGGCACACCCTGAAGTCAGGGAGGACAATTTTGGTCAAACTACCAAAAAACACTTTAATTTTATTTCATTTCTTGGCGCATCTGTTGCAACGAGAGCTGAGAGGGGAAGGGAATTTTATTTCTTCCAGATCCAAACCCGGAGTTATTCCAGGCTGCCTTTGGATGTCGCCACACCCACCAAGATTTCTGCTCTAACTGAAGAGAAGCATTCATCAAGGAATTTGCTGTCTCACTCCATGACCTTTTTTTAAAAATGGGAATAAAGCTGCAGGAAAAGATCCTTTTATTTGCCTTAACATCCTCAACTTGAGCACAATTCCAAGTTTCAAGCCTGTGAAATCCAATGATAGGAATATTTCCATCCTCAAATTAAGTGGGAGCCAAAGGGATCTGTTGGTCCAGGGCCAGAATGGCCGGGAATTTGCAGGTTAAATCCTGGGAAAAATTCTGTTTGCAAACAGGTAAAAGCCCCCTGAGCTGAGGGAATCAACCATTCCTCTCAAACAGAGGGATATTCCAGGCTGCATCCTCTGTTCCCTGCCTGACCCAGAGCACAAAGTGTGGTCCTTGGCAGAGTCCAGCCAGGAAAATTGAGTTACAGGTTCCCAAAAAAAAACACAAAACCAGATCATTATCAGAATGAGAATGGGACTCTGCATCTCCATCCCAAACCTGGGATCAACTGGGAATCATGGAATCATTAAGGCTGGAAAAGACCTCCAAGATCATCGAGTCCAGGTTTTCTGAACACTTCCATGGATGTGATTCCACCGCTTCCCTGGGCAGCCTGGATGCTTGACCACCCCTTTCAGGGATGACATTTCTCCTCATAGATCAGACTCCAGGATCTTAAAGGTCTTTTCCAACCTTAGGGATTCTGTGATCAGCAAAGTTGCACCTGGAAGTGACGAGGAAGAGCTGGGAGCCAGAATTGCACCTTCTTGTGGCTCAACCATCTCTGTTAATTCAGGTAATGATGTTTTGAGGTGCAACCGATTAAAAGTGAGTTAAAAAGTAAATAGATCAGGCTGTGGTGTCAAATCTGGAGTTTTATTGCAGATACTGCCCCATCCCTGCCCTGGATATCCCTCATGGATATCCCTATTCCCATGGAGCTACCCCGAGGGCTCTCAGCTGGCACTGAGCCATTCCAGGGGCTGGGCTGGGTCTGCAGGAATCATCTGAGGCAGGAATCTCACCCCCCACCCCACTCTTCATCATCCCTCCAACATCTGGTTGGGATCAATCCCCCGTCTCCTTATCCTGGAAGAACTCCTTCACGACCCTTCAGCTTTACCAATGGTGCCTTAGGTTTTAACTTTTATATTTGTCCAATTTAAAATTTGGTTCCAAGGAGAAGGGCATCACCATCTACGCTGCAAAACCCCCATAAATAAAAATATCAAAGCCGTGCCCCAAAGCTCTGGGAGGGCTCAGTGCAAAGCAATGCTTTCGGAACTCACCACTTTCCGTGCACAGGGCGACGCCGAGCACGACCAGGAGGAAAAGCTTCATCCTTTAGAGGTCTGGCAGCCTCCAAAATGAGCAGGACCCGGGCAGGGCAGGTTTTATACCTCTGCAGTGTTTGCTTTGATCCGGAGATAATAACCAGAGGCTGCTGTGTCAGATGATGGATAATTGGGAGCAGCGTGTCCGGGTTTGCCCAGGGAAGGGCGTTTTGTTGGAAAGCTGGAGGGGGATGTGTTTTTCCCCAGAACTTCTCTTTTTCCTGGTTGTTTCACAACGCAGCTGCACCAGCTGACGTGAACTCTGCAACTGTTTCTAATTCTGGAGAAGTGAGGGGGAAAGCGAAACACAAAAACAAAGCAATTTTCCCTGCAAAAGGAGAAGATTTTCCTTTTCCAGGTCTCAGGGCAGGCTGCATCCTCCAAGATCGTGTCCTTGCACGTATGGAAATGGATGGAATTTAAATTTAAAATGGAATTTGGGATGGGAACTTCTCCCAAATGTCTCCCAGGATTGTCAAGACAGTGAGATCAGAAGAGCAGAATCCTTCCACTGCTTTTCATAGGGGACCAGGCATCATTTTCTGCCTCCTGTTTAAGGCAGCAGCTCAAAATCAGAAATGGTTCTGGGATATTTTTTATGAGGAGAAAATGTTATCATATTAGAAAATAAATTCCACAGAATAAATAAAAATGACAGTTTTTGTTAAAAAATAGAAATAACACCCACTCCCATGGCATGGAACAAGCTGGGAATTATTTCACAAATTCACCAAAAAAAAATAAAGGTCAGGGAGAAAAACACAAACCAATTAAAGCACAGAGAAGGAGGGGTTGTCTGACCAATGATCTCAACTCATTAAATCTCCAGAAAAAGACAATTTGTGAAATGCCAAACAGGAGTATTCCATCGGATTCCCAGATTGTGCTCTTTATTCCTCCTTTTTTTTTTCCTTTAAATTGTGTTTCATCCAATCTCCCTGTACGAAATCAGAACCTTTCCCATCTTTTTGGGATCGATTTTTCCCTCCCACTGTTGCCTTTCTGCCACCAAGTCACGGGAGCAGAGGCAACAATCCCAGGAAAAGTCCAGCCTGATCCTCTCACGTGACCCTCGGAGCTGTGGGAGATGCCCCAAAGCTTCTGCCAGTGCCTCTGCCCCTTGCTGCTCTCCATCTGCTTTATTCCCTTTTTCCTTATCTCCAACTTGCTCAGATTCCCATCTCCCACGGAATATTTTGGGCTTCCAACGTGACCCAACCTCCAGCCATCGCCTCACCGGGAAAACACGCCGGGTTCCTGACGTGATGTCAGTTTTTCCAACACCTCCGAACTGGATTTATAAACATTTTCCCTCTGGCGCCCTGCGTGAGGAAGGTGAGGAAATTTTGGCTTTCCCAATAGGCAGAGCATGAAACTCAGTTGGGGCAGAGGTGGCAATTACTCAAAAAAAGCTCCGAGGAGGGGTGAGGTTTGGCTCCCTCAGCCTCCTCAAAGAGGAAAACAAAGCTCCCTCCATGCCAGCGCAAAATATTACGAAATGTTTTATTTTCCCCGAGCCAGAATCGGTTTAATGAGTTTTTAGTGGTAAATCCATGTTTATTGGGGCCTATCTGGAGGGCTCCAATCCCAAGGAGATGCTGTTCCATTCCAGAGCCAGCCCACGTTGGGATTTATCTCCGACAGCATCCCCTGACAGGTTCAGAAATAGCAGCTCAGGCGCTGCTTTTTTTTTCCCTTCCCTCAAAATCTCATCCATGCCAAACCTTAAAATATCTCCTGTCGCCTGCAAGCTGCTGAGATTTGGAGAAGGCAAGACTGGGTTTCTTAAAGGCTTTGTTGCAGGATTCCTGACAGATTTTTCCACGAGATATTCCTGAAATCTTCCAGCTGGTCCCATATGGCCATCTGGTATTTTGTCCCTCTTCAGGGCCAGGTGACAGAATGAAAGGAGCCCACGTGGGCAGGAAGGACACGGAGGACATGAGAAAAACCGAGGCAAAGGAGAAGATAAAATCCCAGTTTACAAATATTTGGAATTCATTAAATTCAGGGAAATTTTGGAAAGAGTAACAGGGGATTTAACTGGAAGGTGAGGTGGAAAGATTGATTTCCCTTGACAATGAAGTGGAGAAGGAAAAGAGGAGAATGTTTTGCTTATCTTGTTCTAAACCTGGTTGAAATCGTCGCATGAGAAGGGCAAACAGTTGTTTATTTTGGGGGAAAAATGCAATTTTCATCAAACAAGTGCTGTAATGCAAAAGTAACTGTGAAATTCAGATGTTGTTACTAAATGTGGAATTTCGAGTTGGCCCAAAGCTTTGAGAAGAGTCTCAGAAATGGTTGTGATTAACATAAAGTGATGGGAAAAGCGATTAAAAAAAATGCAAAGCCCCAAGTTTCTGGGGAAATATTCCCCACAGAAATTCTACAACACTCCCACTTCAGTTATCCCACTGAAATAAATTCCACGACACCCTTCTTGACCAGAAATTAAATCTTTATAGGATGACTAAACCTAATCCAATCTTTACAACCTTAACCCAGCGCTGCGGTTTCTTCCCGTTGCACGGAAACACATGGAATTTGCAGTGCTGGTGGAATGGGATTCCCCTAAAATCCAGCACAGGATTGCCCTCAAATCCAGCACAAGAATCCCCTTAAATCCAGCACAAGATTCCACTCAAACCCAGAACAGGATAAAACTGGGCTGGAGGCCTTTTTTTCCAGGTGCTGCTATAAAAACCTGCCCAAAATTCAGTGCTGCACTTTTAAGCTGGGAATTCCTCACTCCCCAGCTCCGAGATTATTTTATTTGCCTATTTTAGCTGTAGTTCTGCTCCTCCAAGAGCAGAAGGGAATCTCAACCTCAAGAGCAGAAGGGAATTTCCATCCCAAGAGCTGTAGGGGGATCTCCATCCCATCTCCTCCATCCCCAAGCCTGGAAATGCAGCAGAAACCCTGGAAAGGGACGGAGCAGAGACCTCCCCACCAATTCTGACACCATCACCTTTCCCAGGCTCTTCCTGCCCATTTCCCACAGGAAAATCAGGAGCAATCACTCAGCAGCATCTCCAAGCAGGCACCAGCGTCTCCTTTCCATGAGGTGAGATTCCAGCAGCGTTTTCCTTACCTTGGACACCTCCAGCATCTTGGGGTGGGACCTTTACCTGTTTTAAAAGCGGGAACAACCCACCTTGCAGAGATCCCAGGAGAACTTCCCAGTGCAAATTCCTGCAGGACCAAATTCCTGGTCCTGTCTCAGCATCTACAAAACAATTCCCACCGTTGTCTGCAATGGGAACAACACAAACATCTCTGACCTTTTCCAGACTGACACCATTCCTTATCTCTGAGGGGTCTGGGAGACCATCTGTGGAGTGTCTGGAGCTGCTGGATGGAAGAAAATTGGGAAAGGCAGCCTGGAGAAGACTCCCAAGTGCTAAAAAGAGGAATTCAATGTGAAGCCAAGCTGATTCCTCAGGCTGCTCCTGGTGTGGGTACAACAAACACACTCTAGAATAACACAAATCTTTATTTTGCCTGACAGTTATCACACACGTGCTATCAAAAGAGCTTTTCCGGGGAAGAATTAATATAAAACAACAGGGGGGAAAAATGGGAGCTACACTGCCGTGTCACGTTGGGATCTGAAGCAGCGTCTTGGCATAAAACAGGGTCGCTGTTGGAAACCCTCGGCTGAGGTTTTTCACTTGGGGAATACCTTGAGACTTCTCGGGTGGTCACCTCTTCTGCCACCCCTGATCACAATCCTGCCCTGAGGACGCAGATCAAACTTCCCACCATTCCCAGCAGGATCACGGCGTAGTTGATCCGGATGCTGTTGGCGCCGCTGAAGTTGCACAGGGAGGTGCTGCAGCACTTGGTGGAATAAGCGGCCACCCCGAAGTTCACGTTGGTCTCAGGACAGTCCACGGAGCATTTCTTGGTGATTCGGTGTCCCATGTCCTTGCCTGGGTGGAGAAGGGATAAAGGAAGGAGAGCTGGGATTTAGGATTCTTCTGGAAGAGCTGAACAGGGGAGGTGGATTTGTAATTTGCCTGATTTTCCACGCAGCAATTAAAGCTCACAGGGGGTTTCACGGGGTTGGGTGTGAATCCACAATCCCTAGGTCAAATGTGGGACACTGGAAAATCCTTGATGGAAACCCACACCAGCCTAAATCTCTGGTCTGGTTGGCCAGGTGGTGGCTAGTCAAAGGTTGGCCTTGACATCTTGGAGGTTTTTCCCAACCTAAATGATTCTGTGATTCCTGTAGGACCAAAATTCCAATGCATTCCCAGCTTTTAAAATCCTGCTGTTGACACCCAACCCCTTTCCATTCTCCATCCCAAAACATCTCAAATCAAACACCAGAGACTGCTCCTGAAATCCAGGTTCCAGCCAACCCTCCCACAAGGTGGTGGTGAGGCCCTGGCACAGGTTTTCCAGAGAAACTGTGGTTGCCCCATCCCTGGAAGTGTCCAAGGCCAGGTTGGAGCAACCTGGTCTGGTGGGAGGTGTCCCTGGAACGAGGTGATCCTGAAGGTCCCTTCTACCTCAAAGTACCACCAAGGGATTCACACTCATCACGTTGGGACCCTTAAACCTCAAAATCATCTTTTCCAACAAAACCAATCAGTTCCCTGAAAACAAAATTCCCCAGCAATGTTTATAGAGGAAAAAACCTGATTTCTGGGACGAGGTGATCCTGAAGGTCCCTTCTATCTCAAAGCACCACCAAGGGATTCACACTCATCACGTTGGGACCCTTAAACCTCAAAATCATCCTTTCCAACAAAACAAATCAATTCCTTAAAAAAAAAAAATTCCCCAGGAATGTCTCTAGAGGAAAAAACTCCAATTTCTGGGACTCACCAAAGCCAGCAGAGCTGTAGGTGGTCGTGCAGTATTTCTCATGGTCCTCACACTTGTAGGTTTTCAGGCAGTTCCAGTTGGAATGTTCGTTGTCACAGGTGTAGCAAAACAGGGAGGAAGCTGGAAAAAAACACCCACGACACAATTAGAGGTTCCCAGCAATTGCCTCCTGGGAAAAAAAAAGTGCCAAAAGCCTTGGAAAATACAAAGGGGAAGAGTCTGGTGTGAACAACTTTTCACAGCAAGTGAACTAAGTTTGGGTTTGATTAATGGAGCTGAGGAAACAAATATAGAGGACAAACCAAGATTTCTTCCTGGACTGGAGATCTGAGGTGGTTAAATTTACATTTCTCAGCCTGAGCAGCATTTTCAGGAGGTTTTTTTTCTTCCCCCCACCAGGATCCTCGTTGGCCTTGTTGAAAACCAACCTCCAAAAGCAAAGTCCGGCAAGGAGAGGAGGAACTGGCCCAATTCTGGAGCTCAGTTTTAAATGTTTTCAAGCTACATCTGCAAAACCCTGCCCAGACATGAATTTATTCATGCATAATGACACCCCTGGGAGCCAAATTACTGAGGCACCACAATCAAGGGAGTTCCCTGGGAGAGGCTGCCCTGGACAATGATGGATTATTCCTATCAGCACCTAGAAAAAGACATTCTCTGTGGTATTTTTTCCTCAGGGCCAAGCCAGGTTTATCACAGAGCCAGAAAAAAGTGGGATTCTGTTGGGCACAACTGAAGTAAATTCGAGTCCAACTTCCAGGCTGGCCATTAGAACACAGATGTGCCTTCTCCTTCCCTGGAGGGGGATTCACAATTGGTGGAAATTTATTTCCCTCCCACCCAAAATTCCAGGGAATGCTCCTCATTTCGGGGCAGGGGTGACAGAGGCAGCTGGGCTGCTCTCAGGAAATCCTTCTCTGTTGCCACCAGAGGTGAAGAGCTCTTGGTTGAAGGTGAACAAAAATTATAAACCAGTGAGGGGTCTCCCTGAGGCTGAGATTTCCCTGGTTCTGTTTTTCCTGACTTTCTCAGCCCGGGAAGGCTCTTTTTGCACAGAACAGCCCCTTCCAATCAAACTTGGATTTGTTTTTAGCAAGGAATCCCTTCCCAATGACCCTCCAAAGTTTGTTCTTGATTCAAGCTCTCGCCTGAGGTTGCATCTGCCCATGACACTTGGTTAAACAATTCCTGAAGGAGTTTTAAGGGAGAATTGGAAGCCATTTTTAGTCTCTAACTATCCCAAGGAGGAGAAAAAAAGGCCTCTCCTCTGTGATCTGGGGAGCTCTGGGTGTCTCAGCACAGGACTGACTTGCTCTGAAACCTTCCCAGATGCTTCAAGGGAAGTTGGACAGGGCTTGGAACAACCTGGGATAGTAGAAAATGCCCTGCCCATCACAGGATGATCTTTAAGGTCCTTTCCAATCCAAACCATTTTATCATTTGCTGATTTCTCTGCTCCTTTCCAGTGCCAGGTGTTGCAAGCTCAGGTGTTCTCCGTAGCAGGAGGTAAAAGCAGCCTCGTTGCAAACTGGATTTAAGTTCTCCTTTTCGTCTCTCACTATTTCTCCATCACTTGGGAATTTTCAGCCTCCCACCTCTCCTCTGGAGGTTCCCCAACCCAGGCTGGGGGCTCCTGTCCTTTTGCAGGCAAAGCAAAACCCAAACCTGGCAGGAATTATTGCATTTTACAGAGCCTGGAGCTCTCCCCGATCTGCTTTTCTGCCAAATTTCCCAAACCACTTCCTGCTGCAGATGGAGCCGAGTCCTCAGCACGTGCCTGAGAGCAACTGAAAGCACTGATGTTCCCTAAGTGATCCAAGGAAAATCCCTCCCAGGCAGGAAACAATAACAGCTCGAGCCATTAGAGCTGCTCCAAAGCCTTTCCTGCGTCTGCCCTCCACCCTCCATTAGCTGGAGTTTTGCAAATGCAGCCAGAAATAACCCTAACGGTGCAAATTGTGCTCCTCGGGCTGGCAAATCCATGCCCGGAGCCAATATTTCCCAACTGGATATTCCCCCAACAATTATCCAGGTAATGCACCTCCTTTTTTAAAGAGGACAAGAGCAGAGCCTTGTGCATCCCATTCCAAATACTCCCAGGCACTTAACAGCTCTTCCAATTTAGGAGCAAAGAGCTCTGAGGCTTCCAAATCTCTGCCAGCAGCTTTGTTACTTGATGGGAAATGTGGGGAGTAAAGTGAAGCGCTGGCAGGAGATGTGGTGCCAAGATCAGCCACGCTTTCGTCCACAACAGCTCCTCGAGTTTCATTCAGGAACAAAAATCAAACCAAAGGCAAAAAACTCTGAGCCCTGCTTGATTCCTGTCAGCGTTTTTCAGGTCGTGTCTTCAGCTGTGAGTGGTTGAGGGTGTGAGGAACCAGAATTCATCTCCTCTGGGTGATGGAGAACCCACCCAGGAGTGAAGACTCAGCCACACCAAATATTTCTCGCCGTGGCTGACGCCGAAAAAACCCCACCAAGACCTCAGCAGCTGCAACAAAAGCTGCCAAACCCTCTTGTCCCTCATTTATCTCCTTGGTTTTCCTCTCCTCTGGCTCTCCCAGCCTCCAGAGCTCCTTACCTTGCTGGGCACACAGGACTGCAGCCAGCAGGGCGACCAGAAAAGCCTTCATGGTTGCTCCTTGTGCCCTCAGAGCCAGAGCAGTGTGGGAAGATGAACCTCGGGAAGGTTTTATACCGGCACTGCCTCATCTCTGGCTTCCTTTGATTGCAATAATTTGAGGTTTGGGCAGTGCCAGCACCCGAGATGTGATCAGTGCTGGGTGTGTTTGTGCGTAGCAACCCATTATGAGGCTGCAGATAGCAATGTTTTCTTACCTCCCCTTCTCACCCAGTCGTTTTTTTCCGAGGCCTGCTCCTGCCTGCATTGCTAATTTGGGGAGCAATTTAGCTGATCCAAACACGGGAGTCCCTTCTTGGGCTGAGCCACGAAACCTGGAGCGAGTCAGAGGCACTCGTGCCTGGCTGAGGTGGCTCCTTGCTGGCTGGCAGCCTCCATCCTTTCTCTCTGCCATGGAATGGGAGCTTAATATCTCTGGGAAGTGGGAGAAGAGGCAAGGAAAGATTTCTGGATTGTCCAGAGCCATTCAGAATTTTCTCACTTGCACAAAACGCTTTCAGCAGGAAACAGCAGTGTTCCTACAATCATGGAATCATAGAAAGGTTTGGGTTGAAAGGGACCTTAAAGATCCTCTTGTTCCCCCACCCCGATCCCAATTTTTGTGCCTGGAGATGTCACTCAGAGGCTCCCATGGTCCGGACAGGGATGGGATCCCTGTTTTGTTCTTCTGTCCTCCAGAACCACCCAGGGTTTCCAGGTGACAATGTTTGTTGCTCCCTGGAATCCAGCTCTGAACTGTGTCAGGTTTTTCCAGTCCCCCATGACCTTTCCAGTCTTTCTGGGCTCCCTCCTTCTGCTCCCACAACACCTCTTGACTCAGGGTGCAGAAGAGCCAAATGACTCAGGGTGCAGGAGAGGCACAAAGAGCATGGAAACACCTGCAGGAGTTCAAAATCGACAAATGGGAGCGAAAATGACAGAGAAATAAAAGAAATCCTGGTCAAAAAGAATTGGCAGGACCCTTTAGAGAGAGAAATTCCCAAGGGGATCTCAGGGGCAAGGTTTGTAAGGTCCCAAATGGTGTGGAAACAGAAGAAAGAACATCCAGGTGCTCTTTGATTTCCCCAAATTAATCACAGAATCACGGGATACCTTGAGTTGGGGGTTGGACCCAATAGGACCAGTGAGTGCAGCTCCTGCCCTGCACAGGACACCCCAAAAAACCCCACTGAGAGCTTTTTCCAAGCTCTTCTGGAACTCTGGCAGTCTTGGAGCCATGATTACTTCCCTGGGGAAACTGGGAAGTCTCTTCACAGTCTCTTCCTCTGCCCACCTGCCTGCAAAAATCCTGGAAATCTGGACCCATTCCCAGCCCCTTTTATGAGTTTTTTTGCCTCCAATCATTTTTTTCTTTGCCCAATTCCTCCTTTTCTGCAGAAGCTTCAACCCTCAGTGATTCTGTCTCAGTGTCCAGAGGGTGGAGGGGATGAGCCCCCGGTGTTTCAAGCTTTCCATTCTTCTCTCTGGTCTGACCTTGAGCAAGAATCTTGAACTATTTCATCCTTTAGAGAAAATGTGAAAGACCCACGTGACAGATAATGCAGCAACAATATTTCAGAAATAATCTGGGAAAAAAAAAAAAAAACCAAAACATTCTCTCTGAGCAAGATTCCTTATAAATGCAGGCATGAAAAACATCAGGCAGGAAACGGGATCTGCTGGAGCGGGGAGGGAAAAAACAGGTATTAATCCACATGTTTGTTTAAT
The DNA here is from genome assembly GCA_026261815.1 of Monarcha castaneiventris obscurior. Classification (NCBI taxonomy): domain Eukaryota; kingdom Metazoa; phylum Chordata; class Aves; order Passeriformes; family Monarchidae; genus Monarcha; species Monarcha castaneiventris. Next base: position 610,355 of record JAMPIT010000885.1, on the reverse strand, counting down.
GTATAACACCACGGTTGTCTCAGGCAGGTGGAAAAACGGAAAATGAAACTTCCCTTCCATCCCATCAAAAATCCCAAAAATGAAAATGAATTATTGCCCCAAATCCAGCTCATCTCGGAGGCAATCGAGCAGAAAAATGCAGCTCCTCGGCGGGAAGAGGGAACAAGGCTTGAACACAGCCCACAACAAGCAAGGAGAAAAGCTTTGGAATTAAAACAAATAAATGAGCAGTAAATAAATGAGGCTGTTAAAGCAAAGTGCAGCTGAATAGAAAAAAATGTCAAGTGAGAAATGGGCTGTGGGAAGTGGGAATGTGAGAGAGCTTTTAAATAGATTAGAGAGAGGGGAGGTTAATAATTATAATAATAATAAACGAGATTAATATTTCACACAGAGGTGGAAAGAGAGGGAGGGAGAGGAGAAATATTGGGTGCAAAGCAAAATAATTCAAGGCAAACACACAAAGCTTGGGGGGAAATAATTAAGGACAGGCAGAGGGAGGGAAAGGAATAAGATGGGATGGGAGGGAAGTCCCTCCTATGTGGAAAATGTCCATTTTCTTACGTGCAGACCCCGTTCAGGTGCTAAAAACAGCCCTTCAAGGGGCTGGCAAACTGCAGAATTCCCCAAATCCCAGTTTCACCAACCACTGGAGGCTCTTGTGCAACCTGGATGGGGAAAGCATCCAGGGCATCACCTGACCTCTATCCCAGTATCCCTGGAGGAGGCTGCCAAGGCTTTGGCCAGGTCCCAAATCCACACTATTCTTAGGCCCTGTTGGCATTGCAGTCACGCCCAGGGCCACTGCAAGGGCTCTGGGCTCCAACCAGCACCATGGCACTGAGGGGGGAACGGGGCCTTTGGAAGCAGAATCCAGTTTTTCCGAGCAAGGGGTGAAAAGAGATGGAAGAAAAATCCAGGGCAAAGAGAGCTGAGGGAGTGGGAGTGCAGATGGTGCCAGGAGAACACAGCGGGGAGGTGTTAAAACCATTTCTCAGGGATGTCAAAAAAAGCAGGGTGAGGGGAGGGCAGCAGGGTGACTCCTGCAGCAGAAACCGGGCCGGGTGGGTGTCACCTGAGGGGTGTCACCCAGTGGGCATCACAAAGGGAATGAAACAGTTAACAAGGCCTGGGAGTTTTAGGAAAAAAGAAACCTTCACCCACTTGGGGCTTGGCAGCTACAGAGGGTGTTTGTGCCAGACTTTGGGAATGCCTTGTGCAAGGCCAGGCCTTTTTGTGTAACCAGAGTCAGACAAAGCGTGGTTTTAAGCCGGGATGGAGAGATGGGATGGAGCCAGACCCAGAGAAGTTTAAATGTCAACGCTTTCCACTTTCTCCCCGTTTTTCTCTCCGGCTCCAATCTCAGCTCCCCTCGATGGTGCAGGGAGGAATCTCTGCTCCAGCACAGGGTTGTGAAGTGCAGCCTCAAGAGGGAAGGGAGAGGCCATGGATAAGGTGGGAGGACATCGATGGTGCTCCTCGTGTCCCTGAGTCACACAGATGGTGCAAGAGGTCCAGCCTGACTCCAGACAGCACCAGGCTGATCTGGTTGTGTCCTCTCCTCCTTCCTTGGAGGGTCAACGAAGGCCGGGTTGCTTCATCTGGACCTGCAATGAGTTTGGTGAAGGAGGAGAAGGGGGAAATCACAGGATCCAGAAACACCCAGAAAAAAGGAAAAGCCGAGTGTGACGTTTTGCCTTTTCCACCTGTTGCAGGCAGCCTGCTCCATTCCTCCCTTTCCCAAAGCACATCTGGCACAGCTGTTCTGGCAGGCTCCAAACAACAGGACACAGCTCCTCGGGTCATTCCCATGGCAGATGACAGAGGCTACCAAACTTCCAGCTGGGATAGACAGGGGTAGCCCAAATCCACCACGTGTGGCTGAAATACAAAGTGATCCAGGTGGACTTCAAGGCCAGGTTGGATGGAGCTTGGAGCACCATGAGGTCATAGGAGACATCCCTGCTCATGGCTGGGGTTGGAATGAGATGGTCTTTAAGATCCTTTCCAACTCCAACCATTCCATGAGTCTGTGACTTCCAACTCAGCAGCTGTGATGGCCACCAGGAGCTTTCCTGTTGATCTCAAGAGTTGAGTGACACATTCCGTGCCATAAATCAACCTCTCCTGATGAGAGAGGATTTTAGAGTCCTTGCAAGGAGTTCAGTAGATGGACGAGGCAAACTCGCAGCAATTGCTTCTTCAGAGAGTTGTTTATTTTAGTGTTATCAGCTATTAGCGTAGAGAAGACACAGCAGAGCAGAGCATGGCAAGAGAAGGCAAGAAAATGGCTGCTTATCAAGATTTCACAGCTCTTTTAAAGGTAAATTAACCAATAAAAAATTGAAACGACAGATATTTTTACTTTTCCTCCAATGTTCAGTAAATCACTCTGACACACAGGCCGGAACTGTGGAACTTTTCATCCAATCATCCTAAACTGCTTTTGCTGCAAAATATGGGGGATGAGAAGAAGAAAGACGGAGGTTTAAAACTACAAGGTCTCCTCCATCTTGGAACTTTTACTATTTATCTATTTACTGCATTAACAAACCCAAAACTTGTAAATTCTTCACCCTGTGACATCCTTACATCATATTCCATCACCTAGTTCACATCTGTGTAGATTTTAATTCCTCCCAGATGGTAGGGAGTTTTCTCCATGGATAAAGGTCAAAACCAGCATTGTTCAGGGGTGTTAGGTTCTTCAAAACAGGCAGAGAAATATTCCCTGCACTCTGGATTCCCACATTGAGGAACCTGAGTCCTTTGGGGCTGCAGCCAACAGGGAACCGAAACCATTTGGTCACGTTCCCTCAAACTTCCAAGATCCTAAGGGATATTTCAGCCCCGTCAGCTTGGAGCGACATCAAACAGCACCATCATGCCCGGAGCCAACCCCCATGATTCACACCCCCACCAAAATCCTGATGGAAAGGCCAGATGCTCTGTCATCAAAGAGGGCACCAACGCCACCCAAGCCATCGGGCCACCAGCTTGGCTTGGGCACACCCCAGCCTGGACGGTGCCCTGGCATGGGGCTGCTCCTTGGAAGCCACTTGGATGTAACCACCCTGTTTGTGGAGGAAAGGGAGTCACGGATGTGAATCACCCTCCTTGGAGCCAGGGCCGAGGTTTGGTATTCGGTGCTGGCATCTCCACAGCCAGGAATGGGAAGGTTGGAGACCTGTGGGGTCAGAGGGGAAAAGGGCAGTGAAGAGGGTGGCTGGGAACAGGAAAAAAGAAGAAAAGAGAGGAGAAAAATCCGGTATCCTCTTGGAATTTCCCAAAAATAAGTCATTCCAGTCCCTCTTGAGGAGGGCACCACTGGCTGCAACCGTATTTGGGAAGAAATAACCCCTCTGCCTGACAAATCCTACATCTGCCATTGTTTTTGCACTGGAAGTGGGAATTTCCTCTTGTCCAATCCAAGCCTCCTGATCCTGTTTCATAACACGAGGAGTCAACATGCAGGAGCTAAAATGGGATCATCCCCTGCACCACATGATCCCACAGGCCCTGACAAGCTCTGATCCTTCTTTGGAAATCTTGGCCCGTGATAGGAATCTCAACCACGCCAGGACAAATATTGACAGAAAGACGACCAAAATCTTTGCCACAGAATATTTTGGCTGGGGTTTGAGGAAGACAAGTAGGTGACAGCTGCCGTGTTTGTCTTCACAACATCTCTGTGGGCACTGTGGGGGTTCTGTGTTTGTTTTGTGGGTGTTTTTAAATTAAACTGGAAGATCCAGGGTGGTGTAGGGAGCTGTCACCAGAACCTGCCGGGCTGGTGTGACACAGCTTCGGTGGCATTTTGAGGACGTCCCCAGGTGTCTGCAGGGCCTCCAAGATGGCTTCAGTCCACTGCATTTTGGGTCGTCTTCCATAAGAACCCAAATTTTCCACGTCTGCCTATTTTAATGTGGTTTGGGTTCTTGACTTGTTCTTCCATGATGGGTGTTCCAGGCATGGAAGTGATCCTCTGCACTGGAGCCAAGAGTTGGAGTTTCCACAGTTAGGTGAAAGCTGGGAATCAAAAGAGATCAAGAAGTTTTTTTATCCCTGGAAAATGTAGGATGAGCTCCATAGAAAATCTGTCTGCTCCTCATGGAATCACAGAATTGTTTGGATTGGAAAGGAACTTAAAGATCATTAAATTCCAGCTCCCTGCCAAGGTCAGGGACAACTTCCACTCTCCCAGGTTGCTCCAAGCCCCATCCAACCTGGCCTTGGACACTTCCAGGGATGGGGCAGCCACAGCTTCTCTGGGCAACCTGGGCCAGGGCCTCCCCACCCTCACAGGGAAGAATTCCTTCCCAATACCCCATCTAAATCCACCCTTTTCCAGTTTTAATCCACTCCCCCTCACCCTATCACTAATCTTCACTTCTTTTAACTTCTCTGGGTCGGGTTTTTTCACAAGAAGACCCCGACTGAGAGCAGAAAACCTCAACAAGAGTAGAAAAACTCAGCCGGCGTGTGGGAAGATCCGGAAGCTCCGGTTTCTCTCCCGCCACCGCAGCCAGGCACGGCATCAAAAGCCCAGTTGGGTGGTGAGAACAAGAGCTTGGGCTGGTCCTTGTTACGTCCAGAAACTTGTCACACCTCGTGTAATGACCCTGCTGAAACCTCCCCAGCCACAGCCAGGGACAGCGAGGCTGTCCCCAGGGAGAGCCCACACTGGCAGAGGAGCTCCAGAGCCAGGAAAAATCCTGGCTGAAACCATCCCAGCCCCACGGGTGTGGCCACCATGGCACAGAAACAAACAGTCCTATCTGAGAACTCCATCGTGTCCTTCACTCGAAGAGTTGATGGGCACTTTCCCAGGAGGGTTGGCCAAAACTTTAAGGCTGTGTTGTTGTTTGGGTTTCGGTTTTTTTTTTTTTAATTATTATTATGATTTTGGGAAGGCAGGGAATGGTTTTGTCGGGGTGGGACAGGAGGAGGGAAAGGGATTAGTCCAGCTCAGGTGCATCCCTGCACATTTCAGCTGGGTTTGGCTTCTTCCCACCACCCCTGGGGTTGGGTGAGAGCAGCTCAAGTGCCAAAATCAAATCCATCCACTGGCAGAGCATCCCCTCCAAGCCCAGCTTGGAAACCTCAGGGATGGCAGCCTGGGAGTGGCATGGGAATGAAAATCCACCCCCATGATCCAGGGAGCAACAGCAGGGTTGAAAATCCGCCCTGGCTTTGCAGGCACCAGCTGCTTGCCAAGGAAAGGGCACGGTAGGAACAACTCGCCCCGTGTTGATTGTGCACATCGTGTTCCAGGCTTTCACTCGTTCCCAAATTATTAACCTGTCGGGAAAAGGACAACCAGGTCTTGAGGGGACTTTAAAAATGTTTCAGCAAAGAATTCCAGAGCCTTAAAATGGAGTCTGAGCAGGGAGAGGCCGAAGTCACGGGCATGGGAGAGTGGTGGTTTTGGCTCCTTAGTGTCCATCCTCTCAAGGAGCAGGGGAGGAGGAAGGAAGGAGGATCTCCAGTGGAAAAAGAGGTCCATGAAAATTTCCAGAAAATTATCCTTCCATTTCTGGAACAACATTCTGGAATGCCATTTGTTGGCATCAGGCCCCAGTTTTGCTCCCTGCCTCCTCTCGTGGAAGAAAATCCACTTTCCTTCCAGCTGAAAGGGAGATGGGATGAAGGAAGTGCCAACAGAAATGAATTTGGGATAGGCTGAGCACCTGGAGACCAGAAGCTCTGCCTTTGTTCCCTGGGCATGGCTTTCACAGAGACATCCTGGGAATCTCCTCTCCTCCACAGCAGTGACCAATGCTCCTGGTGGCACTTCCAGAGCCAAAATCCAGCTTCTGGTGGCACTTCCAGAGCCAAAATCCAACCCCCTGCCCTCACTGCCCCCTGGTCCTGGTGGTGGGATGGGTCCTGCCCACCCCCTCTGATCCATCTCATTCCCGTGGGGAAGGGTGGCCAGAAAAGGGGAGAATGCACCACACCATCCAAGCAATCCTCAGGAATCCTCAGGAATTGCTTCCTTTGGGTTTCTCAGCCAGCTGCTGGTCCTGGGCAGGGTCACAGAGGGCTCTGATAACAATGAAGAACTGAAGAACTGTGAATCAACTTCTACAGCAGTAAATCAGTCAAAAACTTGGCATTTTCCCACTGTCAACACTCCCATACCAAGAAACTCCACCCAGTCCATGCCCAGGAGAGGGATGGGGATGTGTTTTGGGGGTGGGAAGGGTGCCACAAGCACATCGTGCCACGTCCCCTGCCCTGTGCTGTTTGTCTGCCTGGATGGAGCCTCCTCCTGTAGGATTTAACCTCGGGATCTTTCACGTGTTCGCTTCTTCCCGTTCCTGCGGTGCCGAATTTAGGGTGGAGGATTTGGGGTGGGAGGTGACACGACCTGTGGGGGCACTGATGGGGCAGCCTCCAACCCAGCTCCCTCTTGCTGCAGAGAAGAGGAAAGACCATTTCAGGAATGCCTCAACACCACTCCTGCCTGTTTCCTTGGAAGCAGGACAGCATCCAGGGGAAGTTCTGCATTTCCGCCACCAAACCTTGGGGACTCGGGGTATTTTGGGGATTGAAATGTGATTTAAATGTAGAAAACCACCAGGCTGTGCTTCCCCAGAACCCATCAGCCCCAGAGAGGGCAGCAAACCTTGGGAAGAGCATCTGTCTGTGGATAATCCAACCCTGCAGCAAGGACCACGTGTCCAGGGAAAGCTTTGAGTTATGAGCATAGGGAAAAGAGAAACATTTTTAAACTGAAAGAGGGGAGATTTGGATCAGATATTAGGAAGAAATTCCTCCCTGTGAGGGTGGTGAGGCCCTGGCACAGTTTTCCCAGAGAAGCTGTGCCTGCCTCATCCCTGGAAGTGTCCAAGGCCAGGTTGGACGGGGCTTGGAGCAACCTGGGATGGTGGAAGGTTAGGGGGTGAAATGGGATGAGCTTTAAGGTCCCTTCCAATCCAAACCATTCTGGGATTCTTTGGGGTTTTTCTGCTCTGGGGAAGGGGTAAAGCACCACCTCCCTTACTCCCTGCTGACATCCAGCTGATGAAGCAGACAAACCAGTTTCCCAATTTTCCAGGGTGGAGCTCATCCCTGAGCTCCTCCTTGCTCTCCTGGGCGCTGTGGCAGAGCCCTGACAGTGGTGGGGAGGGGGCAGCTGCTGGAGGGGGATCTGCAGATCCGTGGAGCTTTCCAAGGTTTTCTGAGGACACAAGGCTCTGCATCCCATCCTGGAACTCATCCCATTCCAGGGACCAAATCCACGTCTCAGACCTTCTCTGGTTTACACCATCAAGACCCTCCAAGTTGAACAAGGGGTCCTGGATCCCACCAGACTTGCTGGGCAGCCTCAACCCGTGTAGTTGTCACCCTGGTGACACCAAATCAGCAATGGCCACACCTTCATCTCCACCTCTGTGTCCACATCGAGCTCCTTTGTGAAGGGGAAGAGGGCAGGAACATCTTTCTGCAGCGTTTGCAGGCCCAGTTTCTCAGAGAACTCCCAACAAAAGCTTTCCAGTGAGTCAAGGAACAGCATTTCCGGAGGAGGGAGCGACGTGGGAGCGTTGCCTCGACAGTTTCTGGGAGGGAGGAGTTGGAGCAGCACAGAGCTGCAGGGAGCTGGGAGAGGCACAGACACTGGGGGTGGGCACCTGACCCTCCTGATCCTGCTCCGAGGTCATCCCTGGGCCAGCTGGATGAAATATTCCCAAGGGATGGAGATCCAAAGAGCCCTCCAGGTCAGCTGGAGTTGTTATCTCCATTTTTATCACATGAATCAGACACCGAGTGACGTCAGGCACAGGGAAGTGGTGGAAAAGCTTGGTTTGAAGTCCCACCTGGACCATCCTCTCCCAAAAAAAACTTGGGGAGCTTCTTCCCTGCTCCACTTCCCTGGAAATGCTGAAGGAATCAGGTTGAAGACAGGGTGGAAGCTCAGAGAAGAGGAGGAAAAAAGCAGAATTTCCATCATTAGTCCAAGTGCTGGCCCTGTGTTTTGGCTGTGACCATTCCTGGAGGGAGTCAGGGGCAGGAAGATGCTCAAGGAGTCACTGCAAAGAGGGAATGTGTAGGAAAAATCAGGAAAAGTCACCCAGAACGGGCCAAAAAGGCAAAAAATCTGACCCGATCCCCTCTTTACTCCCCAAAACTCCATGGGTGCCAAAAAAATAAAGTTCCCTTCATGCTGCCAGGCCCATCCTGACAATTTTGGGGATTCCCAAGCGTGGGACAGGGGGTCACAACCCCTTCCAAGCTGCCCACGGTTACAAGCTCTGGATTAAAACCTTGCAGGGCTTTGGGATTTGGATGGAAACACCCGGTTTTAACATCGGGTATTGGATGCTCCAGAATTATCCCAGAGCCCAAAGCAAGGCACATCCTGGATCTCCGACGGCGCAGGAGCGAGGAGACACTGGAGAATGGCCAGGACCTGGAATCAGCAGGGTGGACCCACAGCCTGCATGGATCCTTCCCTGGGCTGCTTCCAACCCAGGCTCATCCCTCACACGGCTGCTCGCTTTTATTCCCCTGGAAATCGCTCCAGGATCAGCGGCGTTCCATGGTCTGGCACAATTCCATGGCCTGGGACAGAGGCAGCAGCTCCCTCTCGTGGGCTTTGTCTGGCTCTTCGTGCTGGAAACCAGCCAGGATTTGCCAGGAAAGTGGGTTTTTTATTGTTGTGTCTCCCCCTTCCCGCAATTCAGAACATTCCTTAGTGCCCCAGACATGGAAATTTTACGGAAAAGTGCCAACTTCTATCAAATTCCACCTCGTAGGAAGGTGAGGTTTTTATAGTTTTGCCACTTTTTCTTTTTTTAATTGGTTTTATTTTTCTCAGTCTGGGATTCAAAACAACTGATTTAAGGCATGGGAAAGGTCGATCCTTTGGATTCACTCACTCAGGGCCTCTGGAAAGATTTGGGGGTCTCCATGGAGCCATTCAGGGGCTGCCCTGGCAGGAGAGAGTCACCCCAAAATCTGCAATTTGGGGAGAAGATACGGAATGAGGCATCCAGCATTTAGATAAGGCCAGGACATGAATCCCCAAAAGTTATTTCAGTTTGGAATGCTGGAAATCCAACGTGTTTCATGAGGTCAAAAGTGAAAAAAAAAAAAAAAGGAGAATTAAAATTTTAAAAAACCATATGTTTGATTTTTTGTTTCATTCCATCTTGACCCCAAACAGCTCCAGGGATTTCAGCTTCCAGCTTTTGGTTTGGAACACTCCTGGTTTCCCCCAAAAGCTGGAATTTCCCCCAGAGCTCCATTCCCTGAAGCTTTTCCCACCCAAACTCCCGGCAGGAAACTGTCACGAGCTCAGAGATGTGTTTGTCCATCCCTGGTACCTGCTGGGAGCAGCCAGGTCACTTCTCCTCTCTCCATCTTCCCTGCTTTCTGTGCCCCAGCCGGTCCCTCCGGAATCCCAGTGATGTTGGTTACCCCATAAAGGTCCAAACGAGGACCTCACCCCCTTCCCTGAACCCTACAAAGAATTAGGAAACAGCTCTGGGGTTGCTGCGCCTCAGAGAGGAGGTTTGGGGTTTTCCTGCCTGGCCCAATGCTCATCTCACGTTGGGGGTGGCAGGGGGACAATGGGGTGCCCACTGGTCACACGTCACCACCTGATGTCCCCTCTTCCATGGATCCCTGCCTTGGGAATTCTTCTCCCTCTTTTTCAAGGTTTGATGTCTCCATCCCATTCCTGCCTCCCTCCCAGCGCTCCCTGAGCCTTGCCCACACACATGGATTGGCACAGGGATCAATTTCCCCACGGGATTTGGTTGTTGGTGGCTCCCGTAGCAAAGGTTCCTTCAGGTCCAGGCCCTGCAGGAATCACGTCACAACTCCATCCAACACGTCCCTGAGGTATTGAAACTGATCATTATCCACGGCCAGGGCATTTATTATTCCATTTGGAATTGTTGCTCCATCTCAATTCCACGTGATCCTGTCGGCTCCGGCCGCTGAAAGGGCTCTGTGTTTGCTTTGTGCTGCCCCTTCCAGTGCCATTCCCAGGGAATTCTGCCTCCAAGGAGCTTTTCCCATGCCTTGGAGGACAATATCCCCCTCTCCCCTCTGTCCCCATGTTCATCAGGTTGGGTATTCCCTCCCCAAATTCCTGCAATAGCCTCTGGAGCATCTTCACCTCTGCCCAAGCCTTTGGATGGGGTCAGAGAAGCTCAGAGGGGTCTGGAGTGAGGAGAAAAAGATTTTTCCAACCCCTTTTTGTTTGGGATCCGCCTTCCCAATCCAAGGGGTGGATGTTGCCCTGCAGGACACAGCTCAGGGTCATTTTCTGGGCAGCCTCATCCGTGCCTTAATGACTCCCAATCTTTCTGTGGTCCTGATTGGCCCAAATTCCTGGTCAAAATTAGTGGTTGGGAATCACACCCTCCTCTCCTTCCTGCACATCTCAGATGGCTTGGAGAGGAGTAATTGCCACCAGGGTTGATTGGCATTACATTTGGAGGAGGGATTTCCATATCCTTGAGCTGCAGTGGGAATTACAGGATCGTGGAATGGTTTGGGTTGGACGGAACCTTCAGGATTATCCAGTTCCAACCCCCTGCCATGGGAACACCTTCCACTATCCCAGGTTGCTCCAAACCCCATCCAACCTGGCCTTGAACATTTCCAGGGATGGGGCGGCCACAACTTCCCTGGGAAATCCATTCCAGGGCCTCACAACCCTTCCCAATAAAGATTTTCTTCCCAATATCCCATCTAAACCTTTTCTCTTTTATTTTTTTTATGTTGTAAAAAAAATATAACCCTTTGCTCTTCAACCATGCCCAGGATGATTTATTTTCCCTTTCTATTATCCATGGATACAAGGAAGTTTTTCTGCAGCAAAGGCACAGCAAATCAAGCAAAAAAAAAAAAAAACCCCAGCCAGTTTTGCTTTAAAGCAGCAAAAAAAATTCCCAACTGTGTTTTCCTGCAGGCTGGGGGAGCCTCTGTCTCCACGACTGCAGGAAGAATAAATCCAACCCAATGAAATATTAATTATTAGAGTCTGCCCAACTGGGATTCCTCGGTGCTTTCAGAGAGCAGAAAAATTCTGGCACGCCGGAGAAAAACCACACAAATCCCTTTTTTTGTTGTTATTGGTTTTTTTGTTGGTTTCATGAGGAAATATTGTGTGATGAGTAAATTAAGAGCTTTGGGTTGAGGGAAGGGAGGGGGCTTGGATTGCTTCAGCGTGGGACGTAAAAATTCCTGAAGAGGGTTGGGAAGAGATCGTGGTGGAAATAGGAAAAGGTTCCTTCACACGGCAGGAGGGGGTGAAGAAAAGCAGAAGTTGATTAATGAAAGAGAGACACATCCCTGAAAATTCCCTGTTCTGCAGAACTTGGGAAGAAATCCTTTATCCTGAGCAGCCCCGGGCTCCAGCCTGAGGCAGCACAGCTCAAAGCCCCTTTTGTCCCCATTGTTTACCAGGCTTGGGCTGGAAGCACAACACTGAGCGTCATCCCTTGGCTGAGGAATGTTTTGCAGATCTGGGAGCTTTGACTCGAGTTAAAGCATCCCCTTGATTTTTCCAGAGCAAAATTCCTCCGAAAAGTGTAGTTTAGGAGAAAGGAGAGGCACTCAGAACACATCTGGCAATGAAAAACCTCTGTTGTCTTGTCGTTGTTTGTTTTTCCAGCTCCTTTTCACCCTCTGGAAATATCTCCATGAAATATCTGGCCTCTCTGGAATCTCTGTTCTCCTTAGAAACCTCTCCAGGGTTCCTCAGCAGCTCGACCCAAATGCTGCAAAAGCTTTTCATGAGGGGAAGTTAAGGAGAAGACACCGATTTCTTCTCTCTGGTGCCCGGCACCTGAGGGAACACCTGGAGCTGTGTCAGGGAAGGTTAGGCTGGATTTTAGGAAAAGGTTCTTCATCCTGAGGGTCTTTGGGCACTGGAACTCCTCAGGGAAGTTGTCACAGCACCAAGCCTGACAGAGTTCCAGAAGTTCTTGGAAAAAGCTTTCAGGCACAGGGTGGGATTCTGCAGGGCCAGGAGTTGGATTTGATGATCCTTGTGGGTCCCTTCCAACTCAGGATATTCCATAATTCCGTAAATCCCCTGCTGTTGCTTTGGGAGATGGCGGAGGGAAAGCGAATTGAATGGATTGTTGGAAGACACAATTCCAAGTGGTAGGAATTGTGAATCCAGGGAGCTGCCAGCCTCCCAACAACAGCAAAGCACGAGAGGGAAGGGATTCTCAAGGATGCTGGAAGTGGAGGTGGGGACACATGAGCAGAAAAGAGGGGTCGTTATTTTTTTTCCCAGAACCTGCCACTCTGTGGCTCCGACTGCACCCAAAAGAGGATAAAATTCCAGAAGAAACCCCTCTGGAGATGCAGGAAGTGCAGAAGGAGCATCTCCCTCCCAAAGCTGCAGGACAAAGACATGGAGGGGCTGGAGCCTGTCCAGAGAGGGGAACGGAGTTGGAGAAGGGGCTGGAGCCCCAGGAGAGGCTGAGGGAGCTGGGAAAGGGGCTCAGCCTGGAGAAAAGGAGGCTCAGGGGGGAGATTTCCAGCTCTCTAAAACTCCCTGACAGGAGGGAGCAGCCGGGTGTGGGTCAAGCTCTGCTCCCAGAGAACAAAGGACAGGACAAGAGGAAATGGCCTCAAGCTGTACCAGGGGAGGTTCAGGTTGGACATCAGGAGGAATTTCTTCATGGAAAGGGTGGTCAGGCATTGGAAAGGGCTCCCCAGGGAAATGGTGGAGTCCCCATCCCTGGAGGTGCCCAAGGAATGCCTGGATGGGGCACTCAGAGCTCTGGTGGGGATGCTGGAGCCACGGAGCTCAGGCTTGAGAAGAAAATGAGAAGAAGGTTGGGAGACACCACAGGACAAGAGGACGACCACGATACTTTTATCTGTTCCTCGTGTTTGATGTCCACATCTTCCTGGGGGAATCTGGCCAGGCTCTTCAGTCCTTCAGCATCCATTTTCTCCCGGCACCACTGAGCAGGTGAAGGAGGACACGGAATGGGACTCCCTGGCACCTCATGGCCGAGCCAGCCGGGGCCCCGGGCACGCACTCAGGTTGCAGAGGAAGCTTTGGCAGCAGTAGGAGGTGTAGGTGGCCAGGCCCAGTTTGAAGTTGTGGTAGGGGCAGGTGTCGGAGCACTTCTTGGTGATCCTCTTCCAAAAGGACAAAATGCCTGGCCCAGAGAAGGGAGAGAGCGGGATTAGCAACGGGATTTGGTTGAGTGATCCTCGTGCAGATGGATTGGGGTTGATGAGTCCCGTTGTCCCCCCGCAGCCCCAGAGATCAGCATGAGACCCATCCTGGCCCCACCACAGCCTAGGAATTGTTGGTGACCTCCTACTCAAGGAATTCCATATCCGTGCTGGGCATCCAGCACTTCCCAGCATGGATCCTCATACCAAGCCATTTTTAGGTGTACGATGACCATGCTCCTTCCTGGATTGAAATCACATTTCCAGGCTTCTCTGCTTGTGGGAAATAATTCTGTTCCCCTCTATACCTGGCTTGGAGCAGAAACAGGGTGACCAGCAAGACCAGGGAAGTGATTTTTTCCCCCTTTCTTGTCACTGGTGAGGCCACACCTCAAATCTTGGGATCAGTTTTTGGGCCCTCACTGCAACAAAGACATTGAGGAGATGGAGCGTGTCCAGGGAAGGGAACGGAGCTGGGGAAGGGTCTGGAGCACCAGGAGAGGCTGAGGGAGCTGGCAGGGCTCAGCCTGGAGAAAAGGAAGCTCAGGAGGGACCTTCTGGCTCTAACTCCCTGAGGGTGCAGCCAGGTTGGAGTCGGGCTCTGCTCCCAGGGAACAAGGAATCAAGGTTCAAATTTATTTATTCTTCCTCTGAAGGATCCTTCCTTTTCTCTCAATGTCCCTTGATTTTCCATGCAGGACTAAAACAACATCTGGAGAGGACAATCTCAACGTGTGATGGGGAGGAGGATTTCAAACCTCCAGCACTGCCAGGCTGGGTTAGGAAGGACTCCACCTCCCACAGGTCCTTCCCAACGGCTCCTCAGCCCAGAACAAATCCAGCCCAAACCTCACATCCCATTCCTGAGTCCCCACAAAGGGATCCAGAGCCAGCACCCACCGATTCCTACGGAGGCCACGTTGGTGACGCAGTACTCGTCCTTGTCCGAGCACTTCTCGGCCTTCAGGCAGCTCCAGTTGCTTTGTTCCCAGTTGCAGGTGTAGCAGTAGAGGGCATTTGCTGCAGGAAGAGACACAAAACATGGCAGAGGGAGATGGAATCATCCTGGCTTGTGCCAGCCATGGTGTGGCCAGGAGGGACCAGGACAGGGATCGTCCCTCTGTGCTGGGCACTGGTGAGGCCACACCTCAAATCCTGCGTCCAGTTTTGTCCCCTCATGACAAGAATGACATTGAGGGGCTGGAGCGTGTCCAGGGAAGGGAGCAGAGCTGGGGAAAGGTCTGGAGCACCAGGGGAGGCTGAGGGAGCTGGAAAAGGGGCTCAGCCTGGAGAAAAGGAGGCTCAGGAGGGACCTTCTCACTCTCCAGAACTCCTGGACAGGAGGGGGCAGCCAGGTGGGGGTCAGGCTCTGTTACCAGGGAACAAAGGACAGGACAAGAGAAGAAGGCCTCAAACTACACCAGGGGAGGTTCAGGTTGGACATCAGGAGGAATTTCTTCATGGAAAGGGTGTTCAGGCATTGGAAGGGGCTGCCCAGAGAGATGGTGGAGGCCCCATTCCTGGAGGTGTTCAAGGAATGCCTGGATGGGGCACTCAGAGCTCTGGTGGTGATCAAAGGTTGGAGTCGAGGATCTTGGAGGTCTTTTCCAAGCTAAATGATTCTGGGATTCTGTGAAATGCCAGCAGCAAAAATTATCCCCTACTTTTCATGGAGTCTCAAACACATGAGGTGCAGGTCTGATAAAAGCCAGGGAGCTGAAAGACCCAATCCAATCCAATCCAGTGCCACATCCAGCCTGGCCTTGGACACTTCCCAGCTTCTCTGGGAAACCTGTGCCAGGGCCTCACCACCCTCACAGGGAGGAATTTTTTTCCATATATCCAACCTAAATTTCCCCTTCTTCAATTTGATAGGCCAAGGGTGCCGGGTTTGATGTGACGCTTGGAGCAAGGAAGGGCAGGGACTCCTGGAGGAGTTTCCAAGGACGTCCCAAGGCCTGGGGTCACCTTTTCTACTTGCTGGGGACTATTAAACTGCAGCCTAATTAGGCAGAAAGCATTGGCAGATGAAGAGGGTTAATTGGGACCTCCACAGCCTGAAGTCAGGCTCTCACACCTTTGTGTGTGGGTGGGACATCAATGCCCCCAAAAATAAATCTAGAACCTGGTTTAAAGGAAAAAGAAGATGAGGAGAAGGATTTTTTTTATTCTTTCCTGTGAGAATTCAGCCCTAAGACACATGCAGTGAATGCTTAATTTTTTACTGCCTGGATAATCCAACGTGGATTAGGCCAGGCTTCATTTTGGCACTGAGGACAACTTCCCTGTCTCCCAGGCCTTGTTAACACTTGGAAATCTGTCAGGATCACTGTTCTGGTGAGTGAACAAAGCTAAATAGCAGAAAGGTATTCTTAGGTCACAATGGGCCAGAAATAACTATTCCAAGGAATTCTTTTTTTGCACCAGACATGTGGCACAATTCCAAGCGCTGGCAAAGCCTGTCCCGCTCTCCAAAATGAGGATAAGGTTTATTCTCTCTGGTTTACAGAGGATACAGGATCACATTCCTTAAAAAGGCTCTGATTTAATTCACCATCTCTCCGAGAAATAAAAATGCACCATCTAAAACACAATTAATATGCAAATACCCACCACCATTAACCTGTTCCGTCCACATCCCAACTTCTCCTTAATTCCCTGACTTTGTCCCAAAATCTCTGAAGTCAGCAAGCTGTGGGGTCTCTAAGATGGGTAGAAACAGCTGCCCAAGGACAGATGTTGGAGGTGTGGCCCTGTCCTCGTGGACCGGGAACGCAGAGCATTGTGCTGTCTTCATCAAAATTTAGGAATAACCACAGCCTTGCACCACCCCGGCAGGAAAACTCCCTGCAAAGTCTCTCAAAGGCAGAACAGTGGGAACTGCCTCCTATTTTCTGTCTTGTTTCCATAAAAAACCCAGTAGGACAGGGAAATTTCCCATTGGAAAAGAAACTTTTCGCACACCCGGACTGAGATTCCAGATAAAAACCCCCAAAACAAGCACAGTGTCCTTCACCTGCACCATCCCAAGAGCTCCCTTCCATGATTTCTTTCCCTGGATATGAGGCATTCCTACCTTTAAAACACTCAGCTAGACATTATCTAGGAGCAAACCTCACCTTGAGCTGCAAATAGGACCAAAGCCAGCACCGCAAGGAGGGAGAACTTCATCTTCTCCCGGTTGTCTCCGCAGCCCAGGAAAAACACCCTCACCTGGGGACAGGATATAAATCTTGGCTGCCTTTGGATGGAGTGATGAGGAAGCCGATGATTTGGAAAGAGTGGGCAGGGATCATGGATTAGATGAGAGGCCAGGAATGCACGTGGGTTGTTTTCTCACCTCGGCATTGCCTTCAGGCTGGGCTGGTGATTCCAGGGAGCAGTGAAAGCACTCTGGGAATTCACACCATTTATTGGGATTAATCCTTTAATTCATCTCTGGTCAGGCCAGCACTGCTGCTGATGTCTAGGTGGGGGTTTTGTTCTGATTATTGCCAACTGTGGCCGAAGAGTTTCCTTTTCTCAAAGGAAAATGGGAACATGTAGCATAAATTAATGGAATTGTTTGGGTGGATTATGCCAAGTGCATTTCCAGGGTTAGACCTGGAGAACTTCCAACATCTACAGTCGAGGTAAACCAAGCTGGATATTCATGGGGACAGGAAATGCATAACTTGGTTACCTACAAAGTCTTAAATCATAAAATCATCGAATGGTTTGGGTTGGAAGGGACCTTAAAGGACCATCTCATTCCACCCCCCCACCATGGACAGGGACACCTTCCAGGTGCCTCCAAGCCCCATCCAACCTGGCTTTGAACACTTCCAGCAAGGATTAAAAATATCTTTGTCCCCCTTTTCCATGGAGCATCCAATTCAAAGCCCTGCTCAATACCAGTCAGACAAAAATGCCCTCAGCTTTTAGGATTTCTCTGTGTGAAAGGGGTGGAGCTGGAGCTGACAACTTCATTCCTTCTGGGGCTTCCATCTGACTGCCTGTCCCACTTGTGCTTCCAAGGAAAGAGTTATCAGGGTGTTTAGTGCTGGATATCAGCAGACATCTCCATGAATCACCGAGCCACCAAGGGACAAAGAGGGTGAAGCAGGAGGAGCCCCTTGGCGTGAAGCCACTTGGGCAATCAGGTGTCTGCTTATCCCATCCTTCTCCATCCTGCAGGAAAAGAGAGCAGAGATCCACACATTTAGGAGATGGAGAAGCAGAAGAAGAAGAGGCAGAGGCTCCAAAAACACGTGGAAGAAAGATTGGGTGAGGTGAGGGTTTAAAATTTTTGGGGGTCAACAGGATTTTCTTGGCAGGAGCCAAGTGAGATGAACAAAATTCCCTGAAGCAGAGGAGATGCTGATCCAGGACATTCAGAGCATCCAGTGGGATCAATCACTGGCCAGAGGAAGTTCAAAGAGACACCAAAACCCACCACATCTTCCTTTCCAAGGAAACAAAAAGTGGGGGGATTCTTGCAGAGAGCTTTTTTTTTTGGTCCATTGTCAGATATTTTGGAGGTTTCTGTCACCACCGGCTCTGATGACGTAAAACTGGATCGACAGGATGGGGAAGTCAGGCCTGATAACCCCAGGAGCACCAACCATTCCTCTCCCATGGATCTACTCCTGGGTGTGGAGAGGATAAACCACATCTCTTGCCCAAGAGATGAAACCGTGCCCAGGCTTGGGGACAGCGTGCCCCAGGAATGCCAGAGGAGGTGTGTCAGTGCTGCCACGTGTCACAAGGCAGTGACCAAAGAGCAGGACCTGTTCCAGGGAATAAGGATTGGCCAGCGTGATTCATCGTGGCATCAGGGGTGACTTTTTGGGGGAGTCTGGAAAATCAGCCTGGGAAGCCAAGGCTCAGCGTCCTGCAGCAGTGGGAGAAACCCTGGAAAAGCTCCGTCATCGTGTTCACCAGTTTTGACTGGTTTTTTGAGGAAAAAAATGGAAAAATAATTGTGTTACTCTTCAGGATGATTGGGATTGTGGACTCCCCACCCCCAAAAGTGTTCAAAGCCAGGTTGGATGGGGCTTGGAGCAACCTGGTCTAGTGGAAGATGTCCCTGCCCATGGCAGGGGGTTGGAACAAGAGGATCTTTGAGGTCCCTTTTAACCCAAACCATTCCATGTTTAACAGGGTTTATTCCCTCAGTTCCAAGGACTTATGGCACAAATATCTCCTGCCTGACACACAGCCAGGTCCAGGGATTGAAATCTGCTCCTCACTGACAGCAGGAAGAGGATCTCCAAGGCCATGGGAAGTGGTCCACCACAGCTCCACCGGCAGGAGTGGATTGATGGACAAGTGGGATGATGGACAAAGGTGCAGAGTGGGTCAGTTCCCATTTTGGGGGTTGCCAGTGGCCCACTGAGCCAGATTTTTGGGAAGTTACCATCCGGGCCTTGGGGATGTGTGATGCACGTGTGAGGTGTGGCACTGCCATGGCTGGCATTTCCTCAGGAGCCTCGGGATGGTGGTGTCACCTTGGATGGCCAAAACATGGGAGCAGCATGACTGGAGCATGGAAGGTTTGGCTGGGTCAGGACAAAGATCTGGAAAAAAAGATGTCCCAGTATCCATAAGCTACAGCTGGGGCAGTAAATTCAATTTTTCCAGGACCATCTCTAGCACAGAGGCCAAGAGTCTCTTGGGAATAATCCTTTCTTTGCACCACCTCCTCTGTTTTATTCCAGATACTCCATGGAGTAATGGTTGATCCGTCCTAGAATCTTGCCAGGGAATGTGCCAACAATTAAAACAATCAATTAAATGCTGTGCATGATGTTCCAGACCAGGGATGTTCCTAGCAACTGTTTATTGCCCTAGCTTAGGTTTATCCTTGGAGATCAGGCCCTAGCAGGTGTGTGAATCACATCCCTCAGGATGAGAACTTGATCCTGGATTTATTCTTGGCTCTGGAACACGCCCATGTTGGAGCCATGGAAATGTGGCTTTGTTTGCTTGACCTCTGGAATGTTCTTTTGAGTCTTCCTGGATGTAGAACAGAGTTCTGTGAGTCAAGGAATGGGGATCTGCTCATTTTTTGGGAGCCTTATACTGGATTCTTCTCAAAAATGGCCTTGGGGAAAGTATCCATCACATGGGAAACCCAGTGATGAGGAAGGACAGAGACATCATGGATTGGCCTCATGGGACCTGTTCCTGTTCTTTGTCCTGAAGTTTTCACCCTCTCAGCTTCCCTGTGGTCAGAGGGTGACACCCCTGCCTCATCCCTTCTCAGGTGGCATCTCAGAAGATTCCCAGATAATTCCATCTATCCCAATGTCCATTTTGCCATTCCCCACCCCGTTCTAGTGCACCAGAGGTTGCAGGATGGAATTGGATCTCAGCACCGGGGGTATTCCAGTCCTAAATAAAACCTGGTGAAGCAATTGCAGAATCTTGTTCCCCATCCTTCATTTTTTGTGGAGTTTTTGAGGGAGGAAGAGGCCGGACATGGCATCATTCATTTTTTGGCAGGGATGACAACATTTTGAAGGACACAGGGCCCTGGGAGAAGAGGAACTTTGTGCATTGAGCACCTCCTGGATGAGTGGGAGGTCCAGCTCTTCCCTTCCTCAACCCAATGAGAGTGAACAGTGATTTTTTTCCTTCCCTCTTTTTTCCATCTTTGTCCTCCACAGGGATTTCCCTGTGCTGATCCTGCAAGGCTCATTCTTTGCATCCTTCCTGGTTGTGACCTCCTCAAAATCCGGACACCAAAGGTGAGTTGTCACCACCCTGACACAGATTTATCCTCACATCAGACCTTCACAGCTGCTCAGATTCCAGGGAAACCGAGAAGATCTCGGATCCACGCAGGTTTAAACCCTTTGCGTGTCAAACACTGAAGGACTCAATCTCTGTGGCTGCTCCTGCCAATCTCCCACACTTTCCCCATTCCTGGGAGCTCTGGAGGTGTCCAGGTGCCCTCCATGTCTATTCCCATGGGGAAGAGACACTCAGGATCAGGACCCAAGTGTGGGCAGCCTGGGGTTGGGATACACCAAGGTTTTGAAATCCCAAATATTTTCCCTTCGTCTTCTTCTCTTCCAAGCAGGGCAAGGAAATGGTGCCCCAGGGCCATCCCAAATCCCTGGTTATGGATATTCCCTGATTTTATGGGACTCCTGTACTGCCCAAATCCCAGCTGGATCTGGATTAAGTCACATCAAGGATTACACCTGGAATTGGGGACATTAATGGGGGGATCTGACAGTGATGTCCAGCTCCAAAGGAGCCCTCTGAGCTTCCCTGGGGCTGGAATCACTGCAGAAGAGCTGGCATGGAATCTATGCCAATAATACATGGAAAATCCATGCACAATTCCAAGGGCTATCCCACAGCTTTGATTTTTAATTGTTAATGTGTTCCTCAGTGTGGCTTTGACCTGACCAAGTAGGACCATCCCTGAAAATCTCCCATCCAAAATCCCAGACCTTCTCCAGAGAGGACACTGGAACCATACCACTGGAGCTGTAAATCCATTATTTTTCAAGATTTTCTTTTCCATAAACCTTCTGAAATTTCCATCTGAGACATAAAGAGAGCTGGGGCTGTGCTGATCTGGGTTGGATCTTCCTCCTACTCACTTCCATTTGTTTTATTCCCTGTGTAATTCCATGAACACCCTGTTCCCAACCAGCAGCCCTGCTATGAGTCAGCTCTCCATAAAATGAGAATAAATAATAAACATCTCAGTATTGTTTGGGTTTTTTTTAAATGCTGGATGTAGAGGGAATGTTTAGATGGGATACTGGGAAAAAATTCTTCCCTGTGAGGGTGTTGAGGCCCTGGCACAGGTTGTCCACATAAGCTGGAATCCCTGGAAGAATCCAAGGCCAGGTTGGATGGGGCTTGGAGCAACCTGGGATAGTGGAAGGTGCCCCCACCCACAGAGGATGGAACAAGATAAGCTTTAGGGTCTTTTCCAACCCAAACCATTCCATGATTCTGGGGAATCAGGATGGCAGGAGAAGCTTCCAAGGGCACTTCGAGGCTGCAGCTCAAGATTTTTGGGAGTTGTGACAGCAAGAAGGAGAAGGAAAACCAACCCTGAGGCCAGCCCTTAATATATGGAAGTCTACTGACTTCCTAAATTCCCCAGGATGGGGATTCCTGGATTTCCATGCTTCTAGAGAGAAGAGGATGTGCTGAGTCCAGCCAGGAGAAGTCACTCTGGGAGGACCAGGACCTCAATTTTGATTGCCCAGTTGGGGTCAATCCTGGAGCCTTGGGAAGGGGCTTGATCCCGCTATGGCCACGTGGATTTCTCTCCTGTGACTCCATAGAATATCCTCTGGAGGTGGAAATGCTGCTCAAGGATCCTCCAAGTCCTGCCTACTCCAGGGAAAGAAAGACTAATCCTATGCAGAACACCGGGGGAAAAGCTGGATGGAGGCGTTTCCATGCATGTTAATTCCTGTTTCGAAGATGAATCACGGAATGGGATGGGTTGGGTTGGAAGGGTCTTTGAAGATCATCTGAAACCAACCCCCTGCCATGGTCAAGGACATCTTCCAGAATCCCAGGTTACTCAGATCCTCATCCAGCCTGGCCTTGGGCACTTCCAGGGATGGGGCAGCCATGACTTCTCTGGGCAACCTCGACTTCTTTGGGCAACCTCTGTGCCTTACCCCATCCAATCACCCCAGAGCTGCCCTTCTCTCCCATCCCACATTTCCCCTCCTCAAGACCTCCAAGCTGGAATTTCCCTCTTCTGTGTCCTTAGATCAGAGCAACAAATCCTTCATCCTGCACCGAATTATGGCGTGGTGCTGCTATTTATACAAATCTACAGCTGCTCCCTACAAAGCTAAACAAAAGCAGAGCTAATTAGCCAGAACCACTCAGTCAATTAGGAAAATTGCTCTTCCCACTCAGCCAAGATTAAAAATTAAAAAAAAAAAAAAGCCCCAGGCAGGTCAAGACAAACTCAGTCCGAGCAAATTTAAGAAGCCTCAATCCAAAGGTTTTACAAATTCCAAGCTGGTGGCCTGGTAGTAAAATCATGGAATAGTTTTGATTGGAAGAGGCTTTAAAGATCATCCAGTTCCACCCCTGCCATGGGCAGGGACACCTTCCACTGTCCCAGGTTGCTCCAAGCCTCATCCAACCTGGACGTCAACACTTCCAGGGATGGAGCAGCCACAGCTTCTCTGGGAATTCCATTCCAGGGCCCCACCAACCTCACAAGGAAGAATTCCTTCCCAATATCCCATCCAACCTTACCATATTCCTGTTTAAAGCCATTCCCTTTGTCCTATCCCTCCATTCCTTGTCCCAAGTCCATCTCCAGCTCTCCTGGAGACCCCTTAGGCACTGGAAGGAGCTCTGAGGTCTCCCTGGAGCCTTCCCTTCTCCAGGCTGGACATTCCCAGCTCTCCCAGCCTGGCTCCAGAGCTGAGGGGCTCCAGCCCCTGGAGCATCTCCGTGGCCTCCTCTGGACCTGCTCCAGCAGCTCCACATCCTTCTGATCCCAGATCTGGACACACCCACCTGGAGCACTCTCACCTGAGTGGGGCAGAGGAGCATCCACAGAAAACACCAAATTGAAGGGATAACAAACAACCTTGTCTTAGACTCAAAGAGGAAGACCTGGACTGAGCAATTTTCTGTTCTATTTCTGGAATTTCATCCCCCGCTTTTGTCATTTTTGTGGTGTTATTTTATGTTTCCCAGCACACAGGAAGGCCCTGTGAGGATGACCCAGCCCAGCCCCTTGGAGGAGTTCTGTCAAATGTGAGACTAGAGAGGAAAATCAAACAAATAAAATAAATAAAAAATAAAGATAACTTTTTTTTAATCACAAAAGGGAGTCAGGGGTTATGCAGCCTCAATTCAGCCAGGTTTTTGCTTAAAGGGCCACACTCCAAAGGCTGTTCAGGTGGCTAGAGGAAAAATGGAATGAAATTATGGCTGTAGCCTTCCAACAGAGGGTCCCACAGGCAAAGGAAGAGAAGCCAAATTAAAAAAAAAAAAAATGGGATTGTTACGAGTTCCTGGGCTTGGAAGAGCAGCCAGACCCTTCTAGGGCCAGTTTATCTCCCCTCACCACCTTCAACTTCCAGCCCCAACAGCAGCAGGATTTGGGTTTGAGGACATTTGAGTTCATTCCATGCCTGTTTTTGTCAGAAATCCTGTCTTGGATCCAAGGATGCACAGGAGAGGGGTGGAGGTGGAAATTGAACCCCTCCAGGTGTTCCCTTCCAACTCAAGTGCTGCTTCCTGCTCCAGGAATGAACTGCAGGAAAGTCGGGATCTGTTTCTGCTTGGGGGACAACCAGGAATGAAGCAGGAGCCCTAATTAAAGCTGGATGATTTAATTGCCGCCCCATTCTCCTCCACTTCGGCAAATCCAGCCTTCAGGAGTAGAAGATCCCAACAAAAGCTTGAGAAAGAGATGGAAGAGATTCCACGGAATGAGCTCATTCAACTCCAAGTGACCTTGGGAAGGGATTGGAGACTTCCTTGTTGTCCCATCCTATCAGGAAAATCGTCTGCCCCGTTTCCAAGAGGAAGGGCAGCCTGAATTCCACCCACGCTCCTGGAAAATGGCATTTTTTGGGAAGTAATCAGCTGTCTGCCTACTGCAACACAGGGCAATCCCAGGGAACTTCTGGAAGCTCCTACAGTCTGGAGAGACCTCGCATCACTTGGAAGAGGGACTTTTTACACTAAAATGGGGGGAATGGCTTCCCACTGCCACAGGGATGGGGATACTGGAAAGAAATTCTCTCTGAAGGTGGTGAGGCCCTGGAATGGAATTCCCAGAGAAGCTGTGGCTGCCCCATCCCTGGAAGTACTCCAAGGGCAGCTTGGATGGGGCTTGGAGCAAGCCCCTCCATGAATTCCCCCTCCATGGAATTCCGTGATCTTTAAAGGTCCTTTCCAACACAAACCATTCCATGATTCCACGATCCCTCTTCCATCCAGGCTCACAGCAGCTGAAGAAACTTAGGAGCCTCAAGGCAGCTGGGAGAGCCTTTATCCCAAGGCTTATTCCTGAGCCAAGCCAATCAATTTATAATTGCAGCTTAATCCTGCCTTGGATTAAGAATACTAATTAAGTAATTTATTGGGATTTCTCCTGCCCCAGCTTGCAGTGGGCTCAGGATTGAGGTCTGGAGAAGCCAAGCTCAGAGCTTGGGACAACTCAGCTGAGCTTTTCCTGATTCTTTTTTTTGTTTTGAGTACCAGAGGTGTCCACTGGCCAAAAACAGGGATAGGAAGAGCCAGGTTGGATGTTACCCACTCATTCCTAGTGGGAGACCCAGGATGTGCAGCCATCCTCACCCCACAGCCATTCTCAGCTCTCCTTCAAAGGGCACAAGAGATCCTGGAATTTCAGCCTTCCTTGGAAGCCCTTCCTCTGCCCCTCATTAGCCAGTCCTTCATTTAGCCCAAGGATCCAATTTCTCCCAGGTTGCTTTCCCTGCAGCCACTTTCCTTGGCATCAGCACTTCCAACCACGTGGCCTGGGCTAATGGCTCTGCAGTTTGGGCTGATTTTCCATCCGTCTGAGCCTGGCTGAGTGTGAAGGGACAGAAATCCAGGGAGCTCTTCCAGCACATGTTTTATTTATGCCAAACCACAGCCACGCTCTTATCTCCCATTAAAAAAGGTCGGAAAAGGAAATGCCTCCATTCACTGAGTTCAGAGACAGCGTCTGAATCACAGCAGTCGCAGCCTCAAATGTTCTTCCCCTTTCCTCTCAAGCCGACAAAACATTCCCTTGAAAGTTTCTGTTCCGTATTTCCCTTTTTTTTTTTCCCCCCCCTCATTTTTGCAACATCAGACCTCACAGGGAGAAGGGCAGGGAGGAAAAACCCTTTGGAAACCCTTCACCTTTTCCTTCCTCAAATCCCCACAGGAGTTTCCCACCTTTCACCAGTCTGCCAGGCTGCAGCTGGGTGGTTTTCCCTTCATCCCATCGCTCCAGGGATTGGATGCAAAGGAGAAGCAGCAAATGCCCCATCACCTCCCCTTCCCTCTCTGCACCAATTAAGATAAATCAGCCAAAATTCCATCTCTCCTAAGTTTGAAGGCCCCATCAATTAAGCAGAGGAAAGAGCAGCCAAGCAGAGCTGATGAGTTTCCCTTCCCCAGGTGGTTGAGTCACCATTCCTGGAGGGATTTAAAAGACATGGAAATGCAGGGAGGGGGGACATTGTCTTGTGGTGAACACAGCAATTAACAGCTGCACTTGATG
Source organism: Monarcha castaneiventris obscurior (assembly GCA_026261815.1). Classification (NCBI taxonomy): domain Eukaryota; kingdom Metazoa; phylum Chordata; class Aves; order Passeriformes; family Monarchidae; genus Monarcha; species Monarcha castaneiventris. Next base: position 584,974 of record JAMPIT010000885.1, on the reverse strand, counting down.
AACTTAAAGGGCTTTTCCAACCTGAAAGATTCCATGATTTAGATCATCTGATGAGCCAGGGGAGGGGAGGAGCCCTGCCAATGACAAAATACAGAATGTGGCTCTGGAAAACAGGAGGCTGATGAGGTTTGCTCATCCACGAGGACCAATAATCCGTTGGACACGGAGCAAGATTCTGACTCATCCCAAGGAGACAGCAAAACGTGGGAAGGTTTGTGATGTGATGAGCACAGCTCTGGCCAATGGATTTATATTCCCAAATCTCCAAGATGCTGATGCAGAAGCAAGGAGCAAAGATGGATCCCATAGGAGCTTCCAGCTGCTCATACAACTTCTGCAAGAAGAGGAATTGCTGGTAGAGTCCCCCAGCCATCCTCGGATTGGAGTCACCAGAGCTGGAGAGCTGAATCCAACTCTGGGATCATCAGCACAAGGATATGGAGCTCCTGGAGCGAGTCCAGAGGAGGCCACAGAGGGCTGGAGGCTCTGGATCAGGCTGGGAGAGCTGGGAATGTCCAGCCTGGAGAAGGGAAGGCTCCAGGGAGACCTCAAAGCCCCTTCCAGTGCCTAAAGGGGCTCCAGGAGAGCTGGAGAGGGACTGGGGACAAGGGATGGAGGGACAGGACACAGGGAATGGCTTCCCACTGCCAGAGGGCAGGGATAGGTGGCATATTGGGAACCTGTAAGGTTGTGAGGCCCTGGAATGGAATTCCCAGAGAAGCTGTGGCTGCCCCATCCCTGGAAGTGTTGAAGTCCAGGTTGGATGGGGCTTGGAGCAACCTGGGATAGTGGAAGGTGCCCGTGCCCATGGCAGGGGGTTGGAATTCCATGATCTTTAAGGTCTCTTCCAACCCAAACCCTTCCATGACTCTTTGATTTTTGTTCAGAATCCCAGATTTGGGGCTAAGTGATCCCATGGAACAGGACAGGCTCAGGGGGGATGGAGCTGCTGCCTTTAACAGGGGACAATTACGGAGCTGATGTCCAAGGATAATCTGGCTCTGGCTCTCCACAAAGGACAAGCAGCTGCTTCCAGATGCATCAAGGGAAACCTCAACCAGATCTAAGGAAGGAAAAGCTTTGCCGGGGCAGTGATTGATTTCCAAAACAGAGACCCTGAGAGATGGTGGAGGAATAGAAACACTGAAATTAAGTTGGAGAAAACCCTGAACAACCCAGCCAAAGTTGACCCTCCTTTGAGGGGAAAGTTGAACTCGAGCCCTCCAGAGGCCATCCCAACCCTGGATTTCTGGGAGGAGTCTGGGCAGGGGCAGCAGATACCCAAAGCAAGACAAGAGGAACTTCTCACCACCTCCTAAATTTATTTTTAAACTTATTAAATTTAAATTTCTCCAACAGCCCCTCTATCAACACTGCCCAGAGGCATCAGTGTAGGGCATCCCCAGGCTGCAGGAAGGAGACACTTTCCAACCCCCAGATGGTTTTTTGGGATTTTTTTTGTTTGGGTTTTTATTTTTTTTAAATTTTTTTCTTTAAAATTCCATTATGGATCTAGAACAACCCCAACCTCGTCCAGTACCAGCCTGAGCAGTCAACTTTGTCCCTGGTAGATTTTGGGTGAGGTCTCTCCCCCACCCACAGTGAACAAAAGGCTTTTATGAAAATCTAATTAGGCAACCAAGAAGTCACAGGGGAAGGTGTCACTACTGGTTTTGTCACAAACCACAACTTCCCTTTTTTAAATAAAAAGAGGAAGTCATCACAACAGAAAAACGCTAAACTTTTGACTTCGAATTTCACCAAATGTTGTCATTATCTTGATTTTGGGTTACCAAAAAGCCTCAGACACAAGATTTCCTCTGCCTACATCATCACAGAAAGTTGGAAAGGACCTTTAGGATCATCAAGTCCAACCACCGCATTCGCCACTAAACCATGTCCCCTCAAGTGCCATTTCCAGAGGTTTTCTGAGCACTGCCAGGGATGGAAACCTCAGAAAAACACTGGAAAAACAGAGTTGAAACCATGCCTGGAAGGGCCAAAGTGAGGAAGGGTCATCTGAGCACATCAGTATTGCTTGGAGCCACGAAATAACCCCAAGTTTTTGGGATGGGAGAGGGATCCTCCTCTCTGGGATAGGAGCATGATCCTGAGCAGCAGGAAAAGTTCTTGGGCATTAGGCCATGGGAAAGGTCTATGAAATATTGCCAGAAACACTTGGAGGACTCCAAGAAAAACAGGATGAGGATGGACAGGACCATTTGGGACAGCAAAAAACTCCAGCCTTTCTGGAATTACTCCTTTATTTTATAGAATCCCAGAATGGCTTGGATTGAAAGGAACCTTAAAGCTCATCCATGGGCAGGGACAATTTCCACTATCCCAGGTTGCTCCAAGCCTCATCCAACCTGGCTTTGGACCAGATTTGGAACATCCAGAACCACACCTGGAATGAGTCGTAAAAAGCCTCCAGTCATGAGTACTCAGAAAAAAAAACCACTCCCAGTTTTAATGAAATGCATTCCAAGCCATCCATTTCCAACCAAAACAGCAACAATTTCAACATCAGTACAAGTGGAAATAAACACATGGGAAGCACCAGGAGCTTTGGAATGCAGAGCCCTGGGCATCAGCCCTGAGGTACCAGAAGGTTTTGCTGCCAATGCAACAGTTTGCCCACACCTGGGATCCACTGGGATGTGGGAATTCTGCCAGGAATGGGCTGATAGGACCTTTTTTGGGGATGTGGAAAGCAGCCAGTTAAGCAGCAAACATGACCAGTTGATGCTGTTGATCCCTGCCTGCTCCAGTCCCAGCTGGAGTGGGAAGGATGATGCCAAAGGTGTCATCCCAACACCAGAGCAGCTCCAGGAATATCGATCCCACTCCCCACCACCCATCCCACAGAGCCTGGCCCAGCATTATCCTATTTCCTAGGAAATTTCCTATTTCCTAAACCTCTGCCTGGACAGTTCAGTTTCTGCTCTGGATACAGGAGCTGAGCCAGGGCCAAGTGAAGAAATAAGGGAATAAACATGGCCTTAAGTGAGATGTCCTCTCCCAGACAAAAATTTAACCACGTGGAGGTGCTTAAAATACCCTTTATTCATGGCCAAGGTGAATTTTAACCCCCTGCAACATGAAACTGCTCTTAAATCCAACATCTTCCCTTCCCACCTTCTCCTGCCATGACACAAATTCCCCCCCGTGTTTTTTCCATTTAATATCTATGCCACTGCACAACTTTTCTCCTCTCCTGGAGGTGAAAGGGCACAAAATCCTCCAAAATGTAAATCCCTGAGGTTTTTCCTTTCCCCACAGTGCATCCCTAACCCAGCCCTGGGGTTTTAGCGCAGTTCCCTGTTTTCCTGCTGTCATCACTTTGTGTTTCCCCATCCATCCCATTCAGTCTGGAAAGGACAGCACAGCTCCAACTACCCCAAGGAGACAGGATTAGACCTGATCTTGTTGATCAGCACAATATCAAGGTTCTTATTTAATCTCCTCCCGAGACTCCAGAAGAAGAAAGAAAAAAATCCCAAGTACTTGGTAACTCTGAAGAGGAATGAAGAATTCCGCAAGTCCCAAATCCCAGTCAGCAATACCTGTTTCAACTGGAAATCCAGGTGTTTGCTTTTCCATACAAAAAAAAAGGCACCAAACTCAGAAAACCCTCAGCCCCCAGCAGCAGCAAATTAAAAAAAAAAAAGGCTTCCCAAAAGCATCAGAGGAGTAAGATTTGGGATTTAACGTGGAAGGCACCGGCTCAAAATTCAAAGTCCTCGCCAGCCATGTCGATGGCCCAGGCAAACTTCTCCCTCTGGGTCTTGTTGTAGATCCTCTCGATGGGAATCCCAAATTTTTTGCACCTGAGCAGACCACAAGACACCGGGGGGGACCAGTTACCCAGAAATGTCCTCTCCACTGCATCCCTGCAAGTGTCCAAGGCCAAGTTGGATGGGGCTTGGAGCAACCTGGGATAGTGGAAGGTGCCCCTGCCCATGGAACAACAGGAATTTTGTAAGGTCCTTTCCAACCCAAACCATTCCGTGATTTCACACCCAGGACTCACCAAGCCACGCTAATCCTGGGATCCAGGTAATTCAGCTTGGATGTGCCCAGAGCTATTTGCTTGTTCTCCTCCTTGTCCGTGGCCTGGACGTTCAGCTTGGCCAATTGCTCCTCCAGCCTCTTCAAAAGCTTCTTCTTCTTCTCCACGTTCCTGAGGGCAAAGAAGGAACAACACGGAATGTCCCAAAGGCCAGGAATTCTCTGGAATGGCAGAGTCAAAGGTGCCATTCAGGACTAACCTATTTCTCAAGGATTTGGATCTGGTGAGATGCTTTTTTAATATTAAAAACTAACAATTAAAAAAAAAAGTAATTTCCATTTCCAAAGATGGGCAAACAAAATCCAACATCCTGAAATGGGTTGCCCAGAGAAGCTTTGGCTGCCCCATCCCTGGAAGTGTTCAAGGCCAGGTTGGACAAGGTTTGGAGCAACCTGGGATAGTGGAAAGCATCCCTGAAGGGAACCATCTACAACATCTTAACCATCTTCCAAACTTTCATGGGACAAGAAGGACCCAATCCCAAACATTCCTGTTCTGATGGAGTGTTGGGACACATCTTCCCCATCCATGGGCCCTCTGGATACTTCTGCAAGAGAAAGGATTCCAAGGAAAAGCCACTCACGCTTCTGCTTTGGCATCTTTTGTGTCTTCAAACTCATCTTCAGCTTTTTTCACTTCTTCCTGGGCTTCCTCCACTTGTTTCTTCTTGGCATCGATCTGTGAAGGTGAAAATAAAGTCAGACAACACTTCCAACCTCCCTGAAGGTTTCAACCTCCTCCCTCTTTTCCTTCTCACACCATTCCTCAGTTTCTTCCAGCCCTACTTCCCAACTTGTCCCCGCAGCATTTTCTGGGCTCAAGCATTTTTTAGCATTTTCTACAATATCATCACAGTCCAGATGCCACAAACACTTGGATCTCCTAAATCTGTTCATCTTCTGCACCTGCCTGAGACTGAGGGACTTGTGACAGCACCAGAGACCTCAGAAAAGTCACAGCCCATCAGTGGGGTGTGAGCAAAAGCTGAGGACAACTAAAAGTGGTAATTTGAGGTATTTTCAAGCTGCTCTTTCTGCAAAAAGACAGGAAAACCAATTTCCCTGATCTTGATCCAACTGGGCCAGAGCTGCCATCACAAAAGGCCCCCAGCTTGGTTTGAACACACAGAGCGATGAAAAATGCCCCAAACTCCTAAAAACTCACCCAAATTGTGTCGAGTGTGTTTCCCACAGTGTTTGAGGTCACCACATCCCTCTCCACCCCTGGCTTGCAATCCACTATTCCCAGGGCATTCCCTGATGTTCTTGACCAAGGTAATTCCTTCAGACATCACCCCCAGCCCAAAAATAAAATTCAGAGGCCAGATTAGGTCTGGGATCTCTCAGCTGGATCTGTCTCACCTTTTCCTGGAGGAATTGCATGGACTTGGCAAAGGTTTTTGGTATAGACCTCTGATGGTTGCACAGGATGGCCACGGCTCGGTTGGCTCGGTTGTAGGACAGGAGCTTCCCTCCAAAGTTGTCTTCAGCTGGAAAGAAATGAAAGCATCACTCAGCCTCCATTCCAGGAGTTGGGAAAAGCAGGGAATAGAGCAGAAGGAAAGGTAAACAAGTTGCTGTCGCATTTTCTCTCCAGGGAGAGCAATAATGGTTGCAGAAATTGGGGAAGAACAATTGAGCACCACAATGTGATGCTGTGACTCATCACTCACGCACACAAGGAGGCAAAAACAGTGCAACCAACCAGCAGCACAAGGAAAAGAGGGAAAAATATTCCCATTTTGGCAATCAGTTAATCAGAGAACCCCCGAGTTCACCGTTTCTCACTTAGCAACATTCCCAACCTGCTGCTCACCCCCAGAAGTTACTCCCACCCTGCTATGAGGAGCATCCCCTGCCCAGGTGGGACATGGGCAGTTTTATGGATCCCGAGGCAAGGGATGGACATTCCTGAGCCCTTTGGTGCCAGGGTGCAGCTGGTGACACCACAGCCACTGGAACTCACGGTTGGTGAGGGCCTTGAGCTGCTCCTGCAGGGTGATGGAGGCGTTGTAGGTCCTGAAGACTTTGGCTGTCAGACCATCCATGAGGTGCTGGAGGTGTTTGTTCAGGAAGGTTGTCTGGGAGGGAGGGAAAACAGGAAAAAAGCGTAAGGAAACTGACATCAGGAATTCTAGTGCTAGGACAAGGAGGAACGGCTTCAAACTGACAAAGGGTTTGATAGGATATTGTGGGAATCCAGAGTGCAGAGAATATTTCTCTGCCTGTTTTGAAGAAAAAAAAACCCCTGAACAATGTTGTTTTTGACCTTTATCCATGGAGGAAAGTGCCTACTCTCTGGGAGGAATTAAAATCTACACAGGTGTGAACTAGGTGATAGAATATGATGTAAGGATGTCACAGAGTGAAGAATTTAGAAGTTTTAGGTTTGTTGAAGTAGTAAATAGATAAATAGTAAAAGTTCCAAGATAGAGGAGACCTTGTAGTTTTTAACCTCCGTCTTTCTTCTTCTAGGCCCCCATATTCTGCAGAAAAAGTAGTTTAGGATGATTGGATGAAAAATTCCACAGTTCCGGCCTGTGTGTCAGAGTGATTTACTGAACATTGGAGGAAAAGTAAAAATATCTGTAGTTTCAAGTCTTTATTGGTTAATTTACCTTTAAAAGAGCTCTGGAATTTTGATAAGCAGCCATTTTCTCTCCTTCTCTTGCCATGCTCTGCTCTGCTGTGTCTTTTCTACGCTAATAGCTGATAACACTGAAATAAACAACTCTCTGAAGAAGCAATTGCTGTGAGTTTGCCTCGTCCGTCTATCAAGTTCCTCGCAAGGACTCTGAAAGACTCTTAAGGGCCTCTCCCATCAAGAGAGGCTGATTTATGGCACTACCAGTGTCAGATATTGGGAAGGAATTCTTCCCTGGGAAGGGGGTGAGGCCCTGGAATGGAATTCCCAGAGAAGCTGTGGCTGCTCCATCCCTGGAATTGTTCAAGGCCATGTTGGACAGAGCTTGGAGCAACCTGGGATAGTGGAAGAGGTGTCCCTGCCCCCGGCAGGGATTTGGAACTTGACAGTCTTTAGGGTCCCTTCCTACCCAACCCATTCCATGATTCCATGAAAGAGAAGGACTAGAACAAGCAGAAGCCAGGACAAATCTTTTTTTTTCGGACCATCTTCTGCCTAAGCAACCAAAATTAGCCATTAAAAAACTGAAGTTCTGCAGCTTGTAGAGCTACTTGTGGGGTCAGGTCATCATCTACCCAAAACTGGCCTAAAATTCCACCTAAATCCACAAAAATATCTCTCTGGAAGTACAACAGTTTCTGCGCAGCTGTGTCCAAGAGGACACACATTGGGACTTGGGGACGTGGTTTAGTGGTGGACCTGAAACTGGGTTAATGCTTGGATTTGATGATCTGAGAGGTCTTTTCCAGCCTTAATGATTCCTGATCTCACATCCAATATCACATCTCTGTTCTACGGAGCACGTGGGGCTGCTCATGGATCACATATCCCACCCTGAGGAAGATGAGGGGAGAAGGTTTTTCCAGGAGGGAAGGCAGCACATCCCTCCAGCAACCTCTCCCACTTCCATGGAGCCCTGATGAGCTGCAAAAGCATCAAAAAGCTGAGGTCTGGTACCTCCAGGAATTTCCCAAATGTGGGCAGCCTTTCCTAGGCTAAAAAAAAGCCCAAGTGGATGAGTTGGAGGAGGGAAGGAGCAGGAATCCAGCTCCTCAGAAGGGACACGGGGAAGCAGAGAAGCTCTTCCAGGAGGCTGGAAAACATCACAGGCTGTTCAAACAGTGACAGTGGCGTCCCTGGAGAGCACAGAGTTAAAACCAGGCAAAGGGATGACCACCAGAGCTGGCCAAGGGTGTCATGGTTTGGCCTCTTCTCCCTCAGGGCCACCAGTGCTGTTGGAAAAGCTCTGCGGTGACAACTCACGGTGAGCTGGTCAAAGAGGTCATCAGTGGGGTCCTTGTTCTTCATGAAGAGCTGCAGGTTCTTGAATACCTGAAGAGGAGGAAAGGACAGCCCTGGTCAGGGCCAAGGAAGGAATTGTTCCCAGACATCTCCCTCATCTCTGCCTCCTCCTCATCCAGACGGGCTCTGATTCACCCTCGCGTTGGCACATCCCACCAACCTTCTCAACTTCGAGGTGCCAATGGGTGTTTCCCCCCCATCTTTCCCATCTCCGACATTCCAGTTTCCCCACAAACACCATTAAAATCTTCTTTCCCATGGGCAAAGGAAAATGATTCAATATAGATGGAGATATTTCAAGTCCTGATGCCGATGAGCCAATTAAAGGTGCTCCAGCAAGAGCTGGAACTTCTCCCTCGTGTTCCATGAGGTAGAACAACGTTGGAAGTTCTATCCCAAAATTCCTCCCATTCTCCAGGGCTAAAGCACAGGAGGCATCTTGGTAACAGGTTTTGGATGGAAATTTGGGACTGATAAACATTGAGGGAATCCAGAAAAGTTTCTCTATTCCTTCTCCACTCACCGGCTTCTCCACGGACACTTTGTTGTAGTAACGGATGGAATCTTTCCCAAGGAAGTCAAACTCCACCACGTGCTCCTGCCCATCCAGCTGGGGGTGCAGCTGGATGTGCTCCACACGCAAGGAGCAGCAGCCAACCGTGTCCGCAGTCTCCCCTTCCTCCTTCTCATTCCCAGCTCGCAGGGCCAGCTGGAAGGAAACGGGGAGTCATCCATCCCATCCCATCCCCTCCCATCCCCATCCCATCCCATCCCCTCCCATCCCATCCCAACCCAATTCCCCTTTCCTGAGTTGTTAAAGTGGATCAGGACTACAGGAGAATGGATCATCTCCATCCATAGATTCATGAAATGATTAGGAAGGGACCTTCAGGATCACTGGGTTCCAACCCCCTGCCATGGGCAGGGACACCTTCCACTAGGGACAATTTTCATCTTGCACACCTCTGGAAATATTCAAATTCAGGTTGGGTGGGTCTTGGAGCCACCTGGTCTAGTGGAAGGTATCCCTGCCTATGGAAGGGGGTTGGAATGAGATGATCTTGAAGGTCTGATCCAACCAAACCATTCCAGGATTTCATAATCATCCCCAGATTCCTCATGCAGAGCCACCCTGGGTGGTAGAACCAGCAAACACCAAAAACTACACAGTGGGGTGGATCAGGGAAGTGAATTCCCAACTTCCACGTGGATGGGGGACCTGGAGTGAGGCTGTGGATACCTTATCAATGAAGTACAGGGCCACTGCTCTTTGCCGCTTCTTTATCTCCTTGGATTTCCAGTCTTTTCTGTACTGAGCCCGGATATCGTGGACAACACCCTTCAGGCGCCGAGCTACCTCGTATTTCTGCCAGTCCTTCTCCCCCTGGAATAGGAAACCAGGATATTTTCCATTCCGTGCCCCATCTTTTTTCCACCCCTACCAGTCAAGTCCTGCTCTAGAAACACCCCCAGCATCTGCTCAAACCCTGCTGTTTTCTTGGGAGAAACCCATGAAGGGAATAAATTGGAGAAGAAACAGCTCATCCAGGGTTTTTCTGTGCCCTCTGCTGGCCGTGCTGGATCTGGATCCTGGCCAAATCAGGGTATTCTCCACCAGCCAGAGCCCAGCAAGGATCAAGTGACCAAATCATGGCCAAAGGTGGCTCCTTGGACACCAGTGTGGACTGACACAGGACTTGCTCCATTGTGTCCACCTGGGCAGCATTCCCACTTTCCTGGAGCCCTTGGAAATAGCCTTAAATCCCCTTTCTCTTCCCACAGAGTTCAATCCCACCTCTTCCTACCCTCCACTTCCTGGTATAAATGAATTCAACCCAACTCTGGTTTGGATGGATCTTCTCAGCCCTTTCCCGGCTTCCAAAAGCCTTTCCTGGACACACATGAGGAATGTGGCACCAGGATGACTCTGCCAGGAGCAACCCATTCCTTGGAATAAGTTTGATGCTTCACCCTCATCTGTCCTTTCCCTCTCATCACTTCATTTTGCTTATCCCCTTTTTTAGTAAAGGGCCAAAAAAAAAGGGAGGAGATTTCTGTTGATATTCCACATCCCAGCTTTCCCAGATTTTTTTTCACCTGACCAAAGGCACCATTTCCAACCTTCAGCTTGGAGCTGGGATTCAGCATGATGTACTTTAAGCCATTCTGGATGTTCTCTGTCCACGAGGCCAGCCAGGTGACCGTGTTGTCAAAGCGCACCTCCTTCCACTTGTGACCTTCTGGGGGCTCGGGAATCTTGGAATCCCTGCGGGAAGAGCAGAATTAGAGCCCTCAGACCATGAAGAAGGAGGTTTTTAGTGAGCCAAGGATGGTCCACCACCACTGGGAGAACATGGAATCCACCCAAAATTGCTCCACAACATGGAATTGGTGAAGTTGGAGAAGTCCTCCAAGATCGTGTCCAACCATGAACCAGCACTGCCAGGACCACCAAAACCACGTCCCCAAGGGCCACATCTACACAGCTTTCACATCCCTGCGGGGCTGGTGACTCCACCACAGCCCTGGCAGCCTCTTCCAGTGCTTGACAACCCTTTCTGTGGAGAAGTTTTCCCAATTATCCCACCTAAACCTCTTCTGGAACAACTTGAGGCCATTTCCTCTTTTCCTATCATTTATTATCCAGAAGAAGAGACCAAGCCCCACCTGGATCCACCCTCCTGTTGTGGACAGCAATAAGGATCCTCCCAAAACTCTTTTGCTCCAGGCTGAGTCCCTCCAGCTCCCTCAGCTGCTCCTGGTGCTCCAGACCCTTCCCACAATCAGGTGTTTATTATTTGGATGCTGGGAACAACAGGAAAACTTTCTGGACTGGTGGAGAACGTTTTGAATCAAGGTCTTCAAGTGGGTGGCTTGAGACCAGTCCAGCTCACATAACTCAGAGGGAAAAACACTCTCAGGATATGGAAAACAGATTATGGAAGATGGAAAAACCCCAACTCTGGCCAGAGGAAGTGCCCAGTTCCCCCCAACCCCAAAGGAAGCCCCAGGAGCTCAGCACTTCCAAGGACAAACCCACCTGCTGCAGTTGATGATGACATCTTCTGGCATGATCCTCTTCTTCAGCTTCCCCATTTTGGGGTGCTCCCCACGGCCACGGAAGAGCCCTGGAGGTTCAGTTTTGAAGTTGCCAATCTTCTCCCGGTGCCCATCCAGGATGCAGTACCCATATTCCTCCTGGATCTTATCCGCCTCCTCCTTCAGCTTCTGAAACCAGGACACCACAAAAAAAACCAGGATGGTTCGGATTGGATTGGATGAGATCTTTAATATTCCAACCAACAAGTCTAAGAGCCATCATTCCCTTAGCCAGGTCCACAGTCCTCTGGACAGGGAAGGATTCCAAAACTTCATCCAAGGATAACTGGCACCCTGTAAAGCCATGGAATGTGCAGGATCTGCTGATAAAATCCAGGAAGAGGGAGTGATGGCCATGGAGACAGAGCTGGATTAAAGAAGTCCAAGCTCAAGGCACAACACCAGGAAAGAAAACAAGGAAGAGACAAAATTCCCAAAACTGGACCCAAAACGTCACAGGAACCAGTCCTCACCTGCTTTTCCTCCTTGGGAAGCGCTTTCCGGGCTTCATTTTTTTCCACAAAATATTTGTGGATCTCCCTAAAGTCGCACTTCTCCAGATCCTTGATTATCTCCTGCTCCTCTGAGGTCATTTCCTGGGAAAGAAATGAGAAGGGCTGGGAAAAGCCAGGAGGCAAAACTGATTCCACACAGAGCTTCTGCTTGGGCTCCTCCTTTCCAGAAATGGGAATAGAGACCCACATCCCAATTCTTTGGAAAAATCACAGCCAGTTCTGGGGTGGAAGAACCTCATATGGGAAAAAGTCCCCAAACACAACTGCAGGGACAGCACCAAAGGTATTTGGGAGGTGTAAACATTCCCTAAAAGAATTTTGCAATTTTTTTGGGGATCAGAGGTCATTCCTTCATTCCTTTGGTGTCCCCAAACTGATTTTGGAGCCATTTCCAAGACCCTCCACCATCTGCTTCCATCACTAAAACTCGGAGAGAGCACAGACAGCAAATCCCAGCCCAAATCCACAAAAATAATGGAAATAAATCAGGATTTAGAACCTCATAATTACATACAAGGAACAAACCCCGCTCCCATTCCCTCCATCCCACACCACAGCCTAGGGATGATGGATTTCATGGATATCAAGGAGCAATCCCAGGGAAGGTACCTTCCTCCAGTCATGGAAAAAGTTGTTCTGGAAGATCTCCTTGGTCGTGTACTCATGATCCAACATTTTGGCGTAGAAGGTGGCAATTTCCTCCGTGGCCAGGCTCAGCTTCAAGGGTTTTCCTGGGAAAAGAGAGGCAGGGACACCTTCCACTATCCCAGGTTGCTCCAAACCCTGTCCAACCTGGAACAATTCCAAGGATGGGGCAGCCACAGCTTCTCTGGGTAGAATCTTGGATAATTTCTTAGATTTTCTAAGGATTTTAGATCATTTCTTGGAGGTGACAGAGCCACCATCCCCTCCTGAACTCTTTGGCTGGAGAAACACAACAAAACCAAGGAATATCTTGGATCATCCTCAGAATTACTTGGAAATAGCTCTTTTAGGAAAAAGCACCCTGCAGAGATCCAGGGAATGGTTGAATCCTACTCGAACCACAGGTTTTTGGGATTCCTGGATAGCAGGGAACGGAGCCTTGGAGCAGCCCCACAACAACCCACACACAGCTCATCCATGGGTCCTTCCTACCTGGGGTTGTTGCCTGTCCACAAACACTTTTCCATCCAGGAACGGTGACTTTTTTTAGGAAAAAAACAAGTCAACATCAAAGATCCCAAAATCCAAAGCCACCAGCTCAGATCCACACAACACCCAGAGGTGTCTCCAGCAACTCAGAGGTCACAGGAAAAGTCCAAACCCTGTCAAGGCTCCTCCTCATGGAGCCAAAATCCCTGATAGCCCCATGGATATCCCAGCAATGCCCTCTGGTGCTGCCAGGCACCTCCTTTTCCCAAATTGGGCTTTTTCCTACTGCAAAAAACCCCCAAAAAACTATGGGAAGCCCCAGGGAAATGAGGATCACCAAGATCCCATGGGAATGTGATCCCGTTCCATCTCCAGCATCCCTTGGCTGACGCCCAATGTCCTTATTGCCCCCTCCCCTTGATCCATCAGAAATGAGTTCAGGGATGAACTGAGGGCAGGGAAAAGGAGGAAATCCAGCGGGAATGGCAGGAAAACAAGGGGGCAGGAAAGGCCTGGACCTGTCCTGCCCGTGACACCATGAGCTGCTCTAAGGTGAGGCAAAGTGAGCCCGGGGACATCAGGAGCTTGGAGCAGCCCAGCCAAATCCTTGGATGTGTCAATCACCGAGGCCATGGATCAGTAAAATCCCATTTTTCCAGCTTGTGGGAAAACACGGATAAGCCGACAAAGCTCAAACCCAAAAATGCAGCTTAAGGAGAAAAAGCAGCCATTTAGGATCAGCTCCCCAAAAACCCCATAACTCCAACCACGTGTAAGATCCTCCAGCTCTAACCCACGGCTTTTCCAATGGGATATTCCTCTTCCCTAAGGAGAGGGCACCACCCCAAGCCCCAGGTCCCACCAGGGATTTACCATCGTAATAAAACCGCACTTCCTCGGGCAGGGGCTCGTAGGGGGGCACAAAGTAGGGCCCTCGGTGCTCCAGCTGCATCCATTTGACTCCATCTCCCTTCTTCTCCTCTTCCCACCTGGAACAGACACACGGGAATCCATGAGAATATCCCAAATCTGGGATCTGGCACCTCCTCCCAAGGTCACAGCAGGAAAACGCTCGGAGCAGTGACAGCTGGCACAAATTCCAGGTGAAATCCCAATTTTCTCTGCTGCTGCCTCAGTTTCCCTGTTCTTTGAAAGAAGGAAAACTGGAATGGAACCCAGGGAATTGAGGAGAGGAATGTTTGGTGTGGTGACACGGAAAGATTCAGGGGGAGAGTGAAGGGAACCTAAAAGCCACCTCATTTCAGCCCCTTTCCACAGGCAGGCCCCACCTTCCACTAATCCAGGTTGCTCCAAACCCCATCCAATCCAAGGAATATTTCCAGGGATGGGGCAGCCACGATTCTCTGGGAAATCTGTGCCTCATGAATATTCATAACTTGGTTTTAGTGCAAATAAGATCTTAAGGCATCTCCCTCCCACCAGAGCAAAGGGATTTTGAAGTCACTGCAAGTTTTAACTGTGAAGATTTAAGAAGCAGCAACAAAAAATTCCAATAAAATTAAATTTAAAAACGAAACAAAAAATAAAATTGTTGGAAGGTCCAGCCTGAAAATCAGGAGCAGAACTTCATAAGAGGGAAAAAAAAACACAGAAACTCTTAATCCCAGCACTGCCAGTGAAAAAAATCCGAGGATTTCTGGGAAAACACAGCAAGATTCTGCACAGAGAAAGCAAAATTCCTGTTTCTCGTTCAGCAGTGCCCCAAAGTTATTTCTGATGGGTTTTTTTCTTCTCTATGGAATAAATCCATGGCACCCAAAGGTGCTTTTTGCCATAAAAACAGAGGAAATGAAACATTCAAGGAAAATCAACAAGCTCCAGGAATTTGGGCTGAAAGCATCGGAGAAAAGGCAGTGTCAGGATCATTTTGTGATCATCTCTCTTCCCGAGATTTTGGGATCCCGAATTCCAGCAGAGCTACCCCCAAACTCACCTTCCACAGCCCCCCGAGCCCATCCAGAGGCCAAGGAGGGGGTGACCCATGGGAATTTCCTCATTGGAAATGCAATTCTGGATGGGTTTTTTGGGATGAAATTCCTACGTACCCCCCTCTCTCCTCTGTGCCGGGATCCAGCCATTCCAAACAAGGCATGAATTAAGAAAAAAAAATATAATTTCACATTTCACATCAGCCTGGATCCTCCAAGAGCCACCTCAAAGCTCCAGGTATCCGTGGATATCCCTGTCTGGGATAACAGCTCCTCCCAAATCAGAGTTTGACACAGGCTCCCAAAAAAAACATCCCAAAATTCCTCCTGCTCCATCCCAGATCTTGGGATCGATTATTCCACTCTGGGAGAGAGTGACACCAAGTGGTTAAAGCTGCAATTCCAAAAATCATCCAGCGTCCAGCAGGCACATTCCACATCCTTTCCTGTAAAATACCCGTCTGGATCATCCCAAAACTGAGGAGAAGGAAGTGGGGAAGGAATTTAACCCCTCGATAGAGGTGCTGCTGTCTTGGAAGATGTTTATTATTATTATTACTATTATTATTTTACTATTATTTTTATTATTTTTATTATTTTTTTATTATTATTCTTATTAGTTTCATTCGTTTATTTTATTATACATTATTATAATATATAATAATTGTAATGTAATACATTATATATAATAATTATTCCATAATAATAATATTATATTTTTAATAAATAACAATAATAATAAAAATTATTAAAATATTATTATCTCCTTCCAATAATTAGGAGCTTCTCCCTTCCCGGGATGGGCACCAGGAAAATCATTGGAGGAGAAATAAATAGTTATAAATATAATATTTATTCCTATAATAATAGTTATTATAGGAACATTATATTCCTATATTTTATATTCCTATATTCCTAAAATTATATTCCTATAATAAATAGTTATAAAAATTAAAATTAAAATAATTATGATATCAATCCTGCTGTGCTTTCCAGACCTTCCCTTATCCCTCACCCATTTCCGAGAGTGGCAAGTTCAAGGCTCAAGGAAATACAGGAAAAGAGCCAAAAGGAATTTTCACCATTTTGTGCCACAAAAGAAAATTAAAATCCCAATCCCAGGGTTAGAGCTGCCAAAGGCACTCTGGAATTTACCATTTCCATCTGTTTTCTGCCTCTTTTTCTTCCTTCTTCTGTTTTTTAGTCTTTTTATTGTTCTTTTTTTCCCCTTTCTTTTCTTCTCCTCCTTCCTTAGATTTCCTTTTCCCACTTTTCCCTGGGGTTTCCTCCTCTTCACTCTTCTTCTCCTTCTCATTTGTTTCCCCCTCCGGCTTTTTCTTCTTGTTTTTCCTCTTTTTCTCTTTCCCTGGAACATTTCCCTTCCCTTCATCCTCCTCCTCCTTCACCTCCTGCCCTATCCCTGCACTCGGAATCTCTCCCAAACCCAATCCTTCCTCCCTTTTCTCATCCACCTCTTCCTCCTCCTCCTTTATTCCTTTTCCATCTCCACTTCCCTCTCCCACCCTCTCCTCCAGTTCACCTCCCACTCCTTCCTCCCCCTCCTCATCCTTCTCCATCTCTTGCTCCTCTTCCAGCAATTTTTCCTTCTTTATTTTCCTCTTCCTCACCTTTTCCACCCCTTTCACTTTCCCCTTCTTTTGCTTCCTCGCTTTCCCCTTCTCCTGGTTTTTATTCCCATCATCCCACCCCTGGCTGCTGCTGCTTCTCCGTCTTTTGGCTCTTCCCTGGCCCCCTTCCAAATTCCTGCCCTCATCTTCCTCCTCCTCCTCAATGCCATCCATCAAATCCTCGAATTTCTCCTTCTTCCCTCTTTTTCTCTTCAATCCCTTTTCCTGCTGATTTTCCTCTTGTTTCTTCCCTCTTTTTCTCTTCAATCCCTTTTCCTGCTGATTCTCCTCTTGTTTCTTCCCTCTTTTTCTCTTCAATCCCTTTTCCTGCTGATTCTCCTCCTGTTTCTTCCCTCTTTTTCTCTTCAATCCATTTTCCTGCTTATTTTCCTTTTGTTTCTTCCCTCTTTTTCTTCTCAGGGCTTGGGAATCCTCTTCCTGCTGTGGGACAGGTGGATCCAGCTCCTTCTCCTCACTCTCCCTCAGAGCTGTGAGCCCCAAATCCATCTCCAAAGGATCTCCAGAGGGGGATGCAACCCCAACCCCACCAGCAACACCTTCACTTGGAAACTGTGGGAAGCAGGAAAAAGGGAAGAGACGTTGGGGGAGGAGAGAGGTTATCCCAAATCCCAGATGAATGGAGGAGATGTAGGATTAGGTCCCCATCCCGGTTTTCCTACCCCAATTCCATTCTGGGTCTCCAGGGGTTGTTCTCCCACGGCAGGTCCTGCTCTCTGGGATTCATCCTGGGATCTACAAAGACATCACAGCCAAATCTGACCTCCAGCATTTCCTTCTTACATCCCAAATTAGGGAATTTCTCCCAAACAAGGCCTCATTCCCCTCCAACCACGGCAGCACCACAGATGGAGACATCCCAAGGCAGCAGGGATGTCCAAACGGGATTTTTTGGGATGTCCAAGCTGGATTTTTTGGGATGTCCAAGCTGGATTTTATGGGATGAGGAAGCTCAAAGGAGCAGGACCACGAGGTCACCAGATCCAGTGGGGAAGGTCCCAAGGAAATATTCCCAGAAAAACCTCCAGGGAAAAGCACA
Source organism: Monarcha castaneiventris obscurior (assembly GCA_026261815.1). Classification (NCBI taxonomy): domain Eukaryota; kingdom Metazoa; phylum Chordata; class Aves; order Passeriformes; family Monarchidae; genus Monarcha; species Monarcha castaneiventris. The sequence continues at coordinate 567,575 of JAMPIT010000885.1, read as the reverse complement.
AAGAATGGGGTCAGGTCGATCATGGATGCACAGGAAAAGGAGAGAGATGGGACACAACTCCTGGGACTGTGGGGATGATTCCAGCAGGGAATGGGAAGGGAAGGGCAGGGAAGCAGCATCATCAATACAAGGAGTTTCCAGATCCATGATCTCCACCATCATAAGTGAGGAATCCAGGAAAGTTTCCCAGCAGAGAGCTCAGGTGGATTTTTGGGAATTCTGTGGGATTTGCAACCATTATAAAGCACCAGCCTGCCCCTATCATTTCTCCCAAGCCAGGAAGGGAGTTGGGAGCCTTCAGGTTGTTCATATTCCAGAAAAACTAAGGAAAACCAGAATGAGGGAACAGCAACACAGCCTAAACCAAGCTTATGCCTCTTAGACCGAGCCTACAACTCCATAGGGTGGATTTAGGTGGGATATTAGGAAAAAATCCCACACTGAAGGGGTGGTCAAGCACTGGAAGAGGCTGGAATCACCATCCCTGGAAGTGTTCCAAAACCTTGGATCTGTGATGCTTTGGGACACAATTTAGTGGTGACCTGGGATGGTTTTTTCCCAGCCTTAAGGATTCCATGAGTTTAATGTTGAGGTGATGGTGTCCCTTTTCCTTCTCTGGTCATTGTCACCTCCCAACCAAATCCTCTGCTCCATCCTAGGTAAGCCTGGAGCTGAGCTCAAGCCATGGATTAGATCCATTCCCTGGCTTTTCCCAACTCCTGGATCCCCCCAGCAGGAACTCTTTGGAAGCACAGCCAGCTGTCCCAAAAAAAAGAGTTGGAAATTCAGTTTCCTCCTCCCAAGCGGGATAATGATGGCTCTTCCTGGACTTCCAAAGAGAAAAGAGCCACAATTCCTGGTTTTAACCAAAATATCCCCAAATTTCCACCACAGAAAGCAGGAATTTTGGCCCCTTTCCACAAATTAATTTCGGCTGATAATTATCCGGCCATGGGACATCAAAGGAACTGAGGAAAGCCTTCAAGCTGGCTTGGGATGGAAACAAACTCCCAAAACAAACCCAGGAGCCGGATGCTTTTTCCACACTGGAACACAAGTTACACAATCCCAACTAAACTCCTTAGGGAAAATCATCCAGCAAAACTCGCTTCAGCCCCTCCAATCCCATTGGCAGGGAGAGGATCCGTGACTCAGAAGGCAAAACCCCAGCACCTTTTGGGATCAGCTCCTTCCTCCAAAGGTTTTGTTAGAAATTTTTAAGAGGCAGAGGGGATTTAAGCAGCTTTAGGAATTCTGCTTCCTATCTCTGCTGAGATCTAAAGGGAAAGAACAACCTTGGCCTTTTCCCAGGATTTGGGAGGGTGGTTGTTCCCACCAGGATTTCCCCAAATTTATGGAGGAATGTGGACCTGAGTGATCACACCCTGCTGGCTGGGGAGGGTGGATGGGGCTGGAACTTCCCTCTCCACCCTAAATCCCAAGACTAAACCTCAAATTCCATTTGGGATGTTTTTGGGATGCTTTAAAGTCATGGAAAACACCAGGATGTGGAGCAGCTGCTCTGTGAAGGTGCCAGCGATCCAGGAGGGAAAACCAGGATTGTGCAGCTCCACAGGGAGAAGAAAAAGGACAAAATTCCAGTTCCCTGAGAGAAAAGTTACCCCCAAAAAATTATAATTTATCCAAAAATTATCCAAAAAACCCAACTCACCTGGAAGAGTCTTCCAGCCCCATTGGTGGCCCTTGGGGGAGGTTTGCTTTGGTCTCCTCCTGGAAAATATCGAGGATTTGGGAAAGGTTCCCTGGCACAGGTACCCCAAAACCAGCACTTTTCCCATCCTCAGCCACCTTGGTTGAAATCCAGGAGCCCAAAATCCCACGTTTTTCCAAGATTTATGGGGTTAGGAAATCCCTGTTTTCCTTCCAACAGCACAAGAAAGGAATTTCATGGATAAAAATAGGGAAACTCTCAGCCCTCATCCACCATCTGCTCATTGGAAGCGCTGCTGGGAGAGCAAACCAGGGAACAGAAGGGATGGGAGGGCTCCAAAACAAAGATGGATCAAATTCCAGGTGCTTGGAAGATGAAATCACCCTTGTGACAGATGGAAAGAGGGAAAGAGAGGTGGGGGGCAAAGCCACGGGGTGGGAAATACAAGGGGGAGGAGCAGAAAGCAAGGAAAAGGAAAAAAAATATGGAAAAGGGGGAGAGGATCTAAAAGAAAATCGAGCTCAGAGGGGACACAAACACAGCTCTGAAATCTGACTCTTGGAAGCCACCAGAAATCCTGAAGAAAAAGAAAAATCAAAATATGGGAAAAATGGGGATCTAAAAGGAAACGAGCTCAGAGGGGACACAGAGCCTTAAAATCTGACCCATGGAAGTCACTAAAAATCCTGGAGAAAGGAAGAAAAAAGTATCAAAATATAGGGAAAATGGGGACAGGACATAGAAGAAAATGAGCTCAGAGGGGACATAACAGATTCCTAAAATGTGACCTGTGGAGGCCACCAGAAATCCTGGAGAAAAGAAAAAAAAAATCAAAATATAGGGAAAATGGGGACAGGACCTAGAAGAAAATGAGCTTAGATGGGAAACAAACAGATCCCTAAAATGTGACCTATGGAGGCCACCAGAAATCCTCGAGAAAGGAAAAAAAAATCAAAATATAAGAAAAATGGGACAGGACCTAGAAGAAAACGAGCTCAGAGGGGACATAAGAGATTCCTAAAATGTGACCTGTGGAGGCCACCAGAAATCCTGGAGAAAAGAAAAAAAAATCAAAATATAGGGAAAATGGGGACGGGACCTAGAAGAAAATGAGCTTAGATGGGAAATAAACAGATCCCTAAAATGGAACCTGTGGAGGCCACCAGAAATCCTGGAGAAAGGAAAAAAAACCCCAAAATACAGGGAAAATGGGGACCTAAAAGTAAACAAGCTCAGAGGGGATAAAGAACCCTAAATTCTGTCGCTTGGAAGCCACCAGAAATCCCATCCCAGTGTTTTTACACTTGTTTTCCAAGCTGGAACCATCTTCTCCTGCTCCTGACCACACGAGGCATCCCCAAAAACCCATCCCAGCCTCACCCAGGGCTTGCCAAGCACCGAGGTTCTCACTCTTAAATCCCGACTTCCCCGAGTTTCTCTTCCCAAGGCTTTCAAGGGAAGCCAAAACCACACCGGGATTTTTTCCTGAAAGCTGCTGGGTGAACTCATTAAGGGGAAAAATAAAAACCCCAGAGTTAATTACAGGCTGGTTATGTCCATATAAACTTTCATTCCCTGGGAATACGCCTGCTCTCGGATTCACAATCCTTCAGAAACCACGCTGGGAAATTCAGGAAGAGCCGTGACCTTCCAAAGTCATTCCCGCCTGATGGTTGTACTGGGAATACTGGGAACACCGGGACCACGTGCACCCCTGAGGGGTTTCAAGGCTGCTCCTTGAATTTGATCCATCCAGGAGAGTCTGGGGACATTTGGGATCCTGTTTGGGGAGAGGGATGGAAAGAGGGGAAAAAGGAAAAGCGTCTCTGCTGGATTTACACATCAAGAGGACAAATTAATATGGGAAAAGCAAAATATAACAAGAATTTGGTGGGATTTGTGCTCTCCAGCACCAGCCAAGAATGTTTTGGGTTGGAAAGGACCTTAAGGATCCATTCCACCCCCACTTTCCACTAGACCAGATTGCTCCAAGCCCCATCCAACCTGGCTTTGGACAATTCCAGGGAATGAGGCATGAACAAGGAAAGGAGTTCCAAGTTCCTGAGGAAGGGATTCCCAATCCCAACCTCCTGCTTGGGAAGTGAGAGTCACCCATATCCCGGTGCTCCCCACTGGTGCCAGGTTGGGCCAACACCAAAACGTGATGGATTCAACCCCAAAAACCAGGAAATTCATTCCTTAATTTAATTACAGATGCTCAGAAACTCCTTTTAGGGCCTTGCACTAAACCCCAGGACCTCACCCTCCCAGCTCCCTCGGGAACAAACCATGGGAATGCTCCCAAATCCTTTAGCACAGTGACCACCACGTACCAACCCAGATGCAGCTCCCTCCTCGTCTTGGATCCCATTCCAGAGGCTCGAGCCAAGGCCTTTCCCATCTGCAGCCTCCTGCTTCAGGGAGCTTCTTGGCCAGAAAGGGGATGGAGAAGGGATAGACATTTTTTAGGATCATGGAATGGTTTGGGTTGGGAGGGATCATGTTGTTCCAAGCTGCTTCCATGGGCAGGGACACCTCCCACTATCCCAGGTTTTTCCAAGCTCCATCCAACCTGGCCTTGGACACATCCAGGGATGGGGCAGCCACAACTTTTCTGGAAAACCTCTGCCAGAGCCTCACCACCTTCCCAGGGAAGAATTCCTTCCCAAATCCAATCTAAACCCTCCATCCTTCAACTTAAGGTGGTTTCCCCCTTTTCCCATCACTCCATGCCCTTTATTTCTCCTTATTAAAAACTCCTTTTGATAATCAAAGCACCACAAGGAGAGCAGAGCACAGTTATACCCACAAATATCCCATGCACAATTCTGGGATAACCCAGATGGAAAAGCCCAGCCCTGCAGATCCCACCTCCATCCCGATCCAAGGATTTACCTGCTGATGATGTTCTCTTGCAGGGGCTTTTCCTTGACTTTTGATGGTTCCTTCTTCTTCTTCCTCCTTTTTACCATGGAAGGCTTCGCACCAGGATAAGGGAGAAGGAAGCTCATGCCAGCAGTTTGATTCCCACAAAATTTTTTGGGATAATTACAAGGGTCACCCCAATGCACATGGAGGGGGTTGGTACCTTCACTGTGTGTTCCAGCTCCTTCTTTTTCTTCTTCTTCTTCATTGGGAGCATCTTTGGCTTCTCCTGCCCCTTTTCCAAGTCATTCTTTCTCTTCCTGGGACAAGGAAAAATTGATCCCGCTGAAACCAACCCCTCAGTGGTGACAATGAACCACAGCAAGATGTCATCATTCCTAATCCTTATACCCAGCAGCACCAAAAATGGCTTCCCAAAAGGAATTTTGGAGGGATTTCTCTGCTTGGGCATTGAAATTCCCAGGAAAACCAATGGGATAAAGCTGGAGCCTCCCAAAATCCCCTGCCCTGCTCCACAGGACCCACCTGCTGCTGCTCTTCACCCCACTGGCTTTTGAGACCCTCATGGCTCTGTCATCCACAATTTCTTGGGAATTTTAAGGCAGAGAATCCAAGGGTGGCCACTGGAACAAGACAGAAACAACACGGGGTTGGTGAAATCCCAGTTTTGTTCTCCAAGGAAACCCAAACATCCCAATCCCAAAGTTTGGATTCCACAGGGTCACACTCAGCTTTAACGAGGACCGAAGCTGAGGGGGAAAAGAAAAGGAAAATCCATGATCTCAGTCCCTGAACTGCTGTTGGAGGTGGTAAAATAAAAGAAAATTAAAGGAAAGAAGAGGAAATTCCCCAAAATTTTTCAGGAATTCACAGCTTCCACCACCATAATTAATAACAATTAAGCACAGCAGAGAAATGGGGTAAATTGAGATATTGAGTCCCCACCACCACTTCTTCCCTCTCCTGTTCCCAAAGCTGGAACAGCCAGACTCTCCCAAATCCCTGCTTTCCCTAAAAATTCAAGAGGATGCAAGAAATACAGATCATATTCCTGGTCCTTATCCATTAAAAAACCTCCACACTGAGGAAAAAAAACTGGATTTCTCAAGGAGAGAAGTGAAAACCAGCATGAAACATCCTGAAAACTTTTCTAGGAGTAGAAAACACTTGGAAAAATTCCATATTTCACCAGGCTTTGCTGTACCAGGAGCACTTGGAGCTGCAGTTGGGATGAATTTCAGTCAGCACAGGAGAATATTCCCAATCCCAGGCAGCCTGGAGAAGACCTCACCCTCCTCACCCTGCTGCTTCCCTGAGGGAATTCCCCCCTGTCCCAGGAAACTACTTTAAAGTCTCCCTCAGCCTGATTGGAGGCTCCCACCCCAAGATGCATCCTGGGAAATGAAGTTTTAACCCAAAAAGCTGAATTTTGGAAATGCCCCTCAACAGCAACTCCTCAGCAAGGAGACCTGGGAAGCAAGGAAATACTTTGGACCACTCAGATGGAGAATGGGGTCAAAAAATATGGATTTAAAAATCACTTGGAAAAACCTCCTCGGCAGGAGATGCTTCCTCTTTAATTGCATCATTAAATGAATCCCCAAATCCATCTTTTCCTCAGCTGCTCCTCATCCATCAGAGCTCCGTGGTTGGATTTTTAGGAGTCTGGGAGCAAAGCCCAGATCCCACTGGATCCTATTCCCCATAACCCTCATTGTGAAACCCATCCTCCTCCTCTCCAGCCTTTTTCATGGGATGAGCCCATTGCTTCCACCTGTCCCTGATGGCATCAGGAGCCTCATCCCAGCTGAGCCTCATCCATCCCAAAGCAGGGGATGGGGAATAGGGACAATAGGAAAAAGCTTTCCCCAAACTGGGAGAGAAAAGAAGGATCCAGGGCGACCTCAGAGCCCCTTCCAGAGCTCCAGGAGAGCTGGAGAGGGACTTTGGATAAGGAATGGAGGGACAAGACACAGGGAATGGCTTTAAAGTGGAATAGGGTGAGATTATATTGGATATTGGGAAGAAATTCTTCCCTGTGAGGCTGAAATAGAAACCCCAGAGAATCCATGGCTGCCTCATCCCTGGGAGTGTCCAAAGCCCTGGATCAACCCAATCTTGTGGAAACTCTCCCTGCTTCCTTTACTGAATGACTTTCAAGCTCCTTCCAGTGCCCAAAGGAGCTCCAGGGGAGCTGGAAAGGGACTTTAGATAAGGAATGGAGGGACAGGACACAGGGAATGGCTTTAAAGTGGAATAGGGTGAGATTATATTGGATATTGGGAAGAAATTCCTCCCTGTGAGGGTGGTGAGGCCCTGGAATAGAAACCCCAGAGAATTAATGGCTGCCTCATCCCTGGAAGCGTCCAAAGCCCTGGATCAACCCAGTCTTGTGGAAGCTCTCCCTGCTTCCTTTACTGAATGACCTTTCAAGCCCCATTCCACCACAAACCACCCCAAAATAGCAGGAAAACGCTGGGATTTGGGTCAGTAAAGGGCATTGCTCCTCCTGGAATCCTCAGCCGGGGGAGGCCCCGCGTTCCCCTGGGAAGGTCCCGCCCGGTTCGAGGCCGGGAGAGGAAACCCCCGGAGCAAAGGCTGGCTCTGGGAAAACCTCTTTGATCCCAGTTGCGCCATCCCAGGAAAAAAAAACAAACCACATCCAAGCCACCTTTCTGGCTGGATGAGTAGAAGTTGTCCAGGGATGGAGCAGCCCCGGGGGGAAGGGAGCAGGGAAGGACAACTTCAAGCCGGGGCTTGTTTGCCCTTGGCCGCCTCCTTCCAAGGAGGTTTGAATTCCTCCCGTTTTCCCTAGGTTCCATAAAATTTGTTCAGCTTCTCCTGAGTTTTGTGTGTCCGTGATGGGAAAAGATGGGTTTGGCAAGGATGTGAGTTGGGGAAAAAACCTGTCCTAACCTGGAGCAACTCCTCAATCCCACCCAAGCACGAGCTGGGATAAATCCCTTAAAAATGAAGATGAGTTTTGTGTGTTTTTATGGGTTTTCCCTTCGTAGGTGAGGGAATTTTGGAAAGGAAATCCCCTTTGCAATGGGGGAATGGGAATGGCGTGGCTCCATCCAGAGGTCTGCTTGGAAAAAGTGGAGAACAGAGGGGGTTTGGCTCATCCTTAGGGAAAACCAGCCTGGAATGGGATCCCTGCACTGTTGTGGGGATGTGTCAGTGACAATATTCCAGATTAATTCCACTTTTAATTCCACAGCAATTCCACTTTTGGATTGGAAAATTCAGGAGGGAGAGAAGCCCTTCCCTGGGATCACACAATCCTTGAAATCCTGATGAGAAAAAAAAAAAAAAAAAAAAAAAGACTGGGAAAGGTGGAACTGGTTTAATAAATGCAGTTACAAAATAAATCCACACCCTATAAAAATAATTAATGTATCCTGGGCTGACATTTTCCACTCAATAAACAGCTGGATCTGCACGGAATTCCCTGTGTCCCTTTGATAGGAATGGGATTTATCACACATTAATCTCACTGTGGCCCAGATAAAGACTGAGGGACCTTCTCGTGGTCTGTGACCAAGGTTCAGAGCGGGAATAAGGAGCAGGATTTGCCTGGAAAATGGAATAAAGTAGATTCTGTTTGATTTCTTCATTAATTTTTTTTTATTATATTTGATATATAAATGACGGTTCCTACAGGAGCAGCATCCAGCAGCTGCAACAGGGCAAGGGCACAGCAGCCCAGATGTTGAGGAGAGGAGGGGGGAAGGGATCGTAGGGGCAGAATGAGGGAGGGATCACCCAGATGTGGCCCAGATGTGGCCAGGGGGGTGAGAGAGAACATCTGGTTCGAAGCTGAGCTGCCCAGATGTGGCTGGGATGGGGAAGGGGGGGGAACTCCTGGTTGGAGGTGGGGGTCATCCAGATGTGGCCGGGATGGTGAGGGGCACTTGTTTGGGGGTGGGGATCATCCAGATGTGTCTGGGATTGGGGGAACTCCTGGGTGGAGCTGGGGGTCATCCAGATGTGGCCGGATTTGGGGGGAACTCCTGGTTGGAGTCGGGGATTATCCAGATGTGGCCGGGATGGTGAGGGGCACTTGTTTGGAGTTGGGGGTCATCCAGATGTGTCTGGGATTGGGGGAACTCCTGGTTGGAGTTGGGGGTCATCCAGATGTGGCCGGATTTGGGGGGAACTCCTGGTTGGAGCTGCGGGTCATCCAGATGTGGCCGGGATGGTGAGGGGCACTTGTTTGGAGGTGGGGGGTCATCCAGATGTGGCCGGATTTGGGGGGGCTCCTGGTTGGAGTCGGGGCTCATCCAGATGTGGCCGGGACGGGAAAAGCGCCTCTTGTTTTATCTGGGCTCGGATGTGGCCGGGACTGGGCTCGGAGCCCCCTCCCCCCCCAGATGTGGCGCGGAGGGGGGAGGGGAGCGAGTCCAGCTGTGCCTGTGGGCGGGGCTTAGAGCCCCGCCCCCTCGCGTGACGTCACCCGCGTTCTAATTCCCACCGTCGCCACGGGCAACGGCCCCTCCGCTCCTCCCCCCACCCCCTTCCTTCTCTCCAAATCCCACCCTGCTATTGGGCAGAAACGCTGTCGATCAACCCCGCCCCGCCCTCCCATTGGTTCGCTGGCGGTTAAGCCCCGCCTCCCCGCCCTGCTTATGCCCCGCGCTCGGCGGAGCCGCCGCGATCGCTCCGGGGCTGGCGGGGGCTGAGGGGGCACCGGGGGTGAGCGAGGGCCCGGCCGGGAGGGGTTTGGGGGCACCCCAAGGTGGGGTCTGCACCGGGAAGAGGTGGGGAGTTGTGGGGCGGCGGGGTCTGGCTTTGGAAGGAAGTTTGGGGGGGGTCCCCTTTGGCTGGAGCATCTTTAGGAGGGGTTTTTTTTGGGGGGGGGTTTAACTCCCCCTACCCTAAATCCTAAACGGGGTTTAAATCCCCGTTGTTTAGGGGAGTTGTGGAAAGGGGGTTTGGAAGGGTTTAAACTTCTTTCCCCCCCCTATTTGGGGTAGCGCTGTAAAGGGGTTTTCAGAGGGTTTCACTCTCTCCCCGCACCGGGTTTTTCTCTAAGGTGGGTTTGGGGGGGTTTAACCCCCCCTTATCCCATTTCGAGTAACTCTTGTAAGGGGAGTTTGGAGGGGTTTAAACGCCCCCTTTCCCCCTATTTAGGGTAGCTCTGTGAGGGGAGCTTGGAGGGTTTTAAACGCCCTCTTTTCCCTTTTTTAGAGCAGCTCTTCCCCCCTGTTTAGGGTAGCTCTGAGAGGGGAGTTTGGAGGGTTTTAAACTCTTTTTTTTCCCTTATTTAAAGCAGCTCTTCCAAGCGGGTTTTGGGTGGTTTAACCCCCCCTATCCCATTTCGAGTAACTCTTGTAAGAGGAGTTTGGAGGGGTTTAAACACCTCCTTCCCCCCTGTTTAGGGTAGCTCTGAGAGGGGGGTTTGGAGGGTTTTAAACTCTCTTTTTTCCCTTATTTAAAGCAGCTCTTCCAAGCGGGTTTTGGAGGGGGTTGGGTTTAAACATCCCCCATTTAGGGTCCGGTGGGGTTTAACATCCCCCTGTCTGGGGTTAACTTTACAAAGGGGGGGGTTTTGGGGTTTGTGACCCCACTTTTTACCTAAATCGTCTCTACCGGGGGTTGGGGAGGAAACGCTGTGGGCTCACATCTGGCCAGATGTGAAACACGGGGGTGGGGGGGGCTTTGCAGCAGGACAGAGCAGGGCTTAGGGGAGGGCTTAAACCCCCACTTAGGACAAGCCTGGGGTCTAAAGGAGGAGTCACCGAGCCCTTAAACCCCCCCCGACCTGAGCTGAGCCCAAGCAGGAGCCTCCAGCCCCCCCATTCCCAGCCTGTGGATGTGGCATCCCTGGAGATGATGCCCCCGGAGGAGGAGAGCCCGGATGGGGACAGGGACAGTGGCCTTGTCCTCCTGCACAGCCCGAAGAGCGGCAGCACTCGGAAGGTGAGGATGGGATGGGCCTGGCCCCATAGATCCCTGTGGATAGGAATCCATTTGGGATCGCTCCACCCTCATGGATGAGGGCACAGGGACGTCCAACCCCTCTGAGGGGTCATGGGGCCCAGCTGGGATTTGGGGTGGAAATGTTGTTGCTGCCCCATAAACGGCCCTAAAACCTCTCTCTGCCAATTCCTCATCCCTAAAACTCCGCTCCTGAATCCCATCTTTTCCACCAGCTCCATCCCCAAGCTTCCCAGTGATTGCTTTTCCACCAAATTCCTCGATATTTTGGGGTTTTTTCCCTCCTTTTTGCCCGCAGGAAGATGATCCAGGTGCTCCCTGTCCCTCCCCTCACTCCCACAGGTGGTTGTGCTTCCTGAGGTTTTTCCCTCGGGAGCTGCCCCATATCCCTGTGGATAGGAATCCATTGGGATCGCTCCACCCTCATGGATGAGGGTACAGGGACATCCAACCCCTCTGAGGGGTCACGGGGCCCAGCTTTGGGGATTTGGGGTGGAAATGTTGTTGCTGCCCCATAAACCACCCTAAAACCTCTCTCTGCCAACTCCTCATCCCTAAAACTCCGCTCCTGAATCCCATCTTTTCCACCGGCTCCCATCCCCAAGCTTCCCGGTGATTGCTTTTTCACCAAATTCCTCGATATTTTGGCTTTTTTTTCCCCTCCAGGTGCTCCCTGTCCCTCCCCTCACTCCCACAGGTGCTGGGCAGGGTGGTGCTTCCTGAGGTTTTTCCCTCGGGAGCTGCTCCCAAGGAAAATCGGGATATTCGGGAGAAATGGGGCTGATTGCTCTGCCGGCATCGTTGTTTATTTAGCAACAATTGGGGTGGAATTAGTGGGAATTGTCTTCAGGCTGCCACCAGCCCGATTTCTCGGGGTCAAAGAGGTTTTAGGGAGCAAGAAACCATGGAAAAAATTCATTTTTGGCTCTATTTAAGTGCTTTTCCCATTAGTTTCTGCCCCCTGAGATCCAGTGGGGGATAAACCAGCAGCGAGTTCACTCCATAACCTGAGCTCTTCTTGCAAATCCCTCACTTTCAGCAGAGCAAAAAACTCCCAACACCTAAAACACCCCTAAAAAAAAATCCCAAATAACCAAGAAAGCCAAACTCAGCCACGCTCTGGGAAGGGATTTTTTTTTTTTTTTTCTTTCCCCCTGGATCAGTCTGATCTGGAGTCACTTGAGCCTGGGCTGGAGCTCAAGAGGTTACAACCTTAAGCCAGGTCGGGGATTTAACTCAGGGCCTTGTCTAAAGAGCAGGTGAGGGAAGGTTAACGGGAGAGATTTGGGACTTTTTTTTCTTTTTTTTTCCCCCCACAATTTATTCTGTTTGGATCCGGAGCACAAAGCAAAACATGGAAAATATTGCCAAGCTTTGGAGGGGGAGCTGGGCAGGGGATCAGCTCTGTCATAACATGATTATTTTTTAATGAAAGCAGCAGAACACCTGATCAGCTCTATTTGTTTATTTTATTACTATTATTTAGAGAGAAATTATCAATATAAACTTTTCCTGCTCTTTTTATCACCCTGGGAACATCAGGAGTGTGGATCCCTATTTTCTCCCTTGCAGGGGGTTCTGAATGCTGCTGAAAAAGTGCTTTTTAATGCTTTTTTTTTTTTTTTTCTTTTTTGGCCAAGTTTTTTTGTCCTAGGAGTGAAGATTTAATCCACCTGCTTCCTGCTGGCACCTTGCCCTGACTCTGTGCCTCCCCCACCTCCCCAGAGCATTTTCACCCTAAAAATTCAATTTTTAGCTGCAGTTTGTGCTGTTTAAAACCCCCAATCCCCCGGATTTTTATTCCCACCCCCAGGTTTATTTTTCCTTCCTCTCGCTGACTGCATGAACCACCAGTGAGGCCACTTGGGAAATTTAAAACCTTAATCCTCCCCTCATTTGTTCAAAGGCTCTGTGATGTAACCATATTCTCAATAAAAGGTTTTAGAGGTTTTAACTGCTCCTGTCTCCCACAGAAACCCAGCTCGGAGCCAGGGTTCTCCATGAGATTAATTCCATGACAGGGAATTTCCGATCAAATAGATTTTTCAAGGAGTAAAAGCCCACTTGTTGTCACCTCCTGCTTGTCTTGGAGCAGCTCATATTAATTTCTTAAATGCTTCTGGCTGGAAAAGGAAGGAAATTCTGGATAATCCTGGAAAAAAAAAAAAAAAGGAGAATTTCCAAGCCTGTTTTTGTGTGTGCAGAGTGGTTCCCTGGCTTTTGTTTTGCTCTCTTATCCCATGGGATAATGTGGCTAAAGCAGGGTCACTTGGCCACTTCTCCTGACTCAGAAACTTGTGGGTTCCAAAGAGGAATAAAAATTCCAGCTGACAGCTCTGGCTCTGTGAAAGTGATTTAAAGACCAGTGTGGTTCTGGAATTAAAACAGGTGCTCAGGGTTATCCCACTCCAGGTTTTCCAGCTGCTGGATCATCTGTGCACTTGGAAACTTGCTGTTTGGAGGGAAAACTCTGTGTTAGGAAATGCTGGTGCTGTTGGGAGGGGATGGAAATAAATCCCTGGTGGTTTTGGGTTTTTTCCTTGGTTTTTTGGAGTGGGAGATGTTTTAGGCGTTTTGTGGGAGAAATTTATGGGTTTGAGGTTGGAGCCACAGACCCAATGGATGGGGTTGGGATCAGGGATCATGGTCCAGCTTTAGGGTCCAACATCAGGAGGATGTGGAGCTGCTTGAGCAGTTCCAGAGGAGGCCAGGGAGATGCTCCAAGGGCTGGAGTCCCTCTGCTCTGGATCAGGCTGGGAGAGCTGGGAATGTCCAGCTTGGAGAAGAGAAGGCTCCAGAGAAACCTCAGAGCCTAAAGGGGCTCCAGGAGAGCTGGAGAGGGACTTGGGACAAGGGATGGAGGGACAGGACACAGGGAATGGCTTTAAACTGGAATAGGGTAAAGTCAGGTGGGATACTGGGAAGGAATTCTTGGCTGGGAGGTTGCTGAGGCCCTGGAATGGAATTCCCAGAGAAGCTGTGGCTGCTCCATCCCTGGAAGTGTCCAAGTTCAGGTTGGACAGGGCTTGGAGCAGCCTGGGATAGTGGAAGGTGTCCCTGCCCTTGGCAGGGGGTGGAATTCCATGATTTTGGTCTCTCCCAACCCAAACCAGTCCATGATTCTGTGTCCATCCCTTCAATATCCCTTTCCCTAGCACGGAGGGTCTCCGTGTGTTTGCCCACACCCATGGCAGTGACCCAGACTGGCTGGAGTCCTGCTTCCCTTCATTCCCTGACCTTGGGAATGGGGAGGTGTCTCCCTGGAGGTGGGGTTGGCTCTGGAGCTGAGCTCAGCACCAGCTGATGACTCCTCATCCCACACGATGGATGTCTCGAGTCTCCATGCAAATGAAACTTCCTCACTTTCTCTCTGGGCATTCCTGGGCTTCCCTAATTGGGAGGAATCCTGGTGGTGACTCCTTTGTGGCCAAAACTGGTCTTGGGCATGGCCCAGCTTGGTCCAGGCTTGGGCAGCTGGGCTTTGGAGCAGCTTCTGGGATCCAGCCAGGTTTTTCCAGTATCTCCAGGAGCTTTTCCTGCAATTCCTTGCTGGGGCTGTAACTCCCAGTTACCAACCCCTTCCTCATTTCTTTGGAAAGATCCATGCCTGGATTTTACCAGCACATTCCTGATCCATGCCAGCTCTTCAGGACCTGGATCTGCATCTCCATTTCTCTCTTCCTTGAAACTTTAGCAGCGCTTCCAAGGATCCCAATTTCCCCTTCCCACATTTGATCCCTTAATACCCTTCAGTTTCGCTTTTCCTCTGATGCTTCCAGCTACAAAGGAGCAGAAATCAACCCCTTTGTCATGGAATTACCCTTTGGACTTGCTGGCCTCCACCTCTTCCTCCAGGTGATTCAGTTTGGTCCCTGGTGCTGGAAAACCGGGGAGGCCGCGGCCTTGTTTTGGCACCGAGGCCTTGTTTTTATCCACAAGGTTGCAAATGACTCTCAGGGTGTGGCTGTCACCCAGGAGTCACCCAAGGCTTCATCTCCTGGGGGTGGGAAGTTCCAAGTCCACCCTGAGCAAACATTCCCTAAAGGACTCGTAATTGCCACGCAGGATGGGCCCTCTGGAACTGGGAGAGGTGTCTGGAAGTGAAAAACGCCCTGGAGTTCATTCCGAATGTTCCCTGCAAAGATAAGGTTGGAGAATCCTTGATGTCCTTCAGAGGGGAGCTGTTGGTCCTGTTCCCTTTTGGGAAAGGTCTTATGGAATCTTTTTTCCCCTCATGTGAAGACCCTGGATGAGGATTTTTGGTGCTGTTGTCACATCCCCTATGAGGGTGGAACGCAGAGGGATTTCCCCGATTTTTCTGGGCCTAAAGGGCCTTTTTCCAATAAAATCATAGGATATGAGTTGGAATGGACTCATTGGGATCACAGAGTCCAATTCCTGACCCTAATCCTGCTTTGTCACAGGTGATAAATGTCAGGCCTGGCCACACCTCACTCATTTTCATGGATTTCTGATCCCTGTGTACAGACAAAAGCTGCAGTTCCCTGGCTCCAGCACAATTTAAGGAAGAGTTCTGTGCTCATTTTTCTTTAAACCAAGAAGGAAAAGCAGGATTTTCTCCAGAGCTGCTCCTTAAACCCCCAAATTCCCTTTTCCAGGTATCCCCAGCTGCACCCCAAAGCCTGGATGAAAGAGCCCCTCTTTCCTCTGACCTCTTACAGGGGTGACCTCGAGAGCTTGAGCAAAGAAGAATTAAGTGAGGAAAATCCCTTTTGGAACCTAACAGTGGGATTTTGGTGGGATTTTTTCTTTTTTCCCCCCTTATGCAAGTCATGTTTAAATCCCTGGAAACGCATTCTGTGAGTTTTAGTTTTTGGTTGGAACTCAGGAGAAGCTTTGGGATCCTTTGAACTGTTGGAATGTTCTTCCAACTCCTTCTTTCCCTTACCTATATTTGGATTTAAAGATGGCCTTTTTTACTTTTCTGGAGCCCAATTTCCTTCTTGCTCCAAGATTTGTGGAATTACAACGTTTCTGTGATGCTCCTGGAGCTCCTGCAGATGGGACTTGGTTGTTCCTCGTGGAATGACATTTCTATTGATCCATGCAAGCCAGGGATGATTTTTTGGGATCGAGGCAGAGCATCTTGAGGGAAGATCTGCAGCAATCCCATATTCCTGCACTTTTCCAGCCTCATAAATGTTGAGGAAAACAAAACACGTGGAGATCACAGGAAATCCTTGATCTTGAATTCCTGACTTCACCTCACAAGGCTTTGGGTTTATATCAGGTGCTCCTGGTTTTCCAGCACGTTTTTGCTGCTGGCTTAGGAGCCTGGATGGGGATTGAGAACTTATCCCATTAAATCTGATGGAGAAGTCAGGGAAAAAAACCTCTCACAGCTCCACGAAGAGCTTTAGTGCTTCCCAGCAGGAGAAGTCAAATCAATTTGCTAAATCCCTTCATGGCTCCTGCAGGGAAGAGGTTTTAACCCTCTTGGAATATCTTGTGGAGTCATCCCAGTGTCTTCTGCATCCCACTCCTTTCCTTCCTTCATTCCTGGTGCTTTCCCTCCAGACAAGGATCTTCATTTTGGGCTTGGATAATCCTTGCACTCGTGCCTTTTCCATCATCCCAACCTGCACTTCCCAGGCCTCTTCCCTGTGTCTCCAGGTGGTTTTTGCTTCTTTCCCCCCACAAAAAAATCCCAAAAAATCCCTTAAAATCCTCTGCTGCCAAACAAAGCTTTGCCAGAGGTGGGAAGGACTCCAGGGTGCTGGAATTTGGAGGAAGAGCTGGAGTTGGAGAAGAGAAACTTCCCACCTGTTGAGCTTTGCTTGGATTTCTGTGCCTCTGGAGGCAAAGAGAGGGAGCCTGGAACTGTCTCATTTACATATATATGGATATATTTGCATATTTATTCACCATCTTTGTCTCTGGATCGGTCAAGCTCTCCGAGATCTCATCTTGAAATTAAGCCTTAAAATTTTAATGAGCACCTTCTCTTTACATCTTGGCTTGGTTTCCTCATCCTTTCCTTTTTTCCTCTGATTCCTAGATTTTTTTTTTTTCTCCCCTAGGGAGACAACCAAATGGGTGGATTTTCCTCAGGACAAATCCAGAAATGGCAATTCTGGATCAAACTTCCTTGTATTTGCTTCACACCCAAGATTTGTGCAGCTTTTGGGGTGTTTTCCTTGAATCCCCACTGAATTGCTTTTCCAGAATAATTGGGATCTCCTGCTTCCAGCTTGTTCCTTTCATCAAATTCATGGATTAAGCATTAATCCCACAGGTTTATGGACCAGCTGGAGTCATTCTGATTCCTCAGTCTCCAAGGTGCCAGTTAGGAGCTCCAATCTTTCCCTTAAATGAAAATTCCAGTGTTAATCCCAGACCCTTTTCCAAAGGAAGCAGCACTCAGTGGACTTCAAATATGAGGAATTAATTTTAAGGAAGCTGAAATCCATGGAAATGCAAAATTTTCCGTTTCCTCCTTGCAAGGTGCCACCGGAGTGGCGATCAAGAATTCCGTGGAATTATGGAATGGTTTGGGTTGGAAAGGACATTAAAGATCACCTCATCCCATGGGCAGGGACACCTCCCACTATCCCAGGTTGCTCCAAGCCCCATGCAGCCTGGCCTGGAACACTTCCAGGGGCATCCACAACTTCTCTGGGAAACCTGTGCCAGGGCAGGGGTCGGAATGAGATGATCCTTAAGGTCTTTTCCATCCCATGATTTTGGGATCTTCCCAGGCTCTGCAGGCTTAGAACTTTCCACCTTCTTAAACTTCCCAACCCTGTGCCTTCCCAACCAGGGATTTTTTTATCCAGGGATCTTCCAGAGGCTCATTCCTCATTCCTCTAAATCTTCCCTTGCACAATGGGAATCATCCCCATTTCGGCAGAGCTTTTATGGCCCTGGATTTGGGGACTCTCCTTGTGGCAGCCCCATTCCCTGGGGCATCCCATAATAACCCTGTAAGCCAGAGGGAGATTTGCTGGCTGCTATTTCCTGGAGTTGGGAATTCAACGTGTTTTCCCCGTCTGCAGAAATTCCGAGCTGAAGCCGCGGGAAGGATGGAATCAATTTAGTGCTTTGTGCCTCTCATTTCTGAATCCCTGTGAACTCCTGACTCCCTGTGCTCCATATCCCGGAGACAGCCTTGGGATCACATCTGTTCCCGAGTTTTGGGGTCATGTTGAGCTCGTCTCCAGCCCCCACCTGGATCTTGGCTCATTTCCAGAGCCTGGAAAGGGGATGTGGAATTCCTGTTCACAGCTGTGTTTGGGAAGAGCTCAGGGAAAGAAATTCCTGTTGGCAGCACATGGGGGATTGGGGAATAAAATTCCAGGGGCAGTGAAAGGTCTGGGGGGGTGAGAAACTCAACGTGACCTGGCTGTGTGTGCTCACATCCCAGAAATTCCCCGTGTCCTGGGCTCATCCCACTGCGGGGGCAGCAGGAAAAGGGGAATTCTGCCCCTCAGCCCTGCTCAGGTGAGACCCCACCTGGAATCCTGCATCCAGCTTTGGGGTGTAGAGGATGTGGAGCTGCTGGAGCAATTCCAGAGGAGGCCATGGAGGTGCTCCAAGGGCTGGAGCCTCTCTGCTCTGGAGCTGGGCTGGGAGAGCTGGGAATGTCCAGCCTGGAGAAGGCTCCAGGAAGAGCTTCTGGAGACCCTTCCAGTGCCTAAAGGGGCTCCAGGAGAGCTGGAGAGGGACTTGGGACAAGGGATGGAGGGACAGGACACAGGGAATGGCTTCCCACTGCCAGAGGGCAGGGATAGATGGGATTTGGGAAGGAATTCTTCCCTGGGAGAGTGGTGAGGCCCTGGAATATAATTCCCAGAGAATCTGTGTCTGTCCCATCCCTGGAGGTGTCCAAGGCCAGGTTGGAGCAACCTGGGATAGTGGAAGGTGTCCCTGCCCATGGCAGGGGTTGGAATTCCATGCTCTTTAACCTCCCTTCCAACCTAAATCATTCCATGACTCTGGGCTCTGAAAGTGTGCAATTTATGGAATTTTTTGAATCCCAAAACGTGGATTTGGGATGAGATCCTGCCCTTGTCTCTCAGCAGGGCTGTGACCCCTTTGCCCAGACCCAGCGCAGCAAACTCCAGCACCGCCGGGCCCGGATCAACCAACAGATCAACAAGGAAATGAGGATGAGAGCGGGAGCAGAAAACCTCTTCCGGTGAGTCCTGATCCCCTGAGCATCCCCCCCACCTCTGGAATTTGGTTGGAGACAGGAATAGAGTCTTGCTATCCAAGATTCAGCTGGTGGAAGGTTGTGGAAAAGCAGGATGGGAGCAGATGGGATAATGGGAATGAGGTTGGGCTTGGAGTGGAGAGCTCCAGCCTGAAAATCCAGCAAGTGGATCCTATGGATATGGAACTGTTGGAGTCCAGATATTCCAAGGGTTGGAGCCCCTCTGCTCTGGGCCAGGCTGGGAGAGCTGGGAATGTCCAACCTGGAGAAGAAAAGGCTCCAGGGAGACCTCAGAGCCCCTTCCAGAGCCTAAAGGGGCTCCAGGAGAGCTGGAGAGGGACTTGGGACAAGGGATGGAGGGACAGGACACAGGGAATGGCTTCCCACTGCCAGAGGGCAGGGATAGATGGGATTTGGGAAGGAATTCTTCCCTGTGAGGGTGGAGAGGGGCTGGAATAGAATTCCCAGAGAATCTGTGGCTGTCCCATCCCTGGAAGTATTGAAGTCCAGGTTGGATGAGGCTTGGAGCAACCTGGGATAGGGAAAGGTCTCTGCCCATGGCAGGGGGTGGAACTGGAGGTTCCTGAAGCTCCAACCCAAACCATTCCATGAAATCCAGCTTTAGAATCAGAAAATCCCTTTAGTGTTGAGTCCAACCATTCCCCCAGCACTGCCAAGGCCACCACTTGTCCCCAAGTGCCACATCCATGTGTATTTTATCCCAAGGGCGACATTTTTTAGCATCTCTTGTGTTTATTTCATTTTTCCTTAATGTTTTGGAGCACATTCCAGGCTGGGCTGGTCTTCAATATAAAAAAAATTCCATAAATCTGCCTTAAAAATACAATTTTTTGGGGAATATTTTGCCAGGTTGCTGATTGTTTTTATCCCAAATAAAATAAGATAAAATTAACTTTCCGCTCCTTACCTGGAATGATTTAACACCAGTGGAGTGTTCCTGTTGCACCTAGAAGAAGGGGAATAATGGTTGATCCCTAAAAAAATGGGGGATGAGGAAATCCCACTGCTCCATCCACTCTACTGTGCCTCATTTAATTAAGAAAAAAATAGCCATGGAAATCCCAACTTCTGCCTTTCCTCTGTGTTATAATAAAAAAAAAAAAAACAACAACAACAAAAAAAACCACCCTAGAGGGAAATGTGCTGGCTCAGCAGAAATCAGCCTGGTTTTGGTTGGAATTTGAGCTGTGGGAAGGGGGAGTAAGGGAAAAGGGGGATGCAAAACACATCTTAATTATCAGGGAAATGCACTGAGGGGGGCTCCTTTTTTGCTGGCTCAGCACTTTGGGTGTCGTTTGGAGCAGCCACTTTCCTTCCCTCCCACAAATCCAGCTGAGTAACAAAGTTGATTTCTCGGCATTCCAGTGCTCCAAGCTTATGAAACTTGGGAAAACTGGAGGGGGTGGGAGGGGGGAAAGGAATAATTAAGCCTGAAATTAAAGGCTGAGGAGGAACGGGGATGATGTTGCAAGTCTGAAGGTTATTGCTTCAAAATTAAAGATTTGTGTTGCGTGGGTAAAATTCCTTTGGATCTTTAGCCTGGTGCTGGTGGAGAAAAGCTGTGGATTGTCCAGCCTGGAGCAGTTTGGAGCTGAATTTCCTGGGATTTTTGCCTCTAAACTTGAAAACAAACTACACCAATGCTTGGAAAAAATGATCCTGTTCAGTCTTTCTGTGTCTTTTCCTGGAAAAGTTGGCAGGAATAGGGTGTTGGGAAAAAAAAAAAATAATCCATGATTTGTTTGCTGGGTAAATAAATGGGAAGAGCCAGAGGAAACCTTTTCCTTCCTTGTTCAAATCATGTGACTGAGTGGAGGAATGGGAGAGAGAGAAAAATGTCCAGGTTTTTGGAAAGAAAGAAAATAAATCACAAATCCCAGAAATTCCCTGTGTTCTGGGCTCATCCCACAACGTAGGCAGCAGGAAAATGGGGATTCTGCCCCTCTCAGGTGAGACCCCACCTGGAATTCTGCATCCAGCTCTGGGGTCCAACAGCAGAAGGATGTGGAGATGTTGGAGCAGGTCCAGAGGAGGCCACGGAGATGCTCCAAGGGCTGGAGAGAGGCTGGGAGAGCTGGGAATGTCCAGCCTGGAGAAGGGAAGGCTCCAGGGAGACCTCAGAGCCCCTTCCAGTGCCTAAAGGGGCTCCAGGAGAGCTGGAGAGGGACTTGGGATGATGAATGGAGTGACAGGACACAGGGAATGGCTTCCCACTGCCAGAGGGCAGGGATGGATGGGATATTGGGAAGGAATTCTTGGCTGGGAGGGTGCTGAGGCCTGGAATGGAATTCCCAGAGAAGCTGTGGCTGCCCCATCCCTGGAAGTGTTGAAGTCCAGGTTGGATGGGACTTGGAGTAACCTGGGATAGTGGAAGGTGTCCCTGCCCATGATAAGGGGTGGAATTCCATGGTTTTGAAGGTCCTTTCCAACCCAAACCATTCCAGGTCTATTTGCTGCATGTGGCACTTGCAAAGGGAATCTTTACCTGGTGACAGATTCCAGGCAAAATCATGGAGCAGATCCTCCTGAAAACTGTGCTAAAACACCTGGAAAATAATCCAAAGAAATTGTTGGCAGCTGGGAGCAAGGAGGGCAAACTCTCCTTAATCCATATGGGATGAAAATTGCACCAAGAATGGCCTGGAGGTGTTGGGATGTGTGGGGGGAATAAATAGGAATTAAAATCTGGTTTATAGGGATTAAACACTGGTTTATATGGAAAGCTGGGGTGGTGCTGCCTGGGGAGTTGCAGGAACGCTGAGGGATTTTTCAGTGGAAGCAGCCACGGGGATCTTTGGATGTGCTGTGGTTTGGCTTTGTTCAGAATAAAAAAATTCCTTGCTCTTGGAAAATCCTGGCAAAGGGGAGGCAGGAGGAGACTCTGAACCACCAGATTTTCACAGGAAAACCTTGGAACTCCTTCTCCTGCCCTGAACCAGGGCAGGGCAGGACCCAGAAGGAGTCAATCCATAAAAAATCCACGTGAAAGGCAATACTCTGGAAAAGCTGGAGGGAAGCAGTTTCCGTGTGTTGTTTTCCCTGGATCCCAGCGTGGTTCAGCAGCCAGAGCCCCTCTCAGCTCTGGGTTATCTCTCCCTGCTTTCCTTCGGAGCAGATAAGCAGGGAATAATCAGCCTGGGAGCTCGTCCTGCTGGGAGCAGCTGGAATCAATCCCTGGTGTTTACAGCTCCTGCCGGGAGCAGGGAAGGGAGGGAAGAGAGCTCAGCAAATCCCTTCTCTTCCACAAGGATTCTTTGCACCCGAAAATGAGTTTTTCCTCCTCAAATGCCACCGTTTATTTGGGGTGGGGGGAGCACCTGGAGTGGTCACAGCCCAAAGTGAAGCTGTGCTGGAGGTGGGAGTGGGAATGGGCAAGGGGAAGGTGGCTCTGGAGCAGAAATTCCTGGATGCAGCACTGGGATGAGTTTTGCTTGGCCGCAGCCTCTACCTGGATGTTCTGACTTTCCAAATCAAACGTCCTAAATTTGAAAGGCTGGGAGAGATGGGAATGTTCAGCCTGGAGAGGAGAAGGCTCCAGGGAGACCTCAGAGCCCCTTCCAGTGCCTAAAGGGGCTCCAGGAGAGCTGGAGAGGGACTTGGGACAAGGGATGGAGAGACAGGACACAGGGAATGGCTTCCCACTGCCAGAGGGCAGAGAGAGATGGGATATTGGGATGGAATTCTTCCCTGGGAGGGTGGTGAGGGGCTGGAATGGAATTCCTAGAGAATCTGCGGCTGCCCCATCCTTGGAAGTGTCCAAGTCCAGCTTGGATGAGGCTTGGAGCAACCTGGGATAGTGGAAGGTGTCCCATGGAAGGGGTTGGAATGGCATAACCCTCAGAGGTCCTTTCCCACCCAAACCTTTCCATCATCACCTGGAGCACCAGAGGCACAATCCTGTGGGAAGGTTGGGCTGGATGCACGTGGATTGCACCGCTGGATCGCTCAATCTGGAGCAGAAAAATAAATCCATGGATGAAAAAAGGGAATTTTGATCCAGTGGTTTCTTGCAGGGCCACCAGCAACCACAAGGTGAAGGAAACGGTGGCTCTGGAGCTGAGCTACGTCAACTCCAACCTCCAGCTCCTGAAGGAAGAGCTGGAAGAGCTCAACAGCAGCATGGACGTGTATCAGAATGAGAGGTGGGTCTGGGAAGAGCAGCCTGTTCCCTTGGGATTTCATTTTTCCTGCTATTATGGGATTTTTCTGGGAGCAAGGCTCCTCTCACCTTGTCCTGCTCTGCCCCATGGCCGAGGGTTGGGGTGACCTTCAGAGGTTCCCTTCCAACCCAAACCTTTCCATGGTCAGGGACCATGAGGTGGTGGCTGGGGAGGATTTGGGCATGGGCCAGAATTCCCAGAAAGTTTTCATCCTGGGAATGTCAGTGTTTTCCTTCTAGGAGGGAAAAATCAGCTTTTCCTAGGGGATACTGGGATGTTTTGGGATAAATGGAGCATCCTTTGGACCCTGATATCCCAAAGCAGGAGGAACAGGGAAAAAAGAACCATCTTCCCTTGCACTGTCCCCCTTTCCTGAGAATCCCACTGGAGCTCTTCCCAAAGGGATATTTTGGTGATGGGAATCACCATCCATGGAAGCATCCAAGGAATGAGTGGATGTGGCACTCTGGGCTGGGTGGGATCGGTCACAGGTTGGACTTGATGATCTTGGAAGTCTTTTCCAGCCTAAATGATTCTGGGATTCTGGGATTTTTTTCCTCCTTTTCCCCTCCTGAGGTGGATGGGGTTGGATGGCAACATGAGGTGTTGTGTGGGTGACGTGGCTGAGGGATGGGATTGGGATTGGGATTGGAGATGGGGTGGGGTGGGATGGGATGGGATGGGATGGGATGGGATGGGATGGGATGGGATGGGATCCAGAGGGACCTGGATAAGCTCCACATGAACCTCACTGGGTTCAACAAAGCCAAGTGCAACATTGTGCACCTGGGTCGGGGCAATTCCAGGCACAAATCCAGGCTGGGGGATGAAAGGATGGAGAGCAGCCCCAAGGAGAAGGATTTGGGAGTGTTGAGGGATGAAAAGCTGGAAATGCTCATCCATGTGCACTCACATCCCAGAAATCCCCCATATCCTGAGCTTATCCCACTGCACGGGCAGAGGGAAAATGGGAATTCTGCCCCTCTGCCCCGCTCAGGTGAGGCCTCACCTGGAATTCTGCCTCCAGCTCTGGGGTCCAACAGCAGAAGGACGTGGAGCTGCTGGAGCAGATCCAGAGGAGGCCACGGAGATGCTCCAAGGGAGTGCCTCTGCTCTGGGCCAGGCTGGGAGAGCTGGGAATGTCCAGCCTGGAGAAGGCTCCAGGGAGACCTCAGAGCCCCTTCCAGTGCCTAAAGGGGCTCCAGGAGAGCTGGAGAGGGACTTGGGCCAAGGGATGGAGGGACAGGACACAGGGAATGGCTTTAAAGCAGAGTAGGGTAAGATTAGATGGGATATTGGGAAGGAATTCTTGCCTGGGAGGGTGGCGAGGCCCTGAAATGGAATTCCCAGAGGATCTGTGGCTGCCTCTGGATCCCTGGAAGTGTCCAAGGCCAGGTTGGATGAGGCTTGGAGCAACCTGGGCTAGTGGAAGGTGTCCCTGCCCATGGCAGGGGGTTGGAATTGGGTGATCTTTAAAGCCCCTTCCAACCCAAACCGTGCCATGATTTCACGTTTCTGTGTCCATCCACGTGCTTTTCCCGGCACATTCCTTATCAGGGATGCTCAGTTTTCCCAATTTGCCACTTGCTTGCCCTGGCTTAAAAAGAAATCAGGAGCAGCAGCAACAACAACCTCAAACCCTGCCCAGGCCAAACAAAAACCCCTTTGTTTATTCCAGGCATTGGATTCCGGTGGAATTCTCGTTAGGGAATGAGCAGTAATGGCTTTCTTCACTAATTATAACTCCTGGAGCTGTTTTATTTCCAAGGAAAATGTGGGTGCAAATTCCCTGCCCTGCTCTCCTGGTTTTCATAACTTCCTTTGTCTCTTTTCCTCCCCAATTAATGATTAATTAACGAGTTATCAGCGATTTTGGGGGATAATGAGAGGGGCCTGTTGTGTTGGTGAGGGCTTGATCCTGCCTTGCCTGCCCAGCATCCAGAATTCCTCTGGGAGCTGGAAAAATAAGGTGATTTCAGGGGTTTTTTTGCATCTCTCCTCTTGTGCTGCCATCCCCAAATCTTTTTTGGGAAGAGCATTTTTCCATGTGGAGTCTCTTAATAGGAGCGGCACAAGCCAAGGGAAAAGAGCTGTTTCCTTTTAATTTCCAACCCGCAGGATCCATCCAAGATTTTTTAATCCAGCCTCCAAATAGATTCTTATCTTCTTCCAGTGAATCCATCAGCGTTCCCATGATCCCTCTGGGACTCAAGGAGACCAAGGAGCTGGATTTGCTGGTACCACTCAAGGTGAGCTTTGGGGTTTCATTGGTTGATGCTGAAGCAGCTGAAATTCATTTTCCAGTTTGGAACAGCTGCCGAAAAATAAATTCATGGAGAGGAACTTGACTTAAAACAGGGGAAGGTGGGAGATGAGGGTCTGGAGATGTTGGAGAGTAGGAAAAGGAGGAGATGATTCCTTAGTGGAGGTTTCCTTGTGGGCAGAAGTGGTGAATTCCTTATGCAGAATTGCCTGAAGTCATCCTTAAAATCCTAAAAAATTGGGATTTTCTCCTGTTTCCCCATCCAGGATTTCATCAGTGAACACTATGGAGAGGAGGGTGTCCTGTTTGAAAAGGAAATCAAGGAATTCATGGAGCTGCGACAGGTTGGTGTCCCGTGGCTTCCAGAGTTTGGCTTTTCGAGGATCACTCCTTGGAGATGCCTCATCTTCCTCCAGGAGTCCCCTCATCCTTTCTCCAAATTCCACATTTATCCATGTATTTCAGGGTGCAGCATTCCCATGCTAGAGCACCTTGGCTTTTGTGTTGGTTCTGAAATATTTCCAACTCTCTCCAGGTAGGCCTTGGAGAAGTGGAAATTTAAAGGAATCTGGGAAAGGAGGAAGAAAAAAATCCTGTTTATTCCCGAGGATTTCTGTAATCAGAATTTCCACGAGTTTCTCTTAACAAAAATAAGGATGGTTTCATTCCCAGCCTGCAGCTTCCAGGTCTTTTGGGTGTCCCAGCGCCCAAACTTTCCCCATGGATGAACCTTAAAATCATGGAATGGTTTGGGTTGGAAAGGCTCTTAAAAATCATCCAATTCCAAGCCCTTCCATGGGCAGGGACACCTTCCACTATCCCAGGTTGCTCCAAGCCTCATCCAACCTGGACTTAGACACCTCCAGGGATGGGGCAGCCACAGCTTCTCTGGGAATTCCATTCCAGGGCCTCAGCACCCTCCCAACCAAGAATTCCTTCCCAATATCCCATCTCTCTCTGCCCTGTGGCAGTGAGAAGCCATTCCCTGTGTCCTGTCCCTCCATCCCTTATCCCAAGTCCCTCTCCAGCTCTCCTGAAGCCCCTTTAGGCACTGGAAGGGGCTCTGAGGTCTCCCTGGAACCTTCCCTTCTCCAGGTGAACACCCCCAGCTCTCAGTCATTCTTTGAGGGTTCTCAACCTTTCCCATGGAGCTTCCTCCTCTTTTCCCATCCGTGTCTCCTGTCCCATTCCCGCAGGCCATGCGCACCCCGAGCCGCAACGAGGCCGGGTTGGAGCTGCTCATGGAATATTACAACCAGCTCCACTTCCTTGACAGCCGGTTCTTCCCTCCCACCAAAACCTTGGGCGTCTTCTTCCACTGGTGGGTGCAGCTTTCCCCATCCCACCTAAGCGGGGAGGGAGTCAGGATCCAAATTTCCATGATGGAATTGCTGCCGGGGCTGGTGGACACCAGGATCTGGGTTTGCTGTTGGCTTGGGTGGGTTTAATTTGGGGAGGGAGGGGGAAACACAAATCCCATGGGATGTACCATGGTGGGAAGGGTGCCTGCAATCCCACCTGGAGCACTGAAAACCCTTCAGGCTTCTCCTGCATCCATGGGGATCATGGGGGGGTTTAGGTTGGAAAGGACCTTCAAGATCACCCCGTTCCAGCTCCTTTTTCCATGAGTGAGGACACTTTGGGAACCATGGCAGGGACACTTTGGGGATCATGGGCAGATTTAGGTTGGAAAGGACCTTCGAGGTCACTCAGTTCCAACTCCTTTTCCATGAGTTGGACCATGACAGGGACACTTTGGGGATCATGGGAGGATTTAGGTTGGAAAGGACCTTCAAGATCAACCCGCTCCAACTCCTTTTCCATGAGTTGGACCATGACAGGGACACTTTGGGGATCATGGGCGGATTTAGGTTGGAGAGGACCTTCGAGATCACCCAGTTCCAACTCCTTTTCCATGAGTGAGGACGCTTTGGGGACCATGACAAGGGCACTTTGGGGACCATGACCAGGGGATGGGCAGCTGTTGGCTCTTCCCTTCTCCAGGTACGACTCCCTGACGGGGGTCCCATCCCACCAGAGGGCTCTGGCCTTCGAGAAGGGAAGTGTCCTCTTCAACCTCGGAGCTCTGCACACCCAGATCGGAGCGCGGCAGGACCGCGCCTCCCTGCCCGGCCTCAACCAGGCCATCGATGCCTTCCAGAAGGCAGCTGGTACGTGGCTTCCCCTCTTCCTCCTCTTCCCAGGAAGCTTTTCCCAAAGGTGGGAATAATCCATGGAAGTGCAGGAAGGGGTGGGAGCAGCCGTGGGAAGAGGCGTCTCCAAGGGATCACAAATGGAGCACTGAGGTGGCTCCACGTTGGTTGTGTGGGTTGGGAAGAGGAGTTGGGATAATCCAACAGCCACCCAATAGGAGGTCTCAGCTGAGGAGAGGAGAAATGCTGATCCATCTCCTCATGGAAAAGAAGGGAGCCTGGACTGGGATCACCCAGGGCTTTGGAGAAGAAATTGGGCACAAGGATGGTTTAGATGGCAAGGGTTGGACCCAAGATCTTACCCACCCGTGATGGTGAGATGTTTGATGTTCTTGGAGGGAAACCTGCCAGATCCCAAAGCCTGACCCTCCTCCTCACAAGCCTGGTAACTTTCCAGGAGCTTTTCCCTCCTCCAGGTGCCTTTAACTACTTGAAGGAAAACTTCTCCAACGCTCCCAGCCTTGACATGAGCGCTGCCTCCCTGACCATGCTGGTGAGGCTGATGGTGGCCCAGGTCCAGGAGTGTGTTTTTGAGAAGATGACCTTGCTGCGTGCCCAGAACGACTTCCTGTCCCGCCTGCAGCTGGCTCAGGAGGCAGCAAGGGTGAGGATTTTGGGGAAGGAGAGGATTTGGTGGGATTCTGTGGTCGGCACAACCTTCCAGGAGAGCACAAGCTGCTGTCACCATCTCCTGGTGGACATCCCACATCCCAACTCTTCTCTCTTCCCTCTTCCCAGGTGGAAGACGTTTATTCCGTGGTGCACCAGACCATGAGCCAGCCCCACGTCAAGGATTACGTTCCCTTCTCCTGGACCACCATGGTCCATGTCAAGTCGGAGCATTTCAAAGCCCTCTCCCATTATTTCGCTGCCATCGCTCTCTGCGACTGCCCCGGTGAGTGCCCAAGGAGCTTCTTGCTCATCCAGGTCCTGATTCCATTTGCTTCCTGGTATTTCAAGTGGGATTCCCAAAGAAAGATGTGATGGGAGGTCAGTGGATAAAGCACCCAAAGTTTTTGGAGTGCTCTGAGCTGTGGATCTTGGTTATGGAGTCAGCGGTTCATCCCCAAGGCAGATTTTCCCAAATTTCTGGTTTCCACAGGGAAAAATCCTAAGAAGGAGAGGAAAAAGCTGCCAGAGGGATGTCACCTGCTGTCCCCTTTGGGATTGGGTGGGGAAATAGGGGTCACCTTCCCTGCTGACCTCCTGCCAGTGCCCTCAGCCCAACATCCTTCGGGTCACCTTGCACTGGGCCAGCTGAGGGCTTCAAAAACCAAAAATAAATCCGAAAATCCGTTGGATTTCGTTTCCAGCCTCAGGGATGGATGTCCTGGCAATCTCAGGGTGGTGGCAGCATGGAGTTCCATGGAGTCACTTGGAGTGTGGCTTCAAGAGGTGACCCTTGATCTCCATCTGTGCCACCACCGACACCCTGGGAGCAATTTTGGGATGGAGCCGAAGATCTGGGGGTGGGCAGCAGATGTTGCTGGTGACCTTTGGTGTCACCTGGTGGGTGGCTGAGAAGCTTTTCGGGGGCTGGCTGCCAAAATTGGTGCTGTGACAGTGACACCAGTGGCTGCCAGACTGTCCTCACACCCTCCCCCACTCCAGAGCCTGCCCAAAATCTTCCTTGTGCCCTGTGGGCGTTGCAGAATCTGGATCGAGCAAGGAGGTGGGAGAGACTGGGATAGTGTGGAGCTGGAAGGGCTTAAAGATCCAGACAGGAGAGGATGATGATGGGGATGGAATTCCATGGGGCTCCAAAGGGCAGGGCAAAGCTTTCCCTTAAAATTTTCGGTGTCCTTAGGCACTGAGGGAAGGAGAAACCTGCAGGAGATGCCTAATTTGGGATTTTTTTGTGCCTGCTGTTGGGATCTCACATTCCTGCTCCCACCTCTCCCTTGTCAGAATAACAAATCTTTTGCTTCCATAACCAGCTGGGAATAAATTCCTTACGCTGCAGTTTAATCCCTCAGGGATGCTGACATGGCAGGAGCTGGCACGGGGGGAGCTGTAGCTGCCAGTTCCCAACCCTCTGGATCCCTGTGCTCACCCAGCTTTGGGATCCTCTGTTTGGAGCACCAAAACTCCCTGGAATCCTCTGGGTTGTTTCTTATCCCACTCTGTGTCCAGGGAAAGAGGCTCCTGTGCTACCTGGAGTGAGCCAAAGAGGATTAGGAACAATTTGGGCTGGGAAAAAGGGTTTAAAGAGCCCAGTGTGGGGTTTGGAGAGCCTGGGAGAGCTGTATCCATCTCTGTTTTTTCATGGAACGACTCCCAATTCCCATTTTTTGTGGAATGACCATGAGTTGCACTGTGGGCTGGAGAAAAGGATCCAGGGAGGCCTCAGAGCCCCTTCCAGTGCCTAAAGGGGCTTCAGGAGAGCTGGAGAGGGACTTGGGACAAGGGATGGAGGGACAGGACACAGGGAATGGCTTCCCACTGCCAGAGGGCAGGGATAGATGGGATTTGGGAAGGAATTCTTGGCTGTGAGGGTGTTGAGGCCCTGAGAAGCTGTGGCTGCCCCATCCCTGGAAGTGTCCCAGGCCAGGATGTTTGGGGTTTGAAGTGGAAGTGTCCCTGCCCATGGAAGGGGCTTGGAACCTAGAGTGTCTTGAAGATCCCATCCAACCCTTCCAACCCAAACCATTCCATGATTCCCTAATTTTATTGTCTCACGTCCCCACATCAGTGACCTCCAGGTGGGGAAATCCCAGGGCTCTCTATTCCCAATCCTGCTTCCAGATTGGAGCAAAGGAAGGAAGGGAGGCCCTCAGCTTTAGATCCTGGTGCATCCCTGGCTGGGATCATCCCTGTGCCCATCCCTGATTCCCTGCAGGCTGTGGTTGGATGACAGGAAGGTGCTGCCAGGGCCACCTGAATGTGGATGTGGCTCCTGGTCCCCTTGTCCCCATTGCCACAGGAGGCTGGGTGGCCCTGACCTCTCCCTAATCCCAGCTCCATCCCTTTGCTTCCCACAGCTCCCTCGGATGCTGAGCTGCTGGAGCAGGAGAAGGCTTTCCTGCAATTCCATGTCACCATGCCAGAGGGGCCATCACTCAGTGTCCTGCTGCAGGATCCCGAGGAGAGGAGGAAGCTGGGTGAGCACAAATTGCTGGATCCCATCACGATTCCTACGAATGATGAGATTTTAGGGGGATCTCTCCATGCAAAGAGGAATTTCTCAGGAGATTTCTTCTCCTGGGGAAGCAGGAAAGCATCAGAATCTCCTTGAGGGTGTGAGGACCAACTCGTGGTGCTTGTCCCGACCTGTCCATCCATGTTTGAAAGGAAAAATTCCAGGTATTCCGAGCCAGGTAACATCACCCAACACTACAGAGAAATCCGTAGGGACACGGAGATCCTGAAAGCTCCTTGGTTTGGGCTGACTTGGCTGGAAAACAAGACACAGCAGATGCTCAGGGGGTGGCTTTTTCAGCTGCAGCGAATTCTTGGGAGACAAGAACTTCTTCCCATGCGGAATTTCAGCTCCAGGGAAAGAACAGACGCTGCTTATTCAGCTGAAGTCTTGTTTTGGCAGCCCCTCCTCAACGGGGCTGCGTCAAGAGCAAACTCAGCACTCGGAATTTGGGGTGTTGCTTCCCCCAGGAGCTCTTTTCCCACCTTGCACACGTGTGGAAGGAGGCAGATCCCAGCAGGAATGAGTTCGGCCTCAGCAAAATCCTTCAGGATGCTTGGCTGGACTTCCCTGCTGGGAATGGGAAGTGGAAACCTCCAAATAAACCCCAAAATCCAAGTGTTCTGTGGTGACACCACCCCAACACCCTCAGCTGTGGTCACCTGGTTTGCACCAGCTTTTCCAGCTCTGCCTGTTTTTCCTGGGGGGAACGGGCTCTGTTCAACATTCCTGGTGAAAAATGGATATGCAGACACCGAGCTCAGCTTGGATTTGGTTTACAGGAAAGAAAAAAACCCAGAGAGGTTGTGGATCTCCATCCCTGGAAGTGTCCAAGACCAGGTTGGACAGGGCTTGGAGCAACCTGGGATAGTGAAAGGTGTCCCTGCCTATGGAAGGGAGTTGGAATTCCATGATCTTTAAGGTCTTTTCCAACCCAAACCATTCCATTATTATTATTATCATTATTCGTCATAATTTCCCATTTTATGAATTCGATAAAATTCTGGGGGGGTGGGGGGAAGTCTCCTCTCTGTTTCCCATCCAACCCCAAAACGCTCCCTCCCTTGTAAGTCCCTCTGGCTGTGGATTCCAGGAGTCTGGAGCAAACCTCCTCTCCCTGGATTCTGTTGCCCCCGTGTGTCCTGAGCGTGAAATGCCACAGGCACACGTGTTTCCATGAGACACACGGAGAGAGCTTTTCTGGGAGTTCAGCCTTGGATACGGCTGCCTTGGTTGCAGTTTCCCACGGAGGAGATTCTTTGCACTGATATCCGTGGGTCACTGCAATTTCAGCTCCTCTTTCCCGACCGCTTCCATTTCCCGAGGGTGGGAACGCGTTGAAGGCGAGTGGAGAGGAGCAAAGAGCAGAGGGATGGACTGCAGGACCTGCAGGACAAGGAAAAAGCTTAGCCTAGAAAACAGGGATGTGTTGCACCTTCCCAAGGAGGACGGGGCTGGGTTGTTCTCCGTGTTCCCATTCCCGAGGGATCCGAGGCAGTGGAGGGAAGTTAATTTGCTCAGGAGATTGAGGTTAAGCGTGAGGAGGGACGTTCGGGGGTGGTTTTTCAGGAACATCTGCCAGCTCCGGCGCCAGGGGAGCGAAGTAGGTCACCCTTCAAGGTCCCTTCCCAGCCCTCCATGGGCTGGGACCGACCCCATTTAGGGCTGGGAACGTGACTGGGCTGTCCCTGAGTCACAGCGGGGTGGTGGCACCGCTCCTGAAATCCGTGGGCAGCCGAGCGGGAACGGCGCCGGAGCGGCTGCTCCGTCGGGCTCAGCTCCCTCTGCTCCCTCACAGGCAAAGCTCACCTCAAAAAAGCCATCATGAAGCACGAGGAAGCCATGAGGATCCATGGATTGTGCAAGATCCTAAGGAAGATGGATATCCTGCAGGAGGTCCTGTCCTTTGCCCACAAACGCTCCCTGAGCAAATATTCCGAGATCGACCACGAGGAGGATTTCTTTGAGACGGGAGAAGCTCCGGACATCCATCGTGAGTGGGGGTTTTTTTTGGGATTGTGGGTGAGGAGGGGGTTTGTGGGTGGGAAGATTTCACAGGGACTTCTGCTGTGGAGGCGGGTTGGGGACTGGATGGTCTTTTGAGTTCCAATCCAAACTATTCCAGGATTTTAGGCTCTTATGGGGTCACACTGTCCCTCTTTGGGATGGCAGCAGCTGCCTCAGCTGCCCGAGGTCACCCTCTGTCTGTGCTTTTCTCTCCTTCCCATCAGCCAAAACTCACCAGAAACCCGAAATCAAATCCCCCAACTTCTCCCAGGTGAAGGTGACCGACCTCTTCCACAGGCTGGTACGTACAGCTCCAGGAATGGGAATATCCCGAGGGAGCAGCCGTCTCCTCCTCCTCCCCTGCATGCTCTGCTTGCCTGGATTCCTTCCTCCTGCAGCCTCTTCTCCCTCTCTCCAGTGATTTTCCAAGGAGGAGGGCTGGGATCTGTCTCTGTGACACCTAAAGGGTCACAAAGCTCCTCTGGTGACAGGGGAGCAGGCACAGGAATTTTGGGTGGGCTTTTCCCAAGGGACCCTTGGGAAGCTGGTGGCAGGAGACGCCAGGAAAATCCCACTGGAGCTTTATCCCTGCCCTCTTTAGGTTTGTGAGGTCTTGGGGAGCAGGAGTGGGGTTCAGAACAGTGGTGGGATCTGTGGTGGGATCATCTCCTGGGTACCCCAGAGAGAGCTTGTGCATCTCAACCCCAGGGCAGGCAGGAATATCCTGCTCCTGTGGGAATGGAAAAGCAGGGAAAAGTCAGGAATATAGGAAAGAATTGGGGGAAAAGTGACCCTGAAGTGGTGACCTGTCCCACCACCTTGCTCCTGGACCAACCCCTGGTGGCATCCCCCAGATCCAGACTGCATCAACCCCCATCATCCCCTCTTGGAGGATGGGATTGTTTTCCCTGCAAAAGACAGGATTTCTTCCTCTGCCCCCTCCCCATCCCTGAAATTGTTTTTTTTTTACAAGGCTGCGCAATTCCAGGGAGATGAAAAGGTGCTTTCCATGTTTCTCCCTCATCCCAGGGCCCCCTCTCCGTGTTCTCAGCCAAGAACAAGTGGTATCCAGCCCGGAGAGTCCACCTGATGAGAGGAGAGAACGGCTTTGGATTCACCCTGCGAGGAGATTCCCCCGTCCTCATTGCCGGGGTCATCCCGGGGGGCTGCGCTGCTGTGAGTATCCCAATTTCTTGCTATTCCCATGGGAATGCCAGAAGGGAGCTGCCTGGAGGGATTTCAAGTTGTTTTTAGGTCTTCAAACTGCTCAAGGGGAGACTCATCCCTGCTGGAGCTCAGGCTGGGGTTTGCAGGTGGGCGTCATGAAATGATTAATTTTTAGGAGATAGCTAAGGAAAAAAACATGGAATTTTGCTCAGTTATTAACTGCTGGAAGCCCACCCAGCTCCCTTGTCCCTCGTTTTGGGATGTGACAGTGGCTGGAACAAGATGGCAGGTCCAAAAAACAGGAGCAGCTTTGTTTTCCAGCAGAAGATGCTGGAGAATCCTGGTGAGATGCCCTAAAGGTCTCCCTGCTCCCTCAGCATGAACCCATCCATCCAAATCCCAGCATCTCTGGAACAACACTCTTCTTAGCAGCAGGATCACATCCCTCTTGGGAAGACTCAAGTGTTCCCAAAGATTGGGATATGGACCACATATGGCCCATACCTGGAGCAGAGTTGCGTCTCCTCCTCAGCCTGGAGAAGGGAAGGCTCCAGGAAGAGCTTGGAGCCCCTTCCAGTGGCTAAAGGGGCTCCAGGAGAGCTGGAGAGGGACTTGGGACAAGGGATGGAGGGACAGGACACAGGGAATGGCTTCCCACTGCCAGAGGGCAGGGATAGATGGGATATTGGAAAGGAATTCTTAGTTGGGAGGGTGCTGAGGCCCTGGACTGGAATTCCTAGAGAAGCTGTGGCTGCCCCATCCCTGAAAGTGTTCCAGGCCAGGTTGGACGGAGCTTGGAGCAACCTGGGATAGTGGAAACTGTCCCTGATGGAACTGGATGATCTTGAATGTCCCTTCCAAACCATTCCACGATTCTGTGACATTCCATGCGTGTTTTCCCTCATTCCCTGCAGGAAGCCGGCCTGAAGGAGGGCGACTACATCATCTCTGTCAATGGCAAGGACTGCAAGTGGTCCAAGCACGCCGAGGTTGTGCAGCTGCTGAAGAGCACCGGGAAGGAAGGGGTGGACATCGGAGTCATCACCCTGCAGGGCTCGGAATGTCCCAAAGCCGTAAGTCCCCTCCCACGGGAAACCACAGAATTCCTTGGAGCTCCGGGCGCTGCCCCGGCTTCACGCCCCTCTCCACCTTTCCCGAGCAGGTGGACAGGAAGGCAGCAGCGATGTCCTCGGGGTCAGGGATGCTGAAGAGCGACAAGGAGAACAGCAGGAAGAGCCTGATGAACAGCAAGAGCGCCAGCACGCTCCTGGTGTGGAGCAAGAAGAGCAAGCGGAGCAAGAAGAGCACCTACAGCGGTGTCCCCTTCACCGCCGTGGGGGACAACGAGGCCATGTACTGACCACTGGCCCCTGAGCTCCAGGACTGGCTGCCTGGGAAGCTTCCCGAGCCTGGCTGGGCTGTGAGGACTCTCAGACCCAGGAATGCGCCGCTGGTCGGATCCGCGCTGAGAGGTGAGCGAGGCACCTCCAACTTCCCAGCTCCTGCATCCAACGATCCCCCTCAGTCTGGGGGGGGGGAACTCGGGTTTATTGTTAATTTTGGGATTATTTTTGCTCTTAAGCGGGGGGTTGGGGGGAGCTGTGCTAAAGCAGGGCATGGTTTGTGTCTTCTGCTTGGCCAAAAGCCAGCCCCAGCCATTAAAGCAAAAGTGTCACCTTCTGTAGCATCTCCTGGGCTTTCTCTGCAAGGTACAAGGTGGAACTGCTCTCCAAGAGCTCCTGGAGGAGCTGAAGCCTTCCAAAACCCCTTTTTTGGGAGAAGGGACAGCGTGGGCATCGATGACTTGTGGCGATCCCATCACAGGGTCCAACCCAGGCAGCATCTCCCAGTTGGGGCTCTCCCGACAAAATGGGTTCAAATTAGGATGGTTTGACCATTTTTAGTGCTTTTGGGGTGGGTTTTTTTCAGGGAATGAACCCCCAGCTTGGCTCAGCAAATCCAGCCCAGCTGCCCAGGGAGATTCTTTGGAAAAAAAGGGAAGGACTTAACGTGCAGTTGTTGTCTGGCTTTTTTAATCAGGAGAGGTGGATTGCCCTAAATATTCCGTGAGGAGATTAATAGCTAAGAGCCTTGGGGGGGGGTTTATTTTTCCTGGGAGGAGATTAAAATTCCAGGAAGATATCTCCTCCAGATTATTAAACTCCTAAATTTGTGCTACTCTTGGATCTTGCACACGTTGCTAATTCCCTAACACTGCTGTCAGCGTTCCTGGGCTGGCCTGATGGATCCAGGCATCTTGGTAATTGTCCTGGAAACGCTGGGAGACTCCGGATCCACGAAATAGATTGGCAAAATTTCCTCCATCCTGTTTCTGCCTGGTGCATTATTTTTTTTTTTTTTGTTGTCTGAAGGCTCAGGAGCTGTCTGGCCTGGATGATCTTGGGAGGTATAAAATTCCCTCGGGAGAGATGGGATTGTATTTTTGTACTTTTTAAGGAATTTTTAGGGGTGGTTTAAAGGAGCAGCGGAATCTCCTCGTGACAGCACCCCTTGGGGTTGGCACTTCTTCTAGGTGGCTCCTTCTCCACTTGGCCAAGCTCTTAGTCCTGATTTTATTGAAGGAAAACTTCCAGAAAAAATACCAGGTTGGATGGGGTTGGAGCGACGTGGGATGGTGGAAGTTGTCCCACGGCAAGAGGATGGAACAGGATGGGCTTTAAGATCCCATCCAAGCCAAACCATCCTGGGATTTTAGGAGCTCAGGGAGGGGGTTTTAGCTCTGTTGTTGTCCAAGAGGCCTCTCCATAGCCCTGAGGCATCACCACAGCAGATTCCGGATCCTCCTTGCAGCAAGGGGCCATCTGGAGCATCCAGACTTCCCACGTCATCTTCCCGGCTGCTTGGCGTGGGAGCGGGAAGGGAAGGAGGGGTTGGGGTCTCAGAAAAGGCCACTTTGCCCTTAAAACATCCCAGCAGCATCTTCCCACCATCCTAAAAAACGTGGGATGCCACCACAGACGTCTCCGAGCTGGAGAGGGATTTATTTAGGAGAAGCCGTCGCGTTCCGCATCGCCCAACCCCGGCGTTGGCCAAGGGGTTGTGTTTTGTGGGATTGGGATGATTTCCCTAATTCCAGGGTTTTATGTTGGGTTTGTTTCGGTTTTTTTTAATTTGTACATGGATCCTCACCTTTTATGGATTAAAAAGCACTGATTCAAATCCAGTTTTGTAGCACTTTTGTTGGGAATTACGGGTGCACAACCCGTGAGGGGAAACAAACCTTGGTTGATCCTCCAAAAGAGCCAATTTTGGGTCATTTTTACGCATATCCGGAGCTGTGGAGACTGGGAGAGATCCTTTGGATCCAGAATGGGCTGCTCCAGGCAAACCAAGGTCCCAAGCATCCAAATTAAATTGGTGAGCCCTGGTCTCCATTTCCAGTGTGGTGAAAGTGGAGGTGGTGGCTTTGTCACATGGGAAGTGAAGGGTGGGGCTCAGATTGGATCCCTTGGGGCCTTTTCTCCCAGGAAAAAAAAAAGGGGCATTGGTCAAAAAGGTCATTTTTGCTTCACACAGCAGGTTTTAAACTGCTTTTTTTGGGTTTCCATAAAGGATTTCCAATCCCTTTTTTTTTTTTTTTGGAAGAGCTAAGTGGGAATTCAGGCTGGAAAACAGCAAATCCTTGGCATGGGACCCCCTATTTTCCCTTGGGACCTGGACACCATCCTGGGAAGATGACCAAGCCCATGGATTTGGGGCTGGATTATGGAAACATGCATCCCCCATGAGAAAAGTGGGTTTTTAAATGGGAAAAAAAAAAAAAAACAGGACCAGGACTTCCATAATTTGATTTATTTATGGAATGTGGTGGGAGCATTTTAGTCCCGTCTACCAAGCTGGGGTTAAAACAGCATCCAGCTTTCTTTTTTTTTTTGGGACACAGTTTCAGAATTTAAGGAGTTTCCCTTTCCATCAGCTCTGCTGTGCCAGATTTTGGAAGCCACCCACAGGGAAGTCGTTGTGCTGCAGAAGATCCTTTTCCCACCCACGTTCAGTGGATGTGGGAAACTCGTGACTCCGGAGCTGGGATCACCTCCCCCTCCAGTGACGTGTGCTCAGATGGGATCTGTGCTCCATCAGCAAGAGCCTGGTGCTCCTTCCCTGTTTCCTGAAATCCATGGAGCTGCATCTTTCCATGCTTGTCTTCTCCAGCTTGACCAGGAGGCAGGGGGTTCCTGCAGGGTAAAACGTGGTCAAAAGCACGAAAAATAGGGCAAAAATAACTTTACATTAACCAAGAAGTTGAGGTTTCTCTGTCCGTGCAGAGAGGAGCTCCAGGGAAATCAGGAGTTTGGATCAAGGAATGTTTGGATATCCCAGGCTGGGACCTGTTCATGGAGCTCTTACAACCAGAGGATTTTTGGTATTTTTTTAATCCCTGATGATTTTTAGGGCCCTTGACTCAGAAAACAGCCTGGAAACCTCATCCTGGAGATCCCAGCAAACCCAAGGGAATTCAGCCAATTTTCCGGCCCTTGAGGATGATTTTCCCCCCATTGGAGCTTCACTCTCCATAATAAAAATCTCCCAGACCATGGATCAGCCCTTCCAGCGTGGTGGGAAGGGGTTTGTGGTGGGGGCCAACTTGGGTAAAAACCACAAAAAATAAGGCAAAAATAACTTTCTATTAACCAAGAAGTTGAGGTCTCTCTGTCCCTGCAGAGAGGAGCTCTGGGGGAATCCCAATCCAGGAATGTTTGGATATTCTGGATTGGGACCAGTTCATGGATCTCTTATGAGCAGAGGGGAGATGGAAAGAGGATTTGGGTTTTATTTTTTTAATCCCTAAGGAATTCTAGGGCCTCTGAGTAGGAAAACAGTGGTGGCCACCAGCCTGGAAAACCCACCCTGCAGAGCCCAGCAAACCCCCAGGGATTCACCCAAATTTCCTGGTTTTTCTCCTCTTGGAGCTTCACCCTCCATAACAAAAACCTCCCAGCCCTTGGATGGGAAGGGGATTTAATTCCCTCCTTCATTGATGGCACAACACAAGAGGAGAAGTTCCCTGTGCTGTCCTTGTCCCTTCGGATCCCGTTGGCACCGTGGCCCACAATGGCTCCTCTGGAGCTGTCACTGGCTCCAAATCCCTGCTCCTGCCTTTCCCCGGGATAACAGAGGGAAAAGAGCTCTGGGGTGGATGTGGTTTGGTGGTGGGACACTGAAGCCATGCAAGCTGCTCTCACTGCTAATAAAATCTGGGATTTTTTAGAAGGATCAGGGGCTGGAGCTGTCACTGGCTCCAAAACCCTGCTCCTGCCTTTCCCCGGGATAACAGAGGGAAAAGAATTCCGGGGTGGATGTGGTTTGGTGGTGGGACACTGGAGCTGTGCAAGCTGCTCTCACTGCTAATAAAATCTGGGATGTTTTAGAAGGATCAGGGGCTGGAGCTGCCTCCAACCACTCCTGGTCCAGGAGCAGGTCATTGGGATTGTCTCAGGAGCAGGATGGGGCAAAGCAGGATTTCTCCTGCTCCGGGATTTCTCCTGCTCTGCCTGTGGGATCCCTTGTCCGGTGCTCCCTCCATCCCGTGGGAATCCTCAGCCCCACCTCTGCCTTCCCGAGCATCCACGTGGAATTCCAGCCTCCTCTGCATCCTGAGCCCACTGGAGGGCAGCAGCTCCCTGTGCAATGCACCCACTGCCCACAGCCCTCCCCCTGCCCAAAATCTGCCCAGCGAGGGGCCCCCCCCCTCACGCTGGCACCCAAGGGTGAGCACAGGTGTCCCTGGGGTGCTTTGGAGCCCAGTGCATCCCAAAAAAATGGCACAAAGAGCAGTTTTTATCCCTATATCCCGCAAAATCCTTCTGGGGAAAGCGTGCAAGGAGTGGAGCCAAGCGTTGCAATGCAGCTACGCCCTGAGCTCGTAGCAAACTCCATCCATCCCATAAAAAAAGGGGTGGAATTTTCCTGGAAGCACTGGGAGCACCACCCTGCTCCTAAAAGCTGGGCCTCATCCCCCTGTAGGGCCGCAGAGAGGGATTTGATCCCCTGGGCTGATCCTAAAAGCTCTGCCAAGGTGCTCTCCGAGATTTCCAAGGTCAAGTCTTGGCCTGAGGTCCCCTCCTGGCCCCAGGTCCCTTCCTGGCCCAAGGTCCCTTCCTGGCCCGAGGTCCCTTCCTGGCCCGAGGTCCCTTCCTGGCCTTGTCCTCCCAGGACCTTGGAGGTACAAAATCCCTTCTGTGTTACCTCAGGTGGCACCAAACACCGGGAAGTTCATCAGGGCCACCAAGAGGGACTTCATCAGAGCCACCAGGGCTGGGGAGCTCAGCTGGAGGACTGGGACCTGCAGGGGTGACAGCAGCGGGTTCGGGAATGACGATGGCACCGGGAGGAGCTGCACTAGAGGGCACAGTTGGCACACGCTGGCTCCTGTTCTCCACATCCCTTCCTCACCCTGAGCCACCCCGGTCCCAATCCCATATTGTCACTTTCGGGACACGGGTGTAGCTCCACGTCCTCTGGTCACCCTTGGGAGTCACGTGGGTGGGGGTTCAGGTGCACCCAAGGGTGCTCAGCTCCAGGAATTCCCTTGGTGCTGCCCGACAGCCTCTGCCCAGCTGGGGTGGGAGGGGAGGTGCCACCAGCAGGGACCTGCCGGTCCCCAAGGCCCCTCATCCTCAGCTGCTTCCTGCTGGGAGCAAAAGCTGGGATGGGGATAACCCCTTATCCCATGCCATGGGTGATCCGTGGGGAGTGCTTGACCACCTTCCCATGCATGGGAACAAGTGGGATAACTTGGGGATAACCCCTTATCCCATCCCCATCCCCATCCCCATCCCCATCCCCATCCCCATCCCCATCCCCATCCCCATCCCATCCCATCCCATCCCATCCCATCCTCATCCCCCTGGCGAGTGCTGGACCATATTCCCACAGATGGGAACAAGTGTTTCCCGTGTGGAAGCAGTTTAGACCTGGCCCAGGTGGAGCTGGCCTGGCAGCGGGACAGGGGTGGAGAAGGGAATCTCCTTGGATCCCTATTTTCTGTAGGATATCGGTGTTTTTGAAGGGTCTGCGCTCTGTAGTCCAAAAGAGGAGGATGGAGGGTCATGGGATAGGGAAATGGGGGATTGTGGTGGGAAGAAGGGAATTTTAAGGACCTGGAAGTCAGTGGGGACACCGTCATGGCTCAGGTAAAGCCCAGATGGTGTCACCTCGCTCTGCATGGCTGGATCACAGGATCATGGAATGGTCTGGCTTGAGATCCATCCCATTCCAACCCCCTCCATGGACAGGGACACCTTTCCCTATCCCAGAGCTTCATCCAGCCCAGCCTCGAGCACTTCCAGGGGTGGGGCATCCACAATTTCTCTGGACAATCCTGTGTGGCTGGGCCAGGCAGGGATTTGCCTTTGGATC
The DNA here is from genome assembly GCA_026261815.1 of Monarcha castaneiventris obscurior. Classification (NCBI taxonomy): domain Eukaryota; kingdom Metazoa; phylum Chordata; class Aves; order Passeriformes; family Monarchidae; genus Monarcha; species Monarcha castaneiventris. Next base: position 526,554 of record JAMPIT010000885.1, on the reverse strand, counting down.
CGGCTCAGCTCCTGGAAACCTGGAAAAACCAAACCTTGGAGCAGCTGGAAAATCTTCCTCTGCAACACCCAGCGGTGCTTTGGGATGAGACTCCTGCACCTCCTCTTCCCTTTTTCTCCGACTCCAGCTATGCCCTTAGACTCCCCCAACAATCCCATCCTATTTTTTTTTCCCATCTCAGGAGCAATCCTCTTTTTCCCTGCAGCCACTCTTTCGTTGGGGTCCGGCCTTTAATGGGAAGGACAGAACGGAGGCGTTCGGAAATGGCTCCTGAATCTTTAATAAAGCAAACATTGCCTGGGCCATAAACATGGGATGACATCTCCAGAGGCTCCCAGGATTCCTTACTTAACTCTGCCGTAATGGCTTTAATGGCCCGGCAGGGAGCTGAGGTGAAAGTCCTATTAAAAAATGGATTCCCGAATTTAATTGAGGCTCCATCTGTGGGGAAAGACGGAGGAGAGTTCACTCCACAAGAGAGCTGGGATAAAAAAAAACCCCACTTCTGCAGCAATTCCCAGCCCAAGTGGTGGCCCTGGGAATGTGGGATATTCAGCGGTGCCTCCCTGGGGGACACCAGCAGCTCCCTGGGATTGTGCCTTGCCTGAGAGGGGACATCCCAGTTTGGATGTTCCCTTTGCAGGACAGGGGATGAGGTTCCACAAAGCTCAGCGGGAAGTGCTGGAAGTGCCTCCATCCGTACTGGGAAGCACTGACCTCACTGGAGGGATGAGGGATTTTCATCCTTCCTGTCCGACCTGCACGTGGCCTTCCAGAGACCCTTCAGTGTCCAGCTATTCCCATTGGATTCCTGGTCCCATCCACATTGGTATTGTCAATCCATTTGTTCCAATCCCATCAATATCCATTCATCCATCAATCCATTAATTCACCTCTATCAGTTATCTATCCACCAATCCAGTTCCCTATTTATCCATCCATCCATCCATCCATCCATCCATCCATCCATCCATCCATCCATCCATCCATCCATCCATCCATCCATCCTTCTATCCATGGACCCACCCACTTCCATCCTTCCATTGATCCATCGCTCCATCCATCTATTTTCCCATCTATCCCAAGCTTTTCCCCACCCCAGGGAAGCTTTGCACACTGAGACCTTTGTGGGTCACCAGGGATGAGCACAACATTCCAGCTGGGAGACATCCCAGTGTCCTGGATCATCATTATCCAAAGTTTAACACCCAGAGACGGGGTTACTTTTCCCAAAAAAAACCGTTGGAAGGTGAATGAACAAGGGGACAAGCAGACAAGAAGCAGATGGATGGAAAGGAAGAATGAAATATTTGGGATCAGGCTGGGAGATCAGTGGGAATCAGCCACGGATTAGTGAGGAAGAGGAGTTGGGAAAGGAGGAATTCGCTCCTCCATTAGTGAGGAAGAGGAGTTGGGAAAGGAGGAATTCGCTCCGCCATTAGTGAGGAAGAGGAGTTGGGAAAGGAGGAATTCACTTCTCCATTAGTGAGGAAGAGGAGTTGGGAAAGGAGGAATTCGGTCCTTCCTCCCCCCCTCCTGCTCCTGGCGAGCCCCACCCTGAGTCAGCAGCTCTGCCGAGGTCACGCCACCCACGCTATTAATTGGATTAATAAAGATGTTTGTCATGGAGGTAATTAGCCGCTAATTGGGGATGACAAGGTTGTCAGGCTTTGTCCCTCCAAGGGACAATTTCCCGTTCCAGGCCCTCCCCTTTCCCAACACGCTCCGAGTCAATGGCATTAATTAAAAATCACGGAGTCCATAACCTTGTGCTGCCGAGCCCTGGGGAAATTCCCACCTCCGGAGCCCGGGGGACAGGGCAGGGTGGTGGCATTGTCACCTCCAGCCGCCAGCTCAGCTGAGTATCCCAACTTTTTGAAGGAAAACCAAGCTGCAACTCCCATAACACTCAGGTATCATTTTCTTCCAGGCAGGGAAAAGCTCTTTGGAAAATGTTTCGTTCAAAGAAAATCCCCTGAGGAAAGATCTCAGCCCGATGATATCTCAGGGATGAGACATTCCCATTCTGCCCAGATTTTCCCTGCCCTTTCCCTGAAGTGAATCCCTGTCGGTCACCAGCTGTGGATTGTCTCTGCCTCTCCCAGGAGTCCTTTTTTAGTGGGAATGGCCGAAGTGTATCCAAAATAATTCCAAACCTGTTGCCTCATAGGGCCAGAAATCCCTGGGACAATCCTGCCCAGCTGGATACGGAATCCTGGAATGCTCTGCACAGCTGGATGCTGCACAGCTGGATGCTGAGCTGGGCATGGATCCTATATAGGGATGAGGAGCCTGGCACAGCTGGATGTGGCTCTGGCACAGCTGGAAAGTGAATCCAGAACATCTGGATGCTGAGCTCCACATGGGAATCCAGAGCCTGCCACAGCTGGATACAGAATCCAGCCCAGCCCTGCACATCTGGATGCAGCCCAATCCTGCAGGAAGTCAGGTGCCGCCTCAACACCTCCACAGCCTGGAAGTGGCTGAATTTTCAGGATCAAACAAATCCAGGTTTAACCGGGAGAACGGAGCTATTCCCATGGTGTGGGATGTGAGGAAAACCAGGGAGTCACCGCCGGGCAAAGCTCAAAAATTTCCAGCAGGTGGGACTGGGAGAGTTGGGAATTCAGTGCTTGTTCCCACAAAAAAAAGCTGGTTGGGATGGGAGGTGACTCAAAGCTTGGAGAAAACAGGGAGGGTTCTGTGGCATGCAAGGATCTGGGCAGGTTTTCCTTGGATTCAGGTCAGCCCTGCCTGAAAATTTGGCTTTTCCCGTGCCTGGTTTGCTTGGAGCCCCTAAATCCCTTGGATTTGCTCCACAGGGATGGGAAACTGAGGCACGTGGGGGCAGCTCTGCTGCTGCCCCTTATCTTTTATCTTCCCTAATCACCAGGCTGAGGGATGGGAGATGTTCCCTCAGCTTTTTATGGGATACAATCCCATCATTTAATCCTTGCTGAGCCCAAATCTGCCTCCCTGCCCTGGGTCCATGTGCTGGAAAACACAGATAGATTAAAGAGGATATTAAATGACAGGAACAGCCATTAAAAGTTGCCATCCACATGGAATGCTGCTTGGATAATGATCCTACAGAGACTTGGAATTCTGAATTACCCAGTTTGGGATGTGTTGACTTTATCCCGATTTTTTTAATACATATATTTTTTTTTTCAATCTTTCCTTTAAATCAGGCCGAGGCAAACACGATTATTCCTGTGGGTTGAGTATCCCAAAATAGCCTTTTCCCTTCCCTATCCACAGGGAAACGCTGCAGGTGTTGTGTCATCCTGATGTTTTTTTCCAGCAAAACTCAGCAGAAAGGGATGGGAAAAGAAGCTGGAAAAGTGGGAAGCTGATCCAGCTGGATTTCTATCCTGATACCCTGACAGATGATGGAAAGAAGGGTTTTGATCCCTGAACCTGCCTGTTCCAAGAGGTTTGGGCTCTGCTTTCCCTGTTTTTCTCCACAGAAAGGAAGGAAAAGGATGAAAACATGATTGGAGAAAAGAGATCAGGCTCAGGAAGATTCCAAGGCTCATCCCCAACGGATGAAAGGTGAAAAGGAAAATAGGGAAGAACCAGCAGCGCTGTTTCCCAAATTCCTCTGGGAACCCCTGCAGTGGATGGGGAGGCCACAGGGATATCACAAGCTCTGGAATGTTGCTGTTCCCTGCTTTTTAAGCCAGGAGCTGCTTTCGGAAAACTCTGGAATGAGAAGGGCAGGAGGCTCCGAGGAAAATCACAGCAAGAGTGATAAATCCTTGGAGTGGGTCTGATGACATAATAATGGTGCTGTGATGTCATCCCAATCCTTCCCATCGATTTTTCCTTCCTTTTTTCCCACTTTTCCTCTGGCTGAACTGGATTTTCCCATCCATTACCCTGCCCAAGCCCACGCAGACTCTGCTCCTGCGGCTCATTAGGTCCGGAGGCATCGATTGATCCCAACGAAGGAAGAGGGTGGAAAAGAGGAATTCTTGTGTGGATGCAGCATCCTGGGTGTCCCCTCTCCAGGGAGACCCTTCCTGAGGCGCCAGGATGCTCCTGGGAGCTGGGAATGCCAGTTGGGCTCTTAAACCTCACCCAGAGGGAACAGGAGGGTCTCGGCTCAGAGCTGGGCTGGAATTTTGTGCTCCTGTTCCATGAGCTCAGGATGGTTTTGGGAAGGACCTTTAAAGGTCATCCAGCCCAATTCCCTGCAATAATCAGGGATACTTTCATTAGATCGGGTTGTTCAGAGCCTCATCCCACTCTTTCCACATTTTCCCTTTGAATGGAAAAATTTTCTCTTTTCCCCCCTCCAAATCCAGCTCAACGTTCCCATTGGAGCTGCTCTCCCATTCCATGAGGAATCCAAGCTGGAACCCCAGCACCTTCCCCCTCACCTTGCAGGATTTTCCCTCTCCCAGCATTCCAGCTTCAGCAGGAAAAGTGCCAGGCGAGCCGGCTCCTCCGGGGCAGACAGAATTCCATCAGAAATGCAAGGACAAGCATTAATCCCGAGGCTCCGTGGAGCCCGGCTCTGCCAAGGAGCAGGGAGCAGCTTCCCAGCAGGATCCCTTCTCCAACCCCACTGTCCCTCTCCACCACCCCTTTTCCAGCCTCAGGGATGGAGGGAAAAGCAGGAATCCCCCTCATATCCAGCTTTCCAAGGAAGCAAAACCCATCCCACCACTGGGGTGTTGCCCGGAAGAGTTTCACATCCAAAATCTGGGAATAAAAACATGGATGTGAAGATGATTCCTGGCAGGTTTGGAAGCACTGAAACCACGCCAAGCCCTGGGGAGCTTGAATCCCACCAGGATGTCCCAATTTCCTGGGAACAGCTCCTCCTTTCCTTGCTCTGTCCCCATTCCCAGGCTTTCAGAGCCTTGGGGAAAGTCCATGGATGCCAAGCTCAACTGGGAGAGGAAAAAACAGGGAGCAAGGAGCAGCTGATGGATCGGCCGAGCTGCTGCCAGCGATTTCCTGCCGGGAAAATTCATCCATCAGCCCGGCACGAGCCCAGGAGTCACCGGCAGCTGGAGCCGCCAGCTGTGGAGCACATCTGGCACAGGGGCAGGGGGACATCCCTGTCCCAGAAAACCCCTGGAATTATCCTGATATCCAGGACAAAAGCACTCATCTGGGGAATGGAGCAGCAGTGAAGGATTGCAGCTGGCGCAAGGATCCCACCTTGGGATGAGGGTGGGGATGAGATGGGATTTTTCACCCCGAATCCCAATAGATGCAATCCAGGGATGAGGAGGGACAGGGATGTCACGCACTGGGATCCACTGGTGGCTCAAGGAATTCTGGGATGCCCGCAGGGTTTGGGAATGGTGTTCCCAATTCAGCACCCAGGGCTGAGCGAGGCCTTTGGAGCCTTTTCTGTCCCTATGGATCACGGACACATTGCTGGGGACATGGAATCTCCACCCTGGAGCATCTCCTCATCCTGGCTGTGGTTTTCCAGCCCCATTTTTTCCCTGGAGCTCACCAGATCCTACTGAAAAATCCCAGAGAGCTCTGGGATTCATCTTCTCACCCCTTCTTTACCATCCTTTGCTTTTCCCTCCCTTCCTGATGCTGTGTTGGGATCCCATTTCCACACCTCCCTGGAAAACCTCCAAGGGACACATTCCGAGCCGGGAGGGCTTGGAATGGGCACTTTGGAATTCCCACCCAGGCAGAATTTGAGGAAAACCCCTCCAATTCCTGTGTGTGCTCAGTCCTCGCTTCCATGGATGAGCTTTTCCTGCAGGAGAGGGGCTGGATCCGACTCCGAGAGTGCAAATTCCCTGAAAAAGTGCTGTGTGTGCAAATCCATGTGCAGATGGTCCCTGCAGCCGGCTGCTCCCTCATGGAGCGTTTTTAGGGATGCATGGATGCCCCACAGAGGGATGCAGGGGGTTATGGAATGTGCTCCTTTAAGAGGGAACGGGGATTTTTGTGGAGCTGGCACTTTGGAGCGTGGAATGTTAAGGCTGCAGTGGGAATCGCTCCCTGATATTGAACAGGTAAATAAAGCTTGGGAAAAGCCTCTGGAAATGGGCTGTGGATGAAGCAGAATTCCCGGGAGTGTCTTTAACCCCCACTCCCAGCCCCACAGCAGGGAGCCCTGAGCAGCTCCCGATGCTCTTAACCCTTTCCTCATCCTTCAGAATCCTGGAATCATAAAATTCCCGTGCAAGACTCGGATCAGGAGGGGCAGGACCAGAGAGGTCCAGCTCAGCAGAGTGGGAATGGTAAGGAATAATCCTGGGGATCTGCACACTCCCAAAATTCCCTGCTTTGCTTTGGGAGCAGCCTTTGGAGAGGGAAAATCCAGGATTTTGGAGATTGGAGTGGTCTGTGTCCTGCAGCAAATCCTGGAAGTCTGAAATCCTTCCTGCAACTCAGGCACGAGGTAGGGATAAATCCTATTTTTTTCCAAAGCTTCCAGCAGCAGGAGAAAGTCTCCTTCCAGTCTGGGAAATGAATCCCAAAATCCTGCCCTCTTCCCAAATCCTTCCCACTCATCTCACCCCTCACCTTACCCCTCCCCATGGAATGTTTTCCTTGTGCCCATCCTCACTCGTGATAACCAGGAAGGATTTTTGTGGCCTGAGCAGATTTTCACGGATTTCAACTGGAAAAATCTGGATGATGCTACCCAACATCTCCAGATGAGCACCACTGCTCCTATTCCTACAATCCAAAAAAATCCACAGCTGGAAAAGTCCCAACCACATTCCCCCAATCCTATATTTATGGAGTGGAAACAAGCTCATGATCCCACTCTTCCTCCACGATCCTACCTGGATGTAAAACATTCTAATTCCACTGAAAGGGAATCATGGCCGATATTTTATTGGGATTTTCACATCTCCTCAGGAATCCATTTGTGGAATTTTTCCTGGATTGTCCCCACACACCTGGAGGCCCTCAGTTGTGGGATTTGGGTGGATTCATGGTGGATTTCCTTCAGGAATATCCAAAGAAAATACGATTTTTTTTTAATGGGAAAAAAAGGAAAAGAGAAATGAAAATAAAAGTGAAAACCCTCCAGAACTTGAATAAGAAGGAGCTGGGAATTGGAATTTGTTATTAAAAAAAAATTCCCGGAAAAAAAGTGGTGTTTGGCTGGACTTTAAAAACCCAAATTCCACAGATATTCCAATGAATTTATGATTCCATAGTATTATTTCTGTGTCAGTTTTTAAAACCATGTGGTTTCCTCTGGTGGCTTTTTAGGAAGTGTTTTCATTTAGGAAAAACTTGGGAATCAAGGCCGTTTCATTTTCTCATGGAAAACAGAGAATTTCAGGAAAAATAAAGATGAAGGAGAGAAAATCCCACCTGAGATAAATCCAAGGATTTTTGTGCCTTTATTAATGGATTTTTAATTAATTCAGGAGTGAAAATGGTGCTGGCCTGATCCAGCCTGGAATTTGGTGGGATTAAAATCTGCAGTGATGTTACCTCAGGGCAGGGGAAATTTTTTTGTGGATTCACTCTGGGTTTTTCCATCCTAAACCCAAGGGAAGCGATGTCCAGAGGAAAGTTTTCCCTCTTCTCATGTGATCCTGCTGCCAACTGACACCTGGAATTCCAACCAGCTCAGCAGAACGGACACAAAATCCCCGGAATCGATGGGGGTGGATTGGGAATGAGACATTTGGGGGTGATGCCTCCACTTTTTCCCAAAAATGTGAGAGATCCATCCCAGGAACTTCCTGGGTTGTGGAAAAGCCGTGAGGGCATGGAAAACCTCAGGAAGGTTTGGGTTTTCTGGATTCTTGGGATTGAAGCAACCCATCTTCTCCTGGGATGGAAAACCCAGGTTTCCAATGGATTCTCCATTTGGAGAATTCCCTGCCATCAACCATCTCTCCATCACCCCAATTCCTGACCTGATTCCAGCTGATTTGCAGGAGAATCAAAATATCTGGATTTGGAAGGGATCCATAAGGATCATCGAGTCCAACTCCTGGCCCTGCACAGGAAATCTCCAAGAATTCCACCATGAGAGCGTTTTCCAAACTTTTCCTGAGCTCCGGCAGCTTTGGAGCTGTGACCATTCCCTGGGGATCCTGTTCCAAGGAGGGGATGCCTCCATGGATTTATCCTCCAGGATTGCAGCATCATCCCGTTGTCCCTGGCTCTAACTTGGCGTCACCCCCTGCATTCCCACCATTTCCCAGCATTTCCAAAGGCTCTGGAAGTGGGGCTGTGTCTAATTTTGGTCATTCCAGGATAGCTGGAGACTTCCCACACCGAGCCCCTCAGATGTGACATGGACACATCCCAAAAAACCTGATGGTGACACAACTCCAACTCCACCATATCCCATGGGAAGCCTCCATCCTTCCCTGAAGCCTTTCCCAGCTGCTCCAGCTCCTCATTTGCAGGCCAGGATTACACAGGAATTTTCATCCCAGTATTTCTCAGCAGCTCTGCTGGGAATCCTCCTCCTCCTCCTCCCCACCACTTCTCCCTTTTCCTGCCCTCCATTCCAGGGGTTTTTGGCACAGCAAAGCCAAAGAAACCTGAGCAGCTCCTGAGGACTCCACAAAACCACCTGGATCTGTTTTTGTCCAGGAGGTGAATCCCAAAATATTTCCTTTCTGGGTGTTTCAACCCTTTTCCGAAACCACCAGACTCTGGAATGGGAATTGCCAATGATAAAGAACAGGAAGAGGAGCTGGATTTAGGAGCACAATTTAGGGAATGGCTGATCCCAAAGTTCTCCTTTTGTCTCCCTCCTGAAGGTCCCATCTCTCTCCCTCTGGGACACCACTTGGATCGGGGACTGTCCCCAGAATTCCTGCTTTAGGGACGTAGGAAACAGTGTCCTGAACATCCCAATCCCAAGGTGCTCCTCAGCAGGAGCCTGCTGGACAAATGTCCCCAAGACACTTCCAGAGGGGACACTCAGCCAAGTGCCACCTATCCCAGATCCACTCCTAGGAAAATTCAGGGATGAGCCCATCCAAAATTCCTTGCACTTCTTGTTTTCCCTCTTCCCTCCCCTCCGCCCATCCAGGATGTCACACACAGCGTTGTCCTTGAGACGTCCCCCAGATCCTGCTGAGGAACCAATTCCCGAGCTGCTGACTTGGCTGCGCCGAGGAATTTTGGGAGCAGCTTCCCCACCTGGGCTCTGGAAGCTGAAATCCAACACCAGGCTGACCCTTGGAATGGAGCTGAGTGTCCTGTCCCTGCCAGGACGCTGCTCCCAATTCCCGTGGTGGGACCAGGCCAAGCTTTTCAAACATTCCCACTCCTTTTTCAGACCTGCTTGGACCGAGGAAAAGTGGGAAGACCCTTTCCTGGACAAAATTCCTTGGATTTTGATGCAGTTTAACGCTGCCCTCAGTGCCTTTGCCAAGAGCATCGCTGGCTCCTTGTCCAAGCCCTGGAATGAGAAGATCCATAGGGTCCTGTTTTCCTGGTTTTTGGCCAAGATGAATCCCTTGTTTCATGCCAGGGCTCAGAACGCTGCTCTCATTCCATGGAACACATTCCAGGATTTCCTGCCTCGTATCCAGGAGCAGCCTGGGAATGCTGTGCCCGGAGGGAAGAGGCCCTGCCATGCCAAGTGCGATGTTGGAATGTTTTATCCTGGATTAAAGCTCCTCCATGAGAGCTGCTCCTGCAGCGTGTCCAGACTCCGGAGTGGGAAGAGGAGGAGAGACCCCACAGGAGATGGGGAATTCCTGGGAGGGTCCTGGCAGGGCAGATCCAGCCATGTTCCCTCTCCAAGTGCCTTTCCCAGGCAGGAAAAGCTGGATCGAGCACCCAGATTCATCTCCCCATCCCTCTCCAACTTCCCAGGAGGAAAAATTCCCTGGTGCCTCAACCCCAAGTCAGACACAACTGGATCAGAGTCATTCCTTGATTTGCCTTGTTCCTCCTGCTCCCTACATCCACCCCTTTTCCCTTGGCAGTCACTGAGTTCCCAATGGGAGCCGGTGCTGTAGGGACACCCTGGGAATTCCTTAAACACCATGAACCTGTTTTTTTTTCCCTAATTCATCCCTAATTTATGGAACAGGGATAATAATTCTATTTCCTTCTCCTTTATGGAGACATTTCCTGCCCACGCTGGTGGATTTTCCTCTCTGAAGAGGAAAAATTGGAAGTGGAGATGGATCAGGTCCCATCTCACCATCCTGCTCCACATCTGCTGGAAGATTTCTTCTTTTATGGGAAAATTTAAATCCCTTTGTCATAAAGACACGGAAACCTTTGGAGGGAGACACACAGGAAATGTTTCCAGTTCTTTCCAGAGGTTTGGAAAACCTCCTCAAAAGCAGGGATTTGCCAAAGTAGCCCCATTTTTGGTCAGCGAGAGGATTTGAATGGTGAGAGATAAATCTTGGAATCAGGGAATGGTTTGGGGTCATGGAAGATCCTGGAATTCCACCCCTTTCCATGGGCAGGGACACCTCCCACTATCCCAGGTTGTTCCAAACCCCATCCAACCTGGCCTTGGACACTTCCAGGGATGGAGCAGCCACAGCTTCTCTGGGCAACCTGTGCCAGGGTCTCACCACCCTCTGAGTAAGGAATTTCTTCCTAATTTGAAGTTTTTCCCAAAAAAAAGGGAAAACCAGGGCCACCAGAATATCTCCAAACCACAGAACAGGATGTTTTTCCCTTGATTTGTTTGGAACAGGAGAAATCAGTGGCCTAAACTCACGGCTGAATCAGGACAAGCAGGGAAAAAGCAGGAAAAATGAATCCCCAGGAGCTGCCTTGAAAACTTCACCCCTTAAACAGCCATAAAAAAGGGCTCCCAACCCTCCAGGCTCCTTCCCCACTTCCCTGCATGGAAATAATTCCTTTTCACTTCTAAAGGGTCAAAGTTTAGTCCCTCCAAAACTAAAAAATCAAAATAATTCCAGGTGGGGGGAAAAAAAAAAAAATCCTCGCTGTGCTTTGCTGGCAGAAAACAGCGAGGGGTGAGGGGTGAGGGAAAAAAAATCAATTTGAGCTTGGGTCAGCGGCGTGTGCCAGAGAGACCTTTGGAGCAATGGAGATTAATTTAGTGGGAGAGGGAAGGCAGAGTGGAAAAACAAGGAAGGGGGAGAGGAGAGAGCCCAGCCCCGCTCCAGGGGAGTCAGGGCCAGGTTTGGGATGTGCTGGCTCCTCTCGGAAGATCCCGGTGCTAATTAATCACTGCTTCGTTAGGACACAGATGCAGAAGTGCCAAGTCAGGTGCTGCACTAAAGGAAAAAATCCTTGGAGCTGCTGTGTCCCAAAGCCACCTTCCCCAGGAAAAAGGGCCTGGATGTGATCCCTCCTGTTTGTCCCTGCTGGAAACCCTTTCCCAGACTTTTTTGTGGGATCAAATGGGGTTTTTTAATCCCCAGCTGAAGGTGAGGGTCCAGCAGCCACAAGGACCTCACCTGGAGCAGAGCTGGGATCTCTGTGGATAAAGGGAAGTCTGGACAGCTCCGGAGCCACTGGAAGCTCCTTAACGTCAGGAGGGATGGATCCATCACTCATCTCCACCTGTCAAAAGCATCATCCCTGGATTAGGCGTTGCTATAATTGGAGAGGGATAATAACCCCTAATCCAACGTCTGTCCCAGCCTTGGAGCATCCCAGTGGGAGATGAGCTCCCGAAAATCTGTCCTGCTCACCTCGGCCCTCCCAGCGGTGGCTTGGGTGACGTGGGCATGGCCCCGAGCTGCTTAAGGGCTTATGGAGCCCAGCTGGCTCCTTAGAGGCACCTTCCAGGGCTTGGGATGGGAAATAGGAATGTTTGATGGGAAAGGGTGGGGGGAACTGAGGCGGAGCAAGGAAAAGGCAAAATTCATTTATCCCAAAAAAGTCGCTCCGCAATGGGATGCAGGAGGCCTGGCCTGTGCCTGCTGGGAATGAGTGATTCATGGACTGATTGATTTTATCCCTAATAACTTCTGGAAGTTATTCCAGGGTGAATTCCGACCGGATTGACCCGGCCATCCAAGGCAATATTGACAAGGATGACAATTGCTCTGGACAGCATCCTAGGAGAACTGGCATGATGGAGAGAAAGAAGGGAAAGACCAAGCCTTGTTTTTCCCCAAAGATGATCCAAAACTGCCAGGAGTTCAAGGAGCAATCCCAAGTGGGAAAGAGGAAGCAAAGGGGGACTCACAGCATTTTCCCATCACTTGGAAAATGCTCTGAGACTGATCCCAGGAGGGGGATTAAGGAGCAACATGGCTCACCAGGATGGATTGGCAGGGATTCGGGAGGACTTTGTCTTCCTCTCCAAGCCAGGAGATGTTTGGTCACTGCCAAGAGCCATCCCAATGTGTGTCCATGGGGAATGTCCCACGTGGATGTGAGAGCCTGGAAGGAAAACTGAAGCAGCTGAATGATCCCATTTTATGGAGCCGAGTTAAACCAGCCCTGTCTTAGAATCCTGGAATGGTTTAGCTTGGAAGGTCCCTTAAATCCCATCTCATTCCACCTCTTTCCATGGGCAGGGACACTTCCCACTCTCCCAGATTGCCCCAGTCATGGATGAAAAGAGAAAAAAACCCTCAGCAAGGAGAAATTTCTGTCTCAACCCCCTTGTGCCTCACAGCAAGAGATAAAGATAAGACCGGCTTAGTGCTGTACTTGAAGCTTTGCTGCTCCAGCCTGGGCCCAAAGCTGGGTCTGACTCTTCCAGGCTCTCAGGAACAGTGGGATCTCACCCAGCTGGAGAGGGAAATATTGCCAGCAAAGCTCCTGTCCAGCAGGATTAATGACTCCTGGAATGACCCCAGGCTTTCCTTGTCCTCGCTCCGCCAATCCCGCAACAGAAATGAGGAAAGACTTTTTTAGTGGTGTTTTTAGGGAAAAAAAACCACCTCCCAAAACACCCAGCGACTCCCCCAAAACCTTTTAATTGAGTCTGAAAAGGATTTAAATGCTTGAGTGGTCGGGAATTGCTTAGAAATTACCTCAGGAGCCACGGGGACTTCCCAGTGTGGGCTCGGTGTCATCGAGCGTTTCTGCCTCGTGACATTCCCAAGGTTTGTTCCTTGTCATTGGACGATGCTCATTCTCCAGGAGACCAGGATCCGGCCCCAAAAGGTGCCAAGCCATGAGCTGAGCAATCAGGATCTCTGGGAATGCAGGCAGAGTGGCTGTGCCTCAGTTTCCCCCGTGTCTAAAGTGAATTAAATTGGGAATGAGGTGGATGGGAGAGAGAGCTCAGTTTAAATATTAGCATTTTAAGCCAAAGCAAAGGCCTATCTTATCCATATCCATATCCATATCCATATCCATATCCATATCCATATCTATATCCATATCCATATCCATATCCATATCCATATCCATATCCATATCCATATCCATATCCAATCTTTATCCATATCTATATCCATATCTACAGATTTATCTGTATCTATATGAATTTCCTCCTCAGATTTAAGCTCAGTATGAAAGCAGCCAAGGAGGAGCTCCCTCTGCTCCCAAGAACTTTGTTCCCTGCTTCCCTTAGGAAGAACACCAAGATCCATAAAACCCAAAGGGGAAAATCGCCTTGAAGAAGGAAAAAAAAAAAAAAAAGAAAAAGAAAGCAAAAGACCCAACTCGATTTGACTTTCATGAGACACCAGTTAATTTTTTTTTTTTTCCAAGCTTTCCAACAAAACAGCCTAAAATCATCTAAAATTAGATACAGGGAATTATTTTATATGGATAGGGAAAAGGTTGTTTGATACCACGACTGTGTAATGGGGAGCTTCTCGGCTTCCCAAACACCTTAAAAAGATGCTTTTGATTTTTTCCCTTTTGTTCGTGTCTTGCCAAATGCTCCACTTAGGATTTAAAGAAAAAATTCTGAGGTGTTCTTAGGCCTGGCTAAGCCCAAGGTAGAGATTTGTTTTAAAATAAAAGCCTGGGTTTTTTTGGGGTTTTTTTTTTTGTTGTGTGCTCTGAAACAACAGAAGATAAATGTAAAATCAATCCCATCATGATGCCATTCCCAGTGCTCCTTGTCCATCCCTCCCAGCAATCAGAGAATCCTTGGGATCAAAAAGACTGGGACTGACAAAAAAAAGACCTCAAACTACAGAGAATCCTTCACGGGTTTGAGCTACAAAATCTTGGGAAAAGAGAAGGAGAAATCTGGAAATCTGCCCTGAAGGTGTTGAAGCCTGTGATGAGCCCACCTGGAGCATCCAGCTCTGGGATCTCCAATGTCAGAAGGATTTGGAGCTGCTGGAGCAGGTCCAGAGGAGGCCACGGAGATGCTCCAAGGGTTGGAGCCCCTCTGCTCTGGAGCCAGGCTGGGAGAAAAGCTGGGAATGTCCAGCCTGGAAAAGAGAAGGCTCTGGGTGAAACCTCAGAGCTCCTTCCAGAGGTTAAAGATACTCCAGGAGAGCTGGAGAGGGACTTTGGACAAGGGCTTGGAGTGACTGGAAAACGGGGAAATGTCTTCCCACTGCCATGGCGCAGGGTTAGGTGGGATATTGGGAAGAAATCCTTCCCTGTGAGAGTTGTGAGGGGCTGGAATGGAATTCCCAGAGAAGCTGTGGCTGCCCCATCCCTGGAAGTGCTCCAGGCCAGGTTGGATGGGGCTTGGAGCAACCTGGAATAGTGGAAGGTGTCCCTGCTCATGGTTGAGGGTTGGAATTCCATGATCTTAAAGGCCCTATCCAAAACCAAACCATTCCATGATTCTCTTTCCACCCTTGTGAGTGGCACGTCAAGGTTTGGGCTGCAACATTTGTACCTCTTCAGGATCTCCTTGGATTGAGGAAGTGGGAAAGTTGAATGTTTGGAATGGTGACAAAGCGTCTGCACCCACAGAGAGGAAAGGTTCCCAGTGGGAAAACTCATCCTCAGGCTCCTGTTGGGATTTCCATCATCCTGCAAGTCCCTGAAAGAACCTTACACTCACGTGGGGTTGTAGAAGGGGTGAAGTCACCACGTGGAGCTGGAAATGTGGGGCAGCTCAGCCGGCTCGGGGACAAAACGTCACCAGGGATCCACGGCACGCAGCCCTGCAGGTGACAAATCCCCTGCCAGCCCCTCAGGTCACTGTCACGGGGCATAGGATGGGTCACAAGGGGCAGGATTTGGGGTTTGGGCAACCTCAGGCACAGCTCGGGGCCGATTTTAGCCAGGGAATCACATGAGGAAAGATTGGGAACAGATTTTGTGGCCAGGAAGGTCCATTGGAGTCTCCCTGAGCTGGTGATGACTCTGGCTGGGTGAGGGTGACACAAGTGACCAGAAATTCCCATCAACTCAGCTCCCTCATGCTGGCAAGGGACCAATCCCACCCATTTAAAGACCTCTTGGAGAGGGAAGAAAGTGAAAGTTCCTTCTTCTGGTTTTGATTTCGTTTCCGCGTGTCAAAACTCCCAGGGGATTAAGATCCACAGGATCCGGATCTAAGCTCCTTATCCATCAGCATTTCTAAATAAAGACCTGATCCACATCCTCCTGCCGCCCACGGAATTGTTCCGCAGGTGGTCACAGATGTGGTCCACGTGATGGGTCCCATGTGAGGACCTGGAAAAGTCCCGGCAGGGTGGGAGGAAGGTCAGACCTTGAGGCTGCAGCTGGGACCATCTGGTTGTGTCGTTGTGACCTCCTGGAAAAGTCCGTTCACGTTCACCTTCCCGAACGCAGAATCACGGGATCATTTAGGGCAGGTTCAGCTTGGACATCAGGAGGAATTTCTTCATGGGAAGAGTGGTCAGGGGCTGCCCAAGGAGGTGGTGAAGTCCCCATTCCTGAAGCTTTCCAAGGAATGACTGGACATGGAACTCAGTGCTCTGGGCCGGTGACAAGGTGGGGATTGGTCCTGGGTTGGACTTTTCCAACCTAAATAATTCCGGGATTCTGGATCTTGAGGGAAGAGAATAAGACAAAAAGAAGGATCACAGCCCTGGATATTTGGAGAGAAGATCTAGGATTGTTTGGACTAATCCCATGGGATGCAGACATGGAAAGAAGAGGGGTCTGTGCCAGCTGATTGCTTTACAAGGAGCACGCCCTCCAAGCTCAAGGGCAGTCAGAGAATCATGGAATGGTTTGGATTGGAAGGAACCTTCAAGATCATCTCATTCCAAACCCCTGCCATGGGCAGGGGCACCTTCCACTATTCCAGGCTGCTCCAAGCCCTGTCCAACCTGGTCTTGAACCCTTCCAGTGATGGGTGAACATCCCAAAGCTTGGACAGTCCAACAAAAGTCAAGCTGGAAGTGTGGCTTGTGGAAAAAAATAATTCAGCAAATCTGGAATCTCCTTACTCCAAACCATCTCCAGAAAAATCCATTCCCACCTGGGTGGAAAACTCTGCTCAGAAACTTCTCCCACCTCTCCTTTCCCACTCCTCATCCTGCCTTCCCACTCTGAACCCTATCCCAGAAATCCAAACAGGCTCAGCACAAACATTGGGCACCAAAATCCCCTGGAAAAACTCCCTGGAACTCGGAAACCACAGCAGCAGAGGTGACCAGCTAATAGAGCCACTGTCCTGGAGACCTCTGTTAGATCCCAAGGAAACCAGGGAAGCCAGGGAAGCGTGGTGCTCTGCCTGTCGTGTCATATTAATGGCCGAGATCATTTAAGCTTGGATAAAACCCACAACTTAATTTTTTTTCCCATTTTTTTTTGGTGCTGGGGTTGTCGCCGCCGCCTTTTCCGGATGATGAATGGTCCTGTTGGAGGCCGCTCCGCTTGTTTGAGCACTGTGGAGTTTTCCAGCCCTCATGCAAAAGAGGAGCCCTGGCCATTTTTCACTCGGAGAGATGAGCGACACGGGAATAAATTTTCCTGCTTAAAATTTGCTGGGCCCAGGGTTTCTCGGGAAGGCAGCTTTGACAGGCTGTCACTTTGTTGGATGTTTGGTGCTCCCGGGATTCTGGGGCCTTTTATTGCTTTTTAAAAGATTCCAAGGAAACAAAAGCCTGGTGCATTATGACATTTAGCAGGGTCGATGTGTGGAGCTGACTCTATCCAGGCATCGCATCCCAACGTGCCAGGTCCTGATCCCACCTTTCCTGAGCCCAGTGTAAATCAGGAAAGGATCTGTGGCAGTGCAGGGATCCCAGGGATTGGGAAAGCTGTAAAGCAAAGGGAGGTGAGATCAGAACAGCTCCAAAAATACAACTCACCTCTGGCTCCTGGACAAGACTGAACGTTCTGCACTTTTCCATGAGGTGGAGATTTTTCCAGGCCTGATAAAGAACGGGAACATCCAGTGCAGGATGCTGGAGCTGGATGAGTTTTATCCAATGATCTCCAAGGATCCTCCCAAACGAGCAATGGCTGAGACCCCCTCTAAGGGAAATATTTTTGTTTTAAAGCTGTAAATTCAGTCTCTGTTGTCTGACTTCACTTTGCCGAACACTTGGACTTTGGTTCAGTTTCCTGGGAAAAGCAGAATTCCCATCGACTCCAGTGCATGATCAGGACATGCTGGGCAGTGGGAATGGTCCATCCAATCCCCCTCACGCTGAGCAATGCCTTAGACAAGTTTTCTCCTTGGAATCTCAGGCACTTTGCAGAAGGAAAACGTGTTCTCTTCCATCTCTGGGGACTCAGCATCCTGAAGACACCGGGATGCACCACAGTGGGATGTAATTCCCACAATCAGGCCCCTCCAGAAGACTGGACCGCTCCATGGAGAGTCAGCAATGGAGGAGGAATGGAACAAACTGGTTTTCCAAGGTTTTTCCTGTTGTTCCAGTTCCTCTCCACACTCCCAGGGAAGAGCCTTTTCCCAATATTTAAACTAAACCTACTCTCAGCTTGAACCCATTCCCCCTTTTCCTGTCACTCCTTGCTCTTGGGAATAGCTTGGCCCCATCTTTCCTGTAAATTCCTTTCAGGAACTGGAAGGCCACAATTTGGTCATCCCAAAGCTTCTCTTTTGCAGGCTGAACGATCCCAATTCATCCTGAGGAAGCTGGGAAATGGGGAAGCACCAGCACCAATTCCCACTTCCCTGGGGCCATCCTCACTCTCCACAGCTGGATGAGGCTGGGCAAGGAGCAGGATCAGTCCCAGGATGAGGAGACTAAGCCAAGCTCTACTCTAAGACCTGTAAAGTGGATAGGAGACACCCCCAGCTCAGGTCAGATCCCGGGAGAGCTTTTTGGGATGAAAGCCAGAGTTTAGGGAAGGCTGGAAACCATCAGCTGTAGGAACAGAATCATCCCAGCCCTGCCTCAGCAGGGATTGTCCCGGGGAGGGGCAGAAAAGGGAACAGAGGATCAATTCCTCCAGGCTGGCCCTGGAGATGGGCACTGGGGGAATGTGGGCTTATAAATTCTTCATGGAATCCTGCAGGGACAGGGATTGGTGTCACTTTAAAAAGTAAACATCGGCAGCCTAATGAATGAGTTATATCCCAGGCGCTCCATTCCAGGAGAGGTATTTAACAGGAACTATTGGATTCTCCGCTATCTCTCTATCTGGAACCAGTGCATTATGACCATTAATGGATTTTTGAGGCTGGATTGATTTTTCATTAATTTGGTAAAAATCTTTTCCCTCTCCCATATAATTCTGTCTTAAAACGCCGGCCCTGACAGAGCGATAAGTCACTCACCTCATAATGCAAGGCTGGCTCATAAATCCCGGGATCTGAGGGCTGTGGGGGAGCAGAAGGAGCTGGGGGAAGGAGGGGGAAAGGGGGAACCTCTGTGGGGCTGGATGGAGCTGCCAGGCAGCTTCCATTCCATGTGGAATAGGAAAGATCCATCAGCAACAGAGCGAGTGGGGATGTGGATGTGATGTTTGTGGGGGCTGATGCTCATCCAAGAGGAGATTCCAGAGGCCACCTCATCTTCCCAAGTCTTGGGTTTATAGGACAGTTCTGGGAAACACTGGGATCCACTCGGTGACCCCTGGTAAGACTGATCCATGTAGTCCCAAAATTGGCAGAGGGGTGGAAATTCCTGGGACTTTGTGGTGTTTATCCCAGAGATTCCTGGCATGGATTTTGACTCTTCCCTGTGTGGTTTCACCTCTTTGCAGAGGGGCAGCCCTGATCCAAGGTTTTTTCTTTCCAAAAGCTGTATCCAGTCCCTGGGGAAGGCAACCAAGCAGAGAAGAGGCAACCCAGGACCTGTTTTCCTGAGGGTGTCTGGGATACTCTGGGACTCTCTGAGATCTTGGATCCAAATTCCAAGGAGCCACAAACTGAGCTCAGGAAGGGTTTGTCTCTATCCTGGTGCATCCAGAAAGAGGTTTTCCCAAAAAATTAATCACATCCTCCCTTGAGTGGCTCATGGAATAAATTCCTGGGGAATCTTCATCCCTCCTTCATCACCCAGATGCTCTGGGTGAGGAGAGAGCTGCCACAGGAAGCCAGAGTGGGAATCCAGGACATCTTGGGAAGAGGTGAAGTGGTTTCTGTGCTCTTCGGAATCTGCTCCCCCCAGCACGATCCCCACAAATTCCCGTGGCTCTGTGGAAAGTGGGAGACCCCCACTTTAATTCCCACTATTGGATTTCCTGCCACATCACCAGAGCATTATCCCCGTTAATGGATTTTTGAGGCCGGATTGATTTTCCATTAATTTGGCCCCCAAGAAAAAGAGGAAATCTTTCTTTTTCCCCCACCCTTTTGTCATCCTGCCTTTAAAAGCACCCCCTGTGCAGCAAGGCAAGGCAGAGCTTCCCATTGGGAAGGAAAAGGTGGAAAACCCACATTCCAGAAATCCTTGGCTCTTCCAGGTGGGAAACAGAGCTTAGCAAGGCTCTGATGAGAGGCTCCAGACACCTCCACACCCATCCAGGTGATCCCTGGCAGCCTCACCAGGGCAAAGTCTCATTCCCCTGCTTCTGATCCAGAGGGGATTCCCTCCAGATCCTATAAAACATCTGGCAGCCTCAGGAAGGAATCCCAGATTCCAGAAAGATGTCACATTGATGTTTCTGTACTGAGCCCACACTGGAATCCTGGAGGGGAAAGGATCAAGAGGTGCCTTGGGGAGGAAAAACCAGAGCCAGGAGCTGAGTTCAGCATCCCAAATCCTATCCAGCGTCCTCACTGACTCCATGTCCCGTGGATTCAGGGATACTGGTCCTGTCCCACCATCTGCAGACCAAAGAGGAGACAGAAAAGCGGCTTCTTTTTTCTCCCAGGGCGGAGATTTTTCTGCATCCACAACATTCCTGGGACAAAGGGCACTGGTATTGCCTTAATACTGGAGTAGAGCTTGTGGTCACAGGGAATCAGTGACTCCAGGTCACATCCAGCCTGGAAAACCCAATGATCCCACTGAAACTGAGTGGAATTTTCTGAGAGGCTGCAAATTCTGCAATTCAGTTCCCATTTTAATGACGTTTTCCTCATTTGGGCACGTTTTGGAGGACAAAAAGCAGAAAACAAGTTGGGATCATAAAAATCTCAGGAAATCAAATCCAAGATCCACTCTTCTCCCTGGAAGACCTGCAAATGAACATCATTTTTTTTAGGGGTGTCCTATCTGGAGGTGAGCAATGTCTCCCAAGAAAAGCTTCTGCTGGCTTCTGGATTATCTTCCAATGGTTGATTAAAACCCATCCTTAATGAAGACTAACGAGCAAATAATCAATACCCCCCAGGTCACCCAGGAATAGATAAGCCTCAATAAGCCCTTGGGGATCAGGGTCTTTATTAAGCAGACAATTAAGAGGGTAATGATTATTTGGGCAATTTAAAATTAGTAAGATGGGATTGCATCCCGTGGAAATGGAAACTGATGAATGGAATCACACGTGGAGTTGGAGTTTTGGGAATGGATTTTAACCAGAGATAGGCAGGAAGGGCCAGCACTCAAAATCCTCATTAATCTCATGGCTAAAAGCCAACTTCGAATTTTCCACAGTTTTTTGTTGGAATCGTAGAATCCAAAGACGTTTTGAAGGAGTCTCCAGCAACCTCCTGTCCAAAGCTCTGCTTAAAGCATCTCAAGGTTGAAGAAAAACTCAGTTTTAAACTTAGACCAGGGTGCTCAGGGTTGGCCTCGTCTGCCAGGGCACAAGGGACAGGATGAGAGGAAACAGCCTCCAACTGCACCAGGCAAGGTTCAAGTTGGGAATCGGGGGGTTCAAGTTGGGAATCGGGGGAATTTCTTCATGGAAAGGGTGGTCAGGCATTGGAAGGGGCTGCCCAGGGAGAGGTGGAGTCTCCATCCCTGGAGGTGTCCAAGGAATGGCTGGAGGGGCACTCAGTGCTCTGGTCTGGGTGACAAATTTGGGATCAGTCCCAGGTAGGATTCAATGATCTTGGAGGTCTTTTTCGAACTCAATGATCCTGTGGTTTTCCAGCTGAGATCTGGATGTGTCCAGGAATGGAGATCCCACATTTTATCCAAGTCCTTGGTCTAACATCTGATCACCTTCAGGAGCAGACACTTTTGGTGTGTAGGGGAAATTCCACGTGGAATATCCTGGGGTTTTGGGAGTTGTGTCTCTCCTGGATTTCATGGAAGACACGACCTCAACTCCCAAACGTATCTCTGTCCTTCATGGGCAGAGATTGGAGCAGGGATTCTGCATCCAGAGCTGGAAAATATCCATGGATCTGTGCAGGTAGAGGGGGATTTGCATGGAATGTTGCCACATCAGAGAAAGGATCTGGACAGGGAGAATGGGACAGAGAAGTTCCATTTTGGGAGGTCTGCTTTAATTGGCTGTCATGGATGATATCCCTGGTTTTTGGACATTCCCACCTGCTCTGAACGAAGCTGGATGGATCACAAGACCATCCTGTGAGGGCTTCCTGCTGCATAAATCCTTTGCCAGTGCAGCTTTCCATGATTTGTCTTTCCATAGAGTGGCACCAATTGCTGTCAAAGCCTCGTAATGATGAGGGATATAAAATCCAAATCCCAAACCAGCTGAGCATCCCTGTGGAACATTCCCGGGTGAGAGGCCATCAAAGGAGGCATCAGTGACAAGTTTGTGTCACCTCAGGATGGCAAAGCACCTTCCTGTCTCCCTTTCCTCTTCCCAGAGAGCTCATTAGAGTGGGAAGCACTGAGGAGGGATCAGACCTGGAGTCAAGAAGTTCCATCAGTCCTCTGAGCCTGGCTTTGATCAGCATAAACCAAAAGTGTGACTGCAGAAAGGCTGGTCTCTAGTTGGGTTCTGGAAAAAAAACCTGGAAAAGAGGGTGGAATAGGCACTAAAGGGTCATGGAGAGGGCTGGAATATCTGCTCTGGAGTCAGGATGGGAGAGCTGGGAGTGTTCAAACTGGAGAAGAGAAAGCTCTGGGGAGAGCTCAGAGCCCCTTTCAGTGCCTAAAGGGGCTCAAGGAGAGCTGGAGCTTGGGACACGGGATGGAGAGACAGGAAAAAGGGGAATGGCTTCAAACTTCCAGAGGGCCAGGTTAGGTGTGATATTGGGAAGGAATTCTTGGCTGGGAGGGTGGTGAGGCCCTGGCACAGGTTGTCCAGGGAAGCTGTGGCTGTTCCATCCCTGGAAGTGTCCCAGGCCAGGTTGGAGAGCGTTTGGAGCAACCTGGGAAAGTAGAAGGTGTCCCTACCCTCAGAACTGGATGTTCCTGAAGGTCCCTTCCAACCCAAACCATTTCACGAGTCCATGGAGTCATTCCTTCTCCTCAGGGTGGGAGTAGCAAGATCCATGTTGCTCTTTCAAGGTTTTGCCTGACCTGGTCCTGAACTCTCAGAGAGTTTGGAGATCCTCCTCCTTCCCAGACATTCCTTCACTCATTCCCTTTGGGAACCCTTTGCCTGATGTCCAACCCAAATCTTTCCTGCTGTGTCATCTTCTAAACCTCCCCACCAGGGACAGAGACACCAAACCCTTCCTTCCCTCTGGCTGCTTTGTTTATTGGATTTGAAATCTGGATTTCTTCTCTTAGCCATTAACAACCTGAATTCCTGCAGGATTTCCCTGTAGTTCCTGCCCTGTCACTCCCTGATTCCGGCTCTTTGTCTTGGAATTCATCCCCTTTGCCCCAAACTGGATCCTCCACCAACATTTCTCATTTCTGCTCCCTGTACTTTTCCCATCCCAGGTATTCCATCCAGCAAATTCCATCTATCCAACAACATACCCTGATTAGGGGCTTTCCTTGGAATATGACACGGATCTGTTGCATCTTGGACTCCTGCTGGAAAAGAAAGTTCATTTTCTTCTACCCTGCTGTCCACAGATGGATTCCAACCCCGCTGCATGAAAAACGGGGAAAACAAAAGCTCGGAAGAGAGGGAGGAGGTGTTTGTCTCACTTGCTGACTTCTCTGCAGCCGGGAAATCCACCCCATTTCTTGGAGGTGAAGTCACTGGAATTCGAGCATGGAAGAAGAAAGCCAAGAGCTGATCCTTTGGGAAATGCACATTTCTTGAACAACAACAACAACAAAAAAACAACCCCCAAACCACATTTGGGAAAGCAGCTGTGATCTGAGTCATCTCCTCATTCCATTTGTGGAGTGAGTGATGCAAATGCTGCTCCAGAACAAATGGAAATCGATAAAAATGTCAGGTCTTATCTCGGAGAGGGATGGGAGAAATTCCGTCCAAAACCACTCTGTGTCCTTCTTTACACCTGCCCACCTCAGCTGGGCTCTGGAATCAGCAGCGTTTGCATTGTGAGCCACAGGAACTCTGCTGGATGCAACGTCAGGAGTTATCCTGACTCCCAAGCCAAGTTTTAGAGATCCTAAGCCTCCCTAGGCTGGATTTATTAGGATATGGGGACAAGGACTGTGCCCAGACCACCTTTCCGGCTGCTTCAACTGGATTTCGGTTGGAGAGCAAATTAGGAGTTGTTAACTCTCAGCAATTAACCTGTTAATTTTCATTTTGTCTCCCTGCTGTTCCTAAATCCCAGCTCTTTATTCGTGGGAGGCAATGGAATACAGCCCTAACAGCCTGACCAGCCTTGCCATGACTTTCCAAGTCCTTTTATCCAATTGTTTGGAGTAAAATCCCAGTAGCCAGATGGGAAATAAATATGAAGCCTCTCTCCACGCCAAGCTGGGCTCAGCAAAACCGTTCCTATCCCTGCTTCAGTCATTAATACTCAACTGCGGACTCCGGGGCAGGAAAAAATAATCATAAAATTAAACTGTTATCCAGTGAAAATGCATTCCCTCTCTCCAGAAACGTCTGGAAGCTCGGGCTCCCTGCATCCAGTGGTGAGATTATAACTCACAGCTCTCCTGGCAGCTGGAGCTGTAGCTCCCCATTCATTTTATGGCTGCGAGCATTAACATTTCTGCAGAACATCGGGGTAATTTTCTGCAAAGAATGATCATTTTTTTAGTGACTCGCAACAATTAATTATCTGCCTCATAACAATTTCCCGGGATGAGTGATCACCAGGGAGAGGCCCTTGGGCACTCAGGGAAGCTCCGAGTGTAATGGCTCAAGTGGCAAGAGGTGAAGGAAGAATATTGGGCAGTTTGGGTAAGAGGCTGCTCCGGAATTGGGGTCGTGATGTGCTTGGAAAACCACCCAGGTCACACGTGAATGTGCTTGGAAAAACATGGGGTCACCCTTAAATATCCTTGGAAAACCACCCAGGTCACACCTAAACAGGTGCATGGGCAGGAATCTGCTTGGAGGTGTCAACCAGGATCTAAGGAGATCCAAGACCTTCTCCCCACTGATTTGGGAGCAGCTTCCCAGGATGATTTGCAAAACAATTGGGTTTATTTTTAGTTGGTGCCAGGCACCTGTGGGAAAAGCTGGATGGAGGCTTTTCCATCCAGTTTTGGGCGCAACTCATGGAATCCTGGAATGGTTTGGGTTGGAAGGGATCTTAAAGATCATCCAGTTCCACAAGCAGGGACACCTTCCACCATCCCAGGTTGCTCCAAGCCCCACCCAGCCTGGACTTCAACATTTCCAGGGATGGGGCAGCCTCAGCTTCTCTGGGAATTCTATTCCAGGGCCTCCCCACCCTCCCAGGGAGGGATTTCTTCCCAATATCCCACCTAACCCTGTCCTCTGGCAGTGGGAAGCCATTTCCCCATTTTCCAGTCACTCCAGGCCCTGGTAAATAGTCCCTCCCCATGTTTCCTGTAGGATCCCTCCAGGCACTGGAAGGCCACAATTAGGCCACCTCAAATATTCTCTTTTCCAATTGAACAATCGCAATTTTCCCAGCCTTTCTTAGCAGCATCACCTTGGTGGCCTCGTCTGGATTCTCTCCAAAGTAAAAGTGGCCTTTTTCCCGATGAACTCCCATGAAATACCTCAGACACCTCATGGAATTCGTGTCATTCCCTAAGAAAGGCCGGACCAGCTTGGCCTGGGAGCTCAGCTCCCACCAGGATCTCACAAACACAAGATGATGTTAATGCAGACTCCCCAAAATACCATCCCTGTTTTCCAAACTGTCCAGTTTGCAACTCTGGTGCCAGAGGCAGTCTCGTATTTCACAGCCCTTCACAGATTTTTCCCGGATTCATCCATCCAGTTTTTCTTTTCCCTGTTTTTTTAACCCTTGTGGAGCACCCACAACATCCCAACAATTAACCGAGTGTTTCCTGAAGCTCCACCTCACTTTTTTGTTCTTTTCCAACCCTTTTCTCTCCCAATTTCCAGTCCCTCCAGTCCATGGAAGAGCCCATGGGCAGTTCTACCTCTGAGGAAAAGTGGGGGGTTAATCTTGAGCCTTACAGACTGGAGACAGAATTTTCCAGTGATTTTCCTTTTCCACCTTTCTGCTGCTTCAACCTAAACATCTCCACCCCATCCATGCCATGAACAGGGAACACCTCCACTCTGGCACCACAAATCCCACAAAACCTCAGCTTCATCCACTAGTGAGTGACCAGAAGGTGACACCAGGCACTGCAGGAACCCTCTCAGAAGCTCATCCCAGCTCTGCAAAGCTGTGCCTTCAAATTCCATGTGGGATTCCTGTCCCCTAAGTGCCTACAAAAAGGGGGAATGTCCATCCCTGCCATTATGGCTGATGGCAATCAAGTCACGAGGGTCGGCTCATCATTTATCCGAGTGGGACAAATGTTCTTTGGGATGACAAAACCTCCATGGAATCGCTGCCCTTTGGCTCCTGAGTGCTTGCAGAGTGAGGTCACACATCCATAACTCCACGAGGATGTGCATTAATTCCATTCTCTACCCTTTCCAGGTGGGAATAAGAGCTCACACCCCACACGGGCCGATCCCATGGGAAAAGCGGCCTTCCGTGATTTTAAGCCCCCGAAAGGAAAGAGCAGCAACTCCTGGGATGGCTGTGGGGGGAGCTGAGCGTGGCAGCAGGAGCCCAGCCTCGCTCGCAGCCTCAATCTGCTGAAGGCAGCACATTCCTGCAGCCTAAGCAAGTTTCCCAATAAAACCCTCTCCTAATCGAGGGAAGAGAGAGAGAGAGAGGGAGAGAGGGAAAGAGCAACTGGGCCACGCTGTCCGTGTGGAATAAGCACTGGAGATTTAAGTGGGAGAGAATTACCTTAAATATGTATCTAAAGAGGGAGAGAATCTATAGGTAAGCTTTAAAAAAAAAAAAAAAAAAAAATTAAAAAGCACCACGGAAGAGGAGTAGAACCAATTTCCCAATTCCAATCTCCGGCGCGCCGGGATTCAGCTCCTCAGATGTTTCCTGCTCTGCGAAATTGGTTGGGCTGGTGCTGATTTGGGCTCATTGTGGTGCATTTATGAGGGGCTGTCACACGCCTGGGACACGGTGATGGATTGACCAGGCTCCCCGGAGCTCTGGGAAGGTGGGGAGGGAGGGGGAAAAGGTGATGGGAGCGAGGAGAGAGGGTGGGAGATGGGGGCAGAGGGAAGAGGAGGAGGGGAGAGGGGGGGAACCATCCCAAATCGATTCCGCTGGCAATAAACAGCCAAAGCCAGCGGGAGGATCACGGATAGGGAGGTGGAGAGAGGCTGGAGAGAAAACAGCAACTTAAGCAATTTGTTGCACAATTCCCAGGGGTTTATTACGTGGGGTTTACAGGAAAAACAAGACTTGGTGCTGCCGGGGTTGAGAATCCCAGATAAAACTGCACCAGATGGATCCCATCCCTCAATCCCCCGATTTGGGGGTGGAATTTCAGGGTGATTTTCAGAGTGATGGGGAGCGGAGCAAACAGGAGAGGGGGTAAAGATGCAATTTAGGGCTTCTGGAGCATCAATCTCTTGGATATCCGATGCTCTCCCTTCCCTCCTCCTGTGTGTGGATGCAGGGAAAACGTTTCCTTTATCCTGCAAAACAGAAAAGTTCCAATAAGTCGGGTGCTCATTGATAACAAGCGATGGGTGTAAAGGAGGTATGGATTCATTGATCTTTACCTGAGACAGATGGGCTCCGTCCAAATCCATCTCCTCGACATATTTATCCATCCTCACATCTCCCTCCAGGCCTTTTCCCATCTCCACTATCGATGCTTATCAATTTCGCTATCAAATTTGATGTCTGTCAGGCTCCCTCCCTCCTACAAAGCATCAACCAGACAATGGTGAGGGACAGCCCAATGTATCAACAAATATCATGTGACAATGACAATAAACCCTCTTCTTGTCCCACGAGGTCTGGAAGAAGCTGCTTGGAAAACCTCAGGGGGTCCCCAAATCCCAAGGTGGCCCCTAAAGCCAAGCCTGCCCTGAGGAGTTGTAATTCCAAGAACTGGGGAGCAAAAGAGGAGGAAGGAGAAGCAGGAATCTCTCAGAGGAGCTCTGGTTTTCCTCTTGACCACTGAAGAATTGTGGCCATGTCCTGACTGGGGATTCCACATCCTTGGAAGTGTCCATGGCCAGGTTGGATGGGGATTGGAGCAACCTGGTCTAGTGGAAGGTGTCCCTGTTGATGTCAAGATGATCCAACCCAAACCATTCCATGATTCCATGGATCATTTTTCATGTCCAAGACCAGATGAGAGGTGAGTTCCTATCACAGGGAACAATTTGGGCTCATCCCAATCCCTGTTTCCAGGTTGTCTCCGGCCTTTTTTTGCTGCAAATTTCCAATTTTGCAGGAAGATCTTCCTGATATTCTCATATTCCAGTCCATGTAACTACTCCCTAAAGGAGCGAAACAACAGAGGGAAAAGTGGTTTTCTAAAATCCAATCATAAATTCCAGCAATATTAATATTGACTGTCCAGACCCACAAAGCAGGAAATATACGGATAATATGATCCCTTCTCCACAAAATACATCCTAATAAATAATTATATCATCCCATAAATCTTCCCTGTGCACTAATAAGCAAATTTTTCCTACAGAAAAATCCTGTGCTTCATCCCATTCCCAGCAGATATATCCCTTTTTATAATTACACGTGGTGTCGATTTCAAATCCAGTTAAAAATGTGCAAACGGAGTCAATTTTTACGCCGTAATTTTGGGTGATATAAAGTCCAACATCCAGACCCCCCTTCCCAGTGCTCCTCATCCCTGATCCCGACATTAAACTGCTCCACTTAGTCCGGGTACCTGGAGCCAGGCGGGCTGACCTCATTAAAATGGATTAGTGCAGGAGTAAAATCTAAAAGGTAATAAAAATTGCTAATATTTTTTATCAGGACACACATGGATTTTCCTTTTTTTTATTTTTTTTCTTTTCCCCTCAGTGGATAAAGCTCCTCCTCAGGTATCCAAATATCCTGTGAATATCCACATTTTCAGTATTTCCCTCCAGGCAAGATGTTAGGAGTGACCTGGACAAGTGTGGATGCTTTGCCTTTTCCTTCTTTTGCTGTTCCAGGAAATTCCACAGGCGATGGAGTGATGTGAGTTGAGCTAAAGCTTATAAAAAAGTGGAACTCCTATGGAGAGTCCATGAAAATATTCCTGGTTTTATTAATCATAACAAGTCCCTCTAAAAACTTCGATTTCTCAAAATACCTGGATGAAAGACAGGCAGGAATTTTTAATTTGCCTCACCATTTTTTTTTCCTTCTTTCCATCAGAAATGGCTCCTGTGGGGTAATTTCCAGGGATATCTCTAAGGAGTTTTGCTTCTTGGATCATAACCACAGTTGACTGAGCAGAAAAGGACAGAAATGTGGGGATTTAGGGCTGCATCCAGAGGCACTTGAGCCAGGAGAATCTTGGAAACATCAGCAGGAAGGGGATCCATTTCCCAGTCAGTGTTCCCACAGGAAGAGGATGGACAAAGCTCCACCTCGACCATTCCAAGCCAATTTAATTTAGCCCACCAAATTTTGTCCAGCAGGATCAGGCTCTTCCAGTTTTTTTTGGGATAAATCCTTCTTCAAGACTCATGGGGTTAGAAGGGATCTCAAAGCTCATCCAGTTCCAACCTTCCACCATCCCAGGTTGCTCCAAATCAAATCCACCCTGGCCTTGAGCGCTTCCAGGGATGTGAACACTCCTTGGTGAGCTCCTGGACAACTTTAGGAGGTGGGAATGCACCTGGAATGTGGCTCCACCTTTTCTTAACCACCCCAGAGGCCAAATTGTGGGGTTTGGTTGATGCCAGTGGCCTGGAGGTGGCCTGTAAATCCATGGAGTGGGAGAACATCCCACCTTAAACTGGAGCAGGGAGTGGGAAATGGAGGCTGATTGTGCCATGGGTTTTCTGGATGGGCTCAGAGAGGAATTCCTCGATCCTGGAGAATTTTTCTGCCCTTCCTGGGAAGGAAATGCATCAGCTCAAAGCAGGGATGTGGTCCTGTCCCTGGGAATGGCTGAAGGGGAGGAACGAAAGCCACGATGAGATGGTGTTATCCCAGGGAAAATTCCTGAAGGGATCAGGAGTCACATCCCAGCTAAAGTTCACATTTCCGTATCACCACAAAAAGGGGAGAAAACTGGAATTTGCAGGCAGAAAAAAAAAAATCCAGATTCAGCTGATTTAGTGGGATCAAAACTAAAGGCAGGGAGAGAAGCCTTCAGCCTCTTTTCCCAGCTTTCCAAACCAGGAAAATAATGAGGAATATGGGATTTTGAAGTCCCACAGAAGGGAGGTCTGGCTGTGAGTGACCTGCACCCCCAGACTCCCCCCAATTTCCAGCTCCTCCAGAAGGAATTAAAAATCACATCCTCCCTTGCCCCCGGCGCTCTGGGAAGCCCTGGGAATGATTTACTCGGCGCAGGGGAAGGATTTATCAGTTCTTGGAACTGGTGTTTATGAATATTCCTAAAGAGGAAAATCAATCCCTTCTATCATAACATTGCCATTTTTCTAAATGATAGAACAAGCATTTTTATCCACCTCGTGCTGCCTGCTGGAGAATCGATAGGAATTACGAGCTTCTCCCTGGATTTACTCATGTCCTGGCATCAGCCCCTCCTGGCCCTGGAGCCAAGACAGGGAAGATGCTCAGAGACCTGGATTTGCTTCTTGTATCTCTCCCCTTTTTCCTCCCTGTTTATCCCAATTTTACCTCCTTGATTTTCCAGCCCGGTCTTCCCAGTGTCCTCAAAGTGAGGAGAAAAGAGTCTGGGAAGCATCAGGAGGTTCAAACCAAGAGAATTCCCTTCTCATCCACAGCAGTTTGGATTAAATACCTGGAGGCACAACATATCTGTGGAAAAAAGTTTTCCCTGTTTTGTGTCTCACTAGTGAATCCAATTTAAATGAAATCTGGGATCCCTGGAACCAACCAAACCCCTTAAAATTTCCAAGAGCAGGTCACATTTTGGTAAATTTTGCATATTTTTTAAAATAGGTCCCTGGAAGAGATTTTTTCCCTCATACTTTTCTGAGCCCTAAACAAAAACAATTCAAAGGGAAAGCCATAACAGAACTTCCAAAATCCTCTCTCCTCTCAGGGCTGCTCCTTGTGCTTCTGGATATCCATCAATCAATCCCTGGGAAGATTTTTCCCCTCTCCTGGGTGTGTCTCCATGTTCAGGAAGTTTTCCACTACGTGCTTCTACTCCTGGAATGACACCCAGTGCCAGGAAGCTCCTTCCTGCTGCTCTGATCCATCCTACTCTAATTAACTGCTTGTTTTTCCTTCCCCATGGAATTATCACTTTGTGTATGGAATCACTGAATCCCAGAATGGTTTGGGTTGGGATATAAGGATCCTTTTCCAACCCCCTGCCATGGGCAGGGACAATTTCCACGATCCCAGGTTGACCCAAGCCCTGTCCAGCCTGAGCTTGGACACTTCCAGGATGTGATTCCACAACTTTGTGGATCTCTTGCTCGTTTCACACCAGGATATAAAAGAAATCCTCAGATTCAAGCAGGGATTAATCTGGGAAGAAATGCTTCTAATCCTCCCCTGTTAATATTCACTTATTCTGTCCCCACCTCTCTATTTTTATAACCTTTGAAGCTCCTTTTTTCTCATTCCTGAGCGTTCCTGGTTCCCACCTCTGTCTGGAGAGCCTGGATCCACATCTCCCTTAGGATGTCTGTCCCCACAAACCAGATTTTCTCCCTCTCAGTCCCAGACATTCCCTTTGGATTCACCCAGGGTCACCTCCACAGGGAGAAGAGGAGAGTTCAGAGCCTCCAGCCCTGAGTTGAGCCACTTGGAATTTTTTTCCTTCTTGGCAGCCATGGATCTTTGCAATAAGGGCCGGCAGGGCAGCCATAAATCCCACTAAAGGTAAAAGTGATTGATTTTAGAAGACACTGTTTAAGAATTTGTTTTTCTAATGGATCCTAAAGTCCTGTCATCAATTTTGCCAAGCTCAGCGGTGCCAGGAGGCTGCTGCATCCTGGTCAGAGAGGAGGAGGGGGATGCAGAAAAGGAGGAAAGATGGAGTGGGTAAAACAGGGATGGAGGAGGAGGAGGAGGAGGAGGAGGAGGAGGAGGGGGGCTGCAAAAAAGGAGTTCATCATCTGTCCCTTTCCAGCTGCAATATCCTAAAATGTGGATTATACCCGACCATAAATACTAATCCATTAGTTGCTCTTTCACACGCTCCTGGCTGGAATGCTGCTTCCATGAGAATCCATTTGAATATCAATGTGGCTCCATGTAAAACTGCTTCCCTTGGAGTTGCAGATGAAGGGCAGGCGTGGAGGGCCTGTGCTTTAGGGATAGGGCACCGTATCCAGGGCGTAATCAGGAGGTAATTATTGAAATCCCTCACCGTTCCCAAAGCTTCCTCAGAGCTGACCAAAAAGCCAAAAAAATAAAATCAGGGGGAAAAAAAAATAGGAGCAAATCAGGCAGTGTTGTCTCAGTCTTTAATGGGACATTAAAAGAAAGTTCTTCGTTGATTTTAATTCCATCCAGGGATTGCATTGATTTGCTTCCTTCCAAGTGATGGGAAAGGCAAACACAGGCAAGGGATGCATCCCAGGGGCTGCACTGAGGAAAGGGAATTGCTCTAAATGAATAAAATCCCTCCCCACCCCCTCCCCTCCCAGCTGTGGAAGAGCCTGGAAGGTTCTCAATAAAATTCCTGCAATCCCGATCCCATCCCTCTCTGCTGTCCCTTCCAGGGATTTGGTTTGGTTTTGTGGGATCTGGGAATACAGAGAGAGAGAAATAAAAGAATCCCAGAATCTGAAGGAAAATTGTCCTTGTTTATAAGGGCACAGAGACCTCATCTGCCCAAGCCAGTGCAAGGATGTGTGAAAGCCTTGAAATTATCGATAAAACTGGGATTTGTGGCCACAGTAATGAGTCATTACCTCCGAATTTTATAGAATCATGGAATGGTTTGGGTTGGAATGGA
The DNA here is from genome assembly GCA_026261815.1 of Monarcha castaneiventris obscurior. Lineage (NCBI taxonomy): Eukaryota > Metazoa > Chordata > Aves > Passeriformes > Monarchidae > Monarcha > Monarcha castaneiventris. The sequence goes on along the minus strand of JAMPIT010000885.1, from coordinate 494,041 downwards.
CCTTAAGGATCATCTTGGTCCAACTCCCTGCCATGTTCAGGGATGCCCCACACAAGTCCAGGTTGCTCCAAGCCCCATCCAACCTGGCCTTGGACACTTCCAGGGATGGGGCAGCCACAGCTTCTCTGGGAATTCCATTCCAGGGCCTCACCACCCTCACAGGGAAGAATTTCTTCCCAATTTCCCATCTAACTCTGCCCTCTGGAGGTTTGAAGCCATTCCCCCTTGTCCTGTCATTCCATCCATCCCTTGTCCAAAGTCTCTCTCCATTTTTCTTGCAGGATTCCTTCAGGTCCTGGAAGGCCACAATTAAGTGACCCCAAACCATCTCTTCTCCAGGCTGAACAATTCCAACTTTCCCAGCCTTTCCCCAAAGCAGAGCTGCTCCATCCCTCTGCTCATCTTGGTGCTTCCTCTGGACTCTCTCCAACAGCTCCACGTCCTTCCTGTGCTGGGAACCCCAGAGCTGGATCCAACATTCCAGGTGGGATCTCACCAGAAGGGGTTGGAGGAGCAGAATCAGCTCATCCTCCTCTGCATTAAAGCGAAAAAATGGGTAGAAAAAGCTGAGGATTTTGCGTGGCTGACAAAAACCAGGAAGGTTTGTGTAGGTCCCTGGAAGTGTTCAAGGCCAGGTTGGATGAGAATTGGAGCATCCTGGACTCGTGGAAGGTGTCCTGCCCATGGCTGGAACAAGAAGATCTTCAAGATCCCTTCCAACCCCAGCCATCACATGATTTTATGAACATGGACACAGATAAAAGAGTTTCTTCTTAACTGGCATTAAGGTGATGGGTGAAATCCTCATGGATTTTTCCAGACAGACTTTTTTTTTATGCATCCCAAGCCTTTTGTAGAATCATGGAATGCTTCAGGTTGGAAGGGACCTTAAAGATCATCTCATTCCAAGCCTCCTGCCATGGAGGAGGTCAAGTAGTCAGGACCCTCAGAGCTGGATCCATGTTCCTTTTCTTCTCCTTCCTGCCCTCCTCCAGCCCCTGCTCCATGCCTGGATTTCTGGGGGAATGCTCCTCATTTTCCAGTTTTAAGCCCTTCTCCACAGGCAAGCAGCCCATTCCTACATCAAGTAGATTTTGGAATTCCAAGGATTTTTGGAGAGCAAGGTCTCCTAGCAGCTCAAAAAGTACGTTGGGAGATTGGGGATTTAAGAATTGTGGGATTCAAATGGCAGTTGAGCTGAGCTCTGGAAAATCCTGGAGAGGAGGAATATCCACATAAAGCACAGAATTTAAGGACTTTTAGGGATCTGGGTCTTTGCATTTTCCCACAGGAGATTTAAGGACTTTTAGGGATCTGGGCTCTTGTGTTTTCCCAGCAGACAGAAGATTAAACACAGCACTTTTTTTTTTTTTATGGGAATATCACAAAATGTATTGGAAAGAAAGGAATTTTAGTGAATAAAAACTTCTAGGAAGCTGCAAAGATGTAGGAAAACCCAGCTCCCTGGCAGCCTCTCATGGCTCCGAGGATTCTTCCACCTCAGACTTGGCTCTGCAAGGAATCTCCAGGAATGACAAGGACCTGATTCCTGGGCTCTGCTGCTGCACCAGCTGCTCCCTTTTCCATGGAGCTGATGGAAGCTGGGAAGGAGAAAGGCCCCAAATGCCAAGCACCGAGCACTCCCCGCTGCATCCCTGCCCTGCTGCCTCCTGCCTCCCTCCTCTCCAAGGCCTGCCAGAGGCTCCTTTCCTCTCCACGCCTCATCCATCAAGCTGGATTTGCTGCTTGCCCACCCCACATTCAGTGTCCAGGGAAAACAATGATAAATAAACTGGCACTGGAGGAATTCTCTCCTGCTGCTTGATTTATCTTTTATTTGTGTTGCGCCATCTCGGCCCCTTCTTCTCTCCCCTTGCTCCCCCATTCTTAACTCTTCTCCCTCTGCCTCAGGCTGTTTTCCTACCTGCATCTCCCAGAGCCAGGAGGTGGATTTTTTCCAGGTTTTTTTATCATCCTGGCTGGATTAGGCTCCTGAGGAAAATCAGATGTACCCACAAAGCCCCCGTGCAAGGTAAAGGAGGTGACTTTGTAGGACCTGGGACCAGTTTTATGTCCAGCCCCCCTAGCTCCAAAGTGTCTTTCCAAGTGCAGAGCAGTCTCCAAGAATGTTTTTGGAGGAATTTTGGTACGGAAAGAGCAAAAATCCACGTGCCAGAGAGAAATTGTACTGTGCCAGGCAGATCCATGTCCAGGAGAGGGTTTCCCTAATTCTTACCTGAACTAATGAATTCTGTCACTTTGAACCTCTCGCCCTCAGTGGTGGGAGAAGATTCCATGGAAGTTTTCCCTGCTACTTCTTTATTCCCTCTTTACAGGATCAAGGAATTATAAAAAGGTTGAAGTTGGAAGGGACCTTTCAAGGTCACTGAGTTGCTTCCACTATCCCAGGTTGCTCCAAGCCCTGTCCAACCTGGCCTTGGACACTTCCAGGGATGGGGCAGCCACAGCTTCTCTGGGAATTCCATTCCAGGGCCTCCCCACCCTCCCAGGGAAGAATTCCTTCCCAATATCCCATCTAACTCCGCCCTCTGGAAATGGGGTTTTTGAACACTCCCAGGGGATGGGGATTCCACCACTTCCAGTGTTTGACCACTCTTCCAGTGAGGAAATCTTTCCCAAAATCCAACCTGAACCTCCCCTGGTGCAACTTGAGGCCATTTCCCTTTGTCCCACCACCGTTTTCCTGGGAAAAGAGGAAAGCCAGGAGCCATGAATGACTTTGTTACCTGTGCAGGGCAGTTATAGGTGAGATTTCAGCTCATCTGCCACCTCAGCAGGGATCAGGAACCAGCCAGGAAAATCCTGTGGATATTCCAGCCTCATGGACAGGTTTGAGCTGGCTCAGGTTGGAATTGCCCTGTCCTCTGCATGGGTTGTCAGCAATGGAATATGGGGCTGGAATGACACCTTTAGAGCTCCTCTTTTCCATCATCACCAGCTGGGCCAAGGCTGGATCCTTCTCTCTCCAGCTGTCGACATCGAGGACCTGAGGTCTGAGACAGCAGCACCAGAGCTGAGGGGAATTATTCCCAAAATCATTATTTTTTAAATTTATTTTTAATTTTTATTTTGTTGGAAATCCATATCATCATGGGAATTCACCACAGGAGTCGCTTGAGGCTTGTTGAAGTCGATGGGAGATTCTCAAGATTGAAAGTTTTGAGTTCAGCCCTGGAGAAATCCGATCTGTGCTCTCCAAACCCTATCCCTGCCCCTTCCTGGTCTAGGAAAAGTCCTATTTTTTTGGATTCATCTTCATTTCCAGTCTTGGTGTTCTCAAGGTTCATGGAATTCTTCTGGACAGGTCCAGGAATCCTTCAGCCTTAATTAGTCTGCACTGATGAAGTCCAAGTTTTGGTGTCATGTCTTTCACCATCCCTGGAAGTGTCCAAGGCCAGGTTGGATGGGACTCGAAGCAACCTGGGAGACTGGAAGGAACTGGATGATCTTCAAGGTCCTTCCCAACCAAAACCATTCCATGATTCCATGATTTGCTGTTTCTCATCGAAGCAGGGCCACTTTACCCCAAGTATTTAAAAACCTCTTGGCCCATATTCCACACTCTTTTGTCCAATATTCCACACTCTTTAGTCCAATATTCCACACTCTTTAGTCCAATATTTGGGAAACCTTGGTCAGGACACTCCACAGGGCATCCAGCTGCCAAATTCTGGGCTGGAGCCACCACTGTTGGGAGCCAGGCTTTGGAATGTTACCTGTGACATGGAATCACATCCTGCTCCAAGCTTCATTTTTCACAGCTTATCTGGGCGAGAGAGGGATTTAAAATATTCCTCATAATCATCCCCCCCCAACCATCTTGCTCATGGAAAGCTGCAGGAAAACCTTGGCTGTTATTAAGATTTTTCTTCCCAAGGAAGGCACTTCCATAACACCCAAAGCGATAAAAATCTATGGAATGTTTAATCAAACATTCCCCTCCTTTATTTTCCTCTCGGTTGCTGGTTATTACATCACCTCCATCCTTCCCTTTTTTTTTTTTTTAAAGTGCCATAAAATTAAGTCTGGCTCTGGCAGTCTGCGAGTTTATGATTAATCAATTACTTAATCAATTACTTAGAGGAGTTATCTATTAAAAATCCAAATGTGATGCTCGCTGCACTTCCAATAAAACCTCATCCAGCCAGAGATTCCTGGGCTTAATCCTTTCCTCCTTATTCCCAGTAATTGTGTTCAGAGGATCACAGGAGTCATTAAATAAACAGGGTGCGTTAAAAGTGTGCGCGGCTTAACGAGGAAAATTACTTAATTAATGATAGATGGGGCTGGAACAGATTAATTGAGGAGCCCTTTCCACCAACTTTCCTCAGCCTGGTTCATTTCTTGCTTGGAAAATCAAGGCCGGGTTGGATGGGGCTTGGAGCAGCCCGGAAGGGGGTGGAACAGGATGATCTTTAAGGACCCTTCCAATCCAGATCATTCCATGATTCCATGATTCCAGGATGATCTGTGCCTCTGCAGAAGTGAGCTGGACCATAAACAGCGGAGGATGAGGATGGAACAGGGCTCTGGAATCTGCACTGGGAGCTCAGAAGCTCGTTTTAGGGGAGGAGTGGGTGGTTGTGCTCAACTTCCCAGAAAACAGATCCCTCTTCCACATAATCGTGTCTGGGACGGGATTCCAACTGTTCCCACAGCCTGCAAACCTCAGCCCACGGAGTCGTCACCTCCAGGATCCCAAGGAGAGCTCGTGATTGGAGTTGGCTGGATGTCATCACATCCCAACCCCTGTTGTCAGCAGCACAGCAAGGAGCAGACAGGGCCCGGTGCCTTAATTAGCAAAGACAGCCCCAAATTAATGAGAGGGGTTGGAATTTCCCCCTCCCCCCCACCAGATATTCCCCCTTTTCCCACATTTTGACAGCACAGCAGGTGGGGAAGGGCCAGGGCCTCTCCCAGGCTCCACATTCCCCACTCCCAATTCACGCAGAGGAATTGTCACTTTGCAGAGCTCGTTTCGAGGCACCGAGCAATTAAAGATCCCACGGAATTCCTGTCCCCCTCGGAGCCTGACATCTCGGGAGAGACAAGGACCGCTGATTCCCTGTCCCCCTCGGAGTCTGACGTCTCAGGAGCGACAGGGACCGCACCGAAGCTCCGTCCCCAGCCGAGGGAGTGGCTCGTCCCTGTCTTGGCCCACGCAGGCAGCACTCAGTGGGGCTCATTTGTTTGCATTTGCCTGGTGCCTTTGACATGATGAAGTAAAAAGTTTTAATATTCCAGCTCCATGAATTTTTAATGCCTGGCTCCTGCTCCCGTGTCATTATTTGCCTGCGCTTCAGCACTTTCCGAGTGCGTTCGTTTTGGATAATGTTCCCTTAAAGGGAAAAGGGGATGGGGGGGAGACTGCACCTCTCTCCCCGCAGTGACCATTAAATTCCACACCTGGTGTTCCACAGGTGCTGGCGATGCAAATTCTCCTCAGCCACCCTGCTTGGAGCAAAAGGAACGGGAGAAATCCGGCCTGGAGGTTGGAAATGAGATTCCAAAAAGATTTGGGGTGAAGAGACCATTTCTGCTTTTTCCAGCTCTTCCTCAGCATTCCTCGCACTCGTCCTGCCCCATGGCATGGGAAAGGGAGGATGAGGGTGGCAAGGAGGAAGAAAGGGAGGGAAAAGAGGGTTTTGGGGGATTTTAGGATGAGGGGGAAATGAAACAGCACTGGGAGAAGGTGGCACAGGCCTAAGCACTGTACCGAGGTCTCTTCCTGCAGTCCCATGGACTGAGCTTGAGGAGTGGGAAAAATGGGATAGACAGGATAGATTGGGCAGAGAAATTATTGGATCAGTGCTGCATCCAGTAGGAGAGGAATGGGGTGGCTCCAGGAATTATAAAATAATTTGGGTTGAAAAAGGCCTTCAAGATCATGGAATTCCAACCCCCTGCCCCCATGGGCAGAGACACCTTCCACTACCCCAGGTTGCTCCAAGCCCCATCCAACCTGGCCTGGGACACTTCCAGGGATGGGGCAGACACAAATTCTGTGGAAAACCTCTGCCAGGGCCTCACCACCCCCACAAGGAAGAATTTCTTCCCATTATCCCATCTAAACTTTAAGACGGACTTTAATGTCCCATCCAATCCAAACCATTCCATGGTAAGAACTAAAGCCTCACCTTTCCCTTAAACATTTGATCCCCACTCCTGAATATTCCCGCCAGTGGCAGTCATCCAAGCTTTTCACTTTTTTATCCTTCCAAAATCCCTGAGGAAACTGTTGGAGGGACCAAAGAATCACCAAGGTTGGGAAAGACCACAAGGTTAATCAAGTCCAAGGTTCAGGATATGTCACCTCCACCCCCTGAACTTCCAGCTGGCAGCTCTGAGCCAAACTGAGGTGAGAATGAATGGATCTGAAGGAGATCTGGGCAATGGATTTTTGAGGGAAAAGCAGCTCCCACTTTAATCCCGTCTTAAATTCATCTTTCTGACACAGTGGCTGAGAAAAGGGTCAAGAAGGTCAAGTCTAAAGTGCTGAAAACAGACCTGAGGCTCTTCCACGTGGATTTTTAGAGATTCTCTTTGCATCTGGAGACTCCAGAATCCCTGGGATTCATTGTGGGGATGTAAATGGAATCAATGCCACGGTGTGCTTGGAACAGGGAACTCACCGAGTGCATTTCCTCTTCCGTTCCAGGCTTGGAAAAGGCCAAGTTGCCTTTCCTAATGTTGGATCTCAACACCCATCAAACATTAAATGTTTTTAATGGATTTTAGTGAGCTGGAGATGAGTTTTTAGAAGGGCTCCAGGTTTTTTGAAAGCGATTCATGGTTGGACCATGAACTGATCCTCACGATTCTTGTGGGAATAGGTGGAACCCAGAATCCATGGGATAATTGCCCCCCTTACTGAAGTAAAATGAGGTATGAGCAAGATAAATTATACATTTGAGGACGCATCAGAGAATCACAAAATCAGGGAATTATGGAATGGTTTGGGTTGGAAGGGACCTCAAAGATCATCCAATTCCACCCCCTTTCCGTGGGCAGGGACACCTTCCACTACACCAGGTTGCTCCAAGCTCCATCCAACCTGGCCTTGAACTCTTCCAGGGATGGGGCAGCCACAGCTTCTCTGGGGATTCCATTCCAGGGTGTCATCACCCTCCCAGGGAGGAATTTCTTCCCAATATCCCATCTAAACCTGCCCTCTGTCAGTTTGAAATGATTCCCCCTTGTCCTGTTACTCCATGCCCTCATCCAAAGTCCCTCTCCATGCTTCTTGTCAGCTCCTTCAAGCACTGGAAGGCCACAATTAGGTCACCTCCAAGCCTTCCCTTCTCCAGGCTGGAGAATCCCAATTCTCTCAGCCTTTCCTCTTTTCCTCTCTTTTCCAGAGATCCCAAGCCAACCATTCCTCTTTTTCCATGCAGTTCTCCCTGCACCAACAATGGATTATCCCAGCAAGGACCTGGGTGTCCTTTAGGAGAGCTCCAGGCTTGGAAAACACGGCTCAGAAATATCAGGAGCCTTCATCTCCCTGCGACCCGAGCCCGAGGGAGCTGCTGTCGCTTCCTGGTCCTTTAAAAGCTGGAGACAGCTCCAAATTGGGATGCCCTTGGCTCTTGTGTGTGTCAGCAGTTTCCTGCCGTCACCAGCCCGGTCCCACACGGGGTCTGGTCACACTGGCGGCAAACTGGGAATTACATTTCATCCCTCTCCCTCCTTTATCACTGGGAGATAAGGAAAAGCACAGGCTCCATTAGGGAACATTCTTAAGTTACCCCTGTCTCGGCTTGGGATATGTAATCCAAGGAAAAGCAGGTGCTGGAGCGGAGCACGGCCAGGTGGCTTCTCTTTAAAGCCCAGGGATGAGTTAAGGATAGAGGGGGAAAAATAAAGAGGGGAGTTTTACATCCAAGAGGGATTTAAGACCCTCTGAGTGCTGTTAAAAAATCCACAATCCATGGGTATGTCAGGAACAAGCTCAGCTCTGATCCCTTTCCCAGGGACCAGCATTAGCTCCCATTCCTGTTCTCACCAACTCCTAATCCTGCAGGGAAACAGGGAGGATGCACTAAAGAGAGGCTTGAGTCGTGTGATCCAGATAAAAGAAGGATTTCCTTTGCTGGAGGAAATTTCTTCTTGGATGTGATTTGGATTTGCCTTTTGTAATTTTAAGGAATACAAGCACCCACGTCCAACTGAGTGGTCTGGATTCCCAGGAAAGTCAGTGGAATATGATGGTCAGGGCTCCTCTGCTCCGAGGAGGCACCAGCTCTGGGATGAGGCCATCACATCCTGATGCCCACTGAGAACTCAAACCAAGGAGTTTAATTCATGGATGAATCCATTAATCCATGTTCATGGGTCGCTGAGCACCTAAAATTAGGGAAGTTTAACTCCACACCTCAGAAAGAAGGGAAAGTGGTCCCAGATGAGACCTGGCAAGTTCCTAGAGGCAACTCCCTGCTTCACCAAGAATTTGGAATACAAAGCCTGGCATTTATGGATAACTGGGAGAATGAAGAATTCTGCTCCAGGACATCCCACATATTAGGCAGCTTTTCCCAAGTCTTTAACCTGACCTGCTTGCATCCATAGACCTTCATCCCAGAGCTCTGTGAGGAATAAAAAGCTGCCGGGAATCTTTCATCCGGGAATTTGATATCTCCACTCTTTACCTTCACAATTCCCACTTTATTAAAGCCATCAAACCCCCTATAAATACCTTGGGGATGATCCAGGGGCCCTTCTTTAACAGACAACGAGCAGCCTGCGACATGTCCATGAAGACATTTCCCACAAAGCCACTGCTTCCGCCGCGTTTCCACCCTTCGGATACTTCGGGAGCTGTCACATCACGTCTGGATCTCGGCTGTCCTGATTCAGCTCTTTTCCTCCTGCCCTTGGAAATCCCTGCAGCTTTCAGTCATTTGTTCTGAGATGAACTCGCTGCCGTCTGACAAAATCTGTCTGCAAAGGAGAAGGCCAGGAACGAGCACAACTTTCCATGTGCATTAACGTCGGAGCTGAGTTATCCCTCCGGGATTTTGGGTCTTTTTGCTGTTCATTGTTTCCAGGAGGCTGTGGGAGGTGGCTCTGCCTTGAAGTGGGAGCTGAGATTGGCAAGAAAAAAGGTAAACAGGGGCTTTTCCCAGATTTTAAGTCTGTTCTTACACAATGAACGTGCCTGGATTGGCCCCTTATTCCCAGCACTGAACAACCCCAGATGCACTTTTGAAATCCCTTCCCAAAATATCCACGGCATGGCTTTGAAATTCCATGATCTTTAAGGTCCCTTCCAAACCAAACCATTCCAGAATTCTGCGTACTCTGTGGTGATAATGGCTGGTGCTTGGTCACAATTCCTCATTCCTGGGAAGCATTTGAGAAAGGGCTGATTATCCCAGGGGTTTTTCTTTAGGATATGATGGGCTTGTGTGAATCTGAATTTGGTTTTATCGGGGAGACCCCATCAAAGACCTTACAGAATTCCAGAGAAAGGAATAAATGTAGCCATTCCCTTGTTCCTTGTGGTCACTCCACCATAAAAAGCCACAGGGTTGGTTAAGCAACGTTTTCATTTTTCCAGTCACAAGGAATTTCACCTCCCTGATGTGACTCTTCCAGTATCAGAGAGCGTGGCCTGGCAGCAACACCAGCCAATTCCTTCAGGATTCTCTGATGCATCCCATCAGGTCCCTCAGACCGATGAACATCCAGGTCCCTCAGGGGTTTTGGAACCTGATGTTTTTTTGTAGTGGGAAGGACTTGGCTCCTCTCGTCCCGACCTCATTGTCCATCCCCGGGAGAGGTGTGGGAAGAGAGGTTGCCATAAAAACTGTGGCAAAAAAAAATGGATTATTTCATCCTTCATCCATTGTTACCAGTTTTCCAGTCTTGCTTTTTGGGAGAAATGCTTTCTTTGACCTTTTCCTAGCCTGTAAAAATCCTTCTTATTGTTCCCTGCATCCCTTGCCATGTTCAGCCCCAGCTGCACCTTGGCATTCCTGACCCCATCCCTATAAAACCAGGCAACTTCCCAATATTTCTTCCATCCCCAGGTTGAATCCAAGTCCGTGGCTGATGGGGAATCCAAGTCCCTGCTCTGTTGACTCCACATCCAGGAAAAGGGTGTTAACGCCCAAAAAAACCTGGGAATTAAGGGAAAAACTCCTATCCCTGTTAGCAAAGCTGCTTTCCCTGGGAGCCATATCCCTCTCCCCTCCCGGAGACCTGGGAAGGGACAATGAATTCATCAATCTGTCATTTAAGATTGTTCGCTTGACAGCTCCAAAATGCATCTTCAAAAAAAGCCCCGAACATTAAGGGCTTGAATAATTTAAGTTCCTCTTAAATACAAATCCTTGGAGTGGTTTAAACATTGGGAAGGAGTTCAACGTGGACAGCGATTTAAAGGGAAGATGGATGAGCTCAATTTGGCTGCGCACTGCAGACCTGGAAGGCCAAGGACCTGACATCACTTTGCACTGAGGGTCTCCAGGGATGTCCAGATAAAACAGGGATTAGGTGGAGTGGGATGCAGGGATATTGACAGGATAACCAGAGACTAAGAGGTGTTAGGATTAGTTTTGGTTCCTGCCTGACCTAAAACCTGTCCATGGAGAGACAAATCGCAGCTTCCTCTGCTGGGAAAAATGACTTTGTGGTTTTCTAAACCAAGAGTGGCTTCAGTGGCTCAGAAACATCTCAGGCATCATTTGGTAAAATCAGGGAATAATTTAGGTTAGGAAAGACCATTGAGTTCAATTGTTACCCCAGCACTGCCAAGGCCACCACTAAACCGTGTCTCCTCCTCTAGGTTTTTAAATCCCTTCAGGAATGCAGACTCCACCCCTGCCCAGGGCTGAACAATTTTTTCAGTGAAGGAATTTTTCCTTATATCCAACTTAATCTCCTCTGGTGCAACTTGAGGCTGTTTCCTCATCCTGTCCCTTGTTCCCTGGAAGCAGAGCCCGACCCTCACCTGGCTCCTGTCAGGGAGTTGAGGAGAATTAGAAGGTCCCCCCTGAGCCTCTTTTTCTCCAGGATGAGCCCCTCCAGCTCCCTGAGCCACTCCTGGTGCTCCAGATCCTTCAAGACACTCCATCAAAATTCCAGTTTTCTCTCCATTAACTCTAAGAGAAATGAGCTCTTTTGAATTTGTCCTTTGTCACCAGATCTTTTTATCAACACTCGAAAATGTGTTTACACCTGTAATGATATTCCAAAGGGAAAGAGTGTTTTTGTCCTCCATGACAGGAGCGGATTTTCCAGCTCACAGACAGAGGTTTGGGATCATGAAGTGGTGAAGGGGAAGAAGAAGATGAAGAGATCAAGTCTGTGGTTCTCCCACTACAGTTATTTAAAAATAAATAAATAAATAAATCAAAATGTGCAAGTCATTCCTGTAGAACAAAAAACACTTGGAAATGCTCACATGGAAATTCCATGCTGGAATCAATTAAAACAAGGGATGTATTTGTGTGTGTAGGGAAATTTGGGGTTGGGAAAAAAGGATTTCAAGAGTATTCCTGAGGCCGTGAAGGTCTCAGCATCTCCCCATGTCCCCACACATCCCAAATGATATCAAGAGACCTAAACCACATTTTTTTTCTCATTCCCACCTGGATTAAGACTGGAAAACTGACAAATTTGGAGCCAAATTGCAAATTAGGATTTTCATCCCAGTTCACTGAGAGGAATCAAGGATGCCCCAAAAGCTTTGTGGAGATGAAGAGCCCCAACACAGAATTGATGTCATGAGCTGCCACCTTCCCTAAACTTCATCCCTGAGGATTAAACCTGATCCTGCCCTGAACGTTCCAGAGTCATCCCCAGTTAACAAGGGGCTGCTCCATCACTGACTGGAGATTAAATTATCACCACATCCAATTCCTTCCCCTCCATTCCCAGCAGTTTCATTACTCTCCATAATCAGACACCAGCTCCCATTCATCCCGATCTTGCCTCCCATATTTCTCCATCAAAATTGCAGGTGAAGCCACGTCCGTGGGAATTAATTTTGGTAAGACAATGTTTGGATGAACCATTCCATTATTGACTTCTGTTTGCGAGGTCAATTCAGAAATTTATGCTCCCCTGGGATGCTCACATTGACCTCGGTTTCATCCCAGGTCAATATTCCCTTCCCAGGTCAATAAATCTCCAAACTGACTGGAGCAGAAGTCAATAAAATCTGCATATTCGGATATTATCCGAAGGTTGGGAATGCACAATTTTGTGTCGGAGAGGTGAGGAAGCACCAGAGACACCCAGAATTATCGGATGAGGAATGAAAATGGAATTCTTGCTCAATATTTCTCCTTCCATCCATCTCCAGAGTCCGAGCTGCCAGCAGCAGAGAAAATCATTGGTGGTGTTATTTATTTGGATCTAAACATGGGAATATTCCAGCATGGAGAGACACTGGGAGCAAAGAGGATTGTAGGTTCTGGCCCTAAAAAATTTCCAGGTGGGAAAGGTCAAAGCAATGGCGTAGAAGTGTGGAGTGTAAAGACCACAAATAATCAGGGAAGTCTCAAAATATCCCATCAAAGGAAAAACTGTTGCCGGGATGAAAAGAAAACAGAGAGGCCACTTTGGAGGAGCTCATGGGAGGTTTAATCCAAGTCTGGGAAAGCATCAATCCGTCTGCATGGAAAACTGCTCCGTGAGCAATAACATCCCGCTCCTGGGCCCATCGGAGATGGGAACTTCTGGCTGTGATTGAGAGATGGAGACAGACTGAGAGCTCAGACAGACAAAAGCAGGAGCTGATGCAGCAAATGGATCCCAAATAATGCAGGAAAGCTCTGTCCAGAGGCTCCAGGACCAGGATGCCTTTGGGGAGAGTCACTTACTGATGGACAGTCCCACAATTTCTGGTTTCTGTTGTCTCTTCCATCCTGCTGGGATTTTTGGGAGCCTGGAATATCCATGTGGCCATGGCTTTCCCTCTACTTTCCAACCTTCTCTTCCCCATCCCTTTCTGTCCAGCCTTTGCTCCCCAGAGAACTCCAGATTATCTGACCCTGCTTTGGCTTTTCACAACTTTATCAGGAATTTAATTATTTAGAGCTTTTCCTGTCAGACCTGATGAAACCCGGGAATTCAGGACTTACAGGTGCTGGGAATGGCCAACAGGGAAATAAATCCAAACAAAGAACCAGTTCCTGTCTGTCTCCTACAAATTCTGCTGGGAATGAAACATCTCCCTCCTTCTGGATACACCAAGAACCCTCCTGAAGATAGATTTTGTCCCAAAAGCCCTGGAGCACAACTTGAAGGATTGTTCTGCTTCCCAACCTTTCCTTTAAATCAGTGTTTTGTCTGGAAAAGTGTATCTGGAATGGGATTTCCCTCATGATGGGCAATACTCACCTGGCCTGTTAAAAAGTTATGACAGCCAGGTTTTTCCAGGAAATTTGTAGGAAAAAGCTCTTATCCAAGGAAATATTGGCAGTACATAGATAAAAGAATAGGAATATTTGTCATTAAAGAGAAATCCTGAAGGATTTCGAGCCTTACTCCAAGTCATCCCTTCAAATTATCCAGAGACATCACTCAGGATGTGTTGGCTGATGCCAGTGACACATGGAACATGTTCCTGGAATGAGGATGAGGGAGAGCCAGGAGAACGTGGATCCATCAGCAGAGGGTTCAGAAGGATCCATGGAACATGGCAAGATCAGTGTCAGGGCACTGAAAATCCTGGTTTGGGAATTGTGCCGTGTTGGGATCTGCTGTGCAAAGCTAAGGTTGGAATTCCCATCAGTGTAGTTGGGATAAATACCACATCCATGGTTCACTGAAAAGCCGGGAACAGAACTTGGAAAATTCCTGACCAATCTCTTGATAAATTCCACATATCCTGAAGGTGCCTGGATGTTACATTCAGACCTCACAAACCTTCAAGCAATGGAATTCCCTTGGAGCCACGTGTTTTTCCCTTCCAACCAGGAGATCCAGGGTCTGTTTTCCAGGTGGTCCCAGGGCTTGTTCCTGGTCTGATCCCTGTCTCCCTCATCCCTGGTGCTGCTGAGCTCTCATCCCATGGAATTCTTTGGGATGCAGCCATCCCTGGATAAGGAATACAACTGGATTTCAAGTAAGTCCTCTTCCAATTCCCTGGCTGAGAAAGCAAAGCTGTTTCCTGTTATCTTTTCCTCCACAGCTCTGGAGCAGGATCCCGGATTCATCCACCAATCTTCCCTGCTTCAGGGCTTTCCTGACAGATCCAACGATCCACCAGCCCCAGTTAATGGAATTGTAATTGCCAATTAAAATCTGTCCTGTTAATTGCAGTAGCTTGAAGGTTTGAGTGGGGGTAGGTGAGAGCTCCTGAAGTGTCTCCTGATGGAATGGATGGGCTCCTTCCAAGGAGGTGAATTTGGGAATTCCAGGTGTCCTGGGGTATTTGCTGCTGTTGAAATCCCACCCAGAATTCCCCTCTGGATTGTTCAAGGTAAGGAACCAACTAAAAATAGGAGAGGAGGATGGGAAGGGGAGAACTTGGGGGAAACAAACAGGAGGAGCCATCCAATATTCCATCAATCCAGAGAGGGATCTTGATGGATATTTGGGAAAAGCTCTGCGGATTTTTTAATGCAAATTATGGATTATCCAGTGAGGTCTGATAATTTATTTGTCCAGACCCAACAGACTTTTCCCATAAATCCAAGGGACTTTTCAGCTTCAGGGAAAAGAAAACACCTGAACAGAGGGAAGAAAATAGAGTTTTTTTCCTTGCTAAAGAGAGTGGAAACCATATTTTTCTTTGTTTCAGGAACAAAGTGATTTTGAACTTCCTGCAGAATGTGAGCCAATCTCCATATTTCCCTTGGAATCCTGATTTCCTGTTGCTCTTTCTCCCTGTGTCAGGAAGGTGTTTGGCTGTCCAATTCCACAGGGAATTGGGCAATTCCACTCCTTTCCCACTTTTTCTTGGGTAAAACCAAGCCCTTTCTTCAAATCCAAAGTAGTCTATGGTGAAGGCTCTGAAAAGTGTGTCCTATGAGGATCAGTTGAGGGAGCTGGGAATGTTTAGCCTGGAATAAAGGAGGCTCAGGGGCGCCTCCTCTCTCTCCATAATCCCTGAAAAGTGGGTGGAGCCAGGTGGGGATTGGGATTTGCTCCCAAGGAACAAATGAGAGGAAACGGCCTCAAGCTACATCAAGGGAGGCTCAGGTTGGACATCAGGAGGAATTTCTTCATGGAAAGAGTTGTCAGGCATTGGAAGGAGCTGCCCAAAGAAGCAGTGGAGTCCCCATCCCTGGAAGCGTCCAAGGAATGCCTGGATGTGGCACTCAGTGCTGTGGTGGGGATCAGTCACAGATTGGACTTGATGACCTCAGAGGTCTTTTCCAGCCTCAGGGATTCCATGACTCCGTGATTTAAGGAGATGTGGATAGCTCAGACACACAGACCCTTACGGAATCAGTCAGCTCCCGCCATTTTGCCTTCCCTGCTTTCCTCCTTCCGTAGGCTGTAAGCAACGAGGTCTCCTTGGATGAGGCTGGATGAAGAGTGCAGGTCCATTCCCAAGGGTAAAGGCTTTTCACGTTGACCACTTGGAGTCCTTCCAGATCCATCGCTGCTTTCCCATGGGATCATCCTGAGTGCCTCCCCTCCACCCCAGCCAGCCCAGGACCCTGCTGAGTGCACTTATCCTGCTCTGCTGCCAGGAGCCTCCAGGATCTATAGCCGGAGGAAATGAGCTCTTTGGCTGGGATTGGGAGACATCCATCTGCCAGAATGGCTCCGGACAAGCTGGGTCCAAGGGGCACATTTATCAGGGGAATAATCCCATTTATCAGGGGAGCTGGAGACATGGAATTCTCTCAGGGGACAGGTCACCAGTGTGGGATTTCTCTTCCTTTGCTCCTGGTTTGTGTCTTCCCATTCCTTTTTGAGCAGGGTCTACAGCAGTGGAATTACTGCACCTCTGCTCTGCTTGGAATGTTCTTCCAAGGAACGGATCCTTCTGCCATTTCCCTACTTTTATCCTGATTTTCTCACCCCAGCCCAGGAGAAGGGTATCCATACCAAGCCACCAAGGAGGACTGAAGTCCTTCCACAAGGTGGAATTTTTCTTGCCTCAATATTCTTCTCCAACTTTCTTCCGGTCACCTCAATGGTGATCCCTGGTTTGATCCCTGTCTCCCTCATCCCTGGTGCTGCTGAGCTCTCATCCCATGGAATTCTTTGGGATGCAGCCATCCCTGGATAAGGAATACAACTGGATTTCAAGTAAGTCCTCTTCCAATTCCCTGGCTGAGAAAGCAAAGCTGTTTCCTGTTGTCTTTTCCTCCACAGCTCTGGAGCAGGATCCCGAATTCATCCACCAATCTTCCCTGAGCTGAGCCAGGAAGAGCTTCCCAGAATCCCCGAATCATTTTGGTTGGAAAATACCTCCAAGGTCATTGAATCCAACTCTGTGACCCAGCCCAGAGCAGTGAGTGCCACATCCAGGCACTCCTTGGATATCTCCAGGGATGGTGACTCCACCACCTCCCTGCCCAGCCCATTCCAAAGGCTGATCACCCTTTCCATGAAGAAATTGTTCCTGATGTCCAACCTGAACCTCTCCTGGAGTAGCTTAAGCCAAGGTCACCTCATCCTGGCCCTTGTTCCCTGGGAGCAAATCCCGACCCCCACCTGGCTCCACCCTCCTTCCAGAGCTTCTTTATCCAGAGCTTCCCTGAAAAAAATGGAATATTTCCCTCCTGAATCCACATCTTCTGATACGAGTCCAAATGAATCCTAGAATGGTTCGAGTTGGAAGGGACCTTAAAGATCCTCTAATTCCAAACAAAGTGCATGAAAAGAAATCCATGGATTCCCTCTTTGAGTCCTTTTTCCCTTGCCTGACCACTCGTGGGGCTTTTGTTGGTTTTCCTTTTTCCTTTATATGTCACTGGGATATCCCTTCCTGCAATTTTCAGCCATGGAGATCCCAAATGCCATCATGGCCATTCCCTGAGTTTTCCACCATAAAACCAGGAGAAGGGGGATGCTTTTGCACTTAGGATTCCTGATACAACCTGCTTTTGCTTCCAGCAGTTTTCCCAGTCTCTCCCCTGCCCTGATTCCCAGGATCTGAGACCCTGGGATATTTTTTTGGGATAACACGATCCCAAGCTGCCAACCAATCCAAGAAGAGTCCTGAAAATCCAACCAATGGCCCCTAAATCAATGACTGAGTTTTCCAAATCATGGAACCTACCTAAAAACCAGGATATTTTCCAAAGAAAATAAATATTGAGCTCATTTTTATTTTATTCTCTGACTTTGAGTCTGGACGTTCCATCTTTTAATGTGTTTATTCCCAATTAGGTCAATTAATCAACTGGGTCTGGAGCATGAACTTACAAAAATCATCAGAATTTTTAAAAATTACCAATAAACACAAAGAAGATTCTCCCAAATTATGGAGTCGTGGGATTGATTCCCAGGGGATGTTGTGGATTCAGTTTCAAAAGGAGGCTGAGCACGTCCTTGGAAAAGAGATCTGCTGGATGTTATTCCATAGAAAAGTGACAGCAGACTCAGGAAATTCCCTGTGATAAGAGCAGCTGGAGCTTGGGAAATTGTTAGGAGAGGTTTGGCCTCTCCTTAATTTTTCCACTGAAAGGGCTTTGGGACACCATTGGAACTCTCTCCACTCTGGTGAGATCCCACCTGGAATGCTGCCTCCAGCTCCGGGGTCCAACACAGGAAGGACGTGGAGCTGCTGGAATGAGTCCAGAGGAGGCACCAAGATGAGCAGAGGGATGGAGCAGCTCTGCTACGGGAAAGGCTGGGAGAATTTGGAATATTCAGCCTGGAAAAGGAAAGAGAAGCTTTGAGGGGACCAAATTGGGACTTTCCAGTACCTGAAGGGATCCTGCAAGAAAAATGGAGAGAGGCTTGGACAAGGGCCTGGAGTGACAGGATAAGGGGGAATGGCTTCCCACTGCCAGAGGGCAGGGATAGATGGGATATTGGAAGAAATTCTTCCCTGTGAGGGTGGTGAGGCCCTGGAATGGAATTCCCAGAGAAGCTGTGGCTGCCCCATCCCTGGAAATGCCCAAGGCCAGGTTAGATGGGGCTTGGAGCAACCTGGGATAGTGGGAGATGTCCCTGCCCATGGAAGGGGGTTGGAAGGAGATGATCTTGAAGGTCCCTTCCAACCTGAACCATCCCATGATTTCGGGATTCTCTCTCATAAATCAGTGAAGTTCTGAGGCCATGGAAAAGTGTCAGGAATGACCACGTTGCCTTTGGCCCTTTGACGTCATTTCCTCATCCACTTAAAACTGGTTTTAATGGGAGTTCGAGCCCTTCACGTTCAGGAGTTGTGAATCTGAGTCAGCAAAGCAGAACTGCTTTAATCTCGTTAAATCAAGACAGTCCCAGCCCAAGGTATCCAAAGGGATTTGTTTCCCTTTTGTGTCAGCTCCAGGCAGGGTCTCCTCTGCCTAATTCCCCTTTCCCAAAGTTTTTTTGGGGGGTGATTGGATCAACCAGGCCAGAGAAAGTGTTTGGTTTTTGGTCATTTGAAGAGTTTGAATTCTTTCCATCTCCCCCTCTTTGTCCAAATAGATCCTTGAGCTCAAGGGATGTTCCACAGAGAAAATTCCCAGGCTCTGGAATTCTCTTTTGCTGGTGGTGGGCCCCAAGTTCACATCATTCCCATCACCTAACACTCACTGCCTGCATCCAAAACGGATCCTGGTTTTCCCTCTTTTCCCTCCTTCCACGTCACCATCCCACATCCTCACCAGCCTCAGTCAAGGAAAAACCCCTTGGGATGGTGGAAACCAGTGAGGAAAGAATTGTTCCACCTTCTTAGGGATGCTTGGTGGGTGGAAAAGGAATATTCCTATGGACAACAACAATCCTTGAGCCTCCCCTGGGTGCTGGGGAAGGCAAAGGGAGTTGGGAATGTTTGGAAACTGGATCAGGAGCACCTTTACAAATAAAAATAAGCTCCAGACAGGACATGGGGATGTCCATACGGTGCCATCCCAATCCTATAAACCCCTCTGGATTGAAGCAGCAGCTGCCTCGCCCCGTGATCTCCCCAGAACATCCCACAGGGATCATCTCAGCATTAAAAAAAAAAAAAAAATAAATCCTTCTTCCAGGCATTACATCCCTCAGAATCCCAGACATCCCTCCTGCTCGTCGGCACTGAACTGGAATTCCTGACTCCAAAGTCTTTTTTGCTCTCAGCTAATTTCATATCCAAGGGAGAGGGTCAGGCAGGGAGCCAGCACATCCCGCTGCTTCCCGGTTATAGGGGATGCTCCCAGCAGCTTTGGGTGACCTGGATCCGCTGCCTGGTTGTCCCTGTCCCCCCAAAAAAAGGTCCCCAGGTTTGTGGAGAGGTGTCTGGAGGGCACAGGGCTCGTTAGAACCCGATAAAAGCTTGGATACAAACATCCCTGAGGATTCCAGCGATCCTGACCTGCTCCCTCTCTCCGGCTCAGGTCTGTGTCAGCTTTTTCTTTGTTGTTCCTTTAAGCAGCTTTTCCAACTGATGTTATTGAGGGGGGAAAAAAAAAAATCCAGGTTAAAAATATCCCAGGAAAGGTTTGCAAGGCCTGTGGGGGCTGTCCCAAAGCAGGCTGGGCTTTGCCATCGGATGAGGTCCCAGATAATTCCCTGTTCCCATATATCCAGCCCCGCCTTGTGTTCCCAGTCCCAGGCAGAGCCTATCCCAAAATCCCTCCTTTCCTGGGATCCCACAGACCTGTACAGCCACACAGGGACGGATTTTGCCATCCTGTGGATTCTGGCAGGAATCCACTCCCACACACACGAACCCACGGCATTTCCCATAAGGAAAACTCACCCTAAATCCTCTCCCAACGGGAACCAGGATCCCACCCCACATTCCACCCTTTCCAAGAGCTTTTCCACCCCAAAATTCCCTCTCCGTTCGTCCTCTTCCCGTGCAGCCACTAGACGGCAGATGAGGCTCGTGGAAAGGCTCTTCCCAAGCCGGGAAGAGCCCATTCCAGTCGATTGGGATCATTTGTCCCAGCTCTCCCAAGTCGATGGAGCTGACACTTGGCAGTCAAAGGCTCTGATTAAGATGCCACAGTTGAGTTAAAGCGCTCATTAAGATTTGATGAGTAATTGATCAGCGCATCAACAGGGAAGCAGGGATGGGAAAAAGAGGCTGGAAACACCTGGAAAAAGCTCCACGGGCTCCATCCTTAAATAAAACTTAGGCGGGAGTTGGAATCTTAAAGGGATAATGGGGGGTTTGGAGGAGACGGGAGCGCTCCGGAGCCGCTGAGTGCAATAAACTTGATTTAATAGAAAGGGTGATTTAAAATTCCGGCTCCCTCGACATTCCAGGGGCACATCCAGAGGGAGCAGGAGTGGGAGAGAGGGGGCTGGGCTGGAGCTGAGCCGGATCCCTTTATAGGGATGGGAAAGTGCTGACATTGATGGATTCGTTCCCGATTTTCCCCCAGCGGAGCTCGGTGTCTCTCAGCCATCCATGAGGGATATTTAGGAATGGGGTGCTGATATCCAGCCTTTTAAATCATGGAATATTTCATGGCTGGAAATCAGGAATCACTCCCCGATTCCATCAAAGCCTCACTGGCAGAAACAGGGATTCACTGCCAGGAAAACACTTCCCTTTAAACTGCTGTCGTGGGAAGGGAATTTGGGAGATAAAATAAGCCTTTAATAGAAATACACAATTCCTGCAGAGAAATCCTGATTTTCTTTTTCCACACGCCCCCACAGCCTGGATAATAAACATGCACATGAAAACCTGGGATAAATCCCGAGCATCACAGGTAGAGGAAAATCTGCCCTAAATCTTTGTCTCTTCCTCATTTTTAAGGAAGGAAGGTAGGAAAAATCCTGCTCCACACCCTGCACTGAAATAATAAAATTATCCCTGCCTTAGGAATAAATCCAGGTTTTCCCTCCTCGAGAAAAGCGAAGTTCTGGGGTCTGACATTCTGCTGGAACCAGATTTTCCAAAGGATTTTGTGATCAACATTCAAAGAATATCTTGATTTTGGGGCTCGTTTTATTGAATCCATAGGATCCTTCTCCCACCCGCATTTGGGGATTTTCTGTGACAATCCCGGGAAGAGCCATTGGATTTGTTCTGCCAAGGAGGGAAATAATGCCAGTGCCAATCGATTCCTGGGAATTGAGGCAGGGTCTGGCTCTTATTTTCTGTTCCCTCAGCGGGTTTGGCTCCAGAGGACATCGGGATAAGAGCACGGAGAGAGGGAAACGTCCTGAAGGTGCTCCCTTCCTTCAGCTCCAGCTCTTTTAGGTGCAGAATCTCGGGAGATTTTATTTTCTTAAGGAGTTTTGGGCTGGTTTCTGACTGTGCCTCCCATATTCTCCTTTAGCACAAGCAGGGATAACCAGCAAACCTCTGGAAAACTCCTGGAATTTAGATAATATTAGGGAAAAGAAATCCTGACATCTCTTCTGAAGGAATGTGAAAGGATTCATTTCTTTTTGCCAGGCAGGATGACTCCAAAGCCTCTGGAATGTGAAGTCCTTTTACTTCCACCCAGGAATTTTGTTGTCCAATATTCCCAGGACAGCAAATATAGGATCCCACTGAGATTCCCAAGGAGCAGGGATGTGTTTCTACCCAATTAATCCATTTAGTGATCATTAATCACATTTCCATGGGATAATTTCCCTGGCCCTAAGTGCACATGGAGAAAAAAAACAAAATCCTAAAAAAATAATCCTGTTAAGAGAAAAGAGGGAAAATCCACACAGAAACCTGGGATTATTTTTGGAGCTGTTGTCTGAGTGTGCAGTCCATCGTTTTTCTGGGAAATGACATTTTCCTCTGCCTGAAAATCCTGACACCTGGAAATGGGGTTGGAATTCCAACATCAAAACTACAGGGAAGAATTTGGGATTATTTCCTCCAAACAAAATCCACCTGGAAAATTTTCATCTGATGATACACTGGTTTAATTCACTCAAATCAAAATATTCCATCTCCCAAGCAATGAAACACAGCAGGAACCTCAATTTCCTAATCCAATAAATGGCCAAATCCAAGGTTTAAGCCCAAACACTGGGGAAAAACCAGGCAGAGCAGCAGCAGGAAATTTTCCCCTGGAATTAAAAATATTTTACCCCGACACACTTGAAACAACTCATTCCAATATTTTTAATCCCAAAAAATTCCTGCAATCAGCCTGATCCCCAAATTTTTTTATTTTTGGACAAGGAGATGTTTTCCCCTAGAAAATTCCACTCTCCAAAAAGCATTGACCAGCATTTTGTGGGATTATCCCAAAGGCACAGCTCCAAATAACACAGAGCTGGGGCTAAGATGCATCTTCCCAACTGCAAGATATTCCCAAGTTTTGCTCCCGGGGGAAAAAAAAGAGAACTGAGAGGGATTGAGGCCATGGAGAGATGAGAACCAGGCAAAAACTTGGGATCCCACTGAGGAACAGCAGCAGGAAAAGTTGCTTTAAATAAAGGAACAGCTCCCAAATCTAAAATGAAGGAGGAAAATGAATCCATGGGAAGGGGAGGTGAAAAGTTGAGGTGGGACAGAGCTCCAGGGATATTCTGGATGAGCCAAAACCAAGGATCCCTGCCTGTTCTAGCAGCTCCCAGCTCCAGAGATTCCTGGGATGTTCCCAACCCGGCCTCAGTTTCCCTGTGGCTTTTAATGCCAGGGTTGCATCCGAGTTCAGGGTTGGAAAAACAAGGGCAGGGAAAGAAACTGGGCTGGGAAAAGGGAATTTTTGGTTCTGCAAAAGGAGGTCAGAAGGCAAAAATAAATAGGAAAAAGGGGAATTGTGCATGGATCTGGCAGTTCTGGCGTGGGATCACCCAATCCACCAGGAAGAAAAGGGATATTAGGGTAAAGATTTCAGGAAAGCCCTGCAATCCCAGAATTTCCCATCCCATTTTGTCCATTGTTTTTTCTGCTGGCTTGGAAGGTAACAACAGAGAGAGGCAGGAAAATCCCAAGATTCCAGAAGCTGAGTTTGAAGCCAAAAAGCTGATGGAATGTAGATTTTGATGGGATATTGGGAAAAGTTCTTCCCTGTGAAGGTGGTGAGGCCCTGGAATGCAATTCCCAGAGAAGCTGTGGCTGCCCCATCCCTGAAAGTGTCCAAGGCCAGGTTGGATCAACCTGGGATAGTGGGAGTTGCCCCTGCTCCTGATAGGAATGAGATGATTTTTAAGCCCTTTCCACCCCAAATAATTCCATGATTTTATGATTTCTCCAGGAAAAAAAAAATAACAAGATACTAAACAACCTGACTTCAGTCTGGAATTTTATCACAGATTTTTTTTTTCGAAGGCATCACATCCCAAGGCAGGATGGATCCAGGGAATTTGGCAGAGCTCCCTGGGACTGCAGTCCCTGGAATTCCGCAGCAGGAATTGAAGGCAGCACTGGGAATGTGCAATTCCTCACATCCTTTCTTTTCCCATCTCCTCCAGCTCCTTTCAATCCCGCTGCTCCCTCTCCTCTTTCCTGCTGAGGGCAGCTGAATTCCGTAGGCTTGGCCTGGATTTCATCCCACACAGACACAGACACGGAGCATTCCCAGCTCCAGCTGAATGCAGAGGTGGGAAAAGAAATAAATGAGTGGATAAATAAATATTTTTTTAATAAATAAATAAATAAATAAATCCCAGACCCTTTGTTTTCCAGCCATCCCTGTTTGTTCCACGGGAGGAAAACTGAGGAGACAAAAAAAAAAACAAAAAAAAAAAGGAGGAATGGGGGTAAAAAAAAAGGTGAAAATCTGCCTTATTTCATATTAATATTCCTGGGGCTTTTTCTTCTTTTGGGTTTTTTCCTTCTTTGGGGTTTTTTTCCTTCTCTTTGTTTTTTTTCCTTCTTTTGGCTTTTTTTCCTCCTTTCTGGGTTTTTTCCTTCCTGTTAACTCCAGCCCTGCCTGCTCCAGAGAAAATTCCTGCTGTGGAAATGTGGATTTTTTCTCTGTTTTCCTGGATATTTCTGAGCCTGCACAGGAGCCGTTTTGATTCCCTGGAGGCCACTGGATCCTCCCTGCACCTGGGATATCTCTGAGTGCCCTCTGAGTGCCCTTGGATTCTCCTTCTTCTGTCCCAAATCCCTTTTTTTTTTTTTTTTTTTTGCAAACTTGGCAGAAAAATAATTCCCTTCCCTGCAATTCCCACCCCTTTTCCCAGATTTGGTAGCAATCCAGCAATGTGTTGCAGCAATTTTGGGATATTTAAGTGTCCTGGGGAAGATGGGTTTAAAGACAGGGTGGGTCAGGAAAAAAATTCCTCTTTCCATGGTTTCTCCTGGATTTTTAGGATACTTCATCATCACCTGGAAGGGTAAAATGACAACAGAGTCACTACCCTGAGCTCCACGTGGGTGTGGGGTCATCCCAAATTCCTGCTGTTCCCCTGGAAATGGGATTTTCCCACCATTCCAGTGCTCCACTGCCAAGGAGGATCAGGCAGGAAGAGCCAAAAACCCAAAAAAACCAGGGAGAAGAGACCTCTAAAATTATAATTTAAAAAGTCAATCCCATTTTTTGAGGATTTTTTTTAAATTCCACGGATTTTCCATCATTTAACAGCTCTTAATGACCACAGCAATGTCCCCTTCTCCCAAGGGCATTCCTTTGGGATCGAGGGGATGGAGAGGGGACAAAATATCTTGGTTTGGTCAGTGCTGGGCATCACATCCCAAATCCAGGTGAGCCCAGAACGAGGTGGATGCACTCCCCACCTTTCCCACAGCAATCCAAGCCAAAGTTTGGAGCCAGAGTTGGAGCTTTTCCAGGTTTCTCCTTGCACAGCAAAATGGTGGCTCCAAGCTCTGGTTCCTTTCCAGCATCCTTTGGATTTTTTTTCCTCTGTTTTGAACTTAAAAATGTGACTTTGGCTGTCAAGTTTAAGGGAAGAGAATCCAGAGGTGACATTTGGGTCCATCCAATAAAACATTGGGATTTGCCACTGTTTCTGCTGCTGCTGCTTTTTAAATGGGAGCAAAACAACTTTTGACACTCAGAGCTGGGAATTCCTGTCCTTCCCAAAGCTGCTCTGCAGCAAAACTCCCCACTCATATTTGTTGGAGTAATTTAGATCGGGTGGGACCTCTGGGAATCTCGGCTCCACTGCCTCTTCTCCTCAAAACAGGGCAGCTTCAAGAAATTTTTTGGTACTTGCGAAAAAAAATTGAATTTTCAGTTTAAAAAAGAAATCCAGAGGATTATTAGTTGTAATTTTCACAGGGAAAACTCTTCTGGTCCTGCTTTGGGGTTTTTGTTTTTGGGGCTTTTTTTGTTGTTGTTGTTTTTTGGGGTTTTTGTGGGTTTTTTTCAGCATCCCAATATTTTCAAGCATCTAAAAGTTATCCAGGTGAGGATTTCCATGAGCAGCCATCCTGGATAACTTTGGGGAAGCAACTGGAGCCGTGTCAGGGGAGGTTTAGGTTGGATATCAGGAAAAAGTTCTTCCTTCAGAGGCTGGGCACAGGAACAGGATCCCCAGGGAATCATCACAGCCCCACAGTTGCCAGAGCTCAAGGAATGTTTGGAAAACACTCTCAGGCGCAGGGTGGGATTTTTGGGATGCCCTGTGCAAGGCTTGGGGTGGGACTCGCTGATCCTTGCGGGTCCCTTTCATCCAGGATGTTTTATGATTCCAGGATTCTGTGTCATTCCCAATCTCCCTCAGATTTCTGGGAATCATTTAGAAAACTACTTTACATTTCTGCTCCCAAATACCATTTTCTAACCCCAAAAGGAGTCCTGAGGATGTGCCTCAACTGCATCCCTGCTGTGTTTACAAACACATCCGAGCACCTCGGATCAGCCTTGGGAATGCCAGTGGATGCAAATTGGATAAACTCAGTCAATGAAGCCCGAGGGTTTCCCGGCAGCCCCAGGACCTGCATATTCCAGTGTGTATTTATCCAACTAATCTTCGAGATATTAGGGATAATCTTTGCCATTTTCCTTTAATGAAGGGCTGACACGCTCGCCTGGAAGCTGTTCCTGCAGGGACCACGGGAGAGAAGGAATCAGATATCGCAGCTCCAATCGTTTATCACCATCAGATCAGCGACGGAGCTTTTTCCCAGGTCTCTTCCCTCAATAATTCCCAGCATGTTCGGTTGTTAACCTCACTTAGCCTCCAGCAGAGCCTGGGAGACCAAACCAGGAAGGTTCACTTGTTATTCCCCGGCTGCTCCATGTTGGGAATTTCAGGGCAGAGTGAGATAAGGAGGGAGGGCAAAGCAGGACGGGGGAATCCTTAAAAATCTTGCCCACAAACGGGGTTTTCCTTGAACGCTGTCACTCTCCCAGTGACACCAAGCTCTGCTGAGTCGGGATCCAAGGAATTTCTCGCTCGTTATCCGCTCCCCACCAAGGGCTGTGACCTCATTAGCATTCCCAGACTAAGGGAAAAGGGATGCCAGCCAAGGAGGCTGCAGGAGGGAGAAGTTTGTGGAGCAAGGATGCTGCTGTGAGCAAGACAAAATTCCCAGCGAGGGGATTCTGCTCCCTCCAGCAGCCAGGTTTTCCCCACACCCATCCCGGTGTTCATCCAGAGGGTGTCTCCTTTCAGAGCTCTCCTATCCAAGCCTGCATCCCACAGGGTTCCTAAAATCCCTGAGTTAGCAGGAGCCGGTGCCATGGAGCTGACCAAATTCTGTGTCCATTAACTACTTAACAAAATTCCCTGTGCCAGCTCCCACCTCCAACACATCCGAGTTAATTCCCTTCCTCATTTCCAGGCCCAAAGCCAAGGCACATCTTTGTTTTCCCTCCTGTCCTCAGAGTATTTGGGTTGGGAAAGGCTGCAGGATGAGCACTGCATTATCCTGAGCTTTCTTAACTCCACACCTGCATCACACTCTGGCTAAAAAATATCCAGGAATATCCACAACTGTGAAATTCCATGAACAAAACAAATCCTCCATGGGGAAAAAAATCCGCCTGCTGTGCTGAGTGACTCAACACTTTCTCGATGCTTTGGGATTGTTTTTCCCCTTCGAGATTCCATCTGGGACCCTCGGTTCTTCCTAATCTGTGGGATATGGGAATTCTTGAAGCTCCTAAACCTGGTCACACCCCATTCCCTCAGCCAGTTTAGCAGACAAATGGGATGGGATTTTTTTGGGATACTTCAGATGTCCAGGCCACATAAAATGAGCACTCCTAGAAGTCCATTCCTGCAGTCACCATCCCAGGAGCTACCACCTCCTGTTCTCCCTCAAACTGGAACCAGAATGAAACTTCCCATCAATCCCAGTTGTTCTGGATCCACCCACCCCAAATCTTCCCACCCTGGAATTTTCATCCACGTTCACCTTATTTTGGGAACACCAAAAACATTTGTTTGCATACTGAAGGGGGTCTTGGAGGAGTTTGGACCACCAAGATTAGAAGCCACCTCAAATCCTCTGAAGCAGCTGAAGTGACAGTGAAGGACCTTCAATGGATCTTGACAGCTTGTCCAAATTGTCACTAATGAGATGTGAGTGACAGCTCTTTACTCTTTCCCAGGATTGGGTGGATATGGAGATTGAATTCCGTATGTCTGAGTTGAATTCCTTGGGATAATCATGCCATTTTTCTGTCATTTTTGTACCAAAAGCAGCATAGCCAGGAGGACCAGGGAAGGGATCGACCCCCTCTGCTGCCACTTCTGAGGGACCTCAAACCCTGGGATCAGTTTTGGGCTCCCCACGACAAGAAAGACATTGAGGGGCTGGAGAGTGTCCAGAGAAGGGAACTGAGCTGGGAAAGGGTCTGGAGCACCAGGAGAGGCTGAGGGAGGTCAGGCAGCTCAGCCTGGAGAAAAGGAGGCTCAGGGGGGACCTTCTGGCTCTCCACAACTCCCTGACAGGAGGGTGGAGCCAGGTGGGGGTCGGGCTCTGCTGCCAGGGAACAAGGGATGGGGTCAGAGGAAACGGCCTCAAGTTGTGCCAGGTGAGGTTCAGGATGGACATCAGGATGAATTCTTTCATGGAAAGGGTTGTCAAAGATTGGAATGGGCCCAGGGAGGTGTTGGAGTCCCCACCCATGGAGGTGTCCAAGGAAAAACTGGAGGTGGCTCTCAGTGCTCTGGGTTGGTGACAAGGTGGGGATCGGTCACAGGTTGGACTCGATGATCTTGGAGGTGTTTCCCAACCTGAATGATTCCATTCCACTACTATATTTGAAAATCTCCCAGGTAGAGACAACCCAGACCTGTACAGAGACCTCTTGCTTTGCTCCCTGGGATCAGGAATTCGGATTCCAAAGGCATCAGTGACCCTGGAGAGGGTGGCAGAGACACTTTAGTCCCTTGCAGATACCCAGGTGAGCTCATTTGTGACTTCCCGAAGACTCATCCATTCCATTTGCATCCCATTTTGAAGTGGATCCTGCTCGAGGCTCCTGTCTCACCTGCAAGATGGGTTCAAATCCTGCTTTGGATTCCCAGGTTAACCCCCGCTTGCAACACTGCGTTAATTGGAATCCTTGGATGAAGGCATGCAATGCTTGTTCTGGTCCAAGAAAAGGAGAAATCCTCAGGAATCCATGAAGGTGGAATTTCACAACTTCATAAGATCTTTCTTTGAACAGCTGGAGACAGTCGTTGTCCTCTGGAAGCAAATGAGAGACAATCCCTTCACCTCCTTACCTTGAGGGTCTTCTGCTAAAATTAAATTGAATTTTCTCGTTGTTCTCACTCCACAAAACCCTCTCGGGCCTCCATCTTTGGTTTTGAGGTATCCTTTCCTCTCCTTTGCCCTTCTAAGGCTGGAATGTTCTGATCCGTGGGGATTTCCCTACCGCTTTCCATCATTCTTCCAACTGATTTCACCACATCTCCCTGACAGACTTTCCTCCAGGAACAGGACATGGCAGGGAGGATCCCAAAGAGTTAACTCTCCTCCACAATTATCCAGGTGCTTCTCCAGGAGCAGCTCCCTTGGAGCCAGGAATCCTGCTGAGGTTTTCCGCCGGGCGACGGAGCCACTTAGTCCGCGCCGCCGTCGGGAACGGGGATGGGGCTGAAAGCAGATCCCCGCTTTCAGGTGACACTGAGGAGGTCAGATTGGGTTTCTCCTGGGGGAGGAGGGGGTGAGGAGCATCCCAAGGAGAGGGTGGATCCAGAGGTCTGGGAGGGACAAGGTGGCACCTTCACGGTCACACAACCTCTGGCCGTTTGTTTGACCCATTGCTGGATGACCCCACCAGCTTGAAAAGTGGCCACAGGACCAGGGCAGTGATTGTCCCTTTGTGCTGGCACTGCTGGGGCACCACCAATCCTGGGGTCACTTTTGTGTCCCTCATGATAAGAAAGACATTGAGGAGCTGGAGCGTGTCCAGGGAAGGGAAGGTGGGAGCTGGGAAAGGGTCTGGAGTATCAGGAGCAGCTGAAGGAGCTGAGGGGGACTCGGGGGGAAGAAAAGGAAGCTCGGGGGGACTTTCTGGCTCTCCACAACTCCCTGATGGAGGATGCAGCCAGGTGGAAGCCAGGCTCTGCTCCCAGGGATCAAGGGACAGGATGAGGGAGTGGCCTGAAGTTTCACCACAGGAAGTTTCGGTTGGATATTGGGAAAATTCCTTCCCAGGGAAGGTTGTTAAGCACAGGAATAGCCTGGCCAGAGCAATGCTGGAGTCACCATCCCTGCAGATATTTAAAAGCCATGTGGATGTGACACCTGGGAACAAAATTTGATGGTGGCCTTGACAGTGCTGGGGGAGGGTTGTACTCTATGACCCTGGAGGGCTTTTCCAAACTAAACAATCCCACGATTCTAAAGCAACTCCTGGCAAAGAGCTTTGGATTCAGACAAGGACAGGCACCAACCACATCAATTGTCCCCCCATGGACATGTGGGTGTCCCATGGAGGCCTCAGGGACAGGTCCAGCTACACCCAAAACCCCCATCCAACAGGATCTCAGTGGTGAAGAACATCGAGCCCAGCAGGCAAAGTGTTAAAAGGAACCACCCCATTCCAGAAGGAAAAGAGGCAAAGGAGGTTGAAGTCCAGCTGGACCTCTCCTCTATCCCCCCGTTTGATTTTATGGGCTCTGAAATGTTGCCCATCTGCCCTCGGTGGCCGCTGCTCTTTTTTAATTGGAAGGGACAGAGGGTATTGACGACCTATCAAAATTCATATCTCAGCAACATTTCATTCCCAGTGGCCTCAGCACTCTCCCTTTCCCCCCCTCCTTCCCAGATAAAGGAACTGTCACTTCGATAAACGGCCCCTAATGGTGGGCAGGGAAGGTGGGACAAAAAGCTTTCAGATCCCACCAGAAAACTTCATCAGGAAAGCAAAAAAAAAACCCCTCCACAGGCTTTTATTTTTTTAAATAACTGGGAGATTTCATTAATTGATTGACTATTAAGGCTAATATAATTTTGATGATGTCGCCTATCTTTTCTATCATTGATTTTAAGTCAGGGTCCCTTTCTCACCTTTTGGTTGTATTTTTGGGAATGGGGCACGTTGTTATTAAAATCCAATTGAATTTTCACTATCTTTGCACCATAAGCTGAAGGAGCCAAAAAGAAGGAGTGTTATTGGTATTTATTCAATTGAACATTAATTTCTGCTGCTTGGCCTCTTCCTTTTTTTACAGATAGCAAAAAAAAAAAAAGTGCCCTGGCTGTTTATTCAATTGAATTTTCACTTTCTTTCCCTCTACATTAAGCGACTTCTGTAATGGGAGAATTTCTTAATCCAAGGGAAAACAAAGAAAAAGGGAAATCGGATCCATAGGAAAGCTGACAGCAAACACGCAGAGGTCACCGGAAGGCAAAGAGCTCAGGCTTAATTTTCATTAATTAATTTATTGGTGCCCAAGTGGGGGCTCAGGCATGGGGTCCAGCTGAGGAATGGGCACAACCCCTTTTTTGCGGTGTCACATCTGCAGGTGCTCAGACACCTGCACTCCTGTCACCCCCCTCACCGTGGCCTTGTGCACTTTCTGTCCCCACAGCAGCAAATAAATGAGGCCAGGTGATGCCTTTGGAGCAGGTGACACGCTCAGGTCACATCCAGGTGGCTCAGCGTTGTCCCCAGGATCCCATGAGCAGGAAAACAGTAGAACAGTGGACACCACACCTTCTCCTTCCACTGAGGGTGTCGGGATGAGTTGGATTCCCAAAAACACCACTGCTCCTCAAGTTCATCCTTCCTCCCAGACCAGACCAAGTCTGAGTTCTCCTTGATGGAATTAAAATCCAGGCTTGATTTGGAGGCACAAGAAGGTCGTGCTCAGCCTGATCTCCAGCCCGGGTGACAATGGGGAGGCAGGAGCTCTCCTTGCCGCCGGGGTTGTCCCTGTGACACATCAGGATGGCGTTTTGCTGCCACTGCAGCTTTAGGACCTTTGTTCCCTGCATCAGCAACTTCCCAGTTCCTGTCAGAGCAATCCAATCATCCTCGGCAGCAATTCCGGAGAAGATCGTTGGGTCAAGGCACTAAAGATGAACGAGTCTTGTTGTCACCAACCAACACCTCCAGTGCTGATCCCAAAGCACAGCCCAGCAACTCCCTGCTTTGCCCCAGCTGTGCCTTGAGCCACGTATTTCATGGAATGTCCTGAGCTGGAAGGGACTCACAAGGATCTGAGTCCAACTCCTGACCCTGCACATGACACCCAAAAAATCGCAACATGTACCTGAGAGCCAAAGG
Source organism: Monarcha castaneiventris obscurior (assembly GCA_026261815.1). Lineage (NCBI taxonomy): Eukaryota > Metazoa > Chordata > Aves > Passeriformes > Monarchidae > Monarcha > Monarcha castaneiventris. The sequence goes on along the minus strand of JAMPIT010000885.1, from coordinate 462,401 downwards.
CTTCCTGAGCTCTGCCAGGTTTGGAGCTGGGACGACTTCCTTGGGGAGCCTGTTCCAGTGCCCAACCACCCTCTGGATGAAAAACCTTTCCCTAAAATCCCATCTAACTTAACCCTAACCTTTATCCCATTCTGCAGCAGGGCTGTGAGTCCAGAAAGATGGATAATCACAGAATCACAGAATCACCGAATCACAGAACCACCGGGTTGGAAGAGACCTTCAAGATCATCGAGTCCAACCCATGTCCAAACACCTCAACTAAACTAAACCATGGCACCGAGTGCCACATCCAATCTCTTTTTAAACACGTCCAGGGATGGTGATTCCACCACCTCCCTGGGTAAACCATTCCAATATTTTATCACTCTTTCTGTAAAAAAATTTTCTTCTCATATCCAACCTATATTTTCCTTGGCGCAACTTAAGACTGTGTCCTCTTGTTGTTGGGCATAATGATGCCCAACTTAATAGCTATTGGATGTGGGGTTTCTCCTTGGCCTCAGATTTCCTTTCTTGGCATTCAGGTGGTGCAAAATATCCAGGATTTTTCCTTCCACTCATCCCAGCTGTGCCACAGGGACACCAGATCTTTCCAGCACTGCCTGACTGTGCTGGTCCCACCTCTGCCATGGTGCTGCCCTTGGAGACCAGACGCTCCCTCCATCCCATAAACCTGACAGATTTGGGAAAGACCCTCCAGTTCCCAAATGCTTTCCATATCTCCAGCTGGGATGGGTTGTCCACCCATGTCCCAAACTAAATGCCCACTCCAGCTGGGCCTTGGAGCTGTGCTAGGTCCTTAGAGCTGTGGAAGGGGTTGGAAGAGACCAAGAGAGACCCAGGAGAAGTTGGATCTGCACCATCAGGGCTTCACTGACACCTCAGATTCTGGGATCAGCTTTGGCTCCTCACGACAAGAATGACATTGAGGGGCTGGAATGTGTTCAGGGAAGGGAACAGAGCCAGAGAAGGGTCTGGAGAGCCAGGAGCAGCTGAGGGATCTGGGGGGGGCTCAGCCTGGAGAAAAGGAGGCTCAGGAGGGACAGGAGGGTGAAGCCAGGTGGGTGTCAGGCTCTGCTGCCAGGGAACAAGGGACAGGACAAGAGGAAATGGCCTCAAGTTTCACCAGGGGAGGTTTACATTGGATATCGGGAAAATTTCTTCATGGAAAGAGCTGTCCAGCCTTGGCACAGCTGCCCAGAGCAGTGTTGGAGTTATCATCCCTGGAGGGATTTAAAGGACAAAAAGGTGGCACTCGGGGACATGGTTTAGTGGTGGCCTTGGAAGTGCTGGGTTAATGGTTGGACTCAATGATCTTAGAGGGTTTTCCAACCTAAATGATCCCATAATCCCATGATTCTGTCTTCCCCTCTTGCATTAAATGCATCATCGCCCTTTTTGAAGCCTTGGATACCTCCTTGGGAAAAGCAGCACTTTTCCTTCTCCAGCTCGGGTTCAGGCATCTGCTCTTCCCACCAAACACCAGGAGAGACATTTCCTACCCTCACATGCTTCCAGGAGCTGCTTTAGCAGGAATAAATCCCACAATTAAAGCAGCATTAGGACATTAGCTTTTAAAACCCTCGTCCTAGGAAATAATGTCCCCGCGTTAGCGCGGAAAGCACTGGGGGCGTAAAACTTTTATTATTAAAATTAACATTTCAAACCCGTACCATGAAGTAATGGGGGAGGTGAGGATGGATAAATCAGATACTTAAACCAGGAATGTAACATTAGCACTTGGAATTGTGACCAGGAAATAAAGTCAAGGTGAGGAGATGGATAAATCAGACGGCTCAGCTGGAGGCTCTTTGTGTTAACACTTGGAATCCTTGAGGAAAAAGAGGAGGTTGGGAAATTAAAGAGGGGAAAATGAACTATGCAGGGCCTGATTCCGAACCAGGAGACACTCAGGAGAGGAATAACATGGGATAAGAGGAGATTAGGGATATTCAGCTGGTTTGGAGGCTGCAGGGAATTTCTCTGGGCTGTGCTGAAAGAGAGGTAGAGGTATTTCATGGCAGAGGTCCAGAAAAGACTTTTTTCCTGAATAAACCTTCAAGGGATGATATTTAGGGAAGGAATGGATGAGGGTGTTTATTGGAAGCTCCAAACAATTTTGCAAATCCAGAGGAATTCTTCATCCATGAGACACTGAGGCAGCTGAAATCCCCATCATCCTTCAGCCATGGGGGATTTGGTCATGTGGGGATGAGCACAACCCATGCCCATGGTGGAGTTGGCTTAAATCCATCCTTCAGGTCCATCTCCTGGGGAAAATCCAGTTGTTGGGAATTTCTAAGTGAGTGACGCAATGCCTTGGGCTCTGCCATAGCCCTGGCCACAGCTGGTTACGGTGGGACTGAACCGACCCAGGTTGATCCCAAAACTCCTCAGGAATGATTCGATATGAAAAATGCACTTTGCAGTGAGGAGAAAAAAGGAAAATAAGGAGTAAACTTGGGGCATCTGAGTGTCCCAAAAAGTGCAGGAAAGGTTCCACAAGTCACACACAGCAGGACTTTTGGCCTTCTCCCAGGAAAGTTGTTGCTCCCTCCTTGTTGTGTTTCTCACAAAATCCTGGCAAAGCATCCAGAAAATATTTAGAGATCTAAAGAGACGTCCAAGACCAGGCTGGAGAGGAGTCCTGGTCTAGTGAATGGTCCCCTGTCCATGGAGAGGGTTGGAATTAGTTGATCTTTAAAGTCCCTTCCAACTCAAGCCATTCTACGATTCCATGATCTATTGGTTCCTCTGGATCCTTCCAAGATATTTTCCAGCCCCTGTCTCCCTCCAATACACAGGGGGGGACTTGGACACCAAAGGTCATGAATTTCACTGTGGAAGAAGGGCCATGGGGGGATGCTCACAAAAAAGCCATGTTCCTTCAGGTTTGGCTTCACAGATAGCTGAGCTCCAGGACTGAAGAAAAGGAGGATCTGAAGGAAAAGGATTCATTCAGTGGTCACAGGGATCACCCTCACAGTGACAACCTCTGCCTCCACAACCACAGCCACGACCTGTATTCCCACCATGAAGCAGCTGGAAAAAAAAATTCCAGCACTATTCCATGCTGCAGGATCCTTTCTTGCCTGTTTTCTGTGAAATTCAGGCCTTGTTTTCTACTTGGAGTTTTTCTAGGATCTTTCTCTATTTTTTCCCTACAATCCTTCCCAAAAAGAGGAAGTGCTCTCACTGACTTGCTAAAAACCATCCTGGAAAGACCAAACTCCCCAGGGAAAGGCTGGAGACAGAAAATAATTCCCAGGGTTTATTCTCCTTCCTTGGATGGCTGAAGCAGACCACACCTCTGGCAAACAAGGATTGGGAATTCTATTTCTGGGAGACGTGGTTTTGGGGGGTAACACAATGTGGTGCCAAGGTGTCCCCAACTCTTTGGATGCAGAGGAACGATGGGAAACAGGGAAGGGAAAAGCAGGGTGGCAACGGGAAAAGAGTGGGATATGATGTCATCTTCCCACCCCCTGGGGATCCCTGAATTATTAATGGGAACAGAAATCCGTCCCTGCAACCCAAGCTGGGGAGGCTCTGATTTCATCTCTCGACAGCTCTGGCGCTCGGCTGCGCCGGCCAGCCCCGCTTCCGGAAGGGAATGAGCCTCACAGGGAGGAACGGCGGCACCAGGACTGGAATTCACAGCCCCGTGGCATCAGCACCAGGATCAGCCATGACCTCCAGCCACAGCCTCAGCCCCCCTTGGATGCTGGATGGAAAAACATGGATGACTTGCTCCTTCCTTGTCACCCAGTGAGGAATCTTGGCGTGGATGGAGTTTGTTGGACGCATCCCGCAGGGACAGGAGGAGCTGTCAGAGGTGCTGGAGATCCGGTTAATTAGGAATACACCAGGAATTTTCTTTATCCTGGGACTATCCAGCTATTTTTGGATGAATTACATGAAATGAGATGTGTGGGTCTGAGCCCAGGGGCAGAAAACAGAGCAGAATTCAGCACATTCTTTTTGCCCAGTTTCCTCACCCTGGGCCTCTTCTCTCACTCCCATCTTTTCCCTTTCCTCTTTTTCTTTCCATCCATGGATTCCTCAGGTCTGAATCCTTCTCCTGAAGACTGGATCCTTTCCCACCGGGTTTCCTTTTCCCTCTCTCCACCCCTAAAAATGACAATTCTGGAATATTTCGTGGCATTTGTGGTACCCAAGGGCCAAATCCTGCCCTTGCCATTGCTGTGGGCATTCCAAAAGCATGAACTGCACTTCTGTGCCTTGGCATCCAGAGGGAAAAAAGATGAGGAAGCTCAGAATGGAGTTGCAGCATCTCCTAAAACACCTTGACAGCAATTTTGTCTATTTGAGGATATGAATTATTATTATTTATTTAAATTATGAATTTAAATTTATTTAAATTCTAACCAATGGAAGGATAATGAATATCACGTGGGAGGGAGTTGGAATTTGGGGTTGGAAGTGTTTTCTAATTACAGAAGGAACAGCAAATTCCCCAAAAACTCAGATTTTTCCAACTTGGAGGGTGTCCAAACCTCCGATGTTTCTCTTTGCCCCACTCCTGCAGATCAGTAGGAGTCCCATCCTTGCTTTGGAATTGAACCAGGGAAGAGGGATACTGAGGAATTCTGATTTTCCTGCTGAGCTGTTCCTGCAGGTCAATGGCTGATCCTCTATTCCAAACCTGGGATCCCTGATGAGGAACAAAACTCCTCATCTCTGCCATTGCAGCAGTGAAACAGAGCCTTGGGAATTATGCAAGCACCTCAGGAAAGTTTTTTTCCATTTCAACATCCATATCCAGGATTTTCCTGCTGAGAAGGGGGATTGTGGCAAGCCAATAAGTAGTTTTCTTAAAAACCGTCATTGTCAAGGAAAAAGTAGCCATTGGGATAACTGGGAGTCAGGAGAGAGAAATCCACACTGTTTCCACTCTTCAGGATACTATTGCCTGGTATTTTTTCCATTTTTTTCCCTTGGGATCCCACCCGTGGAGCATCCAATATCCATCATTCAGTTTCACATCTCCACAAAAGTTCTGAAGGACGTGGAGCACTTCCAAAATATATGAGGCCTTCATATCCCACAAAATTTTTATCCAAAATACCTCTTGGCATTTAGGGGCCTGACAAAGTCTTATTCCCTGCTTTGCACACATGGAAAATACGGCTGGAAGTGAAGAGGCTTCTCCAGGCTGATCCGAGTGTTTCCTGCTTTGTATGTAAATCCCAACGTGACTCCCAAACTCCAGAAATGTGTGAGTGGAGTTATTCCAACTGCAATCATGGAAACAGACCTGAAATTCCCAGGAATGTGTACAGAGCATGTGAAACAATGGACAATTCCAGCAAAACTCAAATAGTTCAGTATCTGCACCAGGCAGCGCCAACAGGAAATTTTCTTGGAAGCTTCAGCCGGAAATAAGAGGTAAAATTGTGGAAGTGGTGGAAAAGGAGCTGATTTTTATACCAAGGATGATACAGGAGGTAGAGAAACGGGGTCACAGAAAGGAGCAAGAGGAGCTGAAGCTCTGTGGTCATGCAATTTTGTCATTCCAGAAGATATTAAAATTATTGGAATCCTCTGGGAAACTTTGAAAAATGTTTAAAATCCCAACAAAATTCCAGCAATCTTCTCTGTCTTTCCATTCTCAGCTTCATTTTAAACAGCCGTGGAGAGGAGCTTCCTGTTTCCACCTCACCTCTTCCCTCTGCATCCCTTCCTCATCTTCTCTTTCTTATCTCCTGCTTCTTGATCTTCATGGAATCAAAAAATCATGGAAGGGTTTGGGTTGGAAAGAAGCTTAAAGACCATCCAGTCCCATCCCCTGCCATGGACAGGGACATCTCCCACTATCCCAGGTTGCTCCAAGCTCCATCCAAACTGGCTTTGGACACTTCCAGGGATGGGGCAGCCACAACTTCTCTGGGAATCCTGTGCCAGGGCCTCACCACCCTCCCAGGGAAGAATTCCTTCCCAATATTCCATCCAAACTTGCAGTGCTGCGGTGACCCTACCATGAGATTTGGAGCAATATCCATCCCTTATTCCTGTGTCCTCCTCCCTTTGAGCCACTTCCTTGCAGTTTCCCCAGCTGCACAGTGAGATGCTCATCCATGAATTTGGGATATCCAGCAGGGAAAAGGTTTCTGAGCATCTTTATTGCTTTCAGCTGTGTGTTCGGGGCATGAACTCGGAATATGGGGACACACATTGGGACACAGAGGTGGGATCCTGGAAGTTTCTGGATAAATGGATACCCATGTGTGTCTCTCCAATAAATTCCATGTGCATATCCAAACTTTTAATGCTTATTTAATCCAAACCCTGGAACCCAGCTGGGACCTCTCGCAGTTCCTACCACGGATGGCTACTCCGAAAGGCTGATGGAAGCACTTGGATTCCCGGGAGACCTTTCTCTCTCTGCCTCATAAGCAAAGTGGTTTTCCCGAGGGATTTGAGGATGCAGAAGGGAGCTGCTCGCTCAGCAGCTGAGCTACAGGGAATGTATCCTAAAGGAGCACTTCCAGCAGGGGCAATGGGGCAGAATCCACCTCTGGAAGGGAGAGATTTAGGGAAGAGAAGCATTTCTTGCCTGGTTTTAGGGGATCCCAGTCCAGCTTTCGGGATGTTGTCTTTTGGAGCTGTGTTTTTCCAACAAAAAAAAAAACTGTCCTGGATGTGACTGTGGAAAATCATGGAAGCATGGAATGGTTTGTGTTGGAAAGGACCTTAAAGATGACCTAACCCTAACCCTCATTTCAACCCCTTGCCATGGGAAGGGACACCTTCCACTGTCCCAGGTTGCTCCAAGCCTCATCCAACCTGGCCTTGAACACTTCCAGGAATGAAGAGTCTACAATCTTTCTAGGCAGATATTTGGGATATTCTCCTACCTCTCATGGGCTTTGGACAGAAGTCAGTAACTTTTTTGTTAATTGTGCTTTCCCAAAGTTAAAAACAAAAGGAAAAGAGGAAATGGCCTCAGCTTGCACCAGGGGAGGTTTAGACGGGACATCAGGAAAAATTCCTTCAATGCAAGGATTATCAAGCACTGGAACAGGGCAGTGGTTGAGCTGCCATTCCTGAAGGAATTTAAAAGCCGTGTGGATGTGGCACTTGGGGACTTGGCTAAGTGGTGGCTTTGGCAGTTCTGGGGAACTTGAGGGCTTTTCCTACCTAAACAATTCCATGATTCTAAGAGCCAGAAGGAGAACTGGATGCACCTCAGTTTCCATGTCAGATCCAATATTTAGGAAAACTGAGTTCTCCCTAAACAAGAACTTTCCCAAGGCAGCAGGACTCCACAAGCTTCTCCCAAGGCTCCATGGCTGGGGCAGTGAACAGGAGATTTAAAGTTCTTGGATCTGCAGTTTAACCCACAGATTTTCCAAGTAACATTTGCTCAGTAAAACATTTCCAAGAGTGGGATTTACTGTCATAATTAATAGGTTATGATTAGGTCAATAACTTTCATCAACCTCGCTGGGAGAGAACCTATTAATGAAGCTGTAAAACAACGTAAACTCCATGGAAAGGATGGGAGGGAGGATTTACAACTTCCCAGAAGCCTCAGTAACTAAAGGGACGATTTACAGGAAGGAAAATGATCCGGGTGCCCATAAAACACGATCCAAATGATGCCCATATCCAAACAAGACAAATTAAAAAGGTTTAAGTGGATTTCGCAGCCCAAATAAACCAGAGCATCTCAATCGAGAGGAGGCGTTTTATGGAGTGCGGGAGGGGAAGATGCATGGGAATGGGAGAGGGGATGGAGAAGGTCGATCAGAAATCAGGGACACGGCCTCGCATTCCAGATTCCTCCATCGGGTTCATCCCTTAGGATGTGGTTGAGGAGTCACATCCAACTCTAGCATGGCACCAGTGTCCCTGCCCATGGTGGGGGGTTGGAAGTTGATGATCCTTAAGGCCCCTTTTAACCTAAAGAATTCCATGATTCCAAGAAGGAAGCACAGGCAGCAGCCACCTCTCACCACAGCCAAAATACAGAGGTCTGAGGTTAAAATTCCTGGAACACGCTCATCCTGCAGCCTGGGGAAAGGAGACCTTTCTGTTTGGGATGGTTTGAGAGGACATTGCCCAGCACCACAGAGGTGGCCCCATCGGTCATCACCCAAAGCAGACTCTGACAGCTCAGTCATGGAATCATGGAATCATGGAATGGTTTGGGTTGGAAGGAAACTTTAAAGTCATCCAGTTCCACCTCCATGCCGTGGGCAGGGACACCTTCCACTATCCCAGGTTGCTCCAAGCCATTCAATCTGGCCTTGGGCACTTCCAGGGATCCAGGGACAGCCACAGCTTCTCTGGGAATTCCATTCCAGTTCCTCACCACCCTCACAGCCAAGAATTCCTTTCCAATATTCCATCCATCCCTGCCCTCTGGCAGTGGGAAGCCATTTCCTCTTGTCCTGACACCCCATCCCTTATCCAAACTCCTTCCCCAGCTCTCCTGGAGCCCCTTTAGGCACTGGAAGGGTCTCTAAGCTCTCCTTGGAACCTTCTTTTCTCCAGACTGGACATTCCCAACTCTCCCAGCCTGGCTCCAGAGCAGAGGGGCTCTTGTCCTTTGATCACCTGAGTGACCTCCTCAGGACTTAGGATGGTGGGACACCAGGGACATGAGGGGAACACGAAGCCAATTTATCCTAAATTTATTTAGGTGCAAACCTACGATACTAAAACATATCCCAGTTGTCACTTTTAGTGACAGGTCACAGCCATCTGCTGCCTTCATTATGAGGAGCTACGTTCGAGTTTATTTCTTCATCAATGTATGGACTTTTCCATCATTTTCATCAAATTCCATCCATTCCATCAACTTTTCCAAGGTTTTGGATCTCACAACCTGCCTGGATATTTCTTGGATATCACTGTGTCACCTGAATGTCGTGGTTAAAGCATTGGGATTCCAGGAATGGCCACAACTCCCATTGTTCTTCCCACTTCCTAAATGCCATTTTTTTGAACCAAAACTTCTGGATTTCAACATCTCCCCCAGCAACTCAATCCCAAACCTCTGCAAGTTCGTTAATTATCCTCCCTCTTCTAATTGTGTTTATAAAAGCTGCTTAATTTGACAAGACCGATTTCCCATAACCCCCTGCTGATTAGCATCATGTTCCTGTAATTCCTTATTAATCGAGTCCTGGTGAGGTGTTCCCTCATTTTGCCTGGAATCAATGGCAGGCAATAATTAACCAAGTCATTCCCATTCCTTAATGTACTGACATGACATCAGTTTTCCTCTCATCCCTTGGATTTCCCTGCCTTGGGATCTTGAAAACCAACCCTGATCCTTCTTGGCCACATCCTAGAAACACTTGGATAGAGTTAATCCCTGTTTTTAGCACGTTGAGTGTTTTTTAAGAGGGGCTATTTGGAATGTTCCCCATTTAATGCCGGCCTGTAAACCATCCCTTCCCTTTAATCAGGAACAAATCTGCTTTTCCCTCCAAATACAAAACAAATATCCCTGGAAAATGCCTGCTTTGCACATTTCCCTTCCAAGGAGGAATCAATACCGGGGTTATTATAGCTCCTTCTGTTCCCAAAGTATTTCAACTCTTTGCTGGCCTCAGCTCTACTGGTCAGAGCCTCTCCCGGCTTTTTGCTCATCTCACTGATTTTCTCCATTTTTGTGCAAATCCAATGTCCTTTATTCCTTTTTTTTTTCCCATTTGATGTGTCCCTTGTCACTGTCCCTTTGCCTCTAAGCCAGTTTTTCAAACCAGTGTCACTCTTGGTGAGGGGGAATGACCCTTTTGGGGGCACTTTGGTTGTTTTTTAACCATCCCGTCTCATCATTCTCATTTTCCCATTCCCTCTTTTTGTTTTTTTTTTACCAGCCGAATTGTCCTTCAGGAGATTTTAGTTTTCCATGAACCTTGAAAAATAATCAAGGAGCTCTTCTGAGCTAACTCTGAGGATGGTGAGGCCCTGGAATGGAATTCCCAAAGAAGCAGTGGCTGCCCCATCCTTGGAAGCATCCCAGAATGGGGCTTGGAGCAACCTGGGATAGTGGAAGGTATCCCTCCCATAGCAGGAAATTGGAATGAGATGATTTTTAGGATAGTTGGCAGGTAAATCCTTAAGGTGCTTCTCAGCTCCTTTGTTTGGGAAGTGTTATCAAGCTCAGACACCACCAACTTGCAGAATTCCTGCCCTCTCTATGAGGACCTTGATCCATAACAATTCCAGATCATTTTTCCATCAGATTTCCCCATGGCTTGACATTTTCACCAATTTCCTCCGATTTCCTTGCTCAAAATACCCCATAACCAGAGTCTTGAGCGCTGCAGTGGTTAAAGCTGGGGGAACAGGATCCTCCAAAAAAGGTTCCCATGGAAGTATTTTTTTTCTTTCAAACAGAGAGATTCTGGATGAAAAGAAAATTTTCCACTTCCTGCTGCATCAGGCTCCTACTGAACATTTATGAACTCAAAACCAGTTTATTTTTCAGTCTTGGGATTTCTCCAAGGGAAAGGGTTTCGGTTTTTTGCTGGTTTGTTACACTTGACAATCCACCTTCCTCTTTTCTTCATTTCCTTCTCTCCTCACCCAAATTGTCCAAAGAAAAAGATCCTGTGAACCTCTTTTTCCCTAGACTGAGGACTATTATTTCTATTTCCAGTCCCTTCCACCTCTTCTTCCCTGGAATCCGCCGGGTTTGCAGTAATTTGAGATTCCCACTCAAAGTAACTGAGTCGCCACTGGCAAAGACTCAGCGTGACCAGGACAGCCCTGCTTGGAGGTGACCTCCTGGCCTGAGCTGGGGCGTTTAATCCACCAGATTCCAGAATATTGGGAAGCATTCCTTAATTTCCTCTGTCCCTTTATTCCTTCAGATCATCCTGGAATTAACTATGGGCCGTGAATTTGCCAGTTCACTGCAGCAGAGGGTTTTCCATGGGGGGATGAAGCCCCAGAGACAACAAGGAGATATTTCCCTTTCTATTCAACTTCCTGGAGATTATTAATCCATCCTGGATAGAGGGCTCTGAAGTGTATCCCATTTAAATATGGAATTAAATATGCAGGGAAAAATGAGGGAACACAGACCCCTAAATTTGTGTTGTCTGATCAAAATATTCACCTGAGGGAGTTTAAACTTCAACCTCATCTGACTTGGCCAAGGAAAGAGATTCATGGAAAAAAAAGATGGAAGCAGATCTGAGGTCTCTGAGCAAAGTTTTTCCTGATCCTTCAACAGCTGGAATTTCTCATGGCCTTATCTCTTTTCCTCTGAGCTGTAGGGACCCTTCGGAGTCTTTAAAATGCTTTTGGAATTGCTCGGCTCCACTGATGGAAAATCCCACCACTACGGCTTCAAACTAAAAAGATGGGAAATTGGGAAGAAATCTTTCCTTGTAAAGGTGGTGAGGGCCTGGAATGGAATTCCCAGAGAAGCTGTGGCTGCCCCATCCCTGAAATTCTTTAAGTCCAGCTTGGATGGGACTTGGATGGGACTTCCCCTGGTCTAGTGGAAGCTGTCTCTGCTCATAGCAGGGATTTGGATTAGATGACCTTGGAAATCCCTCCCAACTCAAACCATTCCACAATTTTATGATCCTATAAATGTTTTCTCATCTCTTCCTGCTGGGGCTGATATTCCTCCCCCAGCTTCAGGCAGCTGACCAGGATGGATCACAGGGAAAAGCAGGTGACAATCCAGGTGATGATGCAGGTGACAGTCCAGGGCCAGGTGATGTGGCCCTCACATCCCTTCCCAACAGCCCATGGAGCTGCTCCTACTTTCCGTGGGGATGAACTGAAAAAGAATCAGGTGCAGCACATGGAACCAGCTGGAAAATCAACAATAATCCTGCAGGAAAGTGTTGATGTTAGGCCTGAGTGAAGCTTTACTCCAAAACAAATCCTTCAGGATTGGTGGGAGGGATGTGTAACACCCAGGTTTTTAATTGGTCGGCTTTTATCCATAAAAATGAATGATTCCATGTGTAAAAACATCATTGCACGTGTAAAAGTAAATTATTGTGCATATAAAATCTTTACTGCACATCTAAAAGTAAATTATTGTGCATGTGAAATAGATTCCAGCATTTTTTTCCCCTTGAACCTCCCAGTCATTATTTTGGGAAAGCTTGTAATCCCTCACTTTGAACATGTGGAAGTTCCACTAAAGATTCCTTTTAAAACAGATTCCCACCTGCTCTCTCCAGAGGAATATCCCAAATATGGGTCAAAATCTGAACAACTACACGGGAATTCCTGGCAATGACGTGTATTAATTATGCCCACAAAACTGCCAAACTCCTGCTGGAATCCAATTCCTTCCCATTCCTGCCGGAGCTCCGGGGTTAAGATTGATGGGGAGTATCTTTGGCCTCTCTCTCACACGAGTTTAAAAGCTTTGGCCTCAAGGGCAGGCCAAGCTCCCATCACATTTGGCACTGCTGGACCAACACAAAACAGCTCCCAGGCTCAGCACAGCTCATCCATGGGCTGTCCCCATGGCAGCCGGGGGCAGCAGGAATGTGGGAATGTGGTGGTGTGTCCTGTGGGATGATTGATCCAACCCCAGATCCGAGAGGCCTCGTTCAGAGCACGGCTTTGTAGTTTTAATCATGCAGATCCAGGGGTTGGGACTGTCCCAGAAAATCCCAGCATCCACAAAGAACCACAGAATCCTGGAATCCCAGAATCTGTGAGGTTGGAAAACACCTCCAAGATTGCTGAGTCCAACCTGTGGGTGATTCCAGATTTGTCAACCAGACCAGAGCGCTGAGTGCCACATCCAGGCCTCCCTTGGGGATGGGGACTCCAGCACCTCCCTGGGAAGCCCCTTCCAATGCCTAACAACCCTTTCCATGAAGAAATTCCTCCTGATGTCCAACCTGAACTTCCCGTGGCACAGCTTGAGGCCATTTCCTCTTGTCCTGTCCCTTGTTCCCTGGGAGCAGAGCCTGACCCCCACCTGGCTCCACCCCTTTTTCAGGGAATTGTGGAGAGCCAGAAGGTCCCCCCTGAGCCTCCTTTTCTCCCGGCTGAGCTCTCCCAGCTCCCTCAGCAGCTCCTGGTAGGACTTAAAACATCCCACTGGAATTTTTTTACCACATCCATGAGTTGTGTTGCTGATGTTTTCACCATCCAGCCTTCACAGGAGAAGATATTCCTGCAGATTCCACGTGTGTGCTCCTCCAGTGAAGTCCCAGAGGGCTGTGAGGCTGCGTTCCATGTTGGAAGTTCTGGGATAAGCCTGGGATCAGAAAGGTCTCAGACTCACTTTCAGGAGGAGAAGGATCCATGGAGAAAGTCTCCATCAGAAGCTGGTTCAGCTTCCCATGTTTGAACTGGGGAAATGCTGAACTGGAGCTGGACATGGAGTGACCTCACATCCAGCCCCATCCTTTGAGTCCATCCATCATATTTCAAGGAATGGCAATCTCTTAGTCATGGAAATTAGGGTTGTGCACCATGCCATCACTTTACCACAAATTAGGGGACATCCAGATATCGCACAAATTATGGGATAGCCAGGTATCCCATCAAAAATGCTTCCAGTCCTCCATCCAGTCAGGATGAAAATCTCCCTACTTGCAAGGCATAGCAAAATAAGGGCTGAAATTTACTGATATATAAGGATGTCACCAGTTTGGGATAGAAGCCTTGACACGCCCAGATGTCCAGAAGGAGAAGGATGAGAGATGTCACAATTTTGGCCTGAAAATGACACCTCGTACCGAGACCTCAGGATGTCCCAAAATCCAGAGGGAATTCTGGTATTTCAGGGAGTGGATTATTCAGCTATGGAGATATCAGCGTGCTAAGGAAATGTAGTACAGCCCTGTCCCTTGAGTTTCCCAGTGATCCCGTGAACATTCCAGGGCAATATTGCCTTGAGGATGTTTCTCATTCCCATGAGTTAATTTGGTAGTTTTGTCAGGGCCTGGAACTGTAGTGTCACCAATCCGGAATAAACCCCGAGTATTTATGGAAGTTCTCCAGTATTAGATTCCAGTGCTGGAGATTTTTGATTCTCTCTGGGAAGGAATTCTTCCCTAGGAGGCGGGGGGAGGGCCTGGCACAGGTTGCCCAAAGAAGCTGTGGCTGCCTCATCCCTGCAATTTTCCAAGGCCAGCTTGGATGAGGCTTGGAGCAGCCTGATCTAGTGGAAGGGTTGGAATGAGATGATCTTGAAGGTCCCTTCCCACCCCAAACCATTCCATGATTCCGTGATTCTCACCACCCAAACAGTGCAGAATTTCCTCCCAATACCCAATCTAAACCTACTCTCTGCCAGTGGGAAACCATTGCCCTTTTTCCTGGCACTCCAGACCCTTGTAAAAAGTCCCTCTCCATACTTTTTTCATCTCATTCTGGTTCTGGAAGGCCACAATTAGGCCACTCCAAGCCTTCTTTTTTTCCAGGCTGAAAAATCCCAATTCTCCCTCCCAGCCTTCCCTCATAGCAGAGCTGCTCCATCCCTCTGATCATCTTGGTGCCTCCTCTGGACTCGCTCCAACAGCTCCATCTCCTTCCTGTGCTGGGACCTCAGAGCTGGATGCAACATTCCAGGCGGGATTTCACCTAAGCAGGGCAGAAGGGTAGAATTCTCCCCTCTCCTGCTGCCAACATTGTGGGATCAGCCCAGAATACGATTGGATTTCTGGGATTGGAGCACACATGGCTGGGTCATGTCCAGGTCTCACCCACCAGCACCCCCAAATCCTTCTCCCCAGGGCTGCTCCATCTGCTCATCCCCAGCCTGGATTGACACTGGGATTGACCCTCACTCAGGTGCAGCACCAGCACTTGGTTTTGTCAAGCCTCATGAGATTCCCATGGCCCCGCTTCTCAAGCTCGTCCAGGTCCCTCTGGATGCATCCAAAACTGGGAATTCTCATTGGCTCATGCATCAGTTGCAGCCTGAAGATGTCTCCACCCTGGTGAAACGTCCAGGCTTCAGCCGGTGACTCAGGTGACACAAACCACTGCTGCCAAATGGAGCATCCCATCAAAGTGGCAACAATGGCCCATCTCCTCTCTTCCCACACTGCATCCTCTCCCATAAATCCCAGGGCAGTTCGATAACCTGTATTCCCAACCTTTATTACGGGATTGAATAATCCATAGGGAGCAGGTGATTTACCTCCTATCCATAAAACCTTTGGCACTTCTGATGAACGACCTACAATGGTACAAACTGGGACAATGTAATTCCTCGTGTCCCACTCGCTCCCTGCCCACAGATCCCTCCCTCTCCTCCCCCTCTTCCCTTCCCCCTTTATTCCTTATCTGACGAAATCATCAAATTTATGGCCAAATTGAAATGAAATGCAATTTAATTCCCATTCTGCTTTCCGTCCATCACCTCGCCGGCCGCTCCCAGAGGATCTCCTAACCCAATCACCGGATGGCCGTAACTTCATTAGTGCTGCCAGCAATTCCCTGCTTTCTGCTGCGTGTGGCTCCTAGAAATCATGGCTGACACCTCTCCCTGGGAATTACTGGAAGCGAGAGCTGTCTCAAGTTTTTGCTGGGTTATTTCTGACTTCTGCTCCATCAGCGGATTTACTTCTGCGGGGTGATGGGATCATCTCGGCTTAGCTGGATGATTCCCACCCAAAAACCATTTCCAGCTCCCAAGGTGGAAAGATGGGAGAGAGGCTGAGATGTGATGCCCAGAAAGCTGTGGATGCCCCATCCCTGGAAGCGTGGAAGGCCTTGTTTGGATGATGCTTGGAGCAACCTGGGATAGTGGAAATTGTCCCTGGCCATGGCAGGAGGTTGGAATTGGATGATCTTTAAGGTCCCTTCCAACCAAAACCATTCCAAGATTCAATGAACGCACACCCCAGGTCACCCTGGGATCTGTGGAGCTGGAAGAAGTGATGGCAGGGAAATCTTTGGAGAGGCAGCTCCGTGTGGCACCACATGGCTCATTCAAAGGAATGAGTGGGAGCCTCACAGAGGAGAAATTCCCAAGCTGCCAAACCCCCCCCCATCCCACTCCAGAATTCCCAGAACCCACTCACGTTGCCTTGTGAGCCACCCAAAACACTGGAAAAAACATCCAGGTGGACGTTTATCTTCCCTCTCTCCTGTGCCATGGATGAATCCACTCTCTTTAAGCCCTTCTTGACACATTTGTCCTCCAAACCTCCATCCGTGGAGATCCCACCCTTCCCCTCCTCCCAGCAATTAATCCCAGCCCTTCTCTATCCCACAGCTCTAAATCTCCTTTGCTGGTTTTTAAGCTCCTTATTCCTTGTCCTATCCACAGGGAAACGTGTCCCTCCCCTTCCTGCAGAAGCCTTTTACATAATTGCTGGCTGTTATCCCATCTCCCTTCATTTTTCTGGGATAAACAATCTCCTGTCTTCCCAATCATTCCTCACAGACCATATTTGATCCATAGGGATGCCACATTTGGGGTTTTTTCCTCAATGGAAAGATCTGGTGCTCCTCAGCTTCACGTGGACCTCAGAGCTGGATGCCAGAAGCGAAAAATAGGGAATATTGTGGACTGAGAAGGAGCTGGATCTCCTCATTCCCACTTCCCACCAAGTTCTTCCTGGGATATCTCAAAGTGTTGAAACCTTTGGAAGTAGGTGAGGGGACTCAAGGAATTTTGTAAATCCTTACAAAATATCCTGTGTCAATTCCCGACCCAATTCCCTTGGGAGAAACACAAACACTTCTAGGGCTCAAACAAATAAACCAAACAGGGAGAAATAACAAAAGGATGTTTAATTAATCTAATTTGGCATTGGATGCAAATGAAGGGCTTTGGGATAACATGGCTGAGGTCTTATCCTGAAAATGTTGGATCATCTCCCAGTTAAAAATATTCAGGAAACACCAGAGTGGATTTCTCTGGGTTTCTCCCAATCTGTTTTCGAGGAATTTTTCAGTGTTTAATCAATATTAAAAGGGTTGTGCCAAGGTGGGAGCTGAACCCAGATGTGGAAGTCTTCAGCTAATTCCCTAAATCCTTGACCAAAACACATCCAGGGACATGTTCCTACATATGGACACCCACATATGGAAAAATCCATCCACAGGAAAATATTCCTGCATCTATTTCTGCTTTAGCAAATTCTCCAATATTTACCTTAAGTTCAGATTTTGAAGCAAAATTTACCAAATTTATTTCATTTCCCACACATGCTCCAAGATAAAACCTGGATCTGGGGAGGCATCAGGCTGGAGGTGCTGTTAATTCCCGAAGGCAGGAAGCAGAAAGATCCCAAGGAAGTCTCATTAACACAAGAAAATCAGAACAAGCAGAAACGTCTGGAGAGATCAGGAGGGTTCCTTGGAGTTAAACGTGTTCCTGCCTTTCCCAGGGAGAAGCAAAGAATACAAATAGGAACAAAACAGATTGAGAAAAGGGGGGAAAAAATAAAAAAAGTAGGAAGAGATGAGGGAGCCTCAGTAGGTGGTGCTCTTCCCTCTGGATCCGCACCGGGCATGGGAAGAGGGTGATTGGGAATGCCCAAGTGGAAAAAACAGCTCCAAACCCAGCTCCTGCTCCTGACTCCTGGCCCCAGGTGGATGAACCACCTCAGCACCATCCTGGGAGCAGCTAAATTTTGGGATATGATGAATTTCAAGCACAATCCAGATTTTGGCTGCTCGTAATTCCTAAATCCACACAAATGCAATAAATGTCAGCAGGAGGCTCTAGTCAGGAGTTGAAATTGCAGGAGGAATTCAGCCTCCACCTTGTTTGACTCAGAGGATATTTTATCCCATCTCCAGCACATCCCAGGAGAAAATCCTTGCAGGAATGGGAAGTGTTGATGAATGTGGTGTTTTAAGAGAAGGGAGTCGAGTATCTCCAGCCCTGGATCCTCACAGCCCCCACGATGGACAGGGAAGAGCGGGATTGATCCGGGAACAGGGAGCCATAGATCAGCACGGCCTCTCCCATTATTTTCCCTGATGGATTCCCATCCGATGGACTGAGCTGAAAGTGATAAAGGGAAAACCGGAGCGTTTTCAACACCCCACTAACTCCTGAACCGGGCTCAATAATCCTGGAGATTGATGGCTCCTATGGAATGGGGAGGGAGGGATGAGCTGGGAGGGGTGTTTATTTAATCCAGAACATTTATCGGGATAAATGAGGGGGCAGGACAGGCACCAGTGCCAAGGAAATGTTTCTCCTGGAAAAAAAAAAACCAATTTGGAGATTTCAGGTGTGGTCCTGGGACTGGGGAGTTCTGATCCCCTCCCAGGAATGGGGGATCCAGGATAGGAAGCTGGGGTTTGCCTGCAGAAATAAGAGCTTTCCCACAATTCCCATTTTTTCCCCTTTTTCCCCTTCTTCCATGTCCTTTGAGGAATCTCACCTCAAACACCTTCAGTCCAAACAACAAAGCCCTGGGAAGTGCTGGGACCTTGTTTCCTTGTTCTCCTGGATGAAGGAATTTCCATTCCCACTGTGTCCAGGTTGAGACCGGACCAAATATTCCCTGAAAGGTTTCACATGGAACATGTTTTCCATCCAAATCCCAGAATCATGGAATCCTTTAGGTTGGAAAAGACCTCAAGGATCATTGAGTCCAATTAATCCAGCACTGCTAATTCCACCATTAACCCATATCCTTAAATCCTCCCTCTCGGTGGCTTTGAAATTCCTCCAGGGATGGGGACTCCACTGCTTCTTTGGGCAGCCTTTTCCAGGGCTCAACAACCTTTCCCATGCTGTTTTTTCCTAATATCCAACCTAAATCTCCCCAGGTGGAACCTGAGGTCATTCCCTCTCATTTCTCCCCAGCTGAAAGCCACTCCCTGATCCTTCAACAAGGAGACTTCCCACTCATCTTCCTGGATTTCACAAGTCCCTGGAATACAAAAATGCCAATCCCAGCTGCCATCCTCATCCTCCATTTCTCCACTCCCATCCTCCTCAAGACCTGGAGCCAGGCGGGATTTCGATCTCGGGAGGCAGCTATTGTGCTGTAATTAAACAGCAATTGATTGCAAACAGGGTTCTTTTGTGTTTGGGATTAATGAGAGGCGAGAAGATAAATTTGGTCACCAGTAATTAACCCCAATTACAGAAGCAATAAATTAGGAGCTCCGTGGTATCCACAGCCTTTGGAGGGCTCTGGATCCTTCCCCTTTCCTTGATTTTTTTTTTCCTACAATCCTGTGGGGTTTTCAGAAGTGAAATGAAATCTCGGTAAGGGCTGTGGGGACTGGTGGATACACCGGGATATGATGAAAAGTTGGGATTTTGGCTGTGGAGGGAGCATGAGGATGCTTCCATGCCAAAAACAAGCTGGGAGAGCCTTTTTGATCCCTAATTCCCAACGGGGAATCGATGATTTCACTGATTTGAAGCCCTAATCCCTGGGAATTTTTCCAAGCTTTGATTTTGCAGGCTGGGGGAGCAGGGGCAGTCTTTGTGGGATGGGCAAGCTGGATGTGCTCAGTCCAGGGAGCATGGAATGCCTGCTGCATCCCGGGGGTGAAACCCATGGATAGGAAGTGGGGTCGACCCCCCAGAGCAATGGGGAGCACAAGGTTGGAATTCCAAGGATTTCCCTCAGTTTATTTCAATCCTGGGGGAGAAACACCACAGCAAGGTACCCCAATATCCCAATCCCAGCATCATTCCCCAGGCAGGGATGGATCATTCCCTGCCTGCTGCTTCCCTCTGGCTTTTGTGATTCCAGCTCCATCCTGCCTGGTATCCAAAAGCATTTCCAAAGGATTTCTGGCTTTAACCTCAGCTGTTTTCATGGTTCAACAGTTTTGGGGCCGGGCCATTGACCCCTGCACCAACAAAGCACTAAAGCAGATGCTGAAGGGTTTCCCAGGGCATTCCAAGCTTTTCTCTGCCTGAGAACTCTGGAATTGCAAAAAGGATTCAGCCTCAGCCCCAGGAAGTGAAAACCCCCCAATCCTTCATCAATGCCAAGGATATCACAGGAGATTTGGGATTCAGGGACATCCAGAAAGTGCCTCAGGTGTGGGGAGGGCTGCAAAAAAATCCCTGCAGTGTCTCAGATTCAAGCAGCCTCCAGAGGAAGCCAATTCCTAAATCCCAACTTTTTTTTTGCCAGTACTATCCCTGGAAAACTGTGACAGGCTGGGCCTTATTTGGAGATTTAATCCAGGTTTAATTTGTGAGTGATGAGACCCCAGCCCTGCCTCAGCTGAGGGTGGGAGGTGACAGTGAGGGTGCCTCTCCCATCCTGCATCCCTGGGTGGATCCCAAGGATCCAAGACCCTGATGTGGGGTCCCGAGTGTGGGATGTGGAGTGGGAATCTGGGGATGTGGGAAAACGGGGACACTGGGGGGATTTGGGGACGTGGAAATTTGGGATGGAATTTGGGGATGTGGGAGAGATTTGGGGACATGGGGAGATTTGGCCACGTGGGAGATTAGGAACATGGGGACAGAATGTGGGGAGACCTGGGGGAATTTAAGGATGGGGAGGGGATTTGGGGACATGGAGGAGGTTCGGGGACATTGCGGGGAATTCAGGGATATTGGGGAGGGATGTGGGGACATGGAAGGGGTTTAGGGAAATGGGATTTGGGGACATTGAGGAGGGATTTGGGGACATTGAGGGGATTTGGGGACATGGGGGATTCAGGGACATTTCCAAAAAATTCCCTCATGTCCCCAAATTCCCACCCCATGCCCCAAAAAGGGACCTGTGTCTGGGATCGCTGCCGTGCTCTTTCACACTGGAAGGAAGAGCAAAACCTTAAATCCCATCCTTTATCCCACTTTTCCCTCTTGCTGTCCCCACTTCAGGGGTGCAGCCACATCCCCAGAGGGGTCAGCGGGTGCCAGGGCAGATCTCCATGGCTAATTCCATAATCCTCTCCTCTTTCAGGCAGCAGGAAAGGCCCGGCCAGCAGGATCCCTGTGCAGACAGGGTGTAAAAATCCATGGCAGCTCCAAAGCAAACACTCCCACATCTTCATTCCTTCCACCCTATTGGCCATTGATTCCAGATAAATTTCCGGGAGGCCCTGACAGGGCTCAATTCTCCTAATTATGGCCCTATTGACATGTGATCTTTGGCTGCTCAGCTTGTCAGGAGCCATCCATCAGGCAGACAGATTCCTTTGGCTCCCGAGGAAATGAGATGGGAAGAGGGGGGAGAAAGGAGGAGCAGGGAAACGACTGGAATGGTGTGCCAAAAAAATCCCCCGGCCTGGATTTTATCTATTCCCAAATATGTTGTGGAAGATGCTGAACACCAACATTTAGGGGAAGAGTTAAGAGCTCCCAATTTGGGAAGAGCCTGTGAGGATCATTTCCAGTGATTGTTGGGATGAACGTCTCGGATTTCGCAGCTCTTCCCTTTTCACAACTGAACTGATTTTCCCAGGTCTCAGCAAAGTTTTCCCTTCCCTGTTGGCTGTCGAGTTCCTCACCCAGGGAATTCCTTGCTCCAGGATGTTGAAGCTTTGCAGGGATAACGGGCACATTATAAGGGAAAAATCCATCCACTACCACAATACAGATGGAAAACTGTGGGTTTGAGAGAACAAATTATTGGCAACAGGGAGAAAACTCTGGGAATTCTCTGCTTGTCCATCCTGCCTTGCATTTCTCCTGGTCAGAGACAGGACATGGATTAAGGCCCAAAATCCAGCTGTTTTCTTCTCCCAATCCCAGCTTGGACTGGTTGGACAGGCTGGCACCCAAACTGGAGCCACTGGGAAGGGTGGGAATGTGGCCAGGAGACCTGGATGGGGCACAGTTGGGGAGCACAAACCTTTCCCAGCTTTTATATCTGGATTTTATTGGGCAGGAATCAGTCGGCCTGGAGGGTCTTTCCAGTTTCTTCTCCTGTTCTGTGAATTTCATGGATAAATCCACAAGCTCCGTGGACCAGGAAAAATTGTTTGAGTCACCCTCAGAGCCCAGAAATGAAGGGATAATTCCACGTGCCTCTTCCCTGGCTGTTTTCCTCATGACTTCGGGATGAGCACACGGGTGCCTGGGGAGCTCAGGGGCTGCAGATCCGGATGGAATCAGGAAGGATGGATAGGGATGGACTCCCTGGCTGGTCCTGGTCCCCAAAGGAGGTGTCACCCCACACCAGGCAGCGTCAGCCAACAGCACAAAGCGGTGCTGGGCCGGATCAGGGAGAGATCCCTGCGAGCTGACTCATATCCTGGTTGGAATGTCTCTGTATTGTGAGAGGATCCAGACAGCCGGGAATGTCTGGAGATAAGGGCCTTTTACTGGGAGCCCTGAGAGCTCAGGCTTCACTTCCAAAGCTCGGCTTATTCCAGCTCTCTCTCCGTATCCGCGGTATTGATCCGCTCCCCCCCTGCCCCGGCCCGGCTGCAGGATCAGCCCATCCATGGAAAAGCTGCTCCCACCCGGCTCGGGTATCCCAGCACATCCTTGCTCCCACAGCACTTCACCAGCTCCAAGGATTGGCTCCGCAGAAGTGCTGAGCTTGGAAAACCCAGCCCTGGTGGAAGAAGCGAAGCCCGAGCAATTCCCGTCTCTCCCCCGAGGGTGGGAAAGGAGGAACTGCTCCTGCTGCTGGGGAAACTGAGGCACGGAAAGGAGTGAAATTCCCAGTGGCATCTCCCAAATCTCATAAAAATCGCAGAGATCTCAAAGTCCGTCTCATTTCATTCCTTGCCACGGGCAGGGACACCTCCCACTATCCCAGGTTGTTCCAAACCCCATCCAACCTTGTCTGGAAAAACTTCCAGGGATGGGACGGCCACAGCTTCTCTGGACAACCTCATCCAGTTGTTCACAGGGAAGAATTTCTTCCTAGAAAGTAACATCAGAAATCCCTGGAAATATCCCAGTATCCCTGGCTGAGTTATCCGTAATAACCCTGCATGTGGCAGGGGTATCCAGAGCCTTTCCCTGCCTCCTGATCCAGCAGAACCACCCCCAGAAATCCTCATCCCTGATTCCTGCAGGAAAGGAGCAGGAATATTTAAGGACAGATTCCCTAATTTTTTAGTGTCCAGGCAAAGCTTTGCTTTCAAATCACCCCAAGCAGAAAGAGAATGACACATTTCTTATCAAATCAACTGTTGTGTAAATTGGAATTTCTTTGATTCCTCAGTTAAGCATAAAATTCAGGAAAAGCGGGAGGCTTTGGCTCAGCCCTGGGAAAGCTGCTGGCAAATCCGGAG
This sequence comes from Monarcha castaneiventris obscurior, assembly GCA_026261815.1. Lineage (NCBI taxonomy): Eukaryota > Metazoa > Chordata > Aves > Passeriformes > Monarchidae > Monarcha > Monarcha castaneiventris. The sequence goes on along the minus strand of JAMPIT010000885.1, from coordinate 439,283 downwards.
CCCCATTGCCGCCTCCTTTTAGTCCCCACTGCCTGAATTTTGCAGGGATTCAGGTGAACAGCTCTGGGCTATGGTTCCAGGCGGTCCCTGCCTCTCCAAGGGGTTAATCCCAGCGGGAAAACCTTAGGCAAGCCGAGAAATCTGAGCAAAGTCGTGTTCGCTCCAGGCACAAGCCCAGGCAGGGATAAAACAATTTGAGGGCTCCAGAGGGAGGCCAAGGGGATTCAGAGGAATGGGAATGCTGGGTCACAGCTGGCTCATCCTGCTGTAAGCTGTCCCTCAGCTCCCTGATCTCTCCCTCCATCCTCATTGCGGGAATAAATGAGGATTTTTCACCCTGGGAAGTTAAAATCCAACTCAAGAGTTGTTACACAGAGGGAATGGCAACTTTAATATAGGGGCGAGGGATTTAAAGTGGGATTTAAGGTGCAGTTCTCTTCTTGCGCCAGTTTGACACCACTGTGATATCGTTAAACCGTAGAAATGTTTGGGATGGAGGGGATTTTATGCCATTCCAACCCCCCTGCCACGTGCAGGGACATCTCCCACTAGACCAGGACACTCCAAGCCTAATCCAAGTTGACCTTGAAGTCCTCCCTGACTCCAGGGTCAATTAGCATGGTTTATGCGCAATCTGCATGATAAAAGCCAGGCCCAGGCACAAATTCCTGTCACATCGCTCAGCCTGGATCGGGATCAGCGCCTGGTGAGGGGAGGGCGGGGGGCGGCAAAGGAAGCTGGGCACAGCCCCACAAGGCAAAACGCGATGCTCCAAACGCCGTTCCGCGTCTTTCCAGGCAACGGAGCGGCGGCTGCTGAGTCAGCATCCCCATCCCGCCCTCCCCGCGACGCTGACATCCATCCCGGGAAAAGGCAAACCCCCTCCCGCCGAGCCGACGCGAGTCTGGATGCAGAGAAAAGCGCATCCGCTCCCCTCTGCCCCCGGCAGAAGCACCGGCAGATCCTTCACTTTAATGTTAACTGAGGTTTTTAGCCTTGGCCCCGGGCTCTGCCTTTTCTCTCCCGGGCTGGGAAAAGCGGGAGAGAGGAGTTCATCAATGCGCTCGGCGTGTCGCCTGGAATCAGCGCTGGGAATAAAGTGGAGCTGTCAGGGAACGGCGACCTGTGCCAGAGGGCTCCTCAGCATCCCGACGGCTCCCGGGTGGCGTGTCCGAGCTGTCCTGGCCACAGGGAGCAGGGTGCGATATCCAGCTCCGGCTGCCCAGCCTGGATGCTCTTTCCAGGGTGGGAATATTGTTTTTTCCTATGCTGGCTCAAGTTCCGAGTGGTTTAAGGACAAACAATGAAGGTGGGAACAGCAGAGCACCTCCAAGGGTGGGTTGGATGGGGCTTGGAGAAACCTGGGATAGTGGGAAGTATCCCTGCATGTGTCAGGGGGTTGGAAGGAGATGACCTTGAAGGTCCCTTCCAACCCAAACCATTTCAGGATTCTATAAAAAAGCAAATTTACAATCTCGGAGAGCCCTGGGATCACCCATTAAACACCCCCACCTTCTCCTGAGACTTCTCAGCTCCAACCTCTGGAGGTTCCAACCTCTCCCATGAAACACTTGGATACCTCCAGACAGCATCCCAACTCTGGGAGGGGAAAACAAGGCATGGCAAGGAGGCAAGCAGCACTCCAAGGTCGCTTAGTTAATCCATGGCACGATCCCAAGGGCAGCTTCCTGCCACTGCTGGCAGAGGGGAATTGATTCCAGCCAAATCCCCTGGCAGGTGTGGGGAGCTTCGGCACGGGAAGATTTCCTGTAAGACGGGAAGTTTTCCTCCCTGCTCTGCCCGACGTGCTCCGGCTCTGGGAGGCAATCCAAGCACTGAATATCTTTAATTATTAAGGAATCACCCATTGGAGTTACTTATGCGCTGCGGAGGCTCCAGGATGTTCCTGCCGGCAGTGCTGGAGTGAAAAGAATCCCTGGATGCTTCCCCAGCTGCAGCTGAATCTCCCGGCTCCATTAACTTCCATCCACAACAGCCCCACACCAGGAAAATCCCCCTGGCTGCCACCCCCCTCCTCCCCATCCTCATTGACCTCCTGGGAGCCCCCCAGACACGGCTTCCGGTGGCAAAGCAATTCCAGGAAGGTGGACAGAGGTCGGACAGAGGTTCAAGCTCATCCGTCATGGTCCAGAAGGAGCCATGAAGATGAGGAGCATCCTGAAAATCAGCAAATCATGGTGGATCTGGGGAAGGGCTCAAGGAAAATTTCCCCGTCCCTTCCCTGTGTTTGTTGGCTGGATTTGCCTGAATTCCTCTTCTCTTTCCCCACAAACCCAGAGAATTCCTAAATTGGAGTCACCAGCTGTTTTGGGGAGGCTCTGCAATGGTTGCTCATCATGGAATCCTGGAATGGTTTGGGTGGGAAGGACTTTCAAGATCATCTCATTCCACTCCTTGCTGTGGGAAAGGAGACCTTCCACTATCCCAGGTTGCTCCAACCTGGCCTTGGCCACTTCCAGGGATGGGGCAGCCACAGCTTCTCTGGGAATTCCATTCCTGTGCCTCACCACCCTTCCAGGGAAGAATTCCTTCCCAATATCCCATCTAGCCCTCCTCTCCTTAAATTTGAAGCAATGCCCCCTTGTCCTATCCCTTGCTGCAGGAAAGGAATTCCTAAATTGTCCCAGTGTCCCCTGCAGGAAAGATTTGTTGGAAGCAGCTCTGGGGTCCAACAGCAGAAGGATGTGGAGCTGCTGGAGCGAGTCCAGAGGAGGCCACGGAGATGCTCCAAGGGCTGGAGCCCCTCTGCTCTGGAGCCAGGCTGGGAGAGCTGGGAATGTTCACCTGGAGAAAAGAAAGCTCCAAGGAGACCTCAGAGCCCCTTCCAGTGGCTAAAGGAGCTCCAGGAGAGCTGGAGAAGGACTTGGGACAAGGGATGGAGTGCAAGGACAAGGAGGAATGGCTTCCCACTGCCAGAGGGCAGGGATGGATGGGATATTGGAAGAAATTCTTCCCTGGGAGGGTGGTGAGGCCCTGGAATGGAATTCCCAGAGAAGCTGTGGCTGCCCCTGGATCCCTGGAAGTGTCCAAGGCCAGGTTGGACGGGGCTTGGAGCAACCTGGGATAGTGGGAGGTGTCCCTGCCCATGGCAGGGGGTTGGAATGAGATGATCCTTAAGGTTCCTTCCCACCCAAACCATTCCATGATTCCATGAGAAGAGGGTGCAGCGATGCCCCCTGACCTCTGGCCACTGCTGCTGGCACAACGTGGGACCATTTCTGGAGCTCTCCATCTCCTTCCCTCCATCCCTTCCCTCCTCTCCATCCCTTAAACCTCCCCAGCCCAGAATTCCTGGGAAAGTTGCTGTGCTCAGATCATGGGAGGGAGACTCCTGCCCCTGTGTGTCCCAAATTCCACTGTCATTCCACATCCTCCACGACCTTTACTGGGCTCCCACCCTGCTGATCTCCCTCTTTTCCAACACAAGCTGTGGAGCAAAGCAATTTCCAGCAGCCCAGGGCAAGGTGAATCTGTTGCCTTCAACTTCCTCGGAGCTTGTGATTTCCAGAAGAGCTGAGCAAATATTTTTTCATGGAGCGTCAGAAAAACGCTTGGACAAGCTTTGAACACTTCCATGCAAAGGAAAAGTCTTTGGAGCTTTGCAGGAAAACTGGGAAGTCGGGGTTTGGTTTATTTATGATCCCAGCAGGAATCCCTGACACAAACATGATTCCCATTTAGCTCAGAGCTAGGAAACCTGGTTCCTGGAGGTTCCCATAGTCCCAGATTGTGCAGCTTTCCCAGATCTGGGGAATGTTTTAATCTTTCTTAAACACCATTTAAATATCGGGTTTTTTCTGAGGGTCTGGATTCCACTTCCCATTCACTGAGCAGGCAGAGTATGGAAAAACATGGATTTACCCTGCTGTCCTGAGCTGTTTATCCCACTATCCAGGTGCATGGGATAGTTCAGGAAAAGTTGGAATATAAGGGTGATAGAACAGCAAAGCATTTTTGGATACTCCCAGGTCATTTTTCCACTGGATTTACTGTTTGGTGCAAATCCTTCAGCAATACTGGGACAAATTCAGCATTCCCAACCTGGAATTCCTTCATCCCTTTTTGTTCCCCTGGCCAAAGGGATTCTCCCCTTTCCACAATCCTCTTTATTACGTAAATCCGGGGTTTTTATCACTACATCGAGTTCAATTCCCAGACTTGGGGAAAAATTGTTCTCTTGGTGAGCTTTTAATTGATGTCATTTGGCAGCTTAGATGGGCTTGGATTATGCAGAAGGAAAAGTGGCTGTTCCCAAAACATGCCCTTCCCTGGATTTTGATGGACTCCATAGAGCCATGTAGAACTCCCATATCCACCAAATGTATGGATATGATTCCTAAATTAGATATAAGGAAAGGGTTTTTTACAACAAGGGTGGAAAAACACTGGACGAGGTCATCCAGAGAATCTGTGCATGCTCCATCCCTGGAAATATTCCAGGCCAGGATGGATAGGGCTTGGAGCAACCTGGGATAGTGGAAGGTGGATGGATTGGGTGGGCTTTAAGGTCCCTTCCAACCAAAAACATTCCACAATTCAGTTTTAAGTTTCTGGAGATGTTTCCACTCAGCTGTGCCTGATATAATCCAGTTTTTGGATAGAACACTGGCGGGTCCAGTGGGATATCCACAGCTCCAGGGATGGGGCATCCACAGATTCTCTGGAGACAGAGTTTTTTAGGTCTCACTGACATCCCTCAGCTCTGCCATTTCCTGGCTTTCCCAACCAATCCTTAAGGACAACGTGTTGTTCCTCCAGGTCATCTGGATTCCCATCAGTCCCTAGAGAGGAGCTCACCATCACTAAAGAGTGGGAAAACTGGGATTTAAGGGTGGGAAGCGACTTGACCAAGGACTCTCACAGCAGAACCAGCACATCCCAAATCCTGTTCCCTCATCCCCCATTTTTCTTGTCCCCTGAGTTTCCCTGCCTTTCCTGAGAGCTGAGTTTGAAGAAATCCCCCCGTCCCCAGGAGTCCTCCTGCCTTTCCAAAAGCTTGATTAGCTGGACTTGCACTTCCAAGGGTTTCGTTGGACTCCTCCAGCTCAGGAGGGAGCCCAGACCACTCCACAGCCTCAAACAACTTCTTGATGTTCAATTCCCCAATTTCCCAGGGCTGAATCCACCTTGAAATTGGTGTCTAAAACCTCTCTTTGCAAGCAGCCAGGAAGGGGCTTAGGAGGAGGAGGGGAGGTGGAAGGGAAAAGAAATTAGATCCATTTTCCACAAGGAGAAGAATTAAAAGGAAAATTTCAGCCTCGGGAGCAGAATAATGGAGCTGTGGCTGGGAAATTCTCCCTTGAGAAGGAGCAAGGAGGAGAGGTAAAACAGGGAGCAGGGATGTGAGATATGCTGGGATTAGGGAAAGGACTCCAGCAGGAAATTTGGCATCTTCCCAGGACAGCCCTGGCCAAGGTCAAAATCCAAAATCCAGAGGGGAGGCTCTGGTGAGGTTTCCTGGCAGGGAGTGCAGAAATACGCGAGAAATTTAACCACAGCCACAAGAAATAATAAAAAACCTTTTTTTCCACGTTTTCCCTCTATGTGGGCATCTAGGGATGGGCTCTTCCCATGGAGAGGGTCACAACCTCTCCCGGGATGAGGGATACTCCTATTTCAAGCTCAGGAGACGAGGTTTCCATGAAATGGTGGGGGGAAGGAAACAGGATTTTACCCAAAGTGGTTGCTGTCCTCAAGGAAAACTCTGCCTGTCACTGAGGGAGACAATTTTGTCTCTGTCCAGAGATAAACAAGAGCAACATCCCCTTAAAATCAGAGCTGGATTGAGAACGAATCACGGAATGGTTTGGATTGGGAGCAACCTTAAAGATCATCTAATTCCAAGCCCTTTGCCATGGGCAGGGATAATAGATCAGGAAAGGGATTCTCTGCTGGTGGCACTCAGGGACATCACTGGCACTGCCAGGCCATGGCATTCCTCAATTCTTCTTGAAAAACCCTGGCAAAAAGGGTGGATTGGCGGCATCTTCAAAGCTGGAAGCTTGTCCTTCATCCAGCCCTGCTGAAGGCAGTGAGAACACCCAATTTCTGTGAAAAGTGGGTGGATCCCAAATCTTTTGGGATTTATGGACTGATCGGAGGTGATAATTGGGAAGAGCCTGAGCTGGATACCAGCACTGCCTGGTTTTGATGGGAATCACCCATTTTGGGGGAAAAGCTGCTTCTCCCTCCTCTTTCCTCCCCCTTCCTCCCCCTTCAGCTGCTCCAAGCTTGACAGGGACAGGTCACTCCGTCCGTCACCGCTAATCCTTGGATACTTTTAGTGTCACTCTAATGACAGCACCTCTGCCAAGCCGAGGAGCCTCGGCAATAAAAGCCTCTTAAGGGCAGCAGCCCCTCTGAGCAAAGTGGTTTGTCCATTCCTGGGGTTTTTCCTTTCCTCCTGGAAATGGCATCTCTCTGATTAGTCCCGTTGCCCGTGACAAGAATCAGATGGGAAACCTTCCACTTTCCGATGCATTAAAGCCCTTCCCAGGAAGCGCTCGGAAATGCAGAGCTCACCCCTGTCATCCTCCCTCCCTCCCTCCTTCCCTCCCAACTCTCCCTGCTCCCACCTTTCCTCTCCACTCTGCTCAGGAGATGCTCTCTGGAGCATCCAGCATGGTTTGGTTCATTCTCCACACATTTTTTGTGGGTTTTGGGATGTGTTTCCTCTCTGTTAGGATGTTGGGGATCTGTGGTGCTTCGGGGTGGTTTTGCCATGGAAATCCAGCTGTAGCTTCCATAAAAGAGACTCCAGCTCCATCCAAATTGGGAAATTCCAGGGTGTCCCTGTTTTACAGGGTAAAAGGATTAGACAGTGCAAAATATCCATTTCACGCCCATTGGCCTTCGGAGTAGGAACTGGGAATGTTTTAATAGAGAAATACCTGAGGTAGCCATTAGCCCCAAATCCAATCTTCTTGCCACCCATATTCCCAAGGAAAATGGAGTCAGCTGGCAACTGGTTTTCCAAATCTCTGTCTCCGCTGGGATCTGGCTGTTTCAGTGCTTGGTTCCCCCCATCAGCAGCCAAACATGAGAGTGAGAGATGGCAGAAAATCATGGAATGGTTTGTGTTGGAAGACACCCTAAAGATCATCCCATTCCAACCTCTGCCATGGGCAGGGACACCTTCCCCTATCCCAGGTTGCTCCAAGCCCCACCCAACCTGGCTTTGGACACTTCCAGGCATGAGAAACCCACAGAGAATCCTCTTGGATGGGATGTGAACCACATGGGATGATGTTTCTGTGCCTGGGGTGACAATCCAGGATTTCCAAAAAGTTGTTCCATCCTAACTCTATCCCGAGCCCTCTGCTCCTTCCTCAAGGGAGCCGGGATGCCTCTCCCACTCCAGAGCTGTGCTGCTGCCCTGGGAACGAGCTGATGAATGAAGTGTGCAGTGCAATTAATAATTAATGAGCTCGTCTGTTGGTTTAGAGGATTCTGTTCTGCCGCAGGGCTCATCACGGCATCCGTCGGGACCTGTTGCATCCAAAGGCAGCGTCGCATCCTTAAATCATTCCACCATCTCCACAGCACAGCACAAATCCCGGCTCTCAGCATCCTGGGATGCAGGGAGGCAGCACAAGCTCCGGGATAACTCCATGGCAGCACAGCTCTCCCAGCGTTTCCCCTCGTCTCCCCTAAATTCGGGGCTGAGGGGATAAGGTTGAGAGCTCCGTGTGGCTGTGCTCAGCTCAGCAATTCCAAGAAGCACACCCTGGGGAAGGTGGGATGTGCAATTCCCGTGCCCTGGCGCTCGTCCCAGGCACTGGAGGGATGAAGTCAGCGGGGGCAGATGGATGTGCTGAGAGCTGGAGGCAGCCGGAATGAACTGGAGCATGGATGAGCCAGAACCAAGAGGCAGGAAGTCCCCAGGAGTCGGGAAGGGCACAGTGGGAAGCTGGGATTGCATGAGGCAGCCCCAGCCGGGCAGGGAATTGTGATGGGATGTGCAATGCATTCACTTGGCTCCGTGCAAGGCTTTGGGAAGGTTTCAGGCTCTCCCACTGGAAAATAATTTCACCAAACTTCTTGAGGTACTGGGCTGTGTCAGGATTCAGGCAGTGGCAGGGAATGAGCTCAGGGTTTGGGATCTAATCGCTGCTCAATCATCAGTGCAGTCCCTGGGATGTCACAGAGCAGCCCATGAGCTGCTTCCCAAACATTCTTAAGGATAGTTCTGCATAAATCACGGGACAAGAGGCCATTCCCAATAGCCATGGAATCACAGAATCATTTCCATTAGAAAAGATCCTGAAAATCCAACTATTCCCCAGCACTGCTAAGGCCACCACTAAACCACGTCCCCAAGTGCCACATCCACACAGGTGTTAGATCCATCCAGGGAGGGAACTCCACCGCTGCCCTGGGAAGTCATGACAGGGCTGGACAACCCTTTCCATGAAGAATTTTTTCCTGATATCCAAACTAAACCTCCCCTGGCATAACTGGAGGCCATTTCTTGTCATCCTATCCCACATTCCCTGGGAGCTGAGCCCAACCTCCCCTGGCTCCACCTCCCATCAGGGAGTTGTGGAGAGCCAGAAGGTCCCACCTGAGCCTCCTTTTCTCCAGGCTGAGCCCCTTCAGCTCCCTCAGCCTCTCCTGGTGCTCCAGATCCTTCCCCAGCCCCGTTCCTTTCCCTGGACATGCTCCAGCTCCTCGATGATATTTTTTTTTCCTGAGAAGCTCAAAACTGATCCCAGGATTTGAGGTGTGGCCTCAGCAGTGCCAGCACAGGGGGACAATCCCTGCCCTGATTCTGTTGTCACCCTGTGGCAGATAAAAGCCAGGTGCCATTGACCTTCTCAGCCACCACCTTGGGAGGACGCCAAGGATCCCAGGAAAGATCTGTCCCAAGAAACTGGGAGAGACCATGCAATCCAAGCTTTGTGGGGTTGAAGGAAACTCAAGAGCCATAAAGGGAATAAGGAATTCGAGTCATGCAGGATAAGGGACAAGTCTGGCTTGGGGGACACCACAAGGAGCAGGGAGATGAAAGCACAGAGTTCTTGTTACAGCAATTGGATGGAAATTCCCGAGGCCCAGAAACCATCCCGGTTTCCCCACACATGAGCTCCCTTGGGCACATCCAGGAAGCTCCCAAATTTCCTTGGATCCTGCTTTTGTTTCTGGCTCTTTCTGCACGGTGTGTCTCCCATGCAGTCAATTACAGCCATGGATCAATTAAGCATTAACGAGCAAGGAAGATAAATGACTCAGATGGGCAATCCCAGGGTCCAGAAGTGAAAATTCCCTGGTGTTGATTCACCTGGATTCTCCTCTTTTTCAGGCCTGGTCGGATGCTCCTTCAGCTCCCAGCCTCATCCAGGTTCGAGGTACCGTGGAGTTTGTGATGGGGCCGATTTTCCCTCATTTCCAAGATTTTCACCCAGATTCCATGAGGAGACACATTTGATTCCTTCTCTCCTCTCCCACATCCTCCCCAACTCATTCCCAGCAAGTTTTTGGCTCAGGAAAAGCTTTGTGAAGTGAAAAGGAGCTGAACCCATTCCTACTTTCCATACTCCAAAAGACAAGGATTTGGAGATGCTCATCCACACTGGCTCTTTCCAGTGGAAGCCCAGACAAGGAAGTGTGGGTGTGCATTCCCATGTGGATTTTTGGATGTTGCCAGTCCTTTCCTGGCTGGAATGAGTCTGCACTTTTGGATTTGTTCTTCCCTACTAATTGGAAAATTGAGTGGGGAAGGGCTGGTGAAAGAAATAAAAGAAATCTCCATCAGGAATTCCACTCATGCCACAAATCCCTGCGCTTCGATGCCTTTTCCCACATCGTGGCATCATCACTGCTCCAAGCCTGTGCAGATGTGGATTCCTAGGCTTGGGACAGGATGGGAACACCAACTCCTGAATCCTTCTGGGGACAAATTTTGCAGCTCTGGTGACCCCATAATTCAACTTCATCACTTTCAATGACATGCCCTGGTCAGGGGCCTTTTTGGGTGTCTGGTGTCACCCACTCCTGAGTTTTAGCGTTTTCTGACCATCTTTTTCTATGGAAGGTCCTGATTTTGGCCCTAAATTTATTCCCAAGATAAGGGGATTTAAAATATCTGCTGTTTTTAATAATTAGGTGTTTTATTTATCCACATCTTCCTTGTTTGGGGGCAACTGGACACTGAATTTGCAGCCTGGACAGGCAAGACAAGGCAGTGAAAGGAAAATCCTGTCCTGCTTCATCCCCGTTTTTCCATTCCCTGAAACCCTCATGCAGAAACTCTTCCTTCCCCTCCACATTCCTCCTCCTCCTCCTCCTCCTCCTCTTTCTCCCCCTCCAGCTGCTCAGGAAATTCAAACCTTCTTCCTATTAGGAAGAAAAAAGGGTTTGCTCTCAGGTTGAAAGGAAAAGCAAAGGAACGGGTTAAAGGGGTTTAAATTGGAGTTTTATGGATATTTCTCCCTCTCCCTCCTTTTGTGAGCGCATTAAACTTTTCTTTCGTTAAAAACCAAGAGGATGGGAACGGGAAAGGAGAGGGGAGAAGGGAAAGAGAAGGTGGAGGGGGGGAAAAAAAGCCCTCAGATATTCATGTGTGACACAGCTCAGGGCGGCGAGACGTGCGGCTGATTTGCTTAATGCTGACAGGTCTTTCTTCTTCTTGGAAAGAAAACACAGCGGGGATCCTAAAATGTGCCGTGTAAAGGTCCATGGCAGGAGCATTTCCAGCATTTCCAGCATTTCCAATCTTCCGCGGTGATGCTGCGGGCCAGGTAATTCACACAGGGAAAAGAACACAAAAAGTTCCTCGCTAAGCACCCATTAAGCCGCTGCCGATGGAAATGCGGAGGCCAAAGCTGGTACAAAGCGCCGGGAATGTGTGAGCTGGGTGTGATCCATGTGAATTCCAAGCCTGCCCGAGCAGGGCAGGAAAAAGGGTGAAAAGAGGGAGAAATAGGAGTGGCAAAGCGAGGAGGGGTGGAGAGAAAGGAAAGACAAAGAGAGAGGGAGGGTGGATGGAAGCAGGGAGAGAAAATAAAGGTGAGGGTTGGGGCGAAGGATGATTCCCATAATCCTGGGCACGCTCAGCCGAGAAGAATTGGGAGAATTTGGGAGGTGGGATTCTTTGTGACCCCCATCCTCTGGCCAGCCTGATTGTGCTCCCTGTCTCGGATGGTTTTCCCAAGGGATCTCACATCCGCCTTTCCCACTCAGGGGACAGCGGGATGTGCCACAAGGACACCGACACACAAAGTGACCCAGCTGATGGTCCCTAGTGGTGGGATGGCCGAGATGTTCTCCAGGGAGAGACTCCAGGGCACCCTCCCAGCTGCAGGTGGGGCCGTGGTGATGGCTGGAATGTCACCCGTCCTAGGGGAATTTCCTTCCCTCTATTTCCCCTTTCCAGACCTGTTGGAAGAGCCTGGTAGCTCCCAGTTGCAGGGTCAGCACCTGCATCAAGTTCCAGGTGTTCGATCTCTGCTCTGAGAGATAAAAAAGGAATAAAAAATAGGTCAGATCTCAGGGTGATGGAAAAGCAGCGCTTGGGGACACTTGAGGGCAGAGGACATGTCCTTCCCAGAGCCACCAAAGAAACAGAAGCACCAAAAATCCCATTTTTCACAGGATTCTTCTCACACCCACCGTGTCAATGCTGTTTCTGTAGCATCTTCACCTGAGCCAGGCACCCTCGAGTCCCTTTTTGCTTCCTAAGAAGCCCAGAAATGGAATTTTGGGGTCTTAAAGTTCAGACAAATCTTCCCTACCTGCCATCGACTGTCCCACCTCTCGTGCCGTTCCCAATGGAAAAGAGAAGGAGCTTTTCCAGTCCTATCTCCAGCAGCTCCTGCACTCGGGATCCAGGGAATGCAGGTGACATTCAGATGCCACCAGCAAAGGATCCATAAAGGACCCAGGGAGCAGGACCTGGTATTAGCAACCAGGTCTCTTTTGGGAAGGTCTGGATGGACCAGGACAAGCAAGAGGTTCTGGAAGATGTCCCACCATGGGAATACTGTGGTGGATCCCATATTTGACCCCACATTCTCTCGTACCTCAAAGAGAGATGAAACAGAACATTCCAGCGACCACCTTGGCCACTTCCTTCCTGGATGTCACTCTGGAGTAGCAATGGTTGATGAAGCCTCTGGTTTTCCAAACACTTTTACTCCCCTAAGGGAGGGGACATGGATTTCAGTCCAGGATTAAAGGATGGAATTCTGCCCTTCTGCTCTGCTCAGGTGAGACCCCACCTGCAGAGCTGCCTCCTGCTCCAGGATTCCCAGCACGGGAAGGACATGGAGATGTTGGAGCGAGCCCAGAGGAGACACCAAGATGATCAGAGGGATGGAGCAGCATCCATGGAGGGAAGGCTGGGAGAATTGGGTTTGCTCATCCTGGAGAAGTTGTGTCTTGGAGTGATGAAATTGTGGCTTTCCAGTACCTGAAGAAGCCAAGGAAGATGGGAAGAGACAATTTTCAGGAGCCTGGAGTGACAGGATAGGGGCGAATGGCTTCAAATTGAAAGAGGGGAAATTTAGGTTCAATTTACAGAAGAAATTCCTCCCTGTGGGAGTGGTGAGGCCCCGGCACGGCTGTCCAGGGAAGTTGTGGCTGCTCCATCCCTCGAAATGTTCAAGGCCAGGTTGGATGGGGCTTGGAGCAACCTGGGATAGTGGAAGGTGCCCCTGCCCATGGCAGGGAAGTTGGAACTGGAGGATCCTTAAAATCTCTTTCAACCCAAACCATTCCATGATAAACCCCACTGACCACAAAGGGTGGTGGGGGCACAGCTCACCCACAGGTCCCTGAAGATAAATGAGGAATGTCCCACCATGGATTCTCCTTTTCCAATGGCTCATTTTTCCACGTCTTCATTCCCTATCCCTCTAAAATTGGAGTTGTGGTGTTGATCTCCTTCACCCACTGCTTGGAAATGATAAGGTTGATGGTGGTTCCTGCTTGATGGTTATGCAGAGGGATAAATGGTGAGAGTTTAGGATTCAGGAATGTGGCCATGTGGCCATTCCCAGCTCTTCTATTAATGCTTCCCAATTTTTTTGGTGTCACTCATTTAATACTTGGTGGGAGAGAGTAGGGGATAGAGGGGCAGACTCATCCTGAAGTGGCACAGCAGGAGGACAACAGGGAGAATCAGGAATATGGGAAGTCATGGCTGATAAGAGGAATTTTTCTCCCCATCAGCAGGACCCCAGAGGGGCTGAGGGGTTCCTTCTCCTTGGAAACAACCTGAGCACAGCAAGACAAGCTGGAATTAACCACTTGGAAAACAGCTCCTTGTCCTTCCCAGAATCATTTGCTAAGCTCTGGGCCCATCCTGTTTCCCTTCTGGGAAAGCCAAAGTTTCTTTAACGTAAGGGACAGAGAAGAGCTTCCAAAAGGTTTTTTCCTGGAATTATCCAAGACTGCAGCATCCTGATCCCATTTTGGCCCAGGCCTGTCCCATCTTTCCCCCCCACCATCTCTGGCAGACAGGGATGAGGTTAAGGCAGAAACACTCAAGAAAAAACTTTCCCCCGAAGTTATTTTGTATATTAGGTTCATTTAAAGCTCTTCCTGTGGGGAATCTCACCTGGAAAACTTAGGAGCAAGATGAAGGGAGGGACAGAGGGTTTCTCCAGAGTGTAATTAAATCCTGGAGTAGCCTTGGAGCTGAGATTCACCCTGGGCTGGCCACACCTCATGTCCCTGCAGGGCTTGGACAGAGGGGACACAGCCGGACAGTCCTTAGTGGCATTTTCCCAGTCTTCCCAGTTTCACAGCCTGAAAACTGGGAGGGAGAAGGTGCCTTTGCCATTTTCCCCATTTTCCCTGGGAATTCTGTCAAGCACAGAAATCCAACCTCCCTTCCCTGGTACCAGTGGGCACAGAATCAACTTAGAGAAGGACTCAGTCCCTTTGCTCTGCTCCCCTTCCTCCACCTGCCACCGTCCCTGCTCCCACAGAGAAATCAGGGAAAATTCCCATCACTATGGAATCAGGTCTCTGGCTGCATCCTACCTGGTGTCCCCCTCCCCAGTCTGTGAACCCCTCTTTTGAGTGGGAATCCTGGGAGTCCAAGGGGAGGGAAATGCCCCTCTTGGCTCAATCCTTCCTCCTCCTCCAGGGTAAAGCAGAGTCCCGTGTGGAAATGAGCTCTGCTGCTCCCTCCTTTCTTCCCTTTTTCCCTCCTCCCCTCTCCATCACTCCAGTTGTTTCATCCTTTGAGAACTCTCTGCTTCTCCCTATGGGACCCACTTTAAAAAACAAGGAAGGGGGGGACTGGGGGGAGACAGAAAGAAAACTCCATTGTCTTGTCAAAGGGAATAAGTGAGAAGTTGCAAGTGTCTCTCCGCAGGTTTTGGCTCCTGTGTGTTCTCCTTTCAAACCCTGCCAGCCTCAGGGGCTGTCATTCCGCCTTCATCTCCTTACGGATGGCCCCGTGGATTCCCACCGTTTCCCCTCCCCACCTCCACGGAGCAGGAGCTGCCAGGCTTTTCACGGCCACCGCCGGCTTGATCCCATTGACAGGTCCCTTCTCTTTGCTTCCCTTTCAAAGCGGAGCTCAGGGTCGTTTCCTTCCAGCCTTCCCTTTCCCTTCCTCCCCTGCCCCCTTCACTTTTCCCAATTTTTTCCTTTTTTTTCTGAGGAGTGCCGCCAAGGTGCTTGACAAGGCCACACGCGGCGGAGTCGGGGCCCAATTAAATAAAAACCCCTCTTTAAGAGCAGCCTTAGTTTAGAAAGCGCCATTGGAGCTGTCGGAATATTAACGAGCTCCTGCCGCTGGAATCCGGCAGCGGCATCGGGAAGCTTCGTGTGGCGGAGGGGTGCAGGTTTCCACACCGGAATGGTGCTTTGGGCAAGACCTTCCAAGCTTGGTGTGCAACTGGTGTGCCAAGCATTAAACCAGTTTATCCCAGCCAGGATGGATGGATTTATTATGGGAATGCCAAGGATGTGTCACCCCTTTTCCCAGCGGGCACCACCCATCCATAGGGAAGCATCGTGGTTTTAGGGTTAGAGTAGGAAAGGGCAGTTCTGTCACCAACTCTGAAGGTGAGGTTTGTCCCCAGGGTGTCCCAGGGTGTCCCAGGGGGATGGAGAGCCACAATCCCATCACCTTTGCTCGTCCCTGCTGCCAGGAGGGGATTTTTTGGGATGACCAACAGCAAAGTTGTTTCCCATGGCTGATGTTCACCCAGCATCACCATGGGTGATTCCAAGGATTGGCTTCAAAGCCTGTTGAGGCGTCAGAGGGGAATACTACAAGATTCGGGGCTGGAAAGATCATGGAATCCCAGAACGGTTTGGGTTGGAATGGACCTTAAAGTTCATCCCATTCCAAACCCCTTGCCATGGGCAGGGACATCTTCCACGACACCAGGTTGCTCCAAGTTGCCTCCAACCTGGCCTTGAACATTTCCAGGGATGGGGAATCCATGGCTTTTCTGGGCAACTTCTGTCACCCACTGGCCACTTCCAAGGTCCCTTTTGTCCTTCCTGTGTCACTGGGCCATCCATGGGGTGCAGAGGTTGGGGGGATGGAGGGACCCACCCAAGTTATTTTAGTTTAATATTTTCCTGGGAGCTTCCATCCACCCATGATTCCCATTCCCTGGTGCCTGGTGGAGAAGAGGTGGTGTGGGAAGGAGATGGAAAACCCCACCATTAAAAGGAAAAGAAGGGAAGGGAAGGGAAGGGAAGGGAAGGGAAGGGAAGGGAAGGGAAGGGAAGGGAAGGGAAGGGAAGGGAAGGGAAGGGAAGGGAAGGGAAGGGAAGGGAAGGGGAAGGGAAGGGAAGGGAAGGGAAGGGAAGGGAAGGGAAGGGGAAGGGAAGGGAAGGGAAGGGAAGGGAAGGGAAGGGAAGGGAAGGGAAGGGAAGGGAAGGGAAGGGAAGGGAAGGGAAGGGAAGGGAGGGAAGGGAAGGGAAGGGAAGGGAAGGGAAGGGAAGGGAAGGGAAGGGAAGGGAAGGGAAGGGAAGGGAAGGGAAGGGAAGGGAAGGGAAGGGAAGTCTCTCTGCCAAAGTTACTTCTCCTACTCCATGATTTTGTTGCTGTTGAACTCAGCCAGGCTCTTCCACAAACACATCTGAACTTTCCACTGGGAGCACTCACATTCCCTGCCTGACTCAAAGGATCCGCTTCGCCTCATCCCACGGATTTCAAAAGGGAAAAATCTGGGATGAACATCTCCCTCACAGCCACGTTTCCCACCCCAAAATCCCCCTGAGCTGCTCAGGAGCCTGGAGCACATTCCAGGACTGCAATGGCCTGGGATGAGGCTCCAGGTCAGGAACCCTGAGGACGTGGTGGGCAGAGGCACCAAGCAAACCTCAAAATCCATGGAAAATCCCCTTCCCAACACTTCCAGCACATTTAGGTCTCTGAGCAGAAGCTGAAATCCAGTCTCCAGCTGGGCTAATGGCATCCAGCAGTTGCTTTCCAACATGAGAGACTGCAAGGAAGCAGGAAAAGGCACTTATCCATGTGTCAGAGATGGATTCACCCCACCAGTTCCTGCAGGGATTCCAGCCCTCTCCAGTCACACTGGGAAAGAGGTTTTCTCCCTAAAGAATTCCAAACTCCTTGATGCATTCAGGCATTCCGTGAGTTAATTTTGGGGAAAACAGAGCTGGGGTGTGTCTGCTTCCAAAGGCTGGGGCCAGGACAGGGAAGGAAAAGTAAACTGAGGAATCATTAGAGGTTTTGGGATGAGTTACTTGTGCAAAATTCTCCATCCAGCAACCCTGGGAAGGTGCTCCGCTGGATATTTCAGGATGACAATATCTGGGCCTGAACTACACAGCAGCAACACCCCCAGGGATTCATCCCTTGCAGCAAAAAATCAGGAAAGGCTGGAAATAAAAGGTG
Organism: Monarcha castaneiventris obscurior; assembly: GCA_026261815.1. Taxonomy (NCBI): domain Eukaryota; kingdom Metazoa; phylum Chordata; class Aves; order Passeriformes; family Monarchidae; genus Monarcha; species Monarcha castaneiventris. Next base: position 422,428 of record JAMPIT010000885.1, on the reverse strand, counting down.
TGGTCAGACCAAGGGAAAGGCAATCACAACATCCACAGGGAGCAGACAACAGGGACTGGATGATGCTGGAAGAAGGAGCAGCTTCTAAAATCCCACATATGGGTTGTGCAAAGCTCTTAGGGCCAAGATAGTCCTTAGGAGGCTTTTTAATCCCATTTGGACTGAGGTGCTGCTGTTGTCATTTCCCAGCTTCCAAAAGGTCCGGGAATTCTGGGTCAGTAAAACTCCATCTTGGAAAAGGACTGAGTCAGGAGATCAATGGAAGTCCAACCTTTCTCTTCCCTTCTTTTTCTGGAGGTAACTCACCAGGATTATGAAATCCAAGTGTCCCAACACCTCTGCTTTCCAGTCACAGAGAAATTTACAATGAGCCATGGGTTCTGTTGGAGTATTTTGGGAGATGGGATGACCCGGGATGGGACAGGCAGGGTGAGGGAATACACACACAAAGCTTCAAGGCTGCATCCCTCTCCTTCCCATCCCCACATTCCAGGGAAACAGGGAGGGGGAGAGCGACCTGCAGCCCCAGCCCCGCCAGCTCAGCGCTTTTGTGCTTTTTCTGTCAGGGGGAAAAAAAAAAAAAGAAAAAGAAAAACTAAAAAGCCCCTTTTTGTTTTGTTCCCGGTTTTTGTTTGCTAATTTATTGTTTTGTCCTGAGCTCCAGCTTCTGAAATCCCTTGTTCTCGGCGCTCATTAAAATATTTGGGACTCACTCCGGTGCTGCTGTGCTCTTTTTGTGTTTATTTTTCCCTCCTCCCCAGACCCCCCCTCTCCACAACCCCGCGGTCAAAACGTCCCTGTGTTTTCCATGTGCTGATTATCCCGAGAATCAAGGCTCCTGAGCAATTTGTGAGTCACTCCAAAGCAATCAATTATGCATCAAATGACTTTTTGATTCTTTACCTTGTGAGCAGAGAGCTGGAAGAAGAGGCTGCTTTTTATTCTCTTCCCCTCCTCTATATTATTATTATTTTTATTATTATTCCCCGCTCTCTCTCTCCTTTTTTTCCCCTCCCTTTCCGTGCTCCAACGGCTCTGCCTGCTGGCATTGGGATTATGTCATGATCAAATGGTTTGCTCTTAATTGGCAACTGCTCCAAGATGGGAAGAAGGCAGGAAGATTAAAAGGAAAAGGCCACGGGAGCTGGAGCAGATTCTTGGGGGTGAGGTGGGAGAACAGGGCTGAGCTAAGGAGACTTTGGTATAAAAGTGATTCCCTGTCTCCAACAGCAGGGATAACCAAGGAAATTTGGGGACAGGAGATGGGCTGGAAGGTGCAGAGGTCAAAACCAGTGAGATTTTCTTGGGAATAAGCTGTTGTCCCCCCTCTCCCAGTTTAAAAGCTCAGGGACAAGGACATCCAAGTCCTCACCTTCAGGCAGGGATGCAGTGCAGGAATTCCAGCAATGGGAATGGGATCTGACACACCTCAAGGAGTTTCTCCATCACAGTGCACGGTGCTGGAATGTGCAAGGTCCTGGATTTACCCATGTCCTGCTCTAAAGGAGGGAAAGGTGCCCATATCCAGCCACGAGCCATCAGCAGGTGAAAGTTTTTTACCTACAAACCCAGAGGTTGTCCCTGTTCATGTCCCTCAGCAGGAGCCATGTCCTTGACCCTTTTTCCTTTGCAATATCCCTGGATATGTTTGTGTTGCACTGGCCTGGGCTATGGGGAGCACAGGTGTCTCCTCTCCTTTAAAGAAGAGATCCCCACAATTGGGTTAAAAGAGATCCATGGGAAAATATCGAAAATATCCAGTTTAGGGTGTCAAAACGTCCCTCTTCGTCTCCATCCTTGCAGCACCAGCTTGACACCTTCTGAATCCAGTTCTTGCAGTAGAGGTGATTATCCCGGGATAATCCGTTTGCCAGGACACAGGAGCTGTTCATCCTCTTGATAAAAAAATAAGAATTAAAAAAAAAAAAATAAAAACAAATCACAAACAAATGAAAAGTAAAAAGAAACAAAAAAACCCCAAACCAACAAACCAAAACTCAAATGGAAAAACAGGTTGTGTTACTTTGTGTTTTACCTCTGGATTTTCCCATCACATCCCAAAAGGGGGTTTTGTCAAGTTAGGAAAGGTGATTTTAATATTCCCTCCTAATTGAGTTCTTCAGAAGCACCAGCTGAACAAAACTTGGGAATGCAGCTCCTTTCCTGCCCCTAAATGATGTGATGGATATGACAACGACCTTTTCCATGATCCCGAAAATCCCTGAGGGCATTGCCCACAATAAAATCCTCCATTCCCCACCCATTTCCATGGCTTCTCATTCCAGATGTTGACAAGGTGATGCCCCAGGCTGTGGGCATCCTTTGGAGTGCACAATAAGGATCCAGCTTGGATCAATTGCCTCCTTCAGCTCCATCCCTCTCAGCCAGCTGCATCCCAGGTTTTATTTGCAGGGGAAGGGCAGGGATTTGTGCCCTGGATGTGACACTTGGGAGAAAAAATCTGGAGTAACGAGTTCAGCTTCAGGGCCCCAGTGACAAATTAGAGCAAGTCCAGTGGGGGACACCAAGAGGAGTTTTGGGGTGACACCAAGATGGATTGGGGAATAAAGTGCATGAAGTGACTGAGATCAGCTGGAAAGAGGGAAGTAAAGGAACTCCTTTTTTCCACCTTTTTCACAGGAGATGTTCATGGAGAGGAGGAAGTCAGGTTCTTCCCCAAGTTCCACAGCAAAGGAAAAGTGAGGACAATCACAGAGGGCACTAAGGGAAAATTCCCAACGTGAGGGTGGGCAGACCCTGGGAAAGGCTGTGGAATCTCCATCCTCAGCTCAACAAGATCTCGAGGGGCTAAGCCTGGTCTAACGTTGAGGGTGGCCATTCAAGGGGTTGAAATGGAAATGCCACCACTCTCTTCTATCCTAAATTATTCCATTACTCTGATTAACCCCCAGCTGGGCAGATCCCACTCAGGCTGTGATCAGGATCTATCCTGATGTCCCAAAACCAGTCACTCACAGCTCTGTATTCCTCCCATCCCTCCCACTTCATTTGGAGAAGAGGGGATTATACATCCTGGGGAAAAGCCTCTTTAGGAAATCAGTGGAATAACTGAGAGGATCCAGATGTTTGGGAGCCTTCCTTAGTTTATAGCAACAGGGTTTTTTGGGGAAATAAAGAGCAAGAGGAGAGAAACTCGTCCTGAGGTAGTTCTGGCTGCTCAAAGACTGGTGGCACCATCGAGCTGGATTGTCCCTAATCCTCAACCATCTTGGCAAAGCCTCCAAGCTGCATTGCCTGCACCACGTGAGGAACTCCAGGATGACGCAGGACTCGGGGCAGAGCCAGCAGAGCATCCCTTGCCAGCCTGGAATAGGAAGGAAGCAGCAGGGTGAAGGGATCACAAGCTACAGCCGCTGTCGGTGACATCCGCAACATCCCAATGGTCTCAGTCAGGACCTGGAGAGGCAGAAAAAAGGAATGAGGTCACTGGTGAAATTTGTGGATGATCGGGGTGGGAATAGGAAAGATGATGGAGAGGTGAGGTGAGGTGAGGAGAGCAGAAGTAAATCCAGTGTGGAAGCCAAGGTTCTTTCCAAGGAAGGACGTTGTCCAGTCCAACCACTGAGGACACATTAAGGAGAGCATGTCCATGGATTTCTGGTAGCATCACAGGAGGATTTCAATATCCCTGGAGTATTCTTTGGCTGGGAATGATGGAACAACGCAGACAGACCCTTCTTCCAAGGTGAAGGGATCAGGTCTTGGCTGAAATCAGGCAGTGGGGAAAAGATCTGGGCACGGATTTCTTGGCTGAGTGGATGAATCCAGCTCAATCCCTCTCCATACGCTCTCCACAGAGTCAGGGCAATGATGGAAGCAGTTTTAGGGAATGATTCATCCCACACAAAGGATTAATCTTAAACTCCCTGCAGGAATATCTTTATCTCCAGTGACAATGAATTTTAAGTATCATGGAATCATGGAATCATGGGATGGCTTGGGCTGGAAGGGGACTTAAAGATGATCTTGTTCCAAACTTGGGCATGAGCAGGGACAGCTTCTACTCTCCCAAGTTGCTCCAAGCCCCATCCAACACCGCCTTGAACACTTCCAGGGATAGGACATCCACAACTTCTCTGGGAAACCTCTTCCAGGGCTTCACCACTCCTGAGGGACTTTTTTCCTTGAAGGGACAGGAATTTCACTCACTGGCAGAGAATTAAGATCCCTTGACTGCAGGCTATGGGGAAATATTCCCTGGGAATATCATATTGGAAGCAAAAGTTACTTGAAACTGGTATTGAGAAAAAGAAAAAAAAAAAACAAAAACCAAAAAACAACCTAATAAGGAATTCTTGATTCCTGCAATTTCCCAGGAATTCCTTGGGCCATTGGGGTGAAGGGCTGAGCCATGCAGGGAGCAGCTGTCCAAACTCACATGGTGGGAGGCTCTAACTAAGCATGACCAAGAAATAAGGATTATGGGAAGAGGTACAGGGATAGCACATCCTGCTGCCATCCATATCCCTGCCCGGATATCCCACCGTCAGCAACAGCTGGTGCACAGGGAAAAGGATCCAATAGGTTGGAGAATCATGACACAACACAGGAAAATCGAGCCCCTGCTCCATGGAATTCAGGGAAGGTGCACAGAGAAAATTGATTGTTTAGTGAACTGCAGGATTTAGTAGGAAAAGCTCTCCTGGGACTCATATTCCTTTTAATCCAACAAATGTACTTGGAGTTTCCCATCGCTGCCTAAACAAGGGTTTGACAAGTCCCAGGTAGATCCTATCTTAACATTATAGCTCTGCTTCTGACCACAGAAGTGGGGAAGGCAGAAGAGAATTTTAAATAAATTGCCAGACTGGGGGATAAATTAAAACCATTTAAATGAAACAGGGATGGAGCCAGGCTAGGAGAGCTGGGAATGGCCAGCCTGGAGAAGGGAAGGCTCCAAGGAGAACTCAGAGCCTCTTCCAGAGCCTAAAGAGGCTCCATGAGAGTTGGGAAGGGACTTGGGATAAAGGATGGAGGGATAGGGTAAGGGGGAATGGCTTTAAACTGACAGAGGGAAGGCTTAAATTGGATATTGGGAACAAATTCTCCCCTGTGTGAATGGTGAGGGCCTGGCACAGGATTCCCAGAGAAGCTGTGGCTGTTCCATCCCTGGAAGTGTCCAAGGTCAGGCTGGATGGAGCTTGGAGCAACCTGGGATAGTGGAAGGTGTCACGGCCCATGGCAAGGGGTTTGGAACTGGATGGTCTTGAAGATTCTTCCCAACCCAAACCCTTCTAGGATTCCGTGAAACCTCTGGAAAATGAAGTCAGAATAAAGCAACGGATCCTCCAAATACTGGTGGATAAGAGAAGGAACAGATGAGTGGACTCCTAAATCTCTGACAGCTCACCATTCCACAAGAAAAAAAAGTTCCATTTGGGGAAAGCCACTGGAATATTTGGAAACTCTGCTGCTTGCTGTTCAATATTTCTCAGTGATTCACATTCAAACAGGGACCTCAATCCATGGATGCTCCATCTTGAGAGTAAGAGAAATTATATGGATTTTGGGGGATCCTGGAAATGTTATCTAGGCATCAGACATGGTTACTACACAGGGATTTTAGGCGTGCTCGCTTTTCACGGAATCTTGGGAGTCACTTAGGAAAACAGGACTCATCCTGTGCCACTGGCACTTGGAACAAACCTTGTGTGTGAAGGCTCCAGTAAAACTGACCCACGTGGAGCACTGGGGTGGATGATTTCAGAGATCTCCCATGGAATTATCTGTTATCCATGGTCTGGATTCCAGATGGCTCCAGAAGAACATAATTTACAATGATTTACACAACAAAGATGTGTTTTTTACCTAGAATTATGGAATGGTTTGGGTTGGAAGGGACCTCAAAGATCTTCTTGTTCCAATCCCTGCCATGGGCAGGGACATCTTCAAGTATCCCAGGTTGCTCCAAGCCCAATCCAGCTCCATTAGATCATGGATTGCAGATGGCCACATCCTGCTGTGCCGGCTCTGCCCAATCCCAATTCATCCCTGAAAAAGCCTGTGGAATAAACCATCCAAAAGGAAAACCAGGGCCATTGCACAGAGCCTGCATCATTCTGCATCTCCTCCAAACCTCTGGAGACCACACCAAGGACCACCCTTCCTCTCCCATGCAACAAAGCACTTGGAAACAACATTCCAGCCCTTTCCAACCATTGCCAGCGAGAGAGACAAGCTGTCACCCAGCCCCATCATCCTGATGGACAGCAGCTTATATCCCAAATCGGCCCCAGGAACCACCACTTCCAGCAGCTAATTCCAAAACAAAGCGTGCATTGAGGGGTTAGGTTTCAGTTTTTCCGGCTGGGAGAAGAAGAGGCTGCCAAACCAAATAACACCGACAGCTGCTCCAGGAGTCGAGCACGGCTCGGTGACCTCAGCTCCTTCTCACGGTGACCTCCCAGCAGATCCTGGCCAGCAGTGGCACCGAGCATCAGGACGAGCAGTGGTGGCAGCCAGAGCCACAGCTGGGGAGGCAGAACGTGCAGCCTAGCAGCTATGAAACCCGTTCCCTCTTTCCAGCACTATCCGTATCCTTTTGCCCTCTCCGTGATGTTCTCCCAGGAAGCAGCACTTCAGGATTGCTTTGGGAGGCCTTTGTGTCCCAGGGATTTTTTGCTAAACCAAAGGCTCTTGGAAGTGCCAACGGTTTGAAGGCAGGATGCAGCAAAGGGCTCTGAAATATTAGGATCATGGGCAGAAAGAGGGAATATTTCTGATGCCAAAAGGGAATTCTCCTGGTGTCAAAAGGGAATTTTCCTGATGCCACACACAGACAACGGAGAAACTCAAAGTGATTCGCAAGTCCTTCCCCTTCTCCTCTTCCTCACCTGCTGGGCTGTTGAGATGGGTTGGAATATCAGCCATGAAATCCTGTCCTGTGCCTTGTTCCCATTTCAAAATGAGCCAGGATGGACTCACGGCACAGAGATTGGGACATTTAAGGAGTGTCATCCTGGGGGACCACTTTCCCTCCTGTCATACTGGACTGGGAACCGTGGATTTGCTCAAATCTCCCAAAGCTCTGGTGCTGTTCTGATCCTACTCCAGAGTGACAAGAGAAGGTATTCCCACAATTCCCATTGGACCTGCTAGGCTTTCACGCCTTTTATTTCCAGCAACTCAACCCAGTTGTCTGCACAGGTGTCTTTGAAGATATCTCAAGTTATCCTTGTTGACTTGCCAATCCCAAAGGACTCATGTCTCCCAAGTGGATCCTTGGGAAATCTCCTGATGACTTGAGTGATGTTGGACACCACAGATGTCGGTAGGAATCATCCTTAACCAGCCAGATCCAGCCTCTGAACTGGATAATTCCAGAGGAAACATTGACATTTGAAGACCGAGTGATTTTCCAGCTGTTTGAAGACCATGATCACCAATGTTTTAGGGCTGTTTCATGGAATCATGGAATATTTTGGGTAGGATGGCAATTTAAAGATCACCCCATTCCAACCCCCTACCTAGGGAACCTTCCACTAGACCAGGTTGCTCCAATTCCCTTCCAATGTGGCCTCAAACACTTCCAGGATCATTTCTTGCTTCCTTTTCCTTCTTTCCAACTTTCTGCAAGTTTCCAGTCACTCCCTGATTCACTTCCAAGCATTGTTTTAGCGGACAGAAATGTAAAAAGTCAGGCAATGCGTTGGAGAAACAATCTCCAGATCTCTGTGTGCTTATTCCCAGGTGAGGAACCAATTTAAAGATCTCCAGCTTGGAACTGATGTGGTTTGGAGATAGGGAATTCTCATAGAGATCTTTGATCCAAGCTTTTTCCATAATCCTTGATCCAAGACAGTTAATGTTTTATGACTACTGTGTCCTTAAAGAAGTTGGAAACTTCATGGATGCAGTGATCAGGAGAGAACATGGTGATGTCGGTTATGTTCCCTATAATCCAGCAGCAGGATTTATCCCTGAGATTTTCTTGCAGCAACAGGCGCTGTGAGGAAAATCCTTCCACTTTTGTGTGGTGGAGAGAGCTGCCCATGGACTCGGGATTTTGTCATTTTCTTCCCAGATTTTCTGGCTTCCTTGCGCCTGTGCTTTCCAGCATTCCCAGAGGTCCACCCTTCACAACACAGAATTAAACAAGGAATTAGCAGGAGCCTCAGCACCAGAATATCCAGCAGGAGACTTTGCCCACGGAATCCCAGCTCTGAGGAAGGACAGGACACACATGCAGAGTGGTCACCTGGAATCTCAACTCTTGCACATCCAGTCACAGCACCTGAATGCCCAAAATCCCTGAGCAAGGAGGTCCTTGGGTCGTTCCTTTTTCCACATATTTAGAGGACACGGAGAGGTCACTCCAGGCTTGGGTGAACCTTAACCCTTGGAAACTTGGATAGGGGAAACTTCCCTGGTTTGCTGGGCAGAAAAACTCCCATCTTCCACTGTCTCCTCCCTGTTCATCTTCCCGTTCTTTGCAAAGTGGAGACGGGAACAGATGTTTTTCTGTTTTCCCTCCACCAAACCCCCCTTGCTGAAGCGGGAAAGCCCCGGAGCACCTCCTTGGCACCTCCACAACTCCGCGTTTCCTCACCTGTCACACGAGCTGGTGACAAGATGAGCAACACCCCCCAACCCGCCAGCCACCACCACGAGTCACTGCGGGAGAGAAAAAGGGGGTGGTGGGGACAAACAGATGTGCCACGAGTTGCTTCCCAAAAGCGTATTTGTGCGTGGGGAGGTGTGAAAGGAATCCACACCTCCCTCTCCCGGTGCAGGTACCGGAGCAGCTGCCAACGGCTCCGGATCCACCACCTCATCCTCGCTGTTTCCGAGGGATGTCAAACATGCAGCGCTAAGCAATGATCTCCTGCCATCTGCCAAGGTGAACATGGGCTGGGAGTGTCACATCCAACAACTTGACAGGCTCTCATCCCCCTCCCTTTTTTTTTTCCTTTTTTTTTTCTGAATTTTTTTTCCCTTTGTTTCCTTTAGAATAGAGAGAAGGGAGGGAGGAAACGATTCCACATTAGTTCAGAGACTTCATCCATCGCTGCTGCTCTTTATCTGGAGAAAAGGAGGCTCAGGGGGGACCTTATTGCTCAGGAGGGTGCAGCCAGGTGGGGGTCAACCAGTGACAGGACAAGAGGACGTGGCCTCAAGCTGTGCCAGAGGAGGTTCAGGTTGGACATCAGGAGGAATTTCTTCATGGAAAGGGTTTTGAGCCATTGGAATGGGCTGCCCAGGGAGGTGGTGGAGTCCCCATCCATGGAGGTATCCAAGAAAAGATTGGACGTGGCACTCAGTGCTCTGGGCTGGGTGAGGAGTCAAAGGTTGGACTCAATGATCTTGAAGGTCCTTTCCAACCATAATGATTTTGGGATTCTCTGGATATCAGAGCAGGAAGTTCATTTAAAACTGGATTCTCTTCCATTCCCAACCAGGATGGAAATAGGATAGGCAAGTAACTTCTACCCTGAAAATGTCACCAAATTCCTTTGGGATTAAAATGACCCTGTCAGCCCTGGAAATGCCACCAATTCCAGAGGCCATTTTCTCTTGGAAAGATATGTCCAAAGAGATTGTCTTGTCTTGCCTGGCAAGAGAACTTCCAAAACCATGGACGGTGAGAAGAGCTTTAGGCCTGAGAACTCCCACCCCAGCAAGATTTCAACCAGTTGGTACCGACCTGACCTTTTGGGGGAATTTTGGCAGGGATTGGGCAGTTTGCCATGGTAGATTTAAAGGAATGGGATCAGTTCCAGTGTAGACCCTCCTACAGAGATACAACCCTTAAATCCCAGCTTTTGGGGCCCGTCCTTGTGATCTGTGTGGAGGGGACTGGGAGAACTGGGACTCCTGGATTCCTGGTTGGCTTTGGGAAAGGGTTTATGGAACTTGTGTGGCCCCTTCTCCTTGTCTTTATGTCACAAGTACAAACTGTCACATCCTTGTCTCCTTCCCCTCCACCATCGTTCCTTGTCTGTAACATTCCCATAAATCCTTTCCAGGTGCTTGATCTTCTCCTCATTGTACCTCTTTTATTCTGACCTCTCTTCCCATATTTCCTCTCAGCCTGCTGAGAGCTTCCACAGCCGACGTTTCCGTGGTGGTGTGGGCTCCCTTCCGAGGGCAGGATTATCACCCTGGGAACATGATCCCAGTCAATACCTATTGACTGATAAACCAACAATACATTCCAGTGCCAGCCTGTCGATTTCTGTGATTGATTTATCCGCCCCTCTTCCCTGATTTACAGGCAGGGATGGGAGGCTCAGGACAGCCAGGCTGCTGCTCTCCATCATTCACAGATTGGGCTGCTGAGGATCTTTGATTCCAGAGGGGGACAGCAGAGGTGTTTGTGGTTGGAGAGAATCCAGGGAAAGGGATGGGCTCAGAGGTGCAGATCTTACACCGAGGTCTTCAGTTGTGTCTCTAGTAGACCCAGGTGTGTTTTCTTCTCCTGGCTTGCGGTGAGGGCTGAAATTCCCAAAAAAGTTGCATTTCTGGACACCTACTCACCCATCTCGATGGAGGCCTTGGGTTTCCATCACGTACTGGGAGTGGAATCCCTGGAGGATAAGGAATGGCTGCTATTCCTGGTGATGGGAAATGCCCTGCTTCCCTTCCAGTGATGGTGGTGAGGACAGAAATCCCAAATCTTGGAGTCTGACAGGGTGGGAAATCCCGAGATCTCTCCCTAACCCAGGATGGGATAATTCACCACAAGAATGTTAGGACTATGTGGATAAAATGTCTGTCCCTTGGCATCCCATGGGAAAACTTCCATGATCTCCAGTTCTGTCCCTGAAGATGCTTCACATTCCTCTCCTGCAGGGTCACCAGCCCTGAGAATTTTGGTCGTAAATTTTGGTTGTAAATTCCTTTTACAAGAGCTTGTAAAATGAGGGACTGGAGGATGGATGATGCCTCAACCCCAGAAGTGGTCAGATTGGATGGAACACGTGCAGGAGAAGAATTCCTGAGTTTTGGGGCAGAAATATCCAGACTCACCTACTTGTTCACACAGTAAATATGTTGGTCAGGCTGCCTGAGAAGGGAATGCAATCCCATCTTAGGAACTGCTCCAGGATTTTCCGTGAGCACGTGATGCCACAATGTTCAATACCCACAATGCTGGGTAAGTGAATCGCGAGTCTTTCAAAGTTGCATGGGATTATTTTTGAGCTAAATCCCTAGAAAACCACCTGGCTGCTGACATTTCAGTTGATCCCTGTTTTCCAGGCAGGTTTCTGCTCTGAAACTCCGGGCTCAGATGGTCATGGTTGTGGCTGAAGATCTGGGAAGATTTCTACTCGTCATCATCATCATCATCATTATCATCATCATCTTTATCAAGAATGGTTTGTCTTTTGAGCCATTCCCACCTTTCTTCCCTCCCTTAGAAACTTCCATTTAAATTGTTGCATCCTAGAAATATCCCTATTGTCTGTCCTCTCCAAGCAGGTATTGTCTGCACTTTTCCTTTGCTTCATGGAACAGCAGAAGGAACCTGAGGCAGGTACAGATGTTCCTGTTGGAGTAATTCCAGAGTAGGCCACTAATTAGATCACAGGGCTGGAGCTTCGATCCTATGGAGAGCTGGGAATGTTCAGCTGGAGAAGAGAAGGCTCCAGGGAGACCTCAGAGCCCCTTCCAGTGCCTAAAGGGGCTCCAGGAGAGCTGGAGAGGGACTTGGGCCAAGGGATGGAGGGACAGGACACAGGGAATGGCTTCCCACTGCCAGAGGGCAGGATTAGGTGGGGATATGGGGAAGAAGTTCTTCCCTGTGACAGTGGTGAGGCCCTGGCACAGGGTGCCCAGAGAATCTGTGGCTGCCCCATCCCTGGAAGTGTCCAAGGCCAGGTTGGAGAGGGCTTGGAGCAACCTGGGATAGTGGAAGCTGTCCCTGCCCGTGGCAGGGGGTGGAATGAGATGATCTTTGTGGTCTCTTCCCACCCAAACCATTCCAGGATTCCATATGGAGTAACAAGAACATCAGGGGATGCAAAGGTTTGGGTGAGTTTTCCACAATCCAACAGCACAGGTACATGAGATGCAACTTCCCAAGTTTCCTGGACAGCTTCAATCCCTGCCTTTGCTGGGTTCCAGAGCAGACCTGCTCCTTCCCAGATTGCAGACCCTGGACTGCAACCACTGGAGAAGGAAATATTCCTGCGTCTGGTTTCTCCCATCCATTATTTCCTGTGTGTCTGAAAACAGAATTATTCATTTCCCCTGGAGCTTCCCAGTGCTACTCTTCACTCCAAGATCTCTACAAACACAGACAGTTTCATCTTCCCAACCTCCCATCAGATAAATTGGGGTTTTCCAGGAAAATCTCAGCCAGGAGTTCCTCTTATCCTAAAAAAAGAAGCAGTTCAAGGCTTTCTCACAGTGCAGGGCATTGCCTTTTCCTGCCTGGCAGTGTGCAGGACCAGGCTGGGAAGAAGGGGAAAGGGAAGGAAAAGGGGATTGGAGAAGGAGGGAAAACTGGTGTTGATGTTGGGGAAAGGAAAGAGGTGGATTTTCAGGAGGGAGGTGAGAGCCTGGAGTTGCAGCTGATGCCAAACACATCTTATCCCTTCCATGGGGATCTGCTATCAACAAAGCAAACATTTTGCAGGAATTTTTTCCCCTCCTATCTCTCCACTTTGAAAATCCTTCCCTAAGCAGGGACAGATACACAGCACCATCCCCTAATTATAGGATCGTTCCCTCCCTCCCTCAGGTCCCATCTTGCTCCCACCCCATTCCTGCTTCAATCATTCCCTAAATCAGCTCTTTGGGAATCCAGGCTGATTACGCTTGGGCACTGCCCTGTCTCCTTTTAATTGGAGCCTTAATCTCCATCGTTGTGATGATGGGATGGGTTTCTCCAGACACTTTGGGAATGTTTAATTGCCTGTGCCCTCCACAGCCCATTAGACACAAAATCTGCCAACTGCTCAAATTAGTTGGGAAAAAGTTTAGCACAGGGAATTACTGCAGATATGGGGACAACAGTCGTGGGTTTTGTCCCAACCACGGTGGTCCCAGAGGGAAGGAAAATCTGGAGGTTCCCTTTGCAGATCTTGGGCTTTGGAAGCAGGGTTGAGTTGCTCAGGATTCCTGGGACCTACTCACTGCTCTTCGGGGATTTGGGATCTAGGAATGATCACTGGGAATAAAAGGCAGGTGTGAGGGGTATGGATGAGAGGATGGGATGTAGGAGCAGCATCCCAGGTTTCTACCATAAATCCACCAGTGAAGCTCTCTCTCCACAAAACCTCTCAAGGGGTCTCATCATGACCCTTTCACTGCTGGTCCTAGAAAAGAATCATGGAATCATTTAGGTAGGAAAAGATCTTTGAGATGGTCAAGTCCAACCATTAACCCAGTGGTGCCAAGGCCACCACTAAACCATGTCCCCAGGCGCCACATTCACACATTTGTTGAACACTTCCAGGAATGTTCCACAGCTGCCAAGGGAGCCTGTTCCAATGCTTGACCATCTTTCCATGATGAACTTTTCCCCTAATATCCAATCTAAACCTCCCCTGGCACAACTTGAGGCTGTTCCCTCTGGTCCTGTCCCTTGTTCCCCAGGAGCAGATCCCAACTCCCAGATGGCTGCACCCTCCTGTCAGGGAGTTGTGGAGAGCCAGAAGGTCCCTCCTGAGCCTCATTTTCTCCAGCTCCAGCTCTCTCAGCCGCTCCTGGTGCTCCAGACCCTTCCCAGCTCCGTTCCCTTCTCTGGGCACATTCCAGCCCTTCAATGTTTTTTGTTGTGAAGGACCCAAAACTGACCCCAGGATTGGAGGTGCCCCAGCCGTGCCAGCACAGCAGGACATTCACTGCCCTGGTCCTGTGGCCACAGAAAAGTTGGGACGAGTCAGGTGCCCTTGGACTTCTTGGCCACCTGGGCACACCCAGGCTCATGTTCTGTCAACCATCATTCCCAATTTTCCAATGGGAAGATTTCCCACCACGATTCCCCAAGTCTGGAGCATTCCATGGGATTGTTGTGACCCAGTGCATCACCCATCACTTGGCCTTGTTGAACCTCATCCCACTGGTCTCAGCCCATGGATCCAGCCTGTCCTGATCCCTCTGCAGAGCCTTCCTGACCTCCAGCAGATCAACGCTCCAACACGGTGTCATCTCCAGACTTTAGGATTCCCTTGATCCCCTCACCCAAATCATCGATAAAGCTATTAAACAAGATTTTTCCCAGTGCTGAACCCTCTGGAACACCACATCGGTCCCAAATGGATTTAACTCCATTCCCTGCCACTCTTTGGGCACAGCCAGTTTTTTTCCAGGCAACAGGGTATCCATCCAAGCCATAAACAGCCAGTTTTTTCCAGGAGAATGATGCATCAAAAGCTTTAATAAAATCTAGGCAGACACATCCACAGCCTTTCCCTCATCCACTAAAAAGTTTGGAAAATAATGAGATTTAGGCAGTGGAAAAACTTCCAAGTACTTTCATGGGAATGATCCTTTGAGCAGCAACATCTTCAGGGTGGTTTTGTTGTTCTTTATCAAATCCAAGGATGGAGATGAGGTTGGGTTTTCTGCTCCAGCTTTTCCAGCATGAAGCTCTGATGGCACTCCAAGAATCTCAGAATCGCTAAGGTTGGAAAACACCTCCAAGATCATGGAGTTCAACTTTGGCCATCACCAACCAGAGCATTGAATGCCATGTCCAGGCCTTCCTTGAACACTTCCAGGGATGGAGACTCTGGTTCCATTTATCATGGGCAGATTGGGAGGTAGAATTTCCTAAAAACCCTTCAAACCCAAATGGAAAATGGAGGTTGTCCCCCTAATGTCAGGAATCTCAGCACAGCCCTCCTTAAAAATCCTCACAAAGGAGCAGCTTCCCATGGGAGCACTTCAGGAAGCCGAGCCCTGATCCTGGCAGCAAATCTGACAGCCCTTGGCTTTAATGAGGGAATAATCCAGATGAAAGAATCCTTCCTCATATGCAAAATGTTGGAAAAGGGGAAAGAAAACCTGCGCTGGCTGTAAACATCTCCAATAAATGTCCTATTTTCCCAGGCTCAAAGCTTATTGATTTAAGTCTTCCCCTGGAAGGCTCATCCCGTGCCATGTTTTGATGTCCCGGAACAACAGCTTCCAATATCCAGTGTTACTCTGCAGCTTCTGAGAGGAAAAAAATCCCATTTTTCATGTGAATTTGAGAAATAGAGAAAAAACATTGAATTTTGCTACTGTGTTGAAAATATCTTTATTTTTTAAGTGTTTCTGGAGTATTTTTGTTGAGATAAGAGAAGAGTCAGAAATTTCAGCTTAAAAGGTGAAAAATACTAGGGAATTATAAGCAGGGCTGATCAAGAATAGTTTTTAGGGTTTTTTGGTTTCTTTTGGCTTTTTGTGGGTGGGGTTTTGGGGATTTTGTTGGCTTTTTTTTTAAATGAAATTATTTTTTTGCCAGAATATTTCGGTTATTGAAGGCAAACCTCACACCTGATCTCCCACTGTTTAGAACAATCCCTCCTTCTCCCATAAATCCTTTATCGGATCAAGATAATCAATGCCTGTAGGATCAGCATCAGGAGTAAATTCCTATAGGGGAAGGATAGGGAACAACCAAAGTAGTTCAATATTTGGTAAATATCCTTTATTCACTTCCAAAGAAATGTGTGCAGAGCCATGAAGGGTTCATCCCATGGATTATCCTGCTCCTTCTCCCTTTCCCTCCTACCTGGGATGGGCCTGAACTCGAGTCTAACCCGTGTTCCAGGTGATTTATTTTCCCACTGTGGAGCAGGGGAATGACAAGGCAGGAAAATCCTCCAGCAGCCTCTTAACTCAATAGAGGGGCCAACGTTTTTGGTTTATTGTTGTCCATAAAATTTTATGGATTGGAACTCGCTGGGCTTGTTCCACGGAATTAAGGGAAGTGGTTTCTTTATTTTCCTGTTATTTTTTCAAAACTGCACTAAGGGAAAAGCTCCTAAAGGCATGAACCTGATTCCCCTCCTCTGCAGGGAGCTGGGCACCGGGGCAGGAAAAGCTGGAAGAGGAAGGAATGAAGGAATCCTCTTCCCTTGGAATTCTGCAAGTGAGTTATGGCAAAGTCCCAAAGATGTGAGACCAGGTTTAATGTCATGGCTCAGGAAGAGGCCACAGCTTCTGGAATTATCCAGGGAAAGATGCCAGAGCCAGGGCTGATATCCATGACCAGCTGGTCCCCACAGCAGAAACTGGGATGGGTTCTGGCCCCACTGCCTCATTCCAATGCCAGGCTCCATGATCATCATCCTCAAGTGAGAAAATCCAAGTTGAAATGGAAGAGGATCCAGCTGGACACAAGGAACAGTGATTGGATGAGGAAGGTGGTCACAAGCTGGAACAGGCTGTCCAGAGGCCTCTTGCTCTTTTCCAACGTCACTTATCCTAGGATTTTGGAGAGGAAACCTGGGCTGAGCACAAGGATTGGACCCAGAAATGCTTTCCCTGGATTACAGTGGCTGCCTGTCCCCAGTGCACACCACTCTTGGAACTGGGAGGACCAGTAAAAACACACTTGGGTGGTGCATAATCCATAGGCAGGGATCAGAATTCCCATCAGAACAGAATGCACCATTCCCATTGGTTTCATATCCATGGTGACACATCCATTCACCTCCATTCCTTCTCCAATCCTCTCCTCCAGAAGGGCTCGACAGAGGGAATAAAGCCTCCATCGCTGTGGGCTCTGCTAGGCCAGGCTTTGATCTTAGATCACCTGAAGGAGCAACTCCCTGACCCCAGGAAATTCTCCCAGAGCCAGGGAAGACCTTCACCTCTGGCACCATGAAAGGTCACCCCAAAGGCAGCAGGAAAAGGACTAAAATCCTGAATATCCCAGGCAAGACCACCCTCCAACTTCTAAATTCCAAAATACAGGCATTTCCCATCACCCACCTTTCATCAGAGGGAGCTGTTGGAAAACAGAGCTGGAGCAAAGCAGGGAAATTAAACCCAAATTGACTTTGTGGCAACACAAGCCATAAATTGTGGTTACTGTGGCCAGGGCTTGGCATTAGCCCACTGCCAATCCATCTTTTCCTTTGATTAAACATCCTGCACTAATTCCATTTCCAAAGACCAAGTTTATTTCCACAGAATCAAATCCCCTCCCTCGTTAATCCATTCCCATCTCTGGGCTGAAAAACGCAGCCCCGAGATTTGACACTGATTTTCCTGGCACGAATGTGGCATCACATGGAAAATCCTGTGGAGTGGGGAGAATGGAATAAATCCCAGCATTCCCAACATCCTGACTCACTCGGGGATGGGTTTGTCCAGCTGGATAAGCTGAGTGTTGCCCCCTCACATTCCCACCAGCTCCACTGAGCTTCTTGCCCTGATTGAGCCATAGAATTTGGAATATCATCCCCCTTCCAGATTTGGACTCCTGCCCATCCTCACAGCTCTTCCCATGATCCCAGAATTCCTGGTGTCTCTTGGCCAGCCTGGCCCAGCAGCAAAGGAGCCTCCCTAAGCTTGTTCTCCAGGGAAAGCAGATCCCTGCAGCATTCCTAAACCACTGCTCGTGGTTGTTCCTTTTTTATATCCCAGTTTTAACCTGAGTCCCTCCTTCTGAATATTTTTTGGGAATCTGAAGGAAATTAACACAAAGCCATTTTCAAGGCTGGCTGTGGAAGCAAGGATATTTCTTTTGTCTTGGAAAATTCGATAATGGAGGATATGTGGTGCCACCAGAGCACAAAACTTTCCCTGTCCTCCCTCCATCCCTTTCTCCTCTCTTTTGGGTGGCCAGAAGGGAATGAATTTTTCCTGGGAAGGGGTGAACACAGCTGCCTCAGGTTCACCCTCAAGGTCCCACCATGCCACCACCTCCACCTTGGAGCAGGAGCATTCCCATTCCTGCCCCAAAACCGCCCCTCCCACACCAGCCGGGAGCACACGGCCTCAAATTTTCCCGCTGCAATCCACATTTGCCTTCTCCATTAATCCTCCCACTCTCCTCAATACCTGGGCTCGTCCGGGTGCCTGAGAGGATTTGGAAAAGGCAGGGGAAATATAATTAGACAAGATGTTGCCCTCGGAGTCAGAGCCGGGGCCGGCTCATTGAAGGGCAGCGGTCAGCAGAAGGAGCGGAGAGGAGTCAATTTCGCACGGATAACGGAGCCGTTCCGGCTGATTAGGGATTTGATGAGGGAAGGGGTTTGATTTTGGTGGAGTGACAGAAGCCTTACGGTCAGTTGAGATCTTGTTTAAGGAGGGCAAGCGGATCTGGACTGGGGATGACAGATAGGGAGACAGGGATGAGCGGGACAAATTGGCCTGGTTTCCTCCTGTTTTCCTTCTTGTTGTCCCTGACCTCATCCAGCCAGGGCTGGGCACCAGCAGGGAAAGGCAGCCAGGAATGCTGCCAGGAGCTCGAGGAAAGGAGAGAGGGGAAAGCAACAGTGATAAAGAACTGGAGGAGGCAGAAAAAACAGGCAGATTTTGTGGGATCTTCCCTGGGATCTTGTCTCAGCCTCAGTGATTCCCGTGTTCTGGTTCCATCACTTCTACCTTCATCCCAAAATTCTCTGTGCACCAAGGAGGAGAGCAGAAGTGGAAAAAGAGACCCAGCCTCACAGGAGGCTTGTCCAACATTCCCCTTCCTGGTTATTGCTCTGGGAATTGCCTTCTGGGAATGGGAGTGGAAGGGCTGCTGCTTACCCATTCTGCTCCCATCTCTTCTGGGGTCAAAATGCAACAGAATCAAAGAATCCTGGAATTTGGTTTGGGTTAAAATGGATCTCAAAGGTCATCCAGCTCCAAACTCCTGCCATGAGCAGGGACACCTTCCACTATTCCTGGTTGCTCCAAGCCACATCAAACCTGGCCTGGAACACTTCCAGGGATCCAGGGGCAGCCACAGCTTCTCAGGGAAACTCTGTGCCAGGGCCTCACCACCCTCACAGCCAGGAATTCCTTCCCAATATCCCATCTAACCCTGCTCTTTGGAACTGGGAAGCCATTCCCTGTGTCCTGTCCCTCCATCCCTTGTCCCCAGCCCATCTCCAGCTCTCTTGGAGTCCCTTTAGGCACTGGAAGGGGCTCTGAGGTCTCCCTGGAGCCTCCTCTGCTCCAAGCTGGACACCCCCAGCTCTCCCAGCCTGGACGCAGCCAAATTTTCACCTACGGGTTTCAAACCTCCCCATTAGTTGTGATTCCACCCTCAAATATCCCACCCTCATTCCCTCTGGAGGCTGGACTAGAGCCAGGGAGAGGAGATTTAATGGGATACCAGGTCTCCATTCTGATGGAGAAGCTTAGACACCATCTGGAATTTTCTGTGAGCCTTGAGATCACAACGTGTCATGAACAAGGTCACACCGTTGGTGCAGGTAATTAATCCGAACTCTTAATTGCAGTTGTTGTAAAGAGAGAAGGATTCTTGCCCTGATTTGGTTGCACAGGTGAGAGACAATTTCAGGCACCTGGGAAACTCTGATCAGGCAGAGCTGCTGGAAATTCAGCCCCAACTCCCTTTTCCGTTGTCCCAAGGGGATTAAGTGACTTTTCCAGGTGTCACATCCAATCTCCTAAGCCCCCACTGATTCCATAATCATGGGACAAGCCCTCCTCCTTTAGCAGGAAACCCAGCAGCACCTGGGAAGTGAAATTAAAATGTGAAAAATCAGGAAATGGGGTTGACTTTGCCTTGCCAGGGAGGGAATCCTGCCCTGGATGTAATTTCAGTTTTATCAAGTGTTAAGGAATTTTGACTGGGAAGAGGGTCTGGACTTGTAACACTCCATAAATGACTCCCATGAGGATGAGGATGCTCAGGGATGGAGGCCACACCACCAGCAGGAAAAGCAGAGTTTCCAACGACCCAAAAAAGCAAAATCCTCCCAGTTCTGGTGCTCTAATCCTCCCTCTCCTGCATCCAGCGGTGCTGAAATGAGGCTGGAAAAGAGGTTCAGCCTGGAAGTCAGCAGGAGTTCAGCGTTCAGAAAGAAAGGAATTGCAATCTCCAGCCAGAATCCAAAGGGGGGAAACATTCCATGTTAATAAACAAAATAAAAGGGGAAGTTAAACTCATCCTTCTCCCTCTTGTCCTGGTGATGGGTTTGGCTTTCAGTTCTCCTTGACAATCCCTAAAAATTAACCCCGGGGGTTGTACAATTGTCGGATGTGAGCGGGGCAATCAAAGCCTTTCAAATCCGTGTTTTGTCAACAAAAATACAGGAAGGTATTTCCATGAAAATTCCCCCAAAATATTGGCCCTTTTTCCCCTGCAAAGCTCGGAATCTCATTTTATATCATCTCTGAAGTTCTTTTTTATCTGTCATCATATCTTAAAATGATAAGAATTAATCTCAGTAGGGAGTTATTTCTTCGCTTCTCTTGCAGCTCAAAATAGAAAACACCTTTTTTTCCCCCCCTTAATTTGAAATAAGTTTAATTTCATCAGGGAAAATTCATCACTGGAACAGAGAGATCAAATCTTGCCTCAGAATAAAGCAGGGAGCTCTCACCTGGTACCTGCTGCCCACCAGCTTCCAAAGGCACCTCCAATATAATTAAATAACAATAATCCCGGAGATACAAAGCCTGGAATTCTCCTTAAAGCTGTGCCACCTCCATTCCAGACGCCTGACTGTGACTGCAGGTGATTTATTTATTATATGTTTGATTAATTAGCTCAGGAAGGATTCTAGCAACCTTTCCCTGCTTTTTCCAGGCGCTCCATCCAAAGCCCACTTAAGCCAGTGTAATAAAATCCTTTGCCTTCAGATAAATCCATGGGCACATGCCAAGGGTTAATTTCTGTTTCTGTTCCTGCTGGGTTTGCTCCTCTGCCGTCCCTGGTGACTTCCCTGGAGTTATTCCAGATTATCCAAAATGAGTCAGCCCTAGGAGCACTCACCTGGATGAGGAGGAGATATTGTCAGCCACCTTCCCTCAGACACAACCTCTTTTCTGGAGTAACCTTCCCCTGCTTCCCACTCCTCCCAGGGTGGGAAAACTCTGGAAATTAATTTGGGGCGAAAAAAATGAGGAAGGAGTGGAGCTCTAAGGAACAGAGCTCCCCCAAAGATTTCACGATGGAGCAGAGTGGTCTGGCTGGCACAAAATGCCACCTCCCAACCCCGAGGGGGCTGGCATCACTCCAGAGCCATGATCTCATTCCTGCCACCTTCCCAGAACAACCCTGTCTGATTCCCAAATCTGCCTCCTGAGGGGGTCCATGCAGGCATCTCCCTCTTCCCTGAAATTAAAAGCTTCGGGATGGTTGCACCCAGATGTCCCAGGGTGGCACATGTGGATCATCCCTTCCTGACGCCTCCCCATGTCCCCACTCCATCACCTTTCCCCTTTTCCTGCAGCTGGAAAAGGAGGATAACAAATATTGGTCCCTCTTGGGTGGTTATTCGGGGATGGAAAAGAGAGAATTTATCTAATTTTTATTGGCAGAGAAGGAAGAGAAACCCCTTTATCCCTCCCATGCTACGGAATAGGGATGGGAGCCACGCTCCGAGCCCGGGAAGGAAATTGCTTCTCCCACTCCAATCCCTGGGAAACCTTTAATAAACCTCTCTGCCAACTTTGAGGCCTTGTCCAATCTTGACAAATTGGAGTGGAACAAATCCTGTTTGGTTGTAATGCAGCGATTCCAGGGAAGATGGATCCGAGGGAAGATGGATCCGAGGGAGATGGGAGGTCCTGAGGAGCTGTTTAACACCTTCTGGCTGGGGGTGACAGCAGTGAGGAAGCACCACTGGAAAAATGCCCCCTTCCCTGGGGAGGGACAGGATGGGATCCCATTGGGATGCTGGACATTCCTCCCCAGAATGCCAACTCTATTCCCAAAAAAATGCCTCCCATGAGGGCAGCTCTCACCTCACCAGGGAAGTTTGAAGTGGTGGAAATTCCTTCATCAATCCATCTCTTGAGGACTTAATTCCAATTGGGATCCATCCTGGGATCCCCTGGATTTATTTTTAAACCCAGCCACCCCAAGGAGATTCCTGGAGTGGGGAAAGGTGTTGCCTTCAGCTGTTTTTCCAGGAAAAAAAAAGCATCCATCAGGTGGGAAAATTATCCCTCAAAATGGAGCAGGGATTTGGTACCAGGATTTCATCCCACGAGCTGGGAACTGAGGGATATCAGGAATCCACTGCTAGATCCAGCTTTATTTCTTATCCCAAAAAAAATCATGAATTTGGGAAGGAGGGAAAGAAATTTTTCATTCCCAAATACACAATAATATCCCAATAAATCTGGAATTTGATTTGGGGCAATTAAAACAAAGCGAAGGATTTCAGGAATGGGATAATTCCTCTTTAAAACACTCCCAGAATTGCACTTCCAACAGCCTCCTGCATCCAGGTATAACCTATTTGTCGGGAGCTGAATTGCAGAGCAAAGAAAAGAAAATCCCAAAATGTACCACCTCAGGAATTTGACCAGGAATAAGCTGGTTTACTAAATCTAGGACTGCAAATATATCAAGAAAAGGGATATTTTGGAATTAGGCTGGGTCACACTTTCAAATTTCCTCTCCTGCTTCATCCCAAGTCAAGATATTTATATTTATTTTTATTAAAAAGAGACATGGAGAAATAGAAATGTATTTATATTTGTGTTTTTAGGTGTGTGTATATAGAAATATACGGAATTTTTATGGAAGCCACATTCCTAAAAATAGCCCTCAAGCCATCCGTACTTTGATGTTTCTGTTCATTCAAATGTTCTGAAAAATCATAAAATCAAAATGAACTTTCCTGATTCATTAAAAAGCCATAAAAATACAGGGATGTGTCCTGGCAAAAGCTGGGTTTTCTCCAATTTCTATCAAGTTGCTCTATCCCAATGGAAATCTCCCACTGGAATATGCTCTACAAGCTCTGTTCAATGAATGCAAATTATATTTATTTTTTGTTATTTATTTAATGTTTGGAGGGTTTTTTTATCTGTTTAAGATTGGTTTTCTACAAGGCAAAAGTGGAACAGGACACATCCAGGTGGATTTTAAGGCAAATCCTTAAATCAGGATCATGTGGCTTAATTTTGGCATTATTAGACACAAATAGATATAAAAAAAATCTATAAATATTTATAAAATAAATATAAATACCATTATTATGTCTAATTTTTATCCTCATTTTGCCTATCCCATTAGGAAGAAGGAAAATTATCAGGAAAACCTCTTAACCCCTAATTTACACAAATAATTTTCCCTAATTTTTAGGCCATGGAGAATACACAAATCTTACATCTCATCCCCAAAAGTTTTGCTTGTGGATATTTTGGGAAAAAATCTATGGAACAAGGGAAGTGCAGAGCAATCCTTGTCCAGACAGATCATTCCAAATCCATTCAGTGAGTGGATTATGGATCATTGGATCACTTTGACCCCTTCAGCTGTCAGGGACATGGAGTCAAATTCCTGCTGTTCTACTAAAAAGTGGGGATTTTTACTATGAGGAATGGGATTCTTGCTTTTTCCAAGGAATGCTCTGCAAGTTAGGAATAATCACGGAATCATGGAATGGTTTGGATTGGAAGGGACCTTGGAGATCATCAAGTTCCACAGGCTGGGACACCTCCCACTAGCCCAGGTTGCTCCAAGCCCCCTCCAACCTGGCCTTGGACACTTCCAGAGATGGAGCAGCCACAGCTTCTCTGGGAATTCCATTCCAGCCCCTCACCACCCTCCCAGGGGAGAATTCCTTCCCAAATCCCATCTATCCCTGCCCTCTGGCAGAGGGAAGCCATTCCCTGTGTCCTGTCCCTCCATCCCTTGGCCCAAGTCCCTCTCCAGCTCTCCTGGAGCCCCTTTAGGCACTGGAAGGGGATTTAGGTTCTCCTTGGAACTTTCTCTTCTCCAGGCTGGACATTCCCAGCTCTCCCAGCCTGGCTCCAGAGTAGAGGGGCTCCAGCCCTTGGAGCATCTCCGTGGCCTCCTCTGGACTCGCTGCAGCAGCTCCACATCCTCCTTTGACTCCTTGGAAGTCTTGGCCTTGCACAGCCATCTCCACCTGGAATTTCTCAAAAGAAACACTAAATATGCACCAGGCATGGAAAGTTTCCTTCCAGAGGTTTCATCCCTGCCTGTTCTCCCCACGGAGCAGCCAAACTCCAACGCCAAAGCCACCAAAATAAATACTGGAGAGGAGTTATGGACTTTAAGGAATGCTGCCCCCAAAATCAGGGCAGGATGGATGAATCTTTGCTGGGAACAGAATTATTCCAGCCAAAACAGGCCCAAAATCTCATCACTTGGAGTAGAAATGGGATGGAAAACAATTTTTGGATGGGGTGCATTTCATGTTTTCAAACATGGAAGATGGAATAAGAGATTTTTACTTTTCACTGTATGTTCCTTGAGCCCAGAAATGAAGGGAATAATGTAAAAAGATCTCCCAGGGGAATGCCAAAGTCCACCTTTATCATGAGGGAGGCTGCAACACTGAGGAATTCTTGCATCCTCAGCTCCAGGATTACTCCCAGATTTCCAGCTGCACTTCCAAAACTCATTTTTGGCCTCTGTAGATTCCCACTCCTTTAGTTCTAAACATTCCCAAAGAAAGGCAAAGTTGGAATAAAAGCTCCTCACTCCCTACCCAGGTACTGAGCTTGGCCTGGCTCTCCTTGGGTGTCTCCAAGGGGAATTCTCACCTCAGTCCCTCTGGAGACTCCTCATGTTGCAAAATCCAATCCTCATGTTGCAAAAAAGAGAATTGCAAATCCATATCAAATATTCCTTCATTTCCTAACAGCACTCCCTCTCTTCCCAATCCTGGCACTCATGTAAACAAACTTGAGAGATCCTGAAGGATTTCTTGGGCATTGGTTGGTTGAGGAACTGGGATACAACACCCAAATTCCCTAAGGCCAGCTTCCCTAAAATAATCCGGAGACCCAGAGAGAGAGCCAGGGCTTGATTCCAGATCCCAGATAAAGATCCTCCTTCAGCTGCATGATCACAATTCTTTTCTTGATTCCTTATGAAAATCCCTGTCCTGATTTTGGATGTAAAGAGACAAATCTTTTTCTTCTTGGATCATGGGGATAGACCAGGAAATTCAAGAATTCAGGTCAATGCTTTCCAAAAAAAAAAAAAAAAAGAGGATTTGAGCACTGGGGATTAGAGGATGGAAACCAGATAGGGCAGGAAAAGTCAAGGTAACTGCCACTCAGGGAATTTCCTGTGTAAATATGAGCCATCAGGTGTCCCAAATTTCCATTGGGACAGATAGGGAATGCAGGAATGAGCATCAGATGAGGAATGAGGAGACACCTGAATTAGGGCTGTGGTGATGGATGAGCTCCAGGAATGTGTGGAAAACGGGAGCCAAGGCTGGGAAACCTTGGCCAGGCTGAAACAAAGCCCAGCACAACTTTGCTCCTCCCCATCTCCCAGTCCATAAATCTCCAGAGCCACGGATTTGTCTGGAGAGGGAAGGGAGCTGCACTTCATTCCTAGTCCCAGTGCTTTGGATGAGCTGTGGTATTGCCCTTCATACTCCTCCAGTCTCAATAAACCTGGCTAATTAGCATCCTGACCACTCAATTAATTAGGCAGGACACTTAATTATGACAAACTCCATTATCCGCTGGAGCCCGGAGTCCGATGGACATCAGCGTCGGGATATGTTCGGTAACAATTTGATTCGAGAGGGAGTTTATTGACCAGAAAAGACGGATGAGGAGATTAAAATCATCAGGAGAAGCAGCTCCGAGCCGTGGGCTCGGGTTATAAAGACATCCAGGATCCCAAATGAGTCGCTCCATCCTCATTAAGAGCCACAGCAGGAATGGGAAGATTTTGGGAAGGGAGAGGCAGCCAAGCTTTGAGAGGGTCCCAAATAAGGTGTGACATGGAGGGGTTGGGTTTTTCCTCAGTCAGGATCCTGCTCTTTCCCAGAGGAAAAGCCCAGAGTGGAAAAAGGCTTCACCATGTCCAAGCATCCTTTGGGAAGGCAACTCCTTTTTCCCAAAAAAAAAATCTGTCCCAAATACCAGTGTCCCAAAAAGGGGCACATGTGATGCTTCCTCTCTGACAAGGTGACATTTAAAGGAGGAGGGAAAAGCTGTGGAATCTACCTGGATTTTAGGGAAGCCTTTGATGCATTTCCCACAATATTCCCACTGGAAAAACATGCTGGAGCATGTCCCAAGATGGGAATGGAGCTGGGAAAGGGGCTGCAGCACCAGGAGAGGCTGAGGGAGCTGGAGGGGTTCAGCCTGGAGAAAAGGAGGCTCCAGGGGGATCTTCTGGCTCTCCACAACTCCCTGAAAAGAGAGTGGAGCCAGGTGGGATCAGGATCTGCTCCCAGGGAACAAGGGACAGGATGAGAGGAAATGGCCTCAAGTCACACCAAGGGAAGTTTAGGCTGGATATTAGGAAAAAATTCTTCACTGAAAGGGTGGCTCAGCCCTGGAAGAGGCTGCCCAGGGTAGAGGTGGAGTCACCATTCCCAGAGGGATTTAAAAGCCATGTGGATGTGGCACTTGGGGACATGGTTTAGTGGTGGCCTTGGCTGTGCTGAGGAATGGTTGGATTTGATGATCTTGGAGGGCTTTTCCAACCCAAATTATTCCATGATTCTACGATAATTTTCCTGCGAATCAAGAAATGAAGGGAATAAGGCTCCTTCCTTTGAATTCATAGGATGGATTTGCCACCCCAGGATTACCCCAGAGTCAGTTTCCTGATTTTCCACTCGCCTGTGGAAAGAAATCAATGAAATGGCCAAAGCTGGGAGACCTGGAACCTAAACTGGCTGATATTCCATAGTCAACATGTCCAGGGATAACACCCACAGAAAAAAAAACAAAACCAAAAGCAACCCAAAAAATACAACAAAAAGCCCAAAAGATAAATAAAAACAAAAAATAAACAATTCCCCCCCAAACAAAACACCTAAATACAGAAATAAACAAACAAAAACTTGGGAAAAAAGAGGTTCCTTGGTGCTGGGAAAGGAAAAGAAAGGATTCGCTGGGAAATGCAGCATTTCCAGCACAGGTTGGTTTTCCCAATTTCTCCTGGATCTGGTGGCCATAAAGGTGGAAGGATCCTACATTTGCAGATCTCCTGCATCTCCCTCAAAACTCTGGAGATTAAAGTTTTCACTTCCATCAGATGGGCCTTGCAGGCTGAAGAAGACACCCCAAAATGCCACTTTCCTGGCAGATTGCATGGGATCATCCTGCTCCAGGATTTAGTCACACAGACACGGATTTCCCTCAGGACCCAGCTCTGTTTATTCACCATTAGGGATTTAGTCCATCCCAGACCACATCCAAATATCTCACCACACTTCCAGCCTGTTTCCAGACACTTTTAATCCTTTCCTACCTGTTCCCACTTCCTTCCCAGGAGGTGTTCACCATCCAGATGTCTCAGCCTGGGATGTGAAAGGTGGAAGATTTCCATAGGACCATGAATCAGACTTATCCGAGGAGAGTTTCCCAAAAAAACTACTGCAGTTTCCCCCAGTTCACCCTTTCTCCCAAATTACGGAAATTTTTATTATATTCTATTTGATTTGATGCATTTTTTGATTTTTCAAGCTTCTTGGGAATTTTTTTGCCATTATTTGGCATAAAAAATAGAAACATAATTCCCCCTCCTCAGGAACCTAAAAATCAGGGAAGAAAACGAACTTAATTATTTTTAAAAGGCTTTTCCCTGTGTAAAAGTAGAGAGGGAGAATATTCCTATTAATCCCCCAAAAGCAAACATAGATTCCATCCCAATTTCCAATGATTTGAAATGTGATTGGAAGTCCAGAGGAGCTGGCCAAGGGCTCTTTGGATCCTGGAAAACACTATCTTAAAATATCGGATTTATTTAAAGTTTCACATTAACTCTGCGTGTCTGGGTTTATTGCCTTTGGCTCTGGGATAATTGTACCATCCCTATAATTTCTTTTCCCATAATTACTGATATCCACTGCCAGCTTCCATGGGGTTTTAGGGCTGATGCCACAGTCCCGTGGGAGAAGGTGGTGATCCCTCCTGTTGTGGATGGCTTGATCCCGTTTGGAAAAATAAAGGCCATCCATAATTTTTTTTTAAATTTCTCTGAACTAAAGGCAGGGCTGGCTTTATTCCTGTCAGAAACAGCAAAGGAGCCTTGGAAAAGGCTGCATCCTTCAGCCTTCCCTGAAGGAGAACCTTCCAGTTATAAAGAGTAATGGAGAAGAGGAGGAATAACCATTAATCCTAAAGAAATCCTATTCCAACACAACACATTCCCAGTTTTGAATGGAATTTCAGCCATACACAGGGTCCAGATCAACCTTTTCCCATCAACATCACCAAGGGCAAAGATGGAAATAATTGGCATCCAACACCAGTCTGAATTCCTATGAAATTCCTGTTAAATTCCTGGGCTAATGAACAGGTTTCCTATTAATTCTTGTGAATATTGGTGATTCCCACAGAGCAAGCACTGGGATTTGGGAGGGACTGGTCATATTCCATGCATGGGAAAGGCAGATGTGTCTCCAGAGCAAACATCCCATGAGGAGTGGATGCACTGGGGATGCTCCATCCCTGGAAGTGTTCAAGGCCAAGTTGGATGGGGTTTGGAGCAACCTGGTCTTGAACACTTCCCACAATTCCAGGTTGCTCCAAGCCACATCCAACCTGGTCTTGAACACTTCCAGGAATGAAGAGTTGTGTCTGGCCACCTCAAGACATCCAGGGTTGGCAGATGTTTGTCCCAGGTGGAGAGGACACTTCTCAGGTCTAATCCATGCCCAGTCTTTCCAGGAACTCTCTGAACCACTCCAAGTCCCAGAACTCCTTGTTTCAGGATTTGTTCCCCAAAAACCAGGGGTAAAACTCAACCACGTGGCTCCAAGGGCACCACATTTCATCTCCCCATGATTTATTTCCTATGGATAAGAAAAGCTGGCCCAAACAGCTGCTTTAGCTCTGTGAAATGGAGAGAGATGGATGGGCAGAGAGTTGGATTCACACACAGGAGAAAATCCAAGAATTTCATTCCTCTTACCAGTTAATTTCCAGAAATGAAACCTGGGAGAAAACGCTGAACTCGGAGGTAATTCCTCCGTGAGAATGAGGGAGAAATCAGGAGATGGGAGGAGGGTTGCTCTTCTCCCAGATTTCTCCACAAAGACATCCACTGGTCTTTCGTAACTACAAAATTTATCGCTCCAAATTTCTCAGAGAGCAGAGCTTGGGGAGAAGTTTTCTCTTGAAAAACCTCTCAGAGCCAAAAAAAAAAAAAAAAAAAAGGAGTTTTAACAACATTGAAACATTTCTCAGCCACATTTCAATTCCGTAGAATTTTCGGTGCTTAAATTGCCTTCCTAATTCCAAGAAATTAAAAATAGAAAGAAATGCATTAAAAAAGATATTTTCAAAGACCCAAACTTGGAGCCAACTTGGAGAGTTCCTGACTGAAACAAAATGCTGCAACAAATTGTTGGGAGCCAATTGCTCAATTGGCCTCCATCATTTTTTTTCCAAGGAGTCATTCTGCTGGAATACATAAAGAAATGTTAATTTCCATCCCAGTCTAATCCCAAGAATACTGATGAACCTGATGGTTTTATATCTGTTCTGCTTTAAGGAGATCCACGGTTTCTCTGCCTGCCCAAATTTCCCTGCTCTTCTCCCTGCAGCTTCACCTCCCCCTGGATGATCCCATGGATTTGGGCAGGATTGTTGCATCACTACCAAGAGCATCCAAGTTCATCCCTCCACAACTTCATCCCATCTCCAGTTTCAGGTGATCAAAGTGTCCCTGTCCATGGAGGGTTGGAACTGGATGAGCTTTAGGGTCTCTTCCGACCCAAACTATTCTGGAATTCTAGGATTATTATCATTATTTTCCTTTCCTTTTGTGGCCTAGTAAACTGGTTTTATCCCAACTCCCCAATTTTACCTTTTTTTTCCTAATTCTCTCCCTATCCCACTGAGTTGAGAGGAATTGAGGAAGTGACTGTGTGAGATTTATGGGTTAAATCACGACATTTCCAAAGAGACTTAGGCCAATGGCTTCAAATCCAGGATGGAATTCTTCCCAGTTACCTTCTCCCACTCAAGGATGCTTTCCACTCACAGATAAATCAGATCATTCCATGCCTTATTTTTCCCTGGAGCACAGCTCCTGGTTCTGGCCACAGCCAGAGCTTTCCCATGGAATTCAGGGCTGGAGCACAGCAGGGAAACGTGATTTTCTACCAAAGTGCCTTCCAGAGGCTCGTTCCTCTTGCCTGCCCAGAGGGAAGGACCTTCAGGATGAGATAATGGTGTGGGGAGTCTGTGTATGGGCCTATCCCAAGGATATTTGGGTTTTTAAAGGAAGACAAAGGCCTGGAGCACAGATCTGGTGAGGAGCAGCTGAGGGAGGTGGGAAAAAAGCCTGGAGAAAAGGAGGTTCAGGAAGGACCTTTTCACTCCCTGTAATTCCCTGAAATGAGGGTGGAGCCAGGTGGGGGTTGGGATCTGCTCCCAGGGAACAAGGGACAGGATGAGAGGAAATGGCCTCAAGTTGTGCCAGGGGAGGTTTAGGTTGGATATTAGGGAAAAAATTCCTCAGTGAAAGGCTCTCCAGCCCTGGCACAGGCTGGACACCATCTCTGGAGGGATTTAAATCCATGTGGATGTGGCACTTGGGGACAGGGTTTAGTGGTGGCCTTGGCTGTGCTGAGGAATGGTTGGACTCAAAGATCTTGGAAGGCTTTTCCAACTTAAATAATTTCGTAATTCCATGACACATCCAAGACAAGAAGGTGCTGGTAAGTGATGGGGAAAAGCACTTAACAGACCATGCAGAAATCATCCTGGAGCTTGAAAACTGGGAACATGGAGACAATAGGACAGAGAATGCAAATTTGGGAACTGGTAGGAAAGGGAAGGAAAAGGAAAGGCACAAATTGATGCACTGAAGCAAATCCTACAGAGGCAGAAGAAACAATAATTTGCTCTGCTGACCATTTGGGAGGGGAGAGGGGCCTGTGGGATTGGCCTCTCCCCCTGGTCTCTCTCCTTTCCCTCCCTTCCTCCCAGACAATGGAGTGAATTAAGTTTGCCGAGTTCCGTAGGAGGCATCGGGCGTCAGCTCCAATTACTCACCCTCTGCATCATAATTACTGCAAATGGTCCATTAAAGGAAAATTATCATCAATATGATTTTATCAGACAGCGGGGAAATGAATAAAGGAAAGTGCTTATTCTCCCATTGTCCTGTTAATAGAGATGTCTTTGAAATGGAGGATGTGAAGGATTCCACCTCTCCCAGGAATGTGGGATGCAGAGGGGAACTGCGGGTGATCACACACAAACAGGCCCCATCTTGTGGGATGGAATCAGAAATTCGGAAATTTGGATCAGTGCCTTCATCTGATTATCCAAGCAGTGGATGAGGAGCTGGGATTCTTGAGCAAGGTGTCAACTCTGTCATCTCAGGACACCCTCACAGCACCATCCCTTCTTCCCAAGGGATCCAGTGTCACCTTCAGCTTTCAACTCAGCACCAAAATAATTTCAAGGGAGCTAAAATTCTTCTGATGTGGTGGTGTTCAATCAAAAGCTCTATTTGATGACCTTGGAGAGCTCTTCCAGCCTCATTAATTCCATGATTCTATGAATCCAACCCAAAATACAAACCCAGGTCGGGGTCGGATCATCCTCATCATCATTGCTGTGAGGAGGCCTTTCAATGGCCACATCTGGGATCAGCCACACCTGGAGAAGATGGGATCAGAGCTCCTCACCATGGAATCATTTTGGTGCTCATCGTGCTGAAATTAGGCCGCAATGCAGAAAAACATCAAAAAATGCCAGCTCTGGCTGGTGATGGGTTTGAGCAGTCTTGGACTCTGGGATGCTCAACCTCCACCTTCACAGGTGGGAATTGAGGTTTTGAAGGCTGGAAAGTTCAACTTCCACTTCACAGGTGGGAATTGAGGTTTTGGAGGTTGAGAAGCTCAACTTCCACTTCACAGGTGGGATTTGCTGGTTGAGAAGCTCGAGTGTCCCACAGAAGGAGAAAAAATGAATCACCAAGAGACGTCCTGGATGTTTCGATCACCTGAATTAATTCTCTCTGCCCAATTATCTTGTTGGGAAATGCCAGGATTTAAGCAGGGATGGGGATGGAACACCCCGTGCTGCAGTCGACCTTCTAAACAGTGATCAAAAGACACAGAGCCATGAAGGGAAAGGCAGTGAGGTCTTTCTAGAGTGGAAAACACGTAAAATCAAAAATCTTTAGATTTTGAAGTTATTGCGGCAGAGGAATAATTCAAGAAAGGTCAAATCTCTCATTTGGCAGGAGTAAGGATGAAGCTCCGTGAGATCCCTTGTGGGCTCTCTTGAACCTTCCTCTGGAAGACCAATTTCCAGCTGAACTAGTTCTGGATCCGCACAAACAAATTTTTGAGGAAAAACACACCAAACTTCATCCGGATCCCAAATCTTTGTGATTCCTGTGCAAACAGATAGATCCAATCCTACAGCATGTTTGTTTTCCTACCTATGTCCTGGAGATGTGGAGAAAAGGTGTTTTGACAGGATTAAACAGGGTGTCTGCAGTGGAGATACCTCTTTCCTATGGATGCACAACAAGCTGATCCAGTTAGCAGAGCTGAGGGCATTTTTCCACTCTTTCTAAGGCAGAAAACTCCAGCCAAGTGGACAATTTGCTCCCTCAGCTTCGTGGATGGCACAGATTTAAACTCCTGGATGTGCAGGAGCATAAAAGCACCATTCCAATGGCTACACCTGTGTGACAACTCCCAAAAGAGAAGGGATGAATTCCAGACTTTACGTGACTGGCAAAAGGACACATCTGAGCTCCCCAGCTTCAGGGGAGTGACATCCAGTTGTTGTAACCCGTGGCTCACTGATAAGAAGGAGATAACCCATTTCAGGAGCAGGTCAACAGACCCAAAGATTGGTTGCAGCGCCCTTCCTCCAAGTTCTATCACCTCCAAATCATTGAGGTTGGAAAAGACCTCCAAGATCCTTTTTAAGGATTGTTAAGACTATTTTTAAAGACCTCTCAAATCTTTACCTGGCTTTTTACAGTCTCCTTCTCTCATCTCCCTCTAGAAACTTTTCTTTGCCTGAGAGGAGATGGAACTTGTGGTCCCAAGTTATCCCAACACAGCAACATCCTTGTGTGAAAAAGGGGTCGGAACCACACGGGGACCCGCTTGAAAGATGAAGTTGTGCTGGTGGGATCACCTCCAGCACCAGGAGATGTTGTCCATGCCCCTGGAGCTGTGACCCGTCTCATACTCGGATGTCCATCCAAGCAAGAGATGCCACCACAGGGCAAAGTGGGATCAGCGAAATGGAGCTTGAGCGGGAGCAGCCCCAGCTGCAGGACCAAGGAGCATCCTCTGCTCAGCTGCCTGACAGATTCCCAGGGAAAAGTAGGAGAAAACCCCACCCTTTGCACACTGCTGAGGTGACCTGCTGGAACAGGGATGAGTTTTCCCTCCTCCAGCACATCGGTGGCCACACACCATGGCAACACAGAATCTTGTAAGGCTTGGCGAGGTGGACAAACATTTCCCAGGGCAACCAACCCCACTCTCCAATTCTTCAGGAGTCCCCCATCCCAAAAAGTCCTGGGATAGGGCCCGGCACAGCAAAGGGAGCATCCAGCTGGAGCAGGAATCTGCCTGCGGGGCCAGGTTTGGTAAAGCCACGCGGAGCTGCCTCGGTCTCGAGGGTAGGAAATAGTCAGGGAAGGGAGTAAAGCGGATCTGCTGCTCTTCATTTCACAGCTGTAGTGGGATTAGCGGAACGAGGGCGCTGGGGTAAAGCTGCCCCTTTTATCTCATTCAAACATGTTGCTAATTCAGCACAGCACCGCAGCCAGGAGCAGCTCCCGGCCTAATCCACTGTAGCATTCTCACCCAGCGTGAAGAAACGAGAATTTTAATCCGCTCCCCACCCCCTCCCCGCCCCATCAGATGCTCCAGCAGGCTCTGCCTGGCCTAACCAGGCGTGGGGACCTGCTCCACACCTGGAATTGCTTTTCCTGGACCCTTTGACCAGTTCTCTGGGACCTGGGAGAAGGTGGAAGCTGCAGCTCGCACCTTCTGCTCCATGAGATGTCGGTGGTCCCGTGGTGGCCACAGGAACAAATCACCAACAGCATCAAGGGGAAATTAATCTTGAGGGGTTTGAACTGATTGCTTTGGTTTGATCTAAGGATCTTCTCCAAATTAAGACGGCAGTGGAGAGGTGATTTTACTGTAGCAAACAGCAAAGCACCACACGAGGTGCCACATTGGCCCAGCCAAGCCTCCAGACCTGGGAATTTGGGAAGAGGACCAACCAGCAGGTGACAGGAGATGGACTGGTTCAATCTCATCACCCTGCAGGTTCCCTCTGAAGGACAACCCTAATTCTGCAGGGGTCAGAATTCCCCTTCCAGGCAACTTCTGCTTCTCGTGCAACAAATTGTGAGATGTTCCTTCCTCTGCAAACAGTCCCTGAACCAGCTTTCCCCACAAAAAAATGCTCCTTGAGATGCCTTCTTGCTGAAAGCCAGACCTCCTGTACTCCCAAACCTTTCAGCCGTGCCGTCTCTCCAAGGAAATTCTCATCCACAGCCCCATCCCACATTTTCACCTCTGAATCTCAAACTGAGGCATCACGGCCTGATTTGACAAATGGCAAAAATGAGGTGGAAGAAATGTGTGTCTGTCTCACACAATTGTCAGACTCCACCAGCGTGGACCAACAACACATTCCTCAGGTCTCACTGGACCCAGACTTAAGCACAGCTTAGTAAAACTCAGCTAGGCTTGTGTAAAACCAAGACAGGAGGATGCCATGGCACCACTGGATCCTTCTTAGCAACCAACATCATCTGCAAACAAGGCAGTGACACAAAAACCTCCAACACTTATGGACCTTGAAGTCACCTTCAACCTACTCAACTTCCGTGGGGAATTCTTCCATATCAATGAAATCTAAATTGTGCTTCTTTTTTCTCCAGCAAAAAGTTTGGATGTGGCCCCAGGTTCACATCAAGTGAACCTCTGGGTCTTTCCTTTCCATGTAGGAGTTTCCCAGATCTTCCCTGGATTGATGGAGCTGTCAGACCTGGATTTGGGGCAGCCTGAAGCCCATCAAAACTCATGGAAGGACTTCTTCCCAAGGGACATATTTGCCCAGTTCACCTTC
Source organism: Monarcha castaneiventris obscurior (assembly GCA_026261815.1). Classification (NCBI taxonomy): domain Eukaryota; kingdom Metazoa; phylum Chordata; class Aves; order Passeriformes; family Monarchidae; genus Monarcha; species Monarcha castaneiventris. The sequence continues at coordinate 387,295 of JAMPIT010000885.1, read as the reverse complement.
TAGAGGAAGCAGCAGAAGTGATTTCTGGTGGAATAAAGAAAAAAAAGAGAGAGATAAAATAAACAAGTAGGAAAAATCAGCATCAGCTGAAAGACCAGTTCAGGAAAAACCACCCAGTTTGGTGTTCAGGAAAACTGAGTTTACCCAGAGGACTTAAAGCAGAGTTGTCTCCCCATGTGACAGGACACAGCAAGAAGCCATGGAAGAAACAAGAATCCTTATCCTGACTTTGGGCATTCCTGATTATGCAAGGTGAATTCCCTCCTTTCTCAGAGAATTCTCACAGAATCTTGGAAAAGACCTCCAAGATCTTCCAGTCCAACCTGTGACCAATCCCCTTCAATGCCCAGTCGTTCCTTGAAGACTTCCAGGGATGGTGACGCCACCACCTCCCTGGGCAGCCCATCCCAATGCCTGACAATCCTTCCCACGAAGAAATTCTTCCTCATGTCCATCTGAAGCTCCCCTGGCAGAACTTGATTCTGTTCCCTCTTTTCCTGGCACTAATTGCCTGGGAGAACTTTTGCATCCCTTGGGGGCTGATCCAAAGACAGCTCTCCCACGGGATAGTGCAGCACCTGACTGACTACAGGACATCCCCCACTCCTCTGAGGACTTTCGGGATTGAAACTGAAAATCCCAGACTCCCCTTCCCTGATCCCAACCCCCCTGCCTGGTCCAAGGCTCCTCCCTCTCCAGAAATTCCATGAACCTCTTCCAACTGCTCGGCAATAAAAAGTGCATTATTAACACCCCTCTGTCTCCACTGCCTCGGTCTCTCCGACGGGCAATGAAACCTCCCTGAATTATCCTCGGCGTGCCTGCGATTCAATTACATTTAAAGTCAATCAAGAGCCTCCGGAGCTGAGTGGCTGTTAAAAGGTTGGAGGGGAGGGGTGGGAGGAAAGGATGGGACAAAGCCCCTCAGAGCTTACACTCCAGAGGCACCTCCCGCAAAATCATCGGCATCCATCTCTTTTCTCTCCTTCCTCCCATTCCCCCTCCCTCCTGCCCACCTTCCTGAGCTTCCTGGGGAGCGGCCCCACAGCAAAGTCCCACAGGGAAGTAGGGAGGGAGGTCTGGAAAAAGGGAGGGTAAGGCAGAGAAGGCCGCCTTCCCTGTTCCCTGCCTTCCCTGCTCCCTGCCACCTCCTCCCCGGTGTCATTGAGGGATGGCACGCGCCTCGGTTTTAATTAGATGGCGGTAATTGCCTCGGTGCAGAATAACATTGTTCCTGCAGGTGGGAAGCGAGAGGGGCTTCAGGCTTGGCTGCCCCCAGGAACTGGGGGAGGGAGGCTTTGCTTGGATGCTGCTCTGGGGGTGGAGAACCTGGACTGAGTGATGAGATAAATTCATTGCTCCTAAAGGACAAGGGCTTAACCCTTGAACCCCCACACCTCAAAGGAGCCTGGATGTGTCCAAAAACAGGAGGGGAGAGGCTCCAGCTTTGGGAAATGGGCAAGAATGGCATCTGCCCAGGGTCCCCTGGGGTTCTGCTGTGACTCCCCACTGCGTGTCCCTTGAGGGAGGGGGCTCAGAGCACCCCAAGGGGGAAAACAGAGCAGAAATCAAAGTGACATTCCCATGAAGCATCAGCAGATATGAACAGGAGGATTGTCCCAGATGCCTCAGCCTGGGTATTACAATGCTCAGCAGAGTCCCCTGGGACAAGACAGAGCATTGCCATGGAGCCCAGGGTGTTCCCACACCTTGCCAAAAGAACCCCTAACATAGGAAAAACGGGGTCTTTGGAGCCCCAGCCTCATCCCTGCTCCCTGGCTTCCCGGTCCTGGTGGGCAATCCCCACCCTGATCCCTGGAGACACACAGGTGGAGCCCTGGAGGGTGACATTTGCTGGCATGGTGGCATCATCCACTTCTGGAGAGATCACCCTGGCCTCTGCCAGCCCCCGTGTCCTCGATCCAGTGTCTGGAGCAGCCAGGTGGAAACGGTGTCAAACCCTGTGCTGACAATTAGGGACAGTAACTGAATATTCCATGCCGTGATCCTGCTTAGTATTGAAATCCAGAGGAGCTGCTGCACCCCAACGCCTTCCTGGGTGCGTTTCCTCCTGGGAGATTTCCCTGGCAGCAGATTGGAGCTGACTCAGGAGCTGCCCTTTGCCCTGAGCACACGGGGGATCTCCGGAACAAGTGCTTGGAAAACTCCCCCAAAGGCTGGCTGTGGTCAAACATCTCCGGCGCTCCAGCAGCTGGGATAAATATTTATGAGGGATGTCAGGGTTGTGTTTCAGGCCACACGCCAAACACAAACCACTTGAGGTTAGCAAGAAACTGCCCCCTTTGGCAAATTATTGGATAAGTGTCCATTAAAGGGGCTGACTCCTTCCTCCCAGGCAGCTGGGAGGGGATGCTCTCAGAGACAGGATATTGGATGAGCTCGTGGCATCCCCGCGTTCCTTGATGATTGCTCATAAAATCAGTCATCCCTTAAAAACAGCCCTCCCTTGTCAATATTTAACTGCAGGCTCCGAGGGGGAGAGGCCATGCCCAGCTTCCTGCTGCTTCCAACGCCTGCAGAGCAGGTTGTGGCTTTGAATATTCCTGTCCCATCCTGGTCAGGATCTCCCCCGCCAGCTCCAAAGCTGCCCGTGGTGTGGCCCTGGTCACTGCTGACTCATGCCAGATGTTGAAATGATGTCTGATCGCAGAATCATGGAATGGGTCAGGTTGGAAGGGACCACAGTGGGATCATCTGGTGCCACCTCCCTTCCCAAGCAAGGCCATCCCAGAGAACACGGCACAGGATTGTGTCCAGACAGTTCTGGAATATTCCCAGCGAGGGAGACTCCACACCCTCTCTGGTCTCTGTTCAGGGCTTGGTCACTGCACAGGGAAGAAGTTCTGCCTCATGTCCAGGTGGAGCTCCCTGGGATCAGTTCCTGCCTGTTCCTCTTGTGCCATTCCTGGGCCCCATGGAGCAGAGCCCGGTCGCTGCTCTGAGCCCTCCCTGCAGGCAGGGACAGACAGGGATGAGGTCCCCTCTCAGCTGTGTCTCCTCTTGAGGCTGAACAGCCCCAGCTCCCTCAGCCTTTCCTTGTAAGGGAGATGCTCCAGTCCCTTCATCATCCTCGTTGTCCTCCTCTGGACCTGCTCCAGGAGCTCCATGACCCTCCTGTCCTGAGGAGCCCGGAACTGGACACAACACCCAGATGTTCCTCACCAGGGCTGAGGAGATGCAGAGGGAGCACATCTGGATGGTGTGAGCTACTCAATGCCACCGTGGTTTGGGAACATCAGGTGAGGGAATAGCTGTGTGGGCAGGATGCCCTGGGACAACATCTCCCACTCCCAAGCCTGGTTTGTACCCTGGACACAGCCTGGGTCTCCTCAGGACAACCAGAATCCATCAGAATTGGGGCCAGGACTTGGATGTTCGTTAGCTGAGCTCTAGCAAGGAGGAGGAGGAGAAGGGAAGGAGGTGAAGTTTAGTCCTTTTTGTCCGTCATGGAAGAACCAAACTGTCTCAGGTAAGGATGAGATGGAATATGGATTTCATCGGCACAAGGGATGAGCGAATCAGGACCAAACAGGGAATGAGGAGGAGAAACCCACCCTGTGCTTAGGAGATGGATTCAGACTCAGAAAGCCACCATCCAGGTGGAAAAGGCAGCTTAAGGAGACAGGTGGAGGAACAGATCCCACCTCAACCTGCCCATCCAGCAGGAGAGGGAAAAGTGGGGAGGGAGATTTCACTCATGGGAATGAATCCATGGCTGACATCAGCCTTGGTCAGAGCAGATACAAGGTTCAGGTGTCCTAAAATGGTCTCGAGGGGGCGAAGAGGGAGAGGAGGTGCATTCCCAGTTGTGATCCAAGCACGCTGATGGAGCTAAACCTCTGTCACAAGGAATCTGCATGGAAATGCCTCCAAAATCGCTGCACGGTGGTGTTGGAAGGAAACAAAACCAGTGGAATTCTGGGCTTGAAGATCTGCTCCGTTCAGACTTTTCCTATCTGATAAAACCATGGCCCTGGAGATCTTTCCTATGGATTTAAATGTCTTTCCTTAGTAAAAAGCAGCGGGTCATAAAGTCAGATGTAAATATCCATCCATAAAATTCATTTGCAACCATAACAGAAGTGATGACCTGGCACTTCCCTGTCTCCGCCTGTCAAACCTTCCTGTGCAGCACCGAGAGGATGGATTGGAGATGGTTTGATGGATCTATGGATGGGTGAATGGAAAAACTCTCCAGAAATGGATGGAGACGGGATCGATGGGTTCCCAACACACCCCGACTCCTGTCAGTGCATTTCAGTTCTCAGACAGACCTAAAACATTTAGGCTCCCTAAAGCTTTCCTGCTTGGAAAGGGTGGAAAAACACTGGCACAATCTCAGAGAGGTGGATGCCCCATTCCTGAAAAAATTCGGAGTCAGGTTGGATGGGGCTATGAGCAGCCTGATCTGGTTGAAGATCTCCTCGCTCCTTCAGGTGGTTGAACCAGATGGCCTAAATTATTCCAGGATTTTAGGATTCTATCCCCATCCTGATGTGTGGAGCAACAAGATAGGAGGAGACAAAGCTCAGGAACTGATCTCTCTTGGAATGGAGAAGAATTTCCCTTTCCAAAGGATTCTGTTATAAAATTCCTCTTGTGCAAAACCTAATTCTAACCCAAAGACACTCAATATCCCTGGAAATGATCTCTGCTTCCCCAGTTCCTCCACTCCCACTGCAGGGACACAAAACCACCACCATGGAAAACCAGGAAGAGAGAGGAGGATACCCAGGCATTGGTGGCAGTCCCATCCATGACTAATTGCTCATTCCTTGGATTCCTACACTAAGCTGATGATGCTGCATCTCACCAGGCCAAGCATTAATTTTCATTTCCCAAATTGAGCTGGACCAGGCTATGGAGGGCTAAAGCTGGATTCATCCTCAGGATAGTCTGGACAGCACATCCATGAATAGTGTGGGGAAGGGGATTTGAGCTCTTCCTCTCTGTGCAGAACAGGAATCTCTTGGAAATCCCCCCTCAGTGAGCTCCTGAGCCCGACTCCATTGGAATAATTACACAGGGGACAGAGATGGAAAAAGGAGAGGGAGGCAAAAAGACACAGGTGACAAAGCTCTGGGAATGCTTGGACAAATCCCACACATCCATAGCAAGCCACAGACCAACCACACTGCACCACAGAAAGCATCATGTGAGAGAAAAAGGACATTTGTCACCGGATGTGCCCATTCCATCTCATCCCCACTTCCTCCTCTTCAAGCCACCAATTACCCAAATTAAATTTGGTTCCAACCCAGGAGAATTTTTAGCCAGCTTAGATTATTCCCAGAGTTTTGCTGTTGACATTTATCCAATACCTTGTCCCAAAGTGCTTTGCAGGGATTGGTTCTAGTGTCTGTCACTGGAAATTTCAGCTTTTCCAGCAGCCCACAGCAACAGAGCAGACTCAATAAAAACCATAAACCATGAAAAGAAACTTCCCAATTATTGGGGCAGAATGGTGTTAAATTTATGTGTATCCATGTTTTCCTTGCTTTATCCATCAGCTTGGGATGAAGCCACTGATTCCCAGGTGTTCTCGCAGCTGTTTGTAAAACAGAGACATTCCTTGGGAAAGATGGAAAGAAGGAAGGGCTGTGCAGGGTAGGGATGTTCTCCCTATTCCCAGAGAGGCTGGGCACGAATCCTTCCAGCACTTCCAAAATTCTGCCAAGCCTCTGGCACGGAGCTCCATCTGTAATACAGTAAGTGCTCTTCCATGTAGCGTTCCTTTGGTTTTCCAGGATCCGAGGGGACTCTGACACACAGCATTTCTCTCCAGCAGTTATCGATCCCCAGCTCTATAAAAATGATTACACTTGACCCAAGGCTGCTCTCACTTCAGCTGGAGAGCAGGAAGAGCCAGGCACAAGCTGTGGAGAGAGGGAAGGAAATTCCACAGGGTGTTGGAAGGTTTATTCAAAGATAAAAGCCGGAGGTCTCTTCCCTTTGGGCAGGGTGGAAATGGGAAAACATTCACCTGATGGAGCCATTCCGTTCTTGCAGGACCACAGGGATTTGAGCTGAGGGTTTAAGGCAGTTTTGGCCAAAGGTAGCTCTTTCTGGGCAATTCAGAAATTTCCAGAAATATGGATAATAATGGAGTTGGATGTGGTGGGATTGTTGGGGTTGTCCTGTGCAAGGCCAGGAGTTGGACTTAATGATCCTTGTGGGACCCTCCCAACTCAGGAGATTCCGTGATTCTGTGCTATGAATTGAGGACATGAATATGGGAGGATGGAGAAGGGGCTGGTGGTGGTGCTGGAGAAGCTTCGGGATTGTAACAATTGCTTCCCACCAGCAGCAAAACCTGGGAAGAACAAGGGGGAAGAAACAGGAATCACCATGAAAATCACAGAAACCTTTAGGCTGGAAAAGACCTCTAAGATCACAGAGTCCAACCATGAATCTGTAAGTGGCAAGGCCAGAATAGCAGCCAGGCAGCCCAACCCAAGTGTCCCTCCCTGGGAGGATTCCTTGGGATTGGGAATGCTTGAGATCATGGGGACAATGTGGAAGGACAGAGAAGCTGGGAGAAAACAGCAGGAAAGCACCGACACAAGTAGGACTCCACTGTGGAATCCATGGAAATGTTGTGGGAGGGGCTGTGTCTCTCTCCTGCTCCTTCAAGCTCAGCCTTGTGATGATGATCTCAGTGTCCATCAAACCCTTCTGCGTGACTTTCCTTTGGATAAGAACGATCCATGCACTGAACATCAGAGATGACGATGCCTCTGGAAAATATGGAATTGGATCTTCTCATGGCCAACTTAGTGCCCACGGGCCTGTCCTTGGAATTGCAATCCTTTATCCTAAACTAGTGAGAGGTCTGGATGCAAAGCTACCAGCCAGGAACTTCCACCAGAAGCCAGCAATGAGGAAAAACAAACCATGGATCAAGTTATGGATTCACTACTGGATTTAATCCTGTGGATGGAGGTCCGTGGGGATCCAGCATGAGACCATGCGCTGTGCCCAAGAACATGGATCTGTCTCTGCTGGAAGAAGTGAGAAGCTTGGCTTGCAAAGCATGGAAGATGCTCAGGCAGCTGGGACTATGGATAAAAATCTCTGGCACCACTGCTGGATGGGGCTGTTCCCAAAAAGCAGTTTGGAGCTGTCCCAAGAGGCCACGTGGATAGAGCCTCTGGGATTTGGGATGCAAGGCAGTTTGGCAGCACCGAAATCAGCTGGACCATGCGCTTGGCACCAGGGGCAGGGAACTGTTGATGGGGGCTGGGAATAGAAAAGCAACAGTGGGGATGGATAACTCCCATCCAGGGAAAAATGAAGGGTGAGAGGAGATTGAGGGACCTGGAAATCAGCTGGAAGTGGATGAGGTATAAAGATGCTGAGACCCCACTTTTCTTCTCACCTGCTCCAAGCCAACCCTCAGAGAAGAGAAGAGGGAAGACCTTGGGTACAACACACCAGTCCCACTGATCCCATCCCAGGCTGCCGGTTTGACTGGGAAAAGGGAGTGGGAACAGACTCTGTGAGGCTCCTCTCTCCCTTAGCTGGCTTCTCCTGCCTGGATACTACCCCGGAGCAGGAAAAAAACCCTTCAAACAGAAACTAATCCTTTTGCAAAAGGCCCTGAATTAGGACCTGAAGAAAGAGCCTGGCTCAGAAGTCTGTCCCTTGCCTGGAGCTCCCGAGAAAAAGAGGGAAACAGAGGGATATCACGGAAGCTGATGTTCTGCACTTCTTGGTGCGCTGAGTTGGGGAGGGCTTTGCTTCCAGCACAGGAGGGTTATCAAGGGATTTGCTGCTGTTGCAAAACTTCTGCATGGATTGGGAGGGGGAGGGAAAGGTTTTCCAGCAGTCAGCAGAGCACGATTTAGCATCTGCAGAGGCGAAAATGACCCTTGCGATTCCACTTCCTTCAGGAGAGCTGGATTTTAGATTTTCCTGCTGGAGAGAGAGGCTGCTGAGGGGGGAGGAAGGGTGATGTGGGAACACAAAAGGCTGGTCAAGGGAAAAGTCATTATTCCAGAGGGAATTACAGCTGTAATTAAGTGTCCATGTTGAATTCCAGTTTGAGGATGGGACGATGGCGACACTCCTGCAGAAGGAGCCAGGAGTGATTCATTTGGTGCTTGGTTTAACCCTGAGGAAATCTTGAATGGGAGGGTTGGGATGATCCTGAAACATGGAAAAGGGAAGGTTTTGGGGTGACCTAATTGCAGCTTTCCACTACCTGAAGGGAGCTACAAAAAAGACAGAAAGGAATGGTTTACAAGGGTCTGGGATGACAGGAAAAGGGGGAATGGCTTCAAACTGACAGGAAGTAAGTTTGGATTGGATATCAGGAAAAAATTCCTCCGTGTGAGGGTGGTGAGGCGTGGGAACAGATTCTCCAGAGAAGCTGTGGCTGCCCCATTCCTGGAAGTGTTCAAGGCCAGGTTGGACAGGGCTTGGAGCAACCTTGGATAGTGGAAGCTGTCCCTGCAGGGGGACATGCCAGAGGGGTAGAACAAGATGATCTTTAAGGTCCCTTCCAACCCAAATCATTCCATGATTCCATGACTTCTTGGACAATTTAATTGAAGCCAAGAGGGTTTGGGGTTTGGAATTAGATGACCTTTAAAGGTCCCTTCCAACCCAAACTATTCCATGATTATGATTCTACAGAAACCTGGGACTTATCTCATGGTGGAGGGACTTATTCAGGAATACAGACAGGGAGAAAAACAGAAAATGGGATGAGGATAAAAACCTTTGGAGTGATGAGAAACGCTTTGGCAGAGAAACATCAGCATTTCAGGTGGACCCTGTTGAACACAGGTAAGTCAGGAATGGTGGGGAGAAAAAGAGTGAAAGGAGGAACCTTCTGGTCTTATTTCCAGGGAACTGTAAAAAACAGGATGGGATCCCAGACAGGATTTGTGGGGAAATTGGTGGGAAACCCAGGCTCCAAATCTAACACGGGGCTGACCTGAGGGAGAAAGCTGCTCCAAACCATCCCCCAGACCCCTGGACATTCATCTAAGCCGAACAAAAACCCTTCTGGTTCTTTCCCAGTGTTGGGATAGGGGAGATGTCCATCCTTCCTGACCTGCTTGGCAGCTCCATCTTGGCCAGGGCCCCCTGGGGTGCAGGGAGCTGCTTCTCAAATGTCCCCTGCCCGTCCCCCAGCTGCTCCTCCCCTCCTGAGGCCACCTCACGCAGGGACTGCTTGGCTCCCTCGCCCCGAGGGCAGCGCCAGGTCCTCGGGGTGCTGTTAGAAGACACCTTGGCTGGCACCCAGGGCTGACACCTGATGCATCCCCACCTCCTGCTGGCACCTCAGCCCCCACCCACGGGCTTCCCCCAGGGTTACCAGCGGTTCCCCAGCGGGAGATTCACCAGAGCATGAAGTTATCCCAAAGGAAGCACCCCGACCATGAGGCACTCACATTATTCCCGTCATTCCTGCACCTCCATAATGAAGTCGTGTATCCCCAGGGTGGAGAAGGGTGAAGGTTTCAAGGTACAGTTTTACTGCAGGAAATGCGATGGTCTTAAAGGAGTTTTCCAGCTTAAAAGATTCCGTGATCCATTCTGGAGCGCAGAGCAGTCGGGCACGGAGCTATTTGGCTCAGGAAGGGTTTACGTCATGGAGACAGAAGATGCCATGTCTTACCCAGGGGCCTCCCTGCTGGAAGGAGCATCTCCAAATTCCTGGAGGTACAAATTAACCGGCACAGACTGTGCTGGGAAACATAACGAGCCATGAGCTGCAGGGATCCGCTTACACCGCCGGGACCTGGCACAGGGAAGTGCGAGGCTCCAGCGGCGGATTCCTCTCCTCAGGCAGGGGGACAAAATCTATCCAGGCTCCAAACGAGCACAGAGAGAGCCCAACACCAAGCTAAGGTTTCATCCTGGAGGGACAGGTGGGGCCGGGATCAGTGGAATTCCACCTGATTGGACCATTCAGCACCAGAGGCAGCGCTGCGGGATCAGGACAATCGCTCATCCAGAGGGGACGATCCAGTGATACTGAGGGTCACTGCAATGCTGAGAGAGAGCAAATCAGACCTCACCACAACCCTTCATCTCCCTGCTTTCCATATAATCATCGTGGAATGGTTTGTGTTGGAAAGGACCTTCAAGATCATCAAGTTCCAAACCACTCCCGTGGGTGGGGACATCTTCCACTATCCCAGGTTGTTCCAAGCCCCATCCAATCTGGCCTTGGACACTTCCAGGGATGTGGAGCTTTAAATGCTGCCTGTCCTTTTCCCAGGTTGTTGGATCGCCCATCCCACCATCCCTTCACATGCGTGGCTGCACCATCCTGTATCCCACATCAAGGATACATGGACAGCCCTTGGATGTCCCTCCCACCATTCCAGTGCTGTTGTGCCAGTCCTTGAGCTCTGCCAGGAGCCACTGTCTCACTTCCAGGGCCTGGGACAGGCCAAAACGTCCTTGGCAAACTGGTACCAGCACCAGTTTTCCTGGCCATTCCCTGTTCCACAGCCACTTCTCCTCTGGGAGCAAGTAGGGATCCTGAGCCAGCTTCTGGAAGTGTCTTGCTCAGACACTTTGTAGAGTCCAATTGTCTATTTCTCGTTATTGAACAATTCCCTTTATTTGGGCTTTTGAGCTTGTCCAGGAAATCTGGTCAATAGGGATCCCAAGGCAAATGCTGGCTTTGCATCCTCTGTGCCTGACAACCCTGTTTGCATTCCTGGATTCATGGATTTGGGATCTGGAGGGGATCTCTGGCTGTTTTGAGTGTTGTGCCGGGGGGGAATGTTGCCTTCCCAGGATGGGAACTGCTTCTCCAAGGCTGATAACCACTCCCTGAGAGTTAGGGGAGGCTGCTGATTCAGGGGGGGGAATGTGCAGGGATAAGGAATGCTCTGGAGCCAGGCTGGGAGAGCTGTGGGTGCTCACCTGGAGAAGAAAAGGCTCCAGGGAGAACAAAGGGCCCCTTCCACTGCCTAAAAGGGGCTCTAGGAGAGTTGGAGAAGGACGTGGGACAAGGGCCTGGAGTGACAGGACACAGGGAATGGCTTCCCACTGCCAGAGGGCAGGAATAGATGGGATATTGAGAAGAAATTCCTCCTTGTGAGGGTGGTGAGGTCCTGGAATAGAATTCCCAGAGAAGACATGGCTGCCCCATCCCTGGAAGCGTCCAAGGCCACACTGGATGGGGCTTGGAACAACTTGGTTACCCCAGAAAGAACAGGGACATCTTCAACCAGCTCAGGTTGTTCTGGAGCCGAACCCCCACCCCAAATTCCTGGAGACAGAATGTTCTGGCCTGGGCCCAATGGAAAAGGGCAGGTGATGGAATTCCACTGCCCAGGAATGTTCTCTCCTGCTGTTGGAATTGTCTCTCTGGATGTAGCCAGTGGCAGGCACCAAGGGGATAAAGCAAGCGAATCCCTGCCCTCATGCCACAGTGGGAAAGGTGCGTGATCCCTGCTGTTATTCCCATTCCAAACCAGTTCATCCCACTTTACTGAGCCCGTCTCGAGCTGGACAGTGTGGAAATGGAATTTGGGATGTCCTTAGAGCGGCACTGAGAGGTTTTTCATCCCAAAACGACACCGGCATTGAATGCCCTGTTCATCCTTCACCTTCTGGAGACGGGGAGGATGCAGTTTCCATCTGCCTCCTTCCTCAGGAGAAGAGAAGGGAAGGATCATGCCCAGGTAAAGCCACAGGAAACTGGGAACACTCAGCACAAGACACACTGGGACACCAGGAGTCCTGCTGGCACCGCTGGCTTTTCCAGGACATTTCCACCTTGTGAGGCTGCAGGGAAATGATGGAAATCTTGCTAGGAGTGACCCCTAAAGGCTGCGAGGCTGAAGAAACCCAAAGAGAGGGATTTTCCCAGGAAAAGGAGAGTGTGCTTGAGGAGAGGGAGGGAGTGGAAACGGCTCCTGGTTTTTCCTACATGGCTGTGGACCTACAGGGATTCGTGTGTGCTTGGAATTCGAGGGGATGAAGGACAAGGATGAAATTTTCCAGGACAGGGCTCTGATGCGTTTTTAGAGGATGCTGCTTCTTCTCATGTGTCCGAGCCCTTTCCTTACCCTGAACAGGACATTCACAGCCATCATTGGTGGCAAAACAGGGCAGAATTCCATCAGATGTGACCTTTAAGTCACCTCCAAGGCTGCTCCTGTGCAAAACTCGGGGATCTGGGATCACCCCGTGTTGCCAACACAGCTGCAGAGCGAAGGAGCAGGATCCACTCTTGGAGAGGTTGCACCTCGATCCTAAACGGGGAAATCAAAATGCACCAACCCAGGGGTGTTTTCAAACCTCCTCACGGCTCAGGGTAACCTGAGAGGCAGCAAAATTAAAATCACTCATCAAGGACTCTGGCGGGGGGAGATTAATGAACCTCCACCATGACATGTGCTCCCAAAACTGTGAAGTGAGGAACTCATTGCCCGGAGTGCTTCCCATTCCTGCTCCGGGGGAATTTTGCTCTTCATTTTCTCCTCTAATTCTTCCTCAAAACTTCCTGTTTCTTTCTGGGCAGGATTTTTTTATCCAGAGTTGGTTTTGGCTCTGTTCCACAAAGCCCCTGTTCCCCCCATCTCTCCCCGATTCATTTCACTCACTGATGCACAGAGAATTGTTTTGAGTCCCTGATGGAAGGAACAAGATCTGTTGCAAAATCTGAGTTTACCTTGACATGGAACCCCAAAACTCCCTGCAATATGCCCTGGTGCAGGGCACTACAAGGATTTGGGGAGAAATGGGGAAAGTGGAGCAAAAAGGGAAGAGAAAATTCCATTTGGAGAGGTCCGTGCCTTGCAGGGTGCTCTGTAATAATCAGGTGCTCTGTAGGGCAGGAAGCCACAAGGATGGGCACATTTAAATCCCAGCTGCAGATCCCACACTGCCCTCCACCCAAATTTATGAGGATTAATCCTCCTGATAAGAAAAATCTCATTTAAAAAGCTTGGTCTGAGCTCAGTTCTTCCTGAGGGATCGTTCTCCCAGGCTCTGTGTTTGCCAGGGATCACGGCTGGGGGTGCCACGGCCATGTCACAGGGTGCCAGGACCTTGGCACATCGGGAGAGCCCCTCACTGGGATGGTGGAGAGGCCAGGCAGGAGGGAAAATCATGTGGATGTTCAGGCTTTCCCAGCGAGGCACAGAACCAGAGCCGGAGCTATTCTGGGTGTCTCATTTTCTCTCCCATGCTCCGTTGATCAGTTTTCCTCTGGCTCTTTCCCAAAAAACACAGCCCTCCTCTTGACAGGCTGGAGTTGTTCTTCCCCTCCCAAGGTCACCCAATCTCCAAACCATCCCTTCCGTGGGTCCCAGGAAGTTCTGAGCACCCACCACTGATGTCAGCTTTCCCTGGAGCCAGAGGTGCCTCTGCCCCCGAGCATCGGAAAGGAAAAAGTGGCCACCAAAATAAGAAGGAATCTTGGAAAGATTAAAGGTTCTGCTCTGCAGCAGCAGTTGAGGAACACCCAAACCTTGCCAGATTTGTGAAATATCCTTCATCCCCCTCCTGTTTTTCCACCCCTTCCAAGAGGAATTGGAGAATGCCTCCGAAATCCATGGTGAGGTTGGATTTCCCTACGGCAGTGCCATGAACAAGGTGAGCGCCCAGAAATCCCTCAGGTTGCTGCTTTGCAGGGATGTCTCCTCCTTTTTGGAGCCATCACGTTTGTCCTTCCGCCTGCTTGTCAAACATCCTTTCTTCCCAAAATCCCATCTAACCCTACCCTCTGGCAGTGGGAAGCCATTTCCCCTTGTCCTGTCACTCCAAATCCTTGTAAATAGTCCCTCTTCATCTTTTTTGTCGACTCCTTCAGGTCCTGGAAGGCCACAATGAGGTCACCCCAAAGCTTCTCTTCTCCAGGCTGAATTCCCAATTCTCACAGCCTTTCCAGAGGTTCTCCATCCCTCTGATCATCCTGGTGCCTGCTCTGGACTCGATCCCACAGCTCCACGTCCTTCCAGTGATGGGACACCAGAGCTGGGTGCAGCATTCCAGGTGGGATCTCAGCAAAGCAGAGTAGAAGGGCAGAATCCCCATCCACCTTCTCAAATTCCCAGGGATCAGGTCACCAGGATCTTCCCGCCTGGGCAGGCAGTGGGCAAAGGCAAAGAGAAAATTCCTGCTTTGGAATTTCCGGGATCTTCCAGGTTTTTGCCTTTTCCCAGCCATCCAGACAAGATTCTTTGCACCTCAAGGACCAGTGGGAAGGCTTGGAGCATCCTGGAGGACAGTCAGATCCTTTGGAGACTCCAACAAAACTGTCTGGTCTGGGAGAAAAATTCAGAGCCATGCAAGGCCAGGTTGGATGGAGCTTGGAGCAACCTGGGATAGCAGGAGGTCTCCCTGCCCATGGCAGGAGGTTGGAACTGAATGATCTTTAAGGTCCTTTCCAACCCAAACTATTCCACGATTTTAGGTGTTCCAGAACTTGGAACACCCAGCTAACCAGCCAGGAATCCACAATCCACTGGGAATGGGCAGAATTTGCAGTTTCTTCTCCAAGACAGGAGTGGGAGCTTCCAGATCCAGCTAAATGGGATCAGGAGGATTCACCAAGTCCGGCTGGGTGGATAATCACCTCGTCCCAAAGCATCCATGAGAAAGGACCAGGCCAAAAACATCCAGAGGGAGCCCCGCAGCCCCATCCCACCATCCCACCCCATCATCCCTGCATTTATTTCCCCCTCCATGGCAGCCGTGGTGCCTCTTTCTTTGTGTGGCCAAGAATTCCTACTTCGGGTTGATGGACAATTTGTGTACGAGCCAGAGCCTGGCAGGAGGGAGGCCCAGGCAATTTGAGGATTAAACTTGGATTCATTGTTGGGAAGCAGAGCCAGAGTTGGTGTTTCCACAGAGGATTCACCTGCTGCAGCATCTCTGCCGTGTGTCCAGGGTGAGCCTGGCTGTGCAAAAATCTTCCAAGTGGGATTATCCCATTTTTGCTGGTCTTGCAGCAGGACCTGGCTGCAAGGTTCTGGCCACTGGATTCCTCCCTGGTGGGGAATATTGGTGTCCAGGTGCTTTAGGCTTTGGAAAAACTGAGGGTTAGGAAATCATCCCATGGAGGAGCAAGGAGAGATGTTGGGGAGTGCAAGGAAAAGGGTAAGGATAAAAAGGAATCAGGAAAATGCATCCCATTGAGGCACAAGCTTCAGACCAGACTTTGTTGCTAAACTGAGCCCTGGGCTTGACCAACAGTTTAAGCCTAGAGGTTTAATAAATTTAATTGACAGCTTAAGTTAAAGAATTTAATAAAAGAGTCCTATAAAATTTACAACAGTGGCTCACAAATCCAAAGTACTGAAGGATTTAAGAGAGAAACATTCAGAGCATCCTCAGCCCCAGGATGACAGGAAGGGAGAGTGGGGGGGAGACGTTGTACAGGTGATAATAATTTAAAAAGTGTGGTTTTTGTCACCATAAATGTGAAGTGACGATTTTTAGGGGGTGGGATCACACTTGGAAAAATGCAAATTGTCCCCGGAGCAGCGCTGCACGAGCGGTGCTGGGCTAAGGATGCAGAAACATCAGGGAGTGGAAATGCCTTTAATTAAAACATTACCAAAAAATCCCCAAAAATCAGCGTTCAGGTGCACTAACCCTTGCCTCATTCCCACCTGGATAAAAAGCCCTTCCAGTGCACGATTAATTTAACAGAACCAAAACTCTGGATCTTCCCCAGAAAAATGTTCCAGCCGGATGAACGTGGTCCAGGGCTCTTCTTCACTTTCAGTCACATGGAGCTGGGAAGTTGCTCCATGACTTTCTCCTCTGGCCTTGAGCTGCTCTGGGTGACATTCCAAGGTCTGGCATGGAAGCAGTGGAATGTTTTCAGGGAAACAAGCTCTTGGACATGATTGTCAGAGGTGACAGAATTTGGGAGAGCTCAGGTTGGCATCAATGTGACCTTGAAATGGGACTTGGCTCTGTCACCTCAGGAATTACCTGCTTTTGCCTGGTTAAAATCCCACTCATCCCATTTTTTTTTCAGAATCTGGAATTGAATTGACACCAGGAGATGCAGGATATCCAAACAACAGCTTTTCACATCCAACAGCTTTCCAACAACCAGTTTTCCAACAGGACCTCAAAAGGGGAGGAGATGGAGAGCTTGACAACAACCATCCCAACGTGGGATCCTGGCATCATGGGAGGAATTTGGGAAAGGGTGAAGGGATAAGCTCAGCAAAGGGACGGATAAGGATGGAGCAGAGACACCCCCCAGCCAGATGATGGATAACCAGTTGGCAGCTGGATGCAATCCTGGGATACTGCACAGCAAAAGGAACGTGTCAGGGAGACGAACAAACAAATGGAAGCTGCCTGCTGGAGGTGGATGGATGAGTGATGGATCCTTGGCATTGGATGGATTCCATGGACAGGAGCAGGGATGTGTTTAATCCCTTTCCTGCTCTCTGAGTCACTTCCCTTCAATCCCCCTGGATCCCCTTTAAAAATCATTTCCAGAACCCGCTCCATAAACATTCCAGGGGGGGTTTGGGAGGCGAGGAGTTTGTTCCCAGCTTGCCAGAAAATGCTCCTTAAACAAACCAGGCTCGGTTTAGGGGGGCTTCAAACACACACAAAAAAAAACCTCCAAAACCAAACTGAAACCTGCGGGAAAAAAATCAAAAATAAAAAGAAGAATTTAAAAAAAAAAAAAGGAAAAAAAAAAAAAGCCCCATATTTTCGAGTCAGCTGAGAAGTGACAAAGTAATTTGCTCCTGGCAGTCTATCCCGGCAGCCTAATTCCCAGTGACACCATTCAGCTGCTGACTACACGAACTGTCAGACTCAATTAGCCGGGAGCCAGCGGCGCAAAGTGTTTACGGGTGCGAAAATTCCCTCCACACGCTGCGCGGAAGTGGGAGAAAAATCACTTTGAGGGAAAGGGGGGAAATTCAAGTGGCTGCTTCCACGGGAATGGCTGCCTCTGGAGTGCTCTGACACGGCTGTAAGGATGGCGAGAGGGGAAGAGGGAAGAATTCAGGGAGCTTGGGGGTGTCATCGATGCCTGGAACTCCCCAAAGTTCCCCAGAGTTCCCCGGAGTTCTGGATATCCCCTTCCCTGCAAAAGCGGATTGGAAAACCAAGGAACGGGCACACACAGCTCCGTGGATGGGAGGAATTTACCTCAGGACGATTAGGAGAGGGATAATCCATCTTTCCTGCCATCACGGCCATGGAGATACACAGACACCATTCCCAGGACACCCTCAATGCCCTTCATGTCTCGTGAGGGGAGCACGGAGAAGAAATCTGAGCAGGGGGATGAGAGAAGTGCAATTCCCCAAAATCCAAATCGCTTCAGGAGCAGTGAGAAACAGGAAAAGTGATCCAAGGGTACGTCTGGATGAGGAAAGAATTGTTGTGACTGTATGGAAATGGTTCCTCAGCCCAAAAAGCAGAGGAGCATCAAGAAACCTCCAACATCAGAAGGACGTGGAATTGCTGGAGCAGGTCCAGAGGAGGCCACAGAGATGCTCCAAGGGCTGGAGCCCCTCTGCTCTGGAGCCAGGCTGGGAGAGCTGGGAATGTCCAGCCTGGAGAAGAGAAGGATCCAGAGAGACCTCAGAGCCCCTTCCAGTGCCTAAAGGGGCTCCAGGAGAGCTGGAGAGGGACTTGGGACAAGGGATGGAGGGACAGGACACAGGGAATGGCTTCCCACTGATAGAATGCAGGGAGAGATGGGATATTGGGAAGAAATTCTTGGCTGTCCAGGCAGTGAGGCCCTGGAATGGAATTCCCAGAGAAGCTGCGGCTGCCCCATCCCAAGGCCAGGTTGGAGAGGGCTTGGAGCAACCTGGGATAGTGGGAGGTGTCCCTGCCCATGGCAGGGGGGTG
The DNA here is from genome assembly GCA_026261815.1 of Monarcha castaneiventris obscurior. NCBI lineage: Eukaryota > Metazoa > Chordata > Aves > Passeriformes > Monarchidae > Monarcha > Monarcha castaneiventris. The sequence continues at coordinate 369,454 of JAMPIT010000885.1, read as the reverse complement.
GAATGAGATGGTCTTCAAGGCCCTTTCCAACCCAAACCATTCCATGATCTAAAGGTGTCCCCTTTTGCTACGTTGTCCAGTGACAAGGACACTGAAACCAACTCCGTATGGAATCTCAAAGTCTCAGGCAAAGTCAGACTTCCCTGAATCCTTTAAACCCTGGAAATTTCTCCCATCATTTCTCCTGGCAGGGGAGGTGGGATAAGCACTTCCAGAGGGGCTTTTGCTGTGGGATTCATCCATATAGAAATCAGCAAGTAGGAGCAGAGAGATCGTGGCCAGACATTTGGCATATCCCAGAATGTCCATGGAATTGTGCTCTGGGATGAGGCTGGATGAGAACCAGGGAGGCAGGGAAACAAATTTTTATCCTTCTAGCAAGAGCAGGTGGTTGAGGGAAAAGGATTTTGGTCTGGATCCAACCCATATCCCTGACCTTTAAACTTGCCCCTTTCCAGGGATGCCTGGCCCCTCTCCACGGAGGGGAATTCTCCTTCCATGCAGGACAGGGTGATTTCAAAGGGCAACTCCATGCTGGTGTTTAGTGACATTGCCACCAGCTCCAATTGGGATGCACCAGCTCTTAAGGGATCAGGTAAATCTTCCCTTGCTCCATGGAGAGAAACTGAGGCAGGAGAGAATTTTTCCCTTTCCCACATGGACTTTTTTCCTGCCAGGTGAAACTTCAGGCAGCAAAATCCCCCCCTGGAAGAGGTTGTGTCCCAACAGAGCAGGAGGAGGGGGATGCCATTCCCAGGCTGGCTCCTGGGGAGAGATCTTGGAATTGCAGAGGACACAAAACACCAGGTCCCGCTCTGTGGATGTGACCTCAATCTTCTGGCTCCAAATCCCGAAATGCAACTTAATAGGAGCTATTTCTGCCCCTAAGCAGCAGTAACTTAAAACTGGACCCCAGGCTGGCCCAGGCCCTGCTCCTTGCCAGGTTTTCCCAGCCTTCCACAGATCCTGCTCAATGAGTGCTCCCGGGAAAAGGGTTTAAGTCCCAGCTTTGATGGTCATATAACCATGGAATGTTTTGGGTTGGAAAGGACCTTAAAGATCATCCAGTTCCACCCCCTGCCATGGGCAGGGACACCTCCCACTATCCCAGGTTTCTCCAAGCCCCATCCAACCTGGCCTTGGACACTTCCAAGGATGGGGCAGCCACAGCTTCTCTGGGAATTCAGTTCCAGCCCCTCAGCACCCTCCCAGCCAAGAATTCCTTCCCAATATCCCATCCATTCCTGCCCTCTGGCAGTGGGAAGCCATTCCCCCTTGTGTCACTCCATGTCCATGTCCCAAGTCCCTCTCCAGCTCTCCTGGAGCCCCTTCAGGCACTGGAAGGGGCTCTGAGGTCTCCCTGGATCCTTCTCTTCTCCAGGCTGGACATTCCCAGCTCTCCCAGCCTCTCTCCAGCACTTGAAGCATCTCCATGGACTCGTTTGGATTCGCTCCAGCAGCTCCAAATCCTTCTGCTGTTGGATCCCAAAGCTGGAGGCAGAATTCCAGGTGGGATCTCACCTGAGCAGGGCACAGGAGCAGAATCCTTGCCTGTCCCTGGACACCAATTTCAGCTGGACAATAATCCAAGACAGGCACATCCTAGAGCAGGACTCCTGCCTCTCCCACAATGAGTATTCCAGCTTGGTAGGAAACTCCTCATCCTTGGAATTGTCCAAGGCCAGGTTGGACGGGGCTTGGAACAACCTGGGATAGAGGAAGGTGTCACTTCCCATGGCAGGGGGGTGGAACAAGATGATCTTGAAGGTCCCTTCCAACCCAAACCATTCCATGATTCCATGAAACAGAGCCCTGCAAGGAGGGAACTGCACCGACCTGGAGAGATCCCTGGAACATCCTCCTGTGGGCTCCAGCCCATTCCAACAGCCTGATTCCATTACCAAATACCCTTGGAATTAAAGGATGCGGCTGACCCTGGAAGACAAATGAAAAACACCCCTGAAAAGCACCTGGCATGCTGGAAGCAGCTCCTAAATCAATTTCAGGATTCATTTCCTCATGGAAAGGGTGGTCAACCGTTGGAACAGGTTTTCCAGGAAGGTGGTGGAGCTCCCATCCCTGAAGGGATTTAAAATCCATGTGGATGTGGCTCTTGGAGACATGGTCAGTGGTGGCCTTGGCAGTGCTGGGGCAATGGTTGGAATCAATCTTTTCCAACCTAAATAATTCCATGATTCCCTCACTTCTGACCGGATGGACCTGAAAGCCAGATCCATAAATCCTGGTGGAGACTGGGGAATAAAAGACTTTTCACTGCTGCATTTTTGAGATGAAAAAATGGAGAAAAGAACAACAGAAAAGTCTCTGTGTCACTCAAAATTCTTTTATTCTGCATCAAAGCAAAGCAGGGGATTTTTGGAGATTTCACTGTCAACACAAAAAATTATGGGGAGCATTTTTCTTCCTTTCATAATTATTTTCCTCCCTTTCCCCCTCCTTTGCTGATGGGGAGAAGAAGGAAGGTTGTTTTTCCTTTTTCTGAGGGACAAAGAATTCAAAAAAGAAAACAAAGGACAGGTGCAGAGACAATCCCTGGCAGTGTTCAAAAGACAAAGTTGCTTTTTTGTTTGCGATTTTGCACAGAAATTCTTCCCTTTCTCCAGCAGAACCCAAATCCAGGAGCATCCCTGGCTGCTGCTGGGATTGGCTCCAAAGGCAGGTGCTGCCTGATGTGCTCTGGACTGCACTGACCCTTTGTTTTTTATGGAATCATGGAATGGTTTAGGCTGGAAAAGACCTAAAAGATCATCCAGTCCAACCCTCTGCCATGGGCAGGGACACCTCCCACTATTCCAGGTTGCTCCAAGCCTCATCCAATCTGGCCTTGGACACTTCCAGGGATCCAGGGGCTGCCACAGCTTCTCTGGGAATTCCATTCCAGGGCCTCAGCCCCCTCCCAGGGAAGAATTCCTTCCCAATATCCCATCTAACCCTGCCCTGTGGCAATGGGCAGCCATTCCCCCTTGTCCTGTCACTCCAGACCCTTGTAAAAAATTTCCATCTTTTTTGTCACCTCCTTTAGGTCCTGGAAGGCCACAATGAGGTCACCCCAAAGCTTCTCTCTTCCAGGCTGCACAATCCCAATTTTCCCAGCCTTTCCCCACAGCAGAGCTGCTCCATCCCTGTGATCACCTTGGCGTCTCCTCTGGACTCGCTCCAACAGCTCCACGTCCTTCCTGTGCTGGGGAATCCAGAGCTGGATGCAGCATTCCAGGTGGGAACTCACCTGAGCAGGGCAGAGGGGCAGAATCCCCTATTTTTGCCCAATAATAATTGCACAATTGAACAATATTTTGTTCAATTCAATAACAATTCCACTCTGAGGAACAATTCCAAGGATTTTTCAGAGGCTCCCCTGGAGGTCCCCTGGAGAGAGAAGAGCTGTGGCAGGATGAGCACAAAAAGACAAAATTTTTTAATTACAGGCAATAAACTCCCCCCTCCTCACCGGGGTAGCCGTGATGAGCAAATTCCACCCTTTCATTTTGTTAAAATGTGTATCCTCATCCTGAGGAATTCAAAGCCAGGACCCAGATCCATGTGAAACTGCACCTGAGTCATCCTGGAGCTGTGGGAATCTGGCTCTGTGCTGATGCCTGGGTTTGACAAAACTTCTCTCAGAGCAGACCAAGTCTCCAAAATCCAAGATCCAAATGCAAAGCTTGAACCAGTGGATACTGGAAATTTTAGTCGTTAATAAAGGGGGTAATTAACGGTGGCAAGAAAGAGGCAGCGCTTTCATTTCTGTCCCTTCAAATCTTGAGGATGTTGCTGTTCATGGAACGGTCCCATGGAGCCAGGAATGGGTTCAAGGGAATGCTCATGGCGAGGGAAAATGACAAAAAGAAATGAATTCATGGAATCATGGAATATCCTGAGCTGGAAGCGACTCACAGCGATATCCACACCAATTCGTGGCCCTTCAGGACATCCCAAAAATCCCACCCTGTGCCTGGAGCATTGTCCAAACACTCCTTGAGCTCTGCCAGGCTTAGGATTGCAATCACCTCCTTGAGGAGCCCATTCCAGAGTCCAAACACCATCTGGGCAGAGAACTTTTTCCTAATACCACGCCTAAACCTCCCCTGACCCAGCTTAGACTTAAGAGCAGCTAAGTGAGGTGTCCACCACCTCCTGAGCTTTTCCCCTCCAACTCTGTGGGGTTTCACTTAAACCCAAGTCATCATTCACACGAAATTTTGGGTGACTTGAGGTGTCCTACAAACCTGGGGTGAAGATTTCGGTACCAACACATCTCATTCCCATGAAGTGAGTGAGAGTTTGCCACCTAAAACCAAGGAAGATCCACCTTGAACAACTCCGTGCCCAAACTCCAGGCTCTGTGTCCAAGCCTCTCCATTCAGGGATACTTCAGCACATCCAGGTGTTCATCCAAAAACACCTTTTGGCCCTGGAATCATGGACTGTGACAC